>OX637580.1:19437951-20037951 GCA_951800085.1 Comarum palustre | reverse complement strand
TGTTGCTTATGCCATCGCTAGCCATACATGAATCGAGATGCATCGGAAGCGGAATTATGATCTAGGCACCGGTTGGTTTAGTGACCGAGTTGCCGGACATATGGCACGCTGCCTGAGCGCTGCATGTGCGCTGCCTGTGCATTGTCTGTGCACACGTGCACTGCTGTCAGACATTATACGTGCACCTGTGCACCTAGATGCCGAACACTGTGCACGCCGGCTGCCAAGCGCTGTGCACACAGCTGCTAGGCACCGTGCACATAGCTGCTAGCACTGAGTAATGCCACATTTGAGACATGTTAAAAGAGCATACAGATGCTAGGTTGTCAAAACAGCTCCGCGGTCACTAAGGATCCATAAGCGCCCTATGATTGATCTTAAGATCAGGGGGAGATGCAGATTTGAAAGAAAGTCTAGCATGTCATGATCAAATGTGAAGGGCGTGGTTGTTTGTGTCAACCATATTGCACTCTTTTTCCCTTAGTCACAGCTTTTTGTCCCACTGAGTTTTTGCTTGACAAGGTTTTTAACGAGGCAACATTACATGCACCGCTAAGACCATTGATCCTCATTTGTGGTTGATCATGGCAGACTTGTTTAAGGCTTGGCTCACATGTACTCTTGAGATACATGTTGGAATGCACCATTCATCAGGAAAATCCGATTGAAGTACACATTAGGGGGAGCATCACATGGCGAGATCTCAATGGAGTAGTTGGTGCGTTGTGCTCTTTTTCCTTCGACCAAGGTTTAGTTTTCCCATAGGGTTTTTGTTACTTGGCAAGGTTTTGATGAGGCAACACCGTAAGCACCATTCCGACATGAAGACACGCGACACAAGGGGGAGTGTTCTAGGATATTTGATATATATATGTGTGTCTTGATACATGCCTTGTAAACAGGGTTTATGTAGTAAACCATGTTGTAATAGAGTTTTACACATATCCATGTAATAGGCCCATTGACCCATATAATAGCTCAAGATGCCCATGTATTTCCCTATATAAATGGACTTCATTCTATCAATAAGATAATGAGAATTTATTCCCTTAATATTATTCTACAACAAGTGACTAATATTTAATTTAATAATTGGAAGAAACCGGGGAGGAGAAGTAATTCTTTGGGGTGGGTGAAAGGAACAACCCTCCCCTTGAGTTTCCAAACAAACTACCTTGATTCCATGAAACAAACAATACCTCAGAACCACCTTCCTTTCCCACTATTTTTCTTTAGTTTGCAAACAATAGAAAAGTCATGACTCTCATTTCCCAAGTGCTTGATTCAATGAAACAAACATAACCTTAAGAGCATATGCATCCATGATTCACTATCAAACTATCAAATCATCAATTTAATTGCTTTTTTAATTTATTATTCACCGTAAATTACTTTTTGAGCCAGTTTTTATGCAGCGATACAGCTTCATCAAATTAAAAATTACTATTCATTGATTAAATATTTTATTTTATTTTTTGAAATTTCATATATGATAATCAACCAATTGTTATTTGAAATTGTAATTTTATTAGGCAATATAATAACTTGAAATTGAGGAACATAAAGTTACTAGTATTAGAAAGTAAATTTATTTCATATAAAAATAACATGAAATTACATCAAATAACTTGAAATCGAAAAAATAGCAACAACACAACATTACTCTTCATCAAAGTGAACATAATAAGCATTACTAGTGCTATTACTCTCATTCATTTTTCCCATGATATCTGTTTTTTTTCATTTTCCCCTTGTTGAGGATCTTCAGGGTTGCCACAACAATTTTTTGCATAAACTTCGTAAACTTTCTTCCACAAATTGTCCTTGCATTGATATCAGCCGGTAATGTTGCAAGTGGAATGTCCACCCAAGAAACACATAATTGTAACTCTTTGGATGGAAGCCAAGAAAAACTCATTTGTTAGAGAAAAGATGGATGAGAGAAAAAAGATAAGAGTAGAAGTTGTGCAAAATCTAAAGGGAAAAATTAGGTATTTATAGAGAAAAAATTGTTGGAGTCGTTGGTGGGAAAGAGCCGTTGGAAAAAATGATTATTCGGTTGTGAGCCTTGCACCAGACAGGGCACCACGTAACAGCCCGTGGATGGGCAACGGTTTTGCAGCTGTCGACCATTATTTTTTCTATTTTTTATTCAGCACGTGTAATACACGCGCCATGTTTTTAAAAAAAGGCAGTAAGAACCCACGTGCGCGAATCTCGCCATTTGGTGGCTATCACGTAGGCAGGCAAATGTTGCTTGCTTCTTTGATTTTTGTCGGTTTGCTCGTGGGTCCCACGAGAGATTTTTCTTCCCTTTTATGCCGCTGCATGAATCATGGCCATCAAATGGTCAATTTTCTTGCTATTTGCTATGATGGTATGGAACCGGTGCATATGCTCTAAGGTAAAGTTTCGAACTAATTATTATTTGTCATTCGCATATAACAAAAAGAAATTGAAACTTGTGCTTTCAATTTCACAATCCATACTATTCTTTCCTTTTGTGATTAAAGGCAAAGAGACAAAACATGATACAATAGTTTGAGGTTCACATCCAAAATTAATTGGCAACAGAGAGAGCGACTCAAATTCTTATTAACCTACAGACAATGTTTCATATTTCTGATGTAAGATCTGTATCTCAACATGCTTCTGCATATGTGGTGAATTTTTAAGCCTAACACGTGGACAATATTTGAGGTGACGTGGAGTTCGTGTAGCTTTTGAGATTCACACGTGAACGTAGGTAACCCGTTCTTATACCATAATAAAAATACTATAGGGTTCACATCCAAAATCAATTTTCAATGAAAAGAGTGACCTAAATCCTTACTAACCCACAGACAAAGTCTCATATTTCTGATATGAGATTTATATACAGAACATAATTAACTTATTAAAAGAGGGCAATCAAAAGTGTGGATTGTAAAACGACAAGTGTAGCCTAGTACCATTTGGTTTAGTGACATTAGTCTCATTTTTGTAAGTGAGAGGTTGTGAGTTCGACTCACTGTAGACACGTTGTAGTATTTCAGTTGTTTGTTGATTAAAAAAACAAGTGCAAATTTGGTTGATTTTATTAACACACTCTTTTGTGTTATTAACATAACATATCTATTTTTCTATTCACACATTGTAATTTTATTTACAAACTTGCTAATTGAATTTGTTTTATGATTGTCTCTGATTATAGATGAGGTGTATCAATTACACATAATGGTTTGGTGATAACATGAACCGTTTCCATTCCCTAACTAAAACATGCAACAAACTTGTTGTATTTATGAAGTGCCTTTGTGGTTTGAGGCCATAATACAAGAGGATTCGGCTCTACATCACTTCATTGTGTCTCTTGTGCTTCCATCTTAATTTCTCAACCCTCGATTCTTCATCATAAAATGTGACGGGATTATGTTCCCACACTTGAAAATTGAAATTTGTTTGCTACTTTATAGCCTATTATGCCATGACTAATTATATTGTTTTCCATAACAATGGGGTTGTCAGTTTGTTGAGTTATTACAAAGTTACATTATGCACATGACTACGGAGGCGTTAAGACTTAAGAGGCGGACGTCCGCACTGTCTTTAAAGTGAAGGCGTACTTGGTTTTTTGTCGATTAGACATCGATGACGTTGTTACTTGTTGTTGGACGAACACTAGACCTTGAGATAGAGCTTCTCTTTGTCAGTGGCCTTGCCGAATTCAAGTTTCCAACCTACCTTGATCCATATTGAAGTTTTGGACGAGGTCGCTACCTAGATCTTCGATTTCGATCTCCATGGTCTTCTTCTTCATAGTATTGTCGTTTGGAATGCATGACTACCATGAGGTTGTCAATAATGAGCCAAAAAAAGCAAATGAAGCGTTGGTCCATAGCTATTTGGGCCCGATTATCGGTTCCTTTCAACCAACCGACCTAGCTAGCCCAAACCCAAATAGGCGTGAACCGGTAACCGGTTCAGGACCCGAACGCAAGTTATATACTTGGCTGCTTCGTCTCTGAGAAGTCTCAGAAACGCATAGGGTCCGGAGCTCGATTCCCCTCCTCAATTTCGCGCCGTAAGCAAAACCCTAATTCGGAAACCAGAAGACGGAAAGCAAACTCCGACGTCCGAAAAACTCCACAATGTTGGTTCAGCTTCCGCGATTGACAAGCGCTCTGAGGCAGCCCTTCGACGTCGACCAGGCCTATCTGCAGCGCAAGTTCATCCTTCAAAACCAAACCAAGCCTCGCCAGTATGTTCTCTCCGCAATTCAATTTCGCTTTCTGTACTGTGATCCTAGTAAAAATTCTGTTAGTTTTGGTTCGAATTCGAATTTTGATTCTTGTGCTTAGTGCTTAATATGTGTTTTGGATTGATGCGCGTAGATCATCGAGCTCAGTTGATGAGTCGGAGCTTGCGCGAAAGATAGTTCATAGATGGGAGGAAGGTAAATGCTAGTGTTGTGAGAAGTTTGATGTAAATTTTAGTGTGTATTTGGGGAGTGTTTGATGTTAATGGAACTTGGAAATTTGTGGAGCAGCTTCGTATGAGCTGCGGCAAGCTTACAAGAAGTTTATTGGAGCTTTGGTGGAGCTGATAGATGGAGAAGTTCAATCGGAAGAGTTTCGTGTGGTGGCACTCGCGGTTTACCGGCTGTTTGGCGGGCCAGAGGAGGAAGGCAGTGTTGGGACTAATTTTTCCGCAAAAAAGTTAGAATCCTGTTTCCCAAGAACTAATTTTCGTTTTTTTATCTGACATTAGTTTGGAATTGTAATTGAATTTATGCAAGGATTAATAGGAAAAGAAAAAATTCAAGCATTGTGATTGCATTTGTTATTTTGAAATTTAGGCAGGAAGTTCAAATGCTTTTGGGTCACACAGTCTCAGATGCCAACATGCGGAAAGTTGCGTCTCTAGCTCAGGAACTTTCTGGGATGCAGTCTAGTGATCATTGGATTACACTTTCAGATACGCCTGTAAATGGAACAAATGAAAATGAAGAATTTGGTGCAGACCTTGTTTTTCATCCGCCAGCGCGGTTTTTGGTAGATGTTTCTTTGGATGATGGGGAGTCATTTTGTGAGGAAACACCTGGACCCCCCTCTTACTATGAAGGTTCATATGGTGACAGTGGCTTGACTAGTCTTCATTCTGCTACTGATGGGCGCTGCATCAGTCTGAGTTGGCTACAAGATGCATGTGATCAGATAACAAGAAGTTCTCCACAACTTTCTCGAGATGAACTGGCGATGGCCATATGTCGGGTGCTTGATTCTGACAAACCTGGTGACGAGGTACTGGCAAATAGTTCATATATGTTGACTGTAATTAGTTTCATTCTTGAGACTTTTTATAATAATAATAATAATAATAATAATTCAACTTCATTCTGATCGTAAGCTCTTTTTTTAACCAATAAAGATAGCAGGTGACTTGTTGGATCTTGTGGGGGATAGTGCATTTGAAACTGTACAAGTCCTCATATCAGTAAGAATCTAACTATTGTAGTGTTTAATGTAATCTTTGATACTTATGGTTCACCTTCAACACACACGACATAGCAAGTTATCTTCCCACAGTACTCTCTTGGTATCCTAATATGTTATCAGGATCTTTCTCGCACTTCATTTATATCTTCATTCTGTAGAAAATGAGGCAAATATATTCTCTAAAGATTTAATCTTATCGATACTCGTTTTTTAGTTATTGAATGACTTTCGTTGGAGAAGTAATTTCTAGATTAAAATTTTGACGAGTTTACAACTAAAATCTTGTTCTGTGTATTCTCTTAAATTTCTCAGCATCGAAAGGAACTTGTTGATGCGATCCATCGTGGGTTACTAGTAATAAAATCTGACAAGTCTTCTTTGACCTCACAACCTCGCATGCCTAGTTATGGCACACAGGTAGAGCTGGTTCTCTATAAAACTTTTCCCATTACTTAATGGCATTTTAAAAGCAACATGTAGCATTAAACCACTTGTCTGTCAGGTTACTGTTCAAACAGAATCTGAACGGCAGATTGATAAGCTTCGGCGCAAAGAGGAAAAGCGAAATAGACGAGGAACAGAATATGGCACTGATAGTGATTTGGCTGGTGTTAATTTTTCTTCTCTACTGCAAGCAAGTGAAAGAAAGCAACTTTTTGATGATCTATCGGGGCTCGGTGAAGGACTAGCCGTTAATGCTCTTCCTCAAGGAACTCAGAGGATGCACCATAAGGGGTATGAGGAGGTCCTAATCCCTCCAACACCAGGAGCACAAATGAAACCTGGAGAAAAGCTGGTAACAATTTGCAGTTTGTGTTCATTGTACTTTGTCATTCTCATTCCATTTTTATTTACTGGTTCTCGAAGCATTTTACTTTGATATTTAAAAATTAGTTTTCCACGGTTAGGTAAAAACTCAATAAACAAAACAAATGACTAATCGGGATCTTCAGTAATTCAGAAGTGACACCGGTCACCAGCTGAGGGATGCCCATTCTAAATTATTTTATGTACTTCATAACAATGAACTAAACATGTCTACTCCTTTACTTCATGGATAGACTTGCTAAATATACATACAAAATTTTTGGGGTGAGGGATGCCCATTCTAAATTATTTTATGTACTTCATAACAATGAACTAAACATGTCTACTCCTTTACTTCATGGATAGACGTGCTAAATATACATACAAAATATTTGGAGACATGCTATTTGTACATCTTCTCTCTAAGGGAGGCTTGAAGACAATGCATTTAAGGATGATTAAGGATAATTATATGTCGCATGCTATTTCTATCAACATTCTCTCTGAAGGAGGCTAGAACAGGCATATGACATGTAAGCTTTCAGATAGTACTTAATTTAGGTGAATCATGTGACACATGCAATTCTATGCAATTCTATGTAGATAGATGGATTGCTTTCCTTAAAAATGAGTTATTGATGCAAGTGGAGTTGAGTGACAAACTGGCATATATACATTTATCTTTTACTGTGATTTCACAAATAGCCATTGCCCAGGAATTTCACTTATTAACCTCTGACCTTGATTTCTCCTTGTAATCTGTGCTTACCATCACATGTCAGATTGATATAACGGAGTTAGATGACTTTGCTCAAGCTGCTTTTCGTGATCACAAATCTTTGAACCGCATTCAGAGCCGCATATATCATACTGTTTACTATACAAATGAGAATATACTAGTAAGATATTGTGTTCGTTGATTTTATGAATTGCAATTTACAAACCATTGTAGTGAAAGCATGTGTCTTAATCTGTTCTCCATAAATTTGCAGGTCTGTGCGCCAACAGGAGCTGGCAAGACAAACATAGCTATGATTTCCATTCTACATGAGGTGCAAAGATTGCTTCCTATGATGCTGATATGCATTTTGTTATTATACCTGTTTATCTTTAGGCCCCTTAAAGAAACACCCCTTTTCTCTTGTTACTTGGAGATGATTAAAGATTCACAATTTTGTCCTTATGCTATCTATGATTCAACTTAGGTTCCTTGCACAGTCCTCCCAATGGGATGTGGAGAGGCATTTTATTGTCCTTGACCTGGGAGATAGTATATAATGCAATATATTTTCCAACAGAGCATCTTTTATAAATATCACCTTGCCAAAAGGCAGGAAGAAAACTAAGTTATTGGCTGCACTAGTTATGCACTATGTATAGTAAAGCACCTTTCATGTAGAAATCATGTTATTGTGTTTGCGTGGTTCAGTACTGTCTTTCAGGATTCATATTCAGATTTAGATACTGACTGAGGCATTTGGTGGCAGATTGGACAGCACTTCAAAGATGGTTTCTTGCACAAAAACGAGTTTAAGATAGTTTATGTTGCACCTATGAAGGTTCCTCCCATATATTACTCTCTTCTGTTTACTTTTTTTGAGTGGGTGAAGCAGGAAGTTGGGCATTGGCTTAGTGACTGGTCGCTGATGATTATGTGTTTTTTTAGGCGTTAGCAGCAGAAGTCACATCAACTTTTAGCAAACGGTTATCTCCATTGAATATGACTGTGAGAGAACTTACTGGAGATATGCAACTTTCTAAGAATGAACTTGAAGAAACTCAGGTCAATTGATCAACCTTTGATGGCTCAGTTTGCTGTTACATGCATGGAAAAACAAATATTATTGCTGTTACAAACTAATTTTGTTCGTATCTTGTTATTCAGATGATAGTTACAACACCTGAGAAATGGGATGTAATTACTCGCAAGAGCAGTGACATGTCACTTTCAATGCTGGTGAAGCTCCTAATAATTGATGAAGTTCATCTATTGAATGATGATAGAGGCCCTGTTATTGAGGCACTAGTTGCTCGGACTTTACGCCAGGTAATGTGTGATCATTAGAATTCTTACTTCCTGCAGTGAAATAATTACGTTAGCAGTTAAGTCTGATTAATTCAATTTGTACAATTAACTTGTGTGCACGAAGGATTTATAAACTCGCCTGGCTCTCGGTCCTTATCTTCTGATGTCTGGTAGATAGTAAAGGGAGAACCTTATTCCTAGTCATAATCATATTTGTTAAATTGGACTAATACAATACACATGGGTAATTCATATTTTGGGTAAATCTCAAGTTTAATCTATTGAATTTTTGGCTAATCTTTCAATGCGTTTAGATTTTTCCACTTATTTTTTACTTAAGTAACTGGTTCCAACTTAGAAATTTTAGAGATTCAAAAGGTTGCCAAACATCCACTGGGCCCTAATGTCTCAGCTGTTAGGAATGCAAATCAATGTATATCAAGCTAGCATCATCCTATGTGCAAATCCATCTTGCTCATGAACATGCCTTGCCCAAGAGGCCAAGAGTATCACTGTGCAAACAGCAAAGTAGGCTATTAAGACCTACTTCAACCAGGGATTTCTCATCATAGAATACTAAAACTGGAGTTTAATATATAAGGGATGAGAGCAACAATGTATAACAAGCTCACAGTTATAACAATAAATAAAATTTATAAAGTATACTGTTTGCCAAGTCATCCGGAAGAGGATAGTTTCTTCAGAAGTTTTATGTGATAATGGCATGCTATGAGTCTATGACTGCCTACAAACTATGTATTTGCTTATTATGTTTTTATTTTTCCTTATGGTTTTGTTTTGTTATGTGTGACAGGTGGAGTCTTCACAGTCAATGATACGCATTGTTGGACTTTCGGCAACTCTACCCAACTATTTGGAGGTCTCTTGGCCACTTATTAAGATAATCTGTTCAGTTGCCTTTAACTGCCATACTTTGACGCCTCACCTACTTACATTTCAAAGTAATACTTATAACAATGTAGGTTGCACAGTTTCTGAGAGTGAATCCAGAGGCAGGACTCTTCTACTTTGATTCTAGTTATCGTCCAGTGCCCCTTGCACAGCAGTATATTGGCATTAGTGAGAGGGATTTTTCAGCCAAACTTGAATTGTTGAATGAGATATGCTACAAGAAGGTGTGTGTTTCTTGGGAGATCTTTTGTGCCTCTTCTGTTGGGAATGCTCATTGAATGATTAAATACTTGTTTCGGCCAGGTTGTTGAGTCACTACGGCAAGGTCATCAGGCAATGGTGTTTGTCCATTCTCGAAAAGACACAGCAAAGACAGCTCAGAAGCTGGTATGATCTTTATCCTTTTAAATTTGCTCTGGCTTAAAATTCATGTTTGCAAGTGTTAATAAGAAACTATTTTTGTTTCTCAGAGCAGTATGCATTCTTGCAAGAGAACTCCCTATTTATTTTCCCTCTTTCTTCTCTTATGTGATTTCTGTAGCGTCATTACGTGATATGTGTTGTATGCTCCTTCCCATTATCAACTAATACAACTTATTTGGCAGGTTGAACTTGCTCGCAAATTTGATGGACTGGAGCTCTTTAAGAATGATCAGCACCCACAGTTTTCGTTGAAACAGGCACGAAAAACATCTCTGTTTTTTATTCATCGTATTGGTAGTAGTGTTCTTTACTTTTTGTTCATATATGTCCCACTTTACATTTCAGAAGGAAGTTGTAAAATCCAGAAACAAAGATCTCGTTGAACTTTTTGAATTCGGAATTGGAATTCATAATGCTGGGATGTTACGTTCTGATAGACATCTGACTGAGGGCCTTTTTTCTGCTGGACTATTGAAGGTAGATACAACTAGTTTCCTTCTGCACATCATATCATCAATTTCATATGTATGATTTTAAAGACACGACATGTAATACATTCAAACAGCCTGAGGTGCTAAATGAGCTGGACCCTAATTCATGAAAAAATCTTGCATTTATTTTCTAATACATTTTATTTTAATTTCCTGCTGATTACATGATGTGGCATGTACCATTATGCTTTTTATTAGTTTGAAACATTTGTCTCATCGGTTATTTTCTTTTATAGGTACTTGTTTGTACAGCAACTTTGGCATGGGGAGTAAATCTACCAGCTCACACTGTGGTGATAAAGGTTTGTGCACTTATATAACAGTATTATATTTGTCCTCTCTGAAGTCTTGCATTTAGTAAGTATATTTACTGCAGTTTTGATATTTTAAGGCGCAAGATGTGACAAAAGGACTAAATTTTTAGCTTTTCCTTCAAGTTTTTTTTATGGTGAGGAGATTATAGTCATTTTACATGTCTCTATTATATTAGTATTTAGGGATGTTCATTTGAGTGGAATTCAATTTGAATGAGAAGGATATATGTAACTGAACTCATATTACACATCGACTTCTTGTTCATCTTTCACAGTTAGATTTCTTTGTTACAATAGTTCCTCTATCCTACACACAAAAAATACAAAATATTATGTTTAAAGTATCTTGTGTTCTTTTCCAGGGGACCCAATTATATGATCCAAAGGCTGGTGGTTGGCGAGACCTGGGAATGCTTGATGTTATGCAGGTAAGCCTCTTAATTATTGATCTTATCTCAGTCGAGTCAATTCCCTAATAAACTTTGACATCTGTTTCTTTTTTTATCTTTTTTTTGGTTGTTGTACTCATGATATCTCGCTTACAGATATTTGGACGGGCGGGACGACCACAATACGATAAAAGCGGTGAAGGCATTATAATCACGTCTCATGACAAACTGGCCTACTATCTGAGGTTACTGACGAGTCAACTTCCTATTGAAAGTCAGGTACTTGTGCAGTTTACAAAAAGAAGCTAATGTCAGGCATGGAGATTTTTAATTGAATTTTATTGGTTATATTCCAATACTGTAAGTGTACTTTGGGGATGGGTCAGTCAGTTTGAGAGTTCCTCTTGGACCTTGTTGCAGGTTTCTCATCAAAATTAAGAATGTCTTTGCATGCCACAATTGTCTTATTGCATGCCGCGATATATTATGAAAATTACTGGTTGCCTAGCTGCTGAATTTGGACTGTATATACTTGAAAGTACCAAACCTTTTGCGTCCTTGAAGTCTGACAAAGAATTGCACCTAGCTGGCTTATGTGAAGTCAACCAACCTTGTGCGAGAAATAAATTGCGGATGGGTTCATGTAGTTTTGGTTAACCCTGACAGTGCGATTTATTCTTAGGGGACACAAGGTGTCTGGTGAATAACTTTAATCCTAACAACCAAATAAAGTATCTAAGAAAAGGACAAAAGTAACAACAATGATACAGAGGACAGAGAAGTCTAGAGCACAAGGAACTACCTAGAAAATTTGGTAGAAACTGATGGCTGAAGCTGAATTATTGATTTATACACTTTATTATCTACTATCAATTACTACTCACTAGTCAGCTTTAGTTGATGATCTAAAGCAACTATGTGGTGGGTCATATTTCTCATGTATGCTGATCTGAATGTGTGTTTGTGTACTTCAGTATGCGTCAACATACTGTACTACCAGTAGAAATGCATATTCACATTTGAGATTCATGATCTGATTCTACTTGTGGCTTTTCTGAAGTATAAGTGTAGTGGTGATAGTGATAATTTCATGTGTACTTTAAATTATTATTTTTTGTTCTTAATTTTGATTCTGCTTGTTTGTTTATTTGATCTATCTAAGACCATGTCAAGATGATTTAATTTCCCTACTGTTTAAAACTTGTCCTTGTATTTGCAGTTCATTAGTTCCTTGAAGGACAATTTAAATGCAGAGGTGGCACTTGGTACTGTCACCAATGTCAAGGAAGCTTGTGCATGGCTTGGATATACATATCTATTTATAAGGATGAGGCTCAACCCTTTGGCATATGGTATCTCGTGGGAGGAGGTACTGACCGTACTGTATGTTGATTCTACTTCACCTATATGATTGACCAGTTGACCCATTGATGGATTTTTCTCTGAAGTACATTATGGCCTAGTTCACTTGAATTTTTTGGTGCTTGTACCGGAAAAATTTCTTGTGTTTTTCAGGTAATGGCAGATCCTTCCTTGAGCTTAAAGCAGAGATCACTTGTGGCAGATGCTGCGCGGGACCTTGATAAAGCAAAAATGATGCGGTTTGACGAGAAAAGCGGAAATTTTTATTGCACAGAGCTTGGTCGCATAGCAAGCCACTTTTATATTCAATATTCTAGTGTTGAAACCTACAATGAAATGTTGAAGCGTCACATGAATGAGACTGAGGTAATTGTATTTTTAGTAAACTAGTTTTGGATTTGTGCATGTTCAAAATTGCCATTTTTCATTTTTTAAACAAGTATCTTTTCACGTAAATAATGGCCTCTCGAGATGCTGTTAGTTATGGGCTGACCATGCGCCCGCTAAAAGATTGAGCTGGACACTCATAGTGACTTCGTTGAGGAACTACTAGTGTGTCTTCATAGGAAAACTGTATAGGTGATCTATCCATGACTGATAATATCACTGTCTTGTGATGTTTGATATCATTCTGCTCTTCTTGCTGGTCTTACAGGTAATTGACATGGTAGCCCACTCCTCGGAATTTGAAAATATTGTTGTTCGAGAAGAGGAACAAAATGAGCTTGAGATGTTGGTGCGGAAATTGTGTCCACTAGAAGTTAAGGGTGGTCCTTCAAATAAACATGGAAAGATTTCCATTCTCATTCAGGTCATTGTTTGCTCTGGAACTGGTACCAAATACTAATAAAGTTGAGCAATACTTGTTGGCTAATTTATGACTTGTGTGCTTGGCAGGTGTACATATCTAGAGGCTCAATTGATTCCTTTTCGTTGGTTTCTGATGCTCAATATATAAGTGCAAGCTTGGCACGTATTATGCGGGCCTTATTTGAGATTTGTTTGCGAAAGGGCTGGAGTGAGATGACATTGTTCATGTTGGAATATTGTAAAGCGGTGGACCGCCGAGTTTGGCCCCATCAACATCCTTTCAGACAATTTGAAAGCAGGGATTTTTCAGCACAAGTTTGTCCTTCATACCTTTATCCTAGTACTTACTAGAGATGTCGTCCAGTATTGGACATAAATATAAAATGCTTCTATTTGTACAGACAATCCGAAATCTTGAGGAACGAGGGGCTGATCTTGATCGCCTATATGACATGGAGGAAAAAGAGATTGGAAAACTGGTCAATTTTGGACCTGGAGGAAGGGTATATCCTCTTTAATCTGGTTCTTTAAACTTCATGTGGTGCTGTATGCCTCAAATTGTTAGAAAATTGTCCAATGACTCTTTCTTTTGGGTAATTGAAGATCGTTAAGAAACATCTGGGATATTTTCCATGGATCCAGTTAGCTGCAACTGTAAGTCCAATTACCAGAACTGTTTTAAAGGTAAATCCTTGTTATGAACCTTCAAATTTTGTATATTTTAATTTCATCTTCAAATCCTACGTGATTAATTTTTATTTTTAGGTGGACTTGCTTATTACGCCAGACTTTACATGGAAAGATCAATTTCACGGCACTGCCCAGCGTTGGTGGATTCTGGTTGAGGTACAGGCCTGGATCTTCTACCTGTTGAATTTCTGAGGAATGATTGCCAGTATGATGTAATCTTACATCATTTCGATCATCGCCTCATATACTTTACATACCTTTCTAGCCAAATGAGACTATATGTACATTGTAATCATGTTCTATTCATCTACATAACAGGATTCTGAGAATGATCATATCTACCACTCAGAGCTGTTCACCCTAACAAAGCGGATGGCTAAAGGGAATCCTCAGAAGCTCTTGTTCACTGTACCAATCTTTGAGCCACATCCGCCACAGTATTATATTCGTGCTGTTTCTGATTCTTGGTTGCAAGCAGAGGCATTCTACACCATTTCTTTCCATAATTTAGCACTTCCAGAGGTAATAAAATTTCACTGTGTTTTCTTTTGCCATGCAAGATAGTCCTGCCTAAAGGTTTGTCTTATCAGTCACGCATGCTTTCTTCAGGCCCATACTTCACATACAGAACTGCTAGATTTGAAGCCACTCCCTGTGACATCTCTTGGAAACAGTACTTATGAAGCATTGTACAAGTTCTCACATTTTAATCCGATACAAACACAGGTTCGATTCTGTGATTCTGCACCTTTTTTGTACTTTTTTTCCCTCTTTTGGGCTGTATCCATCACATTTCAGTGACTTGACATTGTTTTTTTTTCTTCAATTGGGCAGACTTTCCATGTGCTGTATCACACAGACAATAATGTATTACTGGGAGCTCCAACTGGAAGTGGAAAAACTATTTCTGCTGAGCTTGCTATGCTTCGTCTCTTCAACACCCAGCCTGATATGAAGGTATGTTATTCATATTTCTTAATGGTACACAGTGCACAATTTGATGAACAATGTTTTGGAATCGTGGTTTTGTGAGTAAGATTAAAACAGATTTTGAGGATTACAGGGAATAAGTGTTGGATATTGAACCTTAGAAATGAAGGACAATTTTATTCTCAGATTTCGTGCTTGGAGTACTGCTGTGGACTCGTTATATTTTATGGATATGGAATTTGTCTGGGCCACGGTTTGCTACCATTAATCTGGGATTTGATCCCCCTCGTATTACCTACCTACCTATTTGCTAGAATTTCCTGTCTCCTAATTGTAGAGTTCAGAAAGAGGCCCCAAAGTTGAAGCCCAGGTCTGATATATATATAGGATCCAGTTCAAGGGACGTTATATTTAACACAGATTTTTACATCGTTTTTAAGTCATTAGATTTAAAAACATTCTATGGTTAGGATTTATTGTTTGAATGACCTGGATTTTGACATGGCAATACAAATAATTAAAACAAATTGAATTAACTTCATTAAACCAAAAAACAAAAACTATATTGCATATAAGAACACCATACTAAATGATCAAAAGAAAGAAAAAAGAAGAAAGAGGCAGATGAACACCAAACCCTAAAGTCTTTTGTCTTTGGGTGTGAAAAAAATCTGAATGTGTGAATTTATCAGTTGGCATTGGATCTTTACCGTTTTAATTAATAGGAATTGCTCACATAATCACTCTGAATAAGAACATGCATTTAACAGTTTAGATGCATCTCTTTGATCCTAATTTTGATTTCCAGAAATTGGGATTTCATTCCCACGCAATGGTTAAAGGAACTATGTAATACATAATGGTGTTGCAGTCCTATATTTCATCGATAGTTCTTGATTTATGTATCAGGATATAATTTTTGGAATAATAAGTAACTTGTAGATCATTACCTTCCAGCATAATGTTCTCTCTATCACTCTATGTACCCTATTGGTAATGATCGTAGAAATATCAGAACCATAGAAGAACTCAAAATCCCTGCTATATTCCTCCGACGGGCAACATCAGTCTATATTGATTCGGCTTCAATCACCAACCCTCGATCTAATCTAAGATACCAACACAGGCCGTCAAATGTATGTATCTTCGTCCGTCTCCATTGTTCTGTTCTGTTTTGCTTTTCTTTTTTATGTTTAATATTTTTTTTATCTGGATGTTAATCTTTCTTTTGATCCAATGCTAGTGTTATTGAAAGATTTTATTAATTTTCTTTATAAATCTTAATATATATAAATTTATATTAGAAATGTAATGCCATGTCAATTTCCACATCATTTTGATGATGTTGAAATCATTCAAACATTAAATCCTGACCATCCAACGTTATTAAATCTAATGGCTTAAAAACGGTGTAAAAATTTGTGTTAAATAGTGTCCCGTGAACCGGACCCATATATATATATATATATATATATATATATAATTTCTAGGTATACTTTAGGTTCCATTTAGTGAAAGCATTAGGAGAATCACAATATTGGAAAGGGAAAGGGTTGGTTTAGAGGATATCAGTTGGTGGTGATCTGGGCAAAGCGATTACTTTCAGTAATCACCAAGTCTTATGCCTTACAAAATTACTGAAAGGTTATCTTACATAACAGCTTTCTCTTGGATTTTTGTCATACCATATGTTTTCTATTCAGTATAAAATTGTTAATGGCTATTAAAGTTCCTTGTAAAGGTTAGCATTGGGTGTATGATCTTTGTGTTCCACTACTGTTTTGAAACCTGCTTTCACTATTGTTTTGAAACCTGCTTTGTATCGTAAAGTGTTATTTGTGAATTTTTTGCTTTAGGTCATTTACATAGCACCCTTGAAGGCTATTGTTCGAGAAAGAATGAACGATTGGAGGAAGCGCCTAGTTTCTCAGCTAGGGAAGAAAATGGTTGGTATTTTCTATTCTTACTTTCACTATTACATTATTTTATTTGGCTTTTACTATATCTTAACATGTGGTACTGGTACCGACTGAATTTGTCCATCAGGTTGAAATGACAGGAGATTATACTCCAGATTTGATGGCCATCTTGTCAGCAGATATCATAATATCAACTCCTGAGAAATGGGATGGTATCAGTCGTAATTGGCATAGTCGAACCTATGTTAAAAAGGTGCAATCATTTATACAAAAGCTCTTTTTTTCATTAATTGGTTTTCTTCTCATCTATTCTTTTTATTTTTACACTTCTTTCTACTAGATCGTCTAAAGTCATGTCTTAAATTGTGGTTTTATATATAGGTTGGGCTTATGATCTTGGATGAGATTCACTTGCTGGGAGCTGACCGGGGGCCTATCCTCGAGGTATTTATTCAAAAGTTACGGTGCTCTTAGTTGTACTCCAAATTTCAATTTCATGTTATTTAGCTTGTCTGCTAATGTTTCAGATGATACACAGAAATGTATGTTTGAGTGATAGTTTAAACCATTTTGTTTTATTTTGTAATGATATACTCATCTCAAATGCTTCAGGTGCTTTTGTCTACTCAACTTAAATAGGCATTTCAACTCATATATGGACTGGGTGTAGATATTCCTTATGTATGTTAAAATATGAAAATTAAAAAGAAAAAAAACAATATTGGCAAGCTCTGAAGTCTGCTCCATCGAATTCCACCGAGTTGTGAAATTACATCTTTTGATGATAGTAGTCAGGTTATAAATTAACTAGGGTTGTTATCTTTCGGGAAAATTTCACAAACAGTACACCAATTTTGCTCCACTCATAATTAAGGTGTATAAACTATGTTAAATAACACATTAGTACATGAACTAACAAGTTAAGCCTAATTTTCGTACATGCCGTTATAACATCGTTAAAAGTTAATGTTTTTTTCTGAGATCTCTTTTTTTTCTAAGATCTTTTTTCTCTCTTTTTTTTCTTTCTTTTAAAGATGATCTTTTTTCTTTTAGGTGTCAAATCCACACATTTATTTTCTTTCTTTTAAAGATGATCTTTTTTTTTTAATTAAGGTGTTAACGATCAAAGAAAAATTAACTGATTTGACATCTAGAAGAAAAATTATTTTGGTTACAATTTAACCTCTGTTTTATGGACTGCTACTTGCTGGTATGCAAGGGAGAAAAAATCTGGATAATTGCTTGCTAGTAAGAGAGTAAGACAAGTTAATTAGAGAATTGGTAAGAGAGGGATCTCAAGCGCATCCACTATCTATTGACAAAGTCATGGGTTCGAGTCACTATGGGGGTATGAGTGAAATCCTTGGATCCTCTTTAAAACAAAGAAAAAAAGAAAAAAAATCTAAAAAAAGATCTCAGAAAAAGTAACATTTAACGGATTTATATCGGCATGTACGAAAATTAGGCGTAACTACTTATTTGTTATTTAACAAAGTTCAGACACCTTAATTATGAGTGGAGCAAAGTTAGTGTACTGTTTGTATAATTTTCCCTTGTATTTCTGTTAGACTAGAGTTTCTGTTCCATTCATCATGTGTGCTGTATTTTAATTCCTTTTAGCGTGAATAGTTGATTCTCATTTATTAAAATTCCAGTGAACATCCTAACCCCAAATATATTGTTTAAGGTTATTGTATCAAGGATGCGATACATATCCTCACAGACAGAGCGTGAAGTACGGTTTGTTGGGCTTTCTACTGCTCTGGCAAATGCAGGGTATATCTCTCTGTATCTTTTATCGTAGTATCTTGCTATAGATCCTACTTTCAAGTATTATACTCTGTTTCTGTCTTGACCGCAGATTGCTGATTATTTAGCCAAACATTCTATTTTGCATTACTTATCTAGATATTTTATATTTTATTTTCGATATATTTTCTGGTATTCTTAGGCGTGCTTATACCACTTTTAGCAAAGAGTTACTCATTGCAATGCTTATTTTTCTAATTGTCCTTTCTCTCTCTTTTCTTTTGTCTAAACGTTGTCTTAGATTTAGACATTTTGTTTAAGTAATTTCGTGTCACTTCTTTTCTCAGAATTAATCTTTTGTCCTTTGAATTATATATAGAGATTTAGCTGATTGGTTGGGTGTTGGAGAAACTGGACTCTTCAATTTTAAACCAAGTGTGAGACCTGTACCGCTTGAAGTTCATATCCAGGTAAGTGGATTAGGTTCTTGTAATTACCTGTAGTATTTGTCTTCCCTTTTTCTGTTGCATCATGATATGTCACTATCTTTTCCTGGGAAATACAGATGTCCTTATTTTGTTACTTTGCAATTGAGTATTAATCTTCTGTCTCTCATATTACTTGTTGTCTTGGTATGTATGCTTATTTTTGGTTTTGTTTAGGCCTCTTATTAATCTTCTGTTTTTAATTTTTTTCCTAATTAATAATAGAAAGAAAAAAAATTCTGATATTAAGGGGAATAATGCCTGAACCTGTTGCACTTGGTGCTAGATATACAATGCTATCTACAGTTGGGTGTATATATCCTAACTAAAATTTGTACCATGTTTGTCTTGATCTTTGCATGTTTACAGTTCTACTTCATAGCAATAATATGTCTGTTTCTATAAACAGGGATATCCAGGAAAGTTCTATTGTCCAAGGATGAATAGCATGAACAAACCGTCATATGCTGCTATATGCACCCATTCACCAACAAAACCGGTTCTAATTTTTGTCTCATCACGGCGCCAGACAAGACTTACTGCATTGGACCTCATTCAGGTTGGATTGAAACTCCATAACCATGCTGGGGAAATAAAGCACTCCACAAATATGACTAATCATTTTGTTTTTCATTTGGTAATTAAAGTATGCAGCTTCGGATGAACATCCAAGGCAGTTTCTTAGTATACCAGAAGAAGAGCTGCAGATGGTTCTTTATCAGGTTACTGATAGTAACTTGAGGCACACATTGCAATTTGGCATTGGATTACACCATGCTGGTCTGAATGACAAAGATAGATCCTTGGTTGAGGAACTTTTTGCAAACAACAAGATTCAGGCATTTCTCGTTTACCTAAATGATCTGTAGGAAAAGGAATAAACAAATATCATTTTCTTTCGCTCTTTAGGTTAATCGGGTTTTGTTCGTCATAATTGTAGGTATTGGTTTGTACTAGCACATTGGCATGGGGTGTAAACCTTCCTGCACATCTGGTTATTATAAAGGTAAGGCAATACTTTTAAATTTTCTTCCAAGTATAAAGGCACTTTCTATCTGGGATGTTTTGGTGTTTTAAATTGAAGTTCTGCTAGCTGTGCACGAAATGTTCTCTGTTGTACTCTCCTGATTTCCACTCCTTGTAGAAACAATTTTGACTAGATTTTATATTCTCTTGCAGGGAACAGAATTTTATGATGGGAAAACAAAGAGATATGTCGACTTCCCAATCACAGATATCTTGCAAATGATGGGTCGTGCAGGACGCCCACAATTTGATCAACACGGGAAAGCTGTCATTCTTGTTCATGAACCCAAAAAGAGTTTCTATAAAAAGGTCAAATTTGAAGCAGTGACTTTATTGTTTATGTAGTTGAAATGGAATGCATATTTTTAGGATCAGGATGTAATTTGTGGTTTTATGAACTGCAGTTTTTATATGAACCATTTCCTGTCGAGAGTAGTCTGAGGGAACAGTTGCATAATCACATCAATGCAGAGATAGTTTCTGGCACAATTTGCCATAAAGAGGATGCATTGCATTATCTGACATGGACATATTTATTCCGCAGACTGGTATGTTTTTGGTCTCTGTGATAAGTATATGAAATAGTATCCAAACAATTATGTGATGTTAAAACCCTATTGTGTTGATTATAGTGCGGTAGTAGTGAGCTGTATTTGTTTATTGAGCATGTCCAATATCTTACGTGGATTTTTTTATTTGCTACAGATGTTTAATCCGGCTTACTATGGCTTGGAAAATACTGACGCTGAAGTTCTAAGCTCTTACATGTCTAGGTAATAGTCTATTCCCACTTGTGAAATTTTATCAATCAGAACACATCGCTCTCTTTTGGTGGCATTTTTACTTGCTGCTTTGTATATGTAGGTTAGTGCAGAACACATTGGAGGATCTGGAAGACAGTGGATGTATCAAGATGAATGACGATAGTGTGGAGCCAATGATGCTGGGTTCGATAGCATCCCAGTATTACCTTAGCTACTTGACCGTATCAATGTTTGGTTCAAACATTGGCTCAGATACCTCGCTTGAAGTAAGAAACGGTTCTTGAAGTTTTTTATTCAATATTCCAAATTCCCACTTTTCCATGTTTGTAATACTCAGATTTTCCGGTATAGGTATTCTTGCATATCCTATCTGCTGCTTCTGAATATGATGAACTTCCTGTTCGCCATAATGAGGTAAATGTTGCCTTTTTACCGATACATGTGTAGTTAGTTTTCCTTTCAGATAAATATGTCTGCATACAATGTTACTACAGATGTTTTTCTTTACAACAACGCAAACAGGACCTTAAGTTCTTCATTGGAAACCAGTAATTTTGGCGGATAGTAATCCTTGCAACCAATTTAATCGATCACATACCCACACAAATGAGACTAGTATCTTAATATTATTTTGTATCTTCTTTGGGAATAGGAAAATTACAATGGGGCACTGTCAGAGAGAGTTCGATATAAAGTGGATAAGGATCGCCTAGATGATCCACATGTCAAAGCAAATCTTCTGTTTCAGGTCAGACTTGCTTTCAACCATCTGTTCCTTGCAACAAACATGGACTTATGTTGTTATTTGTGAATTCCTCTTTTTTATTTTCTCACCTTATATGAACCTTTTTTTTTCAGGCACATTTCTCTCAGTTAGAATTACCAATTAGTGACTATGTCACAGACTTGAAGTCAGTTTTGGATCAAAGTATACGGATTATCCAGGCTATGATAGATATATGTGCCAACAGCGGTTGGCTTTCGAGTTCCGTGACGTGCATGCATCTTTTGCAGATGGTCATGCAGGTATTCTTCTTAGTAGTTACAGTTCTAACTTCTATTCTTATGAAAATAAATAAGGTCTTAGATTAATGGAGAAGGGAATAACTACAGATAACATATCAATAATTAGCTAGACATGTCAGAGATTGCAAAATTTCTTAGTTGATATCTTTTTCATTGTCGTTGATGGTTCCAAGAAGAAAATCGTTTTTCCTGTTTTGATTCTTTCAAGGTGAAATGCCTACAAACATTTTAGGCCGAGCACTGTGAACCTTCTACTATTGAGAAACTGCAGGTGTATGTATTTTGAGGATTTTACACTGAAGAATCAACAAGAGAAACTGATACCTTCGTACAACAAAACTTTTAGAGAAATCGCTTACCTTTCAGGTGGTCAGATTGCCTGATTAAGGATTTTAATTGATCTAACCAGACATTGGGGACCTCATAAATTCTTAGTCACTTTTAAGCAATGAATTGTTTGATTAGTTAGGTCAGACAGATTGTACTTGAAAAAGTATCGTCTCCACCTCCTGTCATTAATATCCTTTTGGGGTTTTGTCAGGGTTTATGGTTTGATGAGGATTCTTCTTTATGGATGTTGCCCTGCATGAATGCTGAACTTGCTGATTCACTCTGCAAACGTGGATTATTCCGTATACAGCAGCTATTGGAACTTCCCAAGGCAACTTTGCAGAGCATGATTGGAAACTTCCCGGCTTCAAAATTCTTTCAGGTGTGAACTTTTGAGATATTGTGTATACTTTGTTTGGTTGAGCATATAGAATCATGACCTGTAGACGAAAAAACCATCTTCCCCAATTTTTTGAGGTGTTCACCTCCTTTATTGTATGATGTGTATCTGGGTGTTAAAATATATATATATATATATATATATATATATATATATATATATCTGTGTATACACACCATATATATTGTATGCGCACCGTTATTTCTTTCTCTTAGTTGGTCGGTCACATTATCAAAATATTAGGATATTTGCTCTTTCTTCTCTCTTGGCCATCAAGCATATCAGTAGCTTGACATCTATATCTTCTGTTCTAATAGGATCTGCAGCTTTTTCCACGCCTCGAAGTAAAGTTGAAAATTCTACGGAAAGAGGGTGGGAAATGCTCTTTAAACATCAGATTGGTGAAGACCAATTTCAGGAAATATAAATCAAGAGCATTTACTCCACGGTTCCCTAAGGTAAAACTTCTTGTTCCAAACTAGTTACCAGTGCACCAAACTAAGTTCAACATTCTTTGTGCAGGTGAAAAATGAAGCATGGTGGTTGGTACTTGGGAACACCTCAACGTCGGAACTATATGCTCTGAAGAGAGTGTCTTTTTCTGATCACTTGGTTACTAACATGGAGTTACCATCAGATTCAACCACTCTCCAGGTACTGTAGCTTTCAATTTTACTGATGTATTACCAAGCTGCAACAAAAGGAACCATATCTATGTTATTTTCATATGACAATCACTAAAGATAAATAGGGGTTAGTGATACAATGGAATGACCACTCACAGTAATTATCACTACATACAGCCAAAAGAAATTACGTTGCATTGTACATTAGTGTATTGCATTAATCTGTTGGTTGCATTCTTATTGATATTTTTCTCAATGTTTATAGTTGTAGTGAGAGGACCTCTTTCTGATAGTATTTTGTTTGCTGTTTTCTTCAGGGGATGAAACTGATGGTAGTATCAGATTCGTATCTGGGGTTCGAACAAGAGCATTCAATATCAGAACTTTGAGGACATCAGCAACCAGTGTAGGATTCGCTGGCCATTGCACATCAATCAGCAAGTTTGTATAGCTTAAATGTCATGATATTAGTTGTGACTGCCTTGAAAAATAGTCGGCAGTTTAGAATATAATACAACTGGTCTATGATTTTTGCTATGAACCTCCAACATACAAAAATGAAACCAATATCACCAGACAATGGTACTGCACTATAAGAACTAAACGGCTCATTTGGGTTGGTTGGAACTCGGAAGAACTGGAAAAGTATTGCAATTTCTGAAGAAAAAAACAAGCATGATTTTCGTTGGCTCAATCATCCAAGCAACATAAATGCAACTGGTAAATAGAAATGGCAATGAAATTAGATTTGCTCATTAACTTCAAAGTTGCATTTACAATTTTCACCCTGAGGGTGTGTGGTTTTCATTTACACGAAATGCACAGTTTTACAAAGGGGCTAACCCCAATCAGCATCAAAGAACCCTGCATCCTTCATCCCACAGTAATACGCATTATCCAGAAGAAATTCTTCCTGAACATAATTCTACATGAGTATTACCTTCCAGAAAATTCGAAGTAGAATATCCTAGAATATATTGTTTAAGCATGATTTTGAAAAGATCACCTGGAAACAGTCTGCCAAAACATGTATATTGCATTGCGACCCTGAATCAATCAGATAAACAAAAGGTATGAGTAAAGATTGAGTAAACAAAGTTGTTGGCTGGAACAAA
Source organism: Comarum palustre (assembly GCA_951800085.1). Lineage (NCBI taxonomy): Eukaryota > Viridiplantae > Streptophyta > Magnoliopsida > Rosales > Rosaceae > Comarum > Comarum palustre. The sequence continues at coordinate 20,013,880 of OX637580.1, read as the reverse complement.
GTTGTCTTGCTGTGCAATATACATGTTTTTCAGTATATATTTCTTACAATACTTGGATCAGACTCACTCTCGTGAAATTGGTACTATTGAGAAATGGACAATATTGTGACAAGAAATGGAAGGGAAAAAGGAAAAAGGAAAAAGATATGTCGTAAGACAGTTTTGCCCATTGCCCACAACTAAAGTCAAACTTAACGGTTGTATTAACAGAGGAGATTGGTTTGATCTCTAGTTTAAGAGCTAGGACACCATTATTGTACTTTTAAAAATTGATGTACCTAAATGATGAATGGAGTTAACATAAGGTACCATATGTAAAATTTCCACATACTACAATGGAAATCAAGACACCAAGTTGATTCATTGAAAAACTAATTCAGAACTTGAAACTTGAAAGGATTAGATACAAATGGTTTATCAAATGGAATTGTCATCAACTAGGTAAAATGTCTGCGCCAGCGTGGGTTGAGATTGTCAAATGATGGATATCGATGAGCGATAAGAATAATAAGCTAATAAGTAACATCATTCTTTTGATGTTCTAAATTAAGTGAGGATGATGACAACTACACACAAAATATAGGAAATGACAAAATTGATTATTTGCAGACCATTGATTTGTAGAATTAGAATAGCATGAAATATACATATAAAGGTTTGCATCTTGTACATGTAGATTTAACCAGATCAGAACACAATACTGTCACTAAAACAGATAAAGGTTGTAGACCGATCTTCTGCACATCATAAATGATTAAGCCAAACAAATATTTACAACCCACATGCCTACAAGTCACAAAAAATATTACTAACGTCAACTAATACAATATAGCAGCAAAGAACCAAGAAATCAATGAGAATAATGTCAAATTATAGGCTACAAATCCAACCTTAGAAATAGATAAAATAAAAGAGTTAACTTCTAATTAGTATTTAGTATGTTCTCAATTTTGCATACTTTGCCCAAGAAATGTACTTGAGCGCCATATCTAAGTGATAATTAGGGGTGTTACTTCGAAACCGAAAATCGAAAAAAAGACCGCACGAAAACCGAACGGAAAAGAAAATAACTGAACTGGTCTTGTTTGGTTCAGTTTACGGTTTTGGCTTAGTAAAAACCAAACCAAACCGAACCAAATAAGCCGACATTAAATAGTCAACCATACAAAACGACGTCGTTTTAAACAAATGCAAAACTTTGTGAACCAACTCAACATATAAGCAAAAATATCGTAAAATAAGACATGATCGAAATGGTGAAATACGTCTATGGTTGAAAAATCAGGTAATTCCAGTAAAGTCTTGGTGTCGATAGTTGCGGTCAACGCAATTTACCATTCTTTCTCCCGATGGGTAGCCATATATTTGAGGGTTATTTTTCAGTAAATTTTTATACCACTAGTTGCGTCTCATCGATTTGAAACTATATTATGTTAAAGGTCCGTCCAAAATACGTAATTTAGACGGTCAAATGACAGTTTCAGTGCGTTTAGGGGTTTGACTTACGACATTGACCGTAAGAATCGAGCTCTTAACTTTATCGGATCAAGTTGAATTTTTTCCCATACATGTATTATATCATGATAGTCATATCGAACTGTTAGATTTTCGTTTGTCAAGTTTGATCATCAGAATCACAACATGCCTACAAATGTATAACTTGTTTCATAAGTTTTAAGTAAATGTTCCGTTTCAAAAACAAACTCTACGTAGAACCTTCAAACTCAAAAAAGTCGTGAAATAAGATACGACTGTAATAGTGAAATACGTCTACGGTTGAAAAATCATGTAATCCGATAAAAGTCTTGGTGCCGATAGTTGCGGTCAACGCAATTTATCATTCTTTGTCCCTATGGGTAACCCTATCTTTGAGGGTTATTTTTTAGTAAATTTTTATATCACTAGTTGGGTCTCATCGATTTGAAACTATTTTGTGTTGAAGGTCCGTCCAAAATACGTAATTTAGACGGTCAAATGATCGTTTCCGTGCGTTTAGAGGTTTGGTTTACGGGATTGACTATCCGAATCGAGTCCTTACCTTTATCGGATCAAGTTGAATTTTTCTCATGCATGTATTTTATCATGATGGTCATATCATACGGTTAGATTTTTGTTTGTCAAATTTGATCATCAGAATCACAACATGCCTACAAATGTTGTATAACTTGTTTAGTGAGAAGTAAATGTTCTGTTTCAAAAACAAACTCTACGTAGAACCTTCACACTCAAAAAAGTCGTGAAATAAGATATCACCGTAATGGTGAAATACGTCTACGGTTGAAAAATCACGTAATTCCGATAAAGTCTCGGTGTCAATAGTTACGGTCAACATAATTTACCATTCTTTCTTCCTATGGGAAGCCCTATCTTTGAGGGTTATTTTTCAGTAAATTTTTATACCATTGGTTGCGTCTCATAAATTCGAAACTATTTTGTGTTAAATGACGTCCAAAATACGTAATTTAGACGGTCAAATAACTGTTTCAGTGCGTTTAGGGGTTTGACTAACGGGATTGACCGTCTGGATCGAGCCCTTAAATTTATCGGATCAAGTTGAATTTTTTACCATATTTGTATTTTATCATGATGGTCATATCAGACGGTTAGATTTTAGTTTGTCAAGTTTGAGCATCAGAATCACAACATGTCTACTAATGTTGTATAACTTGTTTACTAAGTTTTAAGTAAATATTCTGTTTCAAAAACAAACACTACGTAGAACCTTCTAGCTCTACATAGAAGCAAAATTATCAAAAATCTCGTGAAATAAGATGTGATCATAATAGTGAAATACGGCTACGGTTGAAAAATCACATAATTCGAGTAACATCTCGTTGCCGATAGTAGAAAATCAATTTATTTTTATCTTTTTATTACAATTTTGATATTTAATACAACACATTAAAAATTTACATATTTTTTATTACCCAAAAAAACCGAAACCGACCGAAACGTACAATTTAGTTCGGTTTACGGTTTGCCTTTCAAAAAAACCTAAAACCGAACGGAACCTATTATTAAGTTCAGTTTGGTTTCCCTAGTGATAATGTCCTTACTGGAACAAAATGCCTCGTCACGTTCAGTAAGTGACAGTTGATTACATATTTCTCAAAAAAGAAAAGAAAATTGATAACAGACAGCAAAAGTAAACTATTTTTAACCAGTAAATCAAAACCATTTAAATAGGGTGCTGATATCCACACCATTTTTTGTAATCCACACACCCATTACACTACCTTTGCTAAATTGACCCTTTATCTTCTTACGCGACTAAAACTCTTCCTCATCTAAACGGAAAAAATTAACAATCCCTTTCTAGATCCAAATCTCACCAGTAGAGGGATCCATTTTGAAGCAATATAGTCCTGATAGTTTTTACAAATCCAAAATTTTGCCTCTCAAAGTACTTGATTTGTTAAAAAGAAATCAGAGGAATCCTCCCTCATGACAGAATATATGTTTGCCGAGTCCAACGGACGGGAAGAGAAGGGGAAGGAACCCAAGTAAGACCATTTCAGCAATATACCCAACCCTTTCATAATCAAGGGCATTCATTGTCGCGTGGTAACGTCGATCGTCAAAAGAGGAAGAGGAAATCCCGATCGTCGGAGGAAAGTAATGGAAATAGGTCCCGTTGGTAACGCCGTCGCCGTCATGAGCCATGATTATACTTAGTTTCTCTCCCTAAATTGGGTTTAAGGTTTCTATTGAAGTTGATAAAGATCTGCTCACTCAATCAAATCTCGTCATCTTTGTTTTGGAATGAGATGGCTTTCAGAATTGGCAAGGAGCAGAAGAAAAGTGAGAGAGTAATGAGGGTAGTTATGAAAAAGAAATAATGTGAATGGATCAATTATTAAAATATATAAAGGGTGTGTGGAACATGGTGTGCAATATCAGTTCCCTTTAAGTATTATCATTATCAAAGCATAACACTTCCATACATCTGTGTCACATTGCTAATTGATTTCTGAAATACACACAATATACATTCAAAACTAAAATCAATACATAGTAGCCACGTAACATCACTGAACAAATCCCTTAATTTTTGAAAGTCGCAACATTATGATTGTGAGCTATTATGAAAATCCGACTAGCAGAGAGACGACAAAACCTGATCTATCTGTTAAAGAAGAGGACGATGGGGCAACAGTGATCAGAATTATCACACAGTCTCAACCCTTAAAATCACTATCCATGCGGGACATCAAATCTATTCGTAAGCACTAATATGAAATATTGAGAGGCAGCAGCAAGACCTTATTTCTCCTGTCCAAAAAAACAATGTCTACTTTACAATAATTCTTTAACTCAATCAAACTAGAAGAAGTATGCAAACAAATCAAAGGCCTCCTGCAAATCTAGATACCCTTCCTCTTTCTACACTCTAAAAACCCAGAAGTTTGCTAGTTTCATACCATGAGAGCTCCTACAAATCAAGCTACCCTTCTTCCTTTCTCCACTCTAAAAACCCAGAAGCCTCAATTCCACAACAAATTCAAACCCATTACATAGAGAAAGAAACTAGGGAAAACTAACCAAATCTAGATCGGTGACGGGCGGAAGGTGATTGACTGATCGATTGTGCAGAAGAGAGACAGACAATCCTCAAGTCTTATTTCTAGGGTTGAGATTGATGGCAAAATGGTATTTCTAGGTATCATGACTTGGCTTGGATTGGCTGAAGCCGAGCTCAAACCGGCTCCTTAGTAACATGGCAGCTCGTTCTAAGATTACTATAAACTAGATGACGTGTCCGCGCGTTGCAGCGAAACATAGTTAATTTTGATTTTAAAATGTTTCTTACATCATTTGAACACATTTCATGCAGCATTGTAACATTTGGTATAAAAAAAAGATAAATGCAACATCTTATATAACATGCATATATACCAAAAACCATCTGATCATAACATCCTTACATAACAGCAAGTACTTCGTACCATAATACACATTACTCATCTGTCTACAGGTATTACATGGCTTCCATTAGCTAACTTAAATATCATATGAACAGAAGATGTGAACTATTTGTCTAAAAAATGGTGGTCAAAAGTATAGTTAGCTGAGCACAAAAGAGTCATCAGCTGTCTAATACAGTGTTACCTTAACCACATACTTGTTCACAAAAACTACATATCATCCATTAACATTCAATCTATTTTCTCCTTCTGAAGCTTGACTTGTGTTGCTGATGAAGGTGAATCTGATTTTATTACCTGCCTGTTATTTAATAAAGAAGAAACAAAAATAAGCATGTGGAAACTGAATGTTATAAAAATATGGTTCAAGACATGAATCATCTGGTGGATCCACATATAGTTTGTATATCAGATGATGAGTAACTTTTTTGGATTCCTAGTTTTCCAATCATGTATCCCATATTATATCTAATTAATAATCTAATTAACACATAATGGTTCAAGACTTGAATCATCTGGTATATAAAGGATTATTAAATAATAAAAAATCTCATATCTCCTAGTTTTTTTTAGAAAAAGGATGGTCTGTTTTAGAGTGATGTATGTAACATAAAATACAATTTTGATTAAGGCTTGATTGTATTTACCTTTTGGATGGTTGATCTAAATCATAACTAAATAATACCCTTCCAGCAACATCCTCTGCTAGCCTCTTTGTCATTGCAATTTTATGCTGCGCTACTGATTGGTTCAGACTGTGCATTCTTTGGATCCATTATCACACGCCTCACCATCAAATCACCGTTAGTATTGACTTTTATCTCAAACAGATAAATTTGCCCTTCTACTTGTGTGATCACTTCTAGCAAAACTGGCCCTCCCTTGTAGAATGACCCTTCTACCAAGTCCCGACAACTACAACCAAAAAGTTCACCTGCTTGGTTACCCATAATAGCGACGATAGCTTGGTCATCACTATCATGAATGGTCATGCGTAACTTGTAACTTCTCAGTAGACAGAGGTTATTAGTTCCTAGTTATTGTCTTTTTTTTACATTTCAGTAACATGGTTGCATTAGAATTTACAATGGATAAGGTTCTTGCACTCCATGAAAAACACATGTAAACTCTTTAACATTCTTTTTTCTTTCAGTTGTCTATAGCAGCCTACAGTTGGACAATGATTGTACCACCATCCACCAAAAGTTGAGAACCTTTGGATTGTAGCTTTGAAATAAACTTTTTCCTTCTATTTCATTTTGAAATATGGTCAGGAATCATTGAACAATCTTAATAGGAATGAGAATAACAAAAAATCTGATTTTATATGCAATCTTTATAAAGTGATGTTAAGAAATGATTATCATTAGGATATAGTCTTAAAATATACTGTATAACAGTTTTTTTTAATTTACATAGCAGATGCAGATCTAGATCATACAAATTTGCAGATTAGAAAACCATATTAAGGTCTGTTATAATACAGATAGATGAGGTACATAGCTAAGTATAAACTTTTAAATGCATGTACAAATTAGATAAAAGAAATGGGTTGAAGTACTCTAAAACCTATTGAAAGGGAGCAGCTAAGCAGTTGAATCATGGTAGAGGTATGAGACTACTTTGGACAATGTCAGCCATTGTTTTACAAATATGATGACATCCACATTAAACATGTCAGACAAACATGACCACCAATGATAATTTAGAAAGTTGGATTAGATTGACCTTAAGTATTTCTTATTTTCATACTAAACTACTTTTGCATGCTTATATAGCGCATGATTAAATACGTAGAAAGGTAACTGAATTAAAAAATTATTTAATTGATAATTTTCTACCATGTGTTTTTCAGGATTGAGTTCATATAGCTGGAGACTGTCCTCATCTTTCCTTGTCTTGTGTCCTCTAGAACTTGTTGATTGCTTGAAATCTTAACCTTGTCACCCATCTAGCTTGGAAAACCTAAATTTGCTTTGCGTGTAAATGTAAATGTAAACGTTGTTAATTATGTCTGAAAGAAATAATCTATAACATGAACAAATTTAGCAAGCTCACTCTATTTGGTACTTGTCTGCATCTTCAACAGCTGGGTTGAAAATAACACATGTATGCATTGTTCCTGTTGTTGTGACCTCCCCTACACATAACATACATAAATAGTTAACAAAAACTACATGAAGAACAACCTTGCTTACCTTTAAATGTGGTTACTCTTAGACTTGTGAAAACAACAAACACTGGTGGTGGCATATGTTGAAGAGTCGCAATGTCAAACTCCCTAGCAAGATCACCCAAAACATATCTTCAGTTGGTCTCTCCTGCAATTGAAGTTTAGAGAATAATGAACCAGCTATGGATATTCATAATAAAAATAGTTGTATATCTTATGTCATACAACTGAATATTTTTTATACCTCAGATTCTCAATTGTAAATGCACATATGAGTTCCATTTGATTCTTGTCTCTGACAAACACTTGGTGGTCTGGGATGACTGATTTTATGCAACCACATACATCTAAGATAATGAGAGGAGAAAAAGAAACACTCCTTAGTATTAGAAAAATATTAATTATAGGATATCAACAATAAGACATGAAAAATAACATGCATATGAGAGAAAATAAGTTATGAATGCATGAGTCTCAATCTTGAAAACCAACTCACAAAAATAGTAAATAATAAGTTTTACCTGCAAGAATAGTCTGGTAAGATGCATAAAGAGACAAATATCGCATAAACCCGGCAAATATAGCCTAAATCGAATTTACGTTTTACCACAGAAACCCGACAAATATCCCTAAATAGAACCTATAAAGAGATAATGAATCAATCATTGATAAGATGTATCGGTCTGTTCCTATCTCACAATTATTTCAATCAAAATTCAGAACACATGAACTTACCCCAATAACATGGTCACCGCTCGATTAAAAACTGATACCCAAACTTAATCCTTCGCTAGAATTCACTCAATTCAGATTGTCGTCAAAGAAATTTAGGAAAAGTAGATAGAACCCACAACACAGATTCACCGGATTAAATACCCATAACCTAGATTTGTCGGATCGACCTGGACTGATATCAAAACTACCCTCCCAACTGAAACAACCAACCCATAAAAAAATTCGACAGGATTCAAATCCAAATTCGCACAACAAAAGAAAATTATCCCTAGATTATTCATCGAAAAAGGAAACTCACCGTTCACCAAAGTAGATCGAAAGAAATAGATATCAGATTGCCAGAGAAAGAATGGGCCCTATAGCTACAGTAATCACTGATCGCTCTAATATTTCTTCGAGGATAAAAGTCGAAAACTCTCCTCAAAGACTGGTAATGGCAAAATCATGAATAAATTCAAAGTTTTATTGGTGGCACAAGTTTTGTATTGTGAAAACGGGCGCAGCTGATCTTTCCCTCCTTAGCTACAGTGCCAAGGCAACTTCACGTTTGTTATATAGTAAATCTCCTTGGTAACAAAATCATCCTTTTGTTTTTATTTTTTAGCAAAACATAGCATGCATTATTTCATTATTGAATTAGCTGAGCATCGGTCAATTAAGATAAGTGAAATATGTCTAACAAAATAAAGGAATTATATAAAAGAAAGTCTCACAACATATATCATAAAACATCCATAAATATTAAAGAAACATGAAGGTTTTATATGGAATTTGTGGTACAAATTTAAACCCCTAACATAAAACACATTTGCCAAAAAAACATATAACACGGGCGCATCAAACTAGCCATACCATAGCATTAGCTCTCCAACTAAGATGACTAAGTTTTATATGTATGTGGAGCTAGCCTGGGCCGCGGGTGCACCATTAACGGCTCAGCTCGTTGTAGAGTGAGCCCAAATTGTTCATCCATGTTTAACTTCTCAGGGGTCAACCCACCATCCAAAGTCCAATCAAATGCATGGACCAATGTTGCAGTCATCAAATGGACCATACGCAGGCCCAAGCTCATCCCAGCACATATTCTTCGCCCAGCACCAAAGGGTATGACTTCAAAATCATTTCCTCTAATATCAACGTTAGACTTTTCGCCGCCCGGTAAGAACCTTTCGGGCCTGAACACCAAGGGTTCGGCCCACTGAGCAGGATCACGCGATATGGCCCATACATTGACCAACAACGTGGAACCTTTCGGGATGTGATACCCGTGGATTTCACAACTCTCGGCCGCCATACGTGGCAATGAGAGAGGAGTGGATGGGTGAAGTCGGAATGTCTCCTTAACAACGGCCTGGAGGTAGGTGAGGTTATGTAGGTCTGATTCTGTCACGAGTCGGTCATGACCAACAACATTATCTAGCTCCTTTTGGACTCGCACTAACATATGAGGATGCCTGATAAGTTCAGCCAATGCCCATTCCACCGTGCTCGATGACGTATCAGTGCCGGCCGTGAACATGTTCTGCATGCACATAATGCACATAATGAGTCAAACAAATAGTAAAGTTTACAAGTATGTTTCTAGAAAGAAAAACATATACGTATTCTTGTTTATGTAATTTCTATAACAAATTTACCGTGGTAAGAATGCGGCTAAGGTTACTTGAAGGAAAAGTTTCTTCATCCAACATCCCAACCTAGCTAAAAGACAAATCTCTTCACTGTGGAAAGGTACAAGTGATGTACAGTATGTGTATGGGGTTAAGCGTAGGCCACGTGGGGAGTAGCATTGGAAAGGCAAGGCAACCTGGTAGGACCCTAGTTCACAATGTTGAACAGGCACTATCACACTCCAAGCCCACATGACCCATTTATTGACATTTTGGGCCGTTTCAATCAGGACCATCATCATCATTATTAAACAACTCTAAATTTAAGGTTTGAGTCAAACAGAGACAGTGACGTGAGCTTACCAATAGCAAAGCCTTAATCTCGGTGTCGGTGAGCTTGGCTCCTTCGCCGTCGGCATCTTCCTGGAGGGAGAGCAGAGTGGTCAACATGTCGACGTGCGCAGCCGTGCCGGTGCTCTTCTTGTGGTCCTCGACAATGGCCGTTAAGAAGTCGTCGAATCTCTTGTGGAGCTTCTTCATCTTGGACGCCACACCTTGCAAGTCGAGCCACTCAAGGGAGGGAATGAAGTCGCCTATGTTGAACACTCCTGCCAACACCATCATCTCCACCACCATCGATTTGAACTCGTCCGCCTTTGGATCGTCGCCACCGCTGCCGTCGCCGAAAACCCTACGTCCTACCATCACCCGCCCTAGGGCGTTCACCGTGCACAAGTTCAGCATTTGCGCCAGGTTCACTACCTTTGACCCTGCACTTGCTAAGGCATGCGCTAGCACAGCTACCTCCTCCTACAATTATTTTGCAGAATTAGTTTACTTATAAGACATTAAAAACCAATTAAGCAAGAGCATAGACTACACGTAAGGACATCCATTAACTTGGTAGATTACTGTGTGCAATCAATGAAAAAATTAATAATTACCGCTAATGAAAAACATTTAAGAAGTTGCCTAGTTTTAAATAAGACGAACAATCATATGTCCCAAAAATAAAACTAAGATGAAATTTTGCTAAAAATAATGAAAAACTTAAAATTCAACGAGCAAAAGCTAAAAATTACTGCCAATCAAACTCAAAACTCAAATTTATACACAATTTTAACTAAAATGATGAATATTTTTTTCTAGTGGCTAAAAAATGATGAATATTCAAGTGGTGATGGCTGATGATAGTGAAACCCTCTAAAGTCGTTTCTGACCCGAACGTTTAGTAACTAGAAATCTTGAATGCTTCACCGTAGTTATATATATATATATACACAAACATTCAAACAATAAATATTTCAGTGCCTGAAATTGATGCAATTAGTACACGTGAGAGTTTCAACGAAAACGCAGCCGGTCAATGTTTACCTGCCGGACATGTTTAAGATCATCCAAGGCCTTGCCGGAGAAAAGATGAACAGAGCTGATCTTCCGGAACTGGCGCCACCGTGGACCGTAGGGCCTGAACACGAGGTCCTGGTAGTTATAGGCCATGTATTTGGCGCCGGAATTGGGTGGCCGGCTGGAGAAGTTAGCATCGTGAGTCTTCAAGAACTGGGACGCTACAGATGCCGATGCTGCCACGACTACGTCAACGTAGCCGAGACGGAGGTGCATGAGGGGGCCGTGTTTCCGCGCCAACTCCGCTAGAGTGTGGTGCGGAAAAGGGCCCATGTGAGGGAGGTTCCCAACGACCGGCCATGGTTTGGGGCCAGGAGGGAGAGGAAGAGAGTGGCGTTGGGATTTGCCGGAGAAAAGAAGCCGGAATAACAACACGGCGGCGAGGAGGGTGATCGCTACTATTAGAAACATGGCTGTTCGTGTTTGTGTTCTATGATGAGTAGATGGTGTAGAAGATTTTGTCCATATATAGAAGGGAGATTGGAGAGTGAGGTGTGCGGAGTTAGTAGGTACAACGTGTGTGGGTTAGGTCGGAGTGTTTCCAATTCATCTGTGTACAAGTGAACGGTAGATGCACATATTTTGTAAGGGCGGGTATTCCGTGGAAATAAACTAAAAAACACTATGGTCCATTAATATCATAATCTAACATATGAGTATCGAGACTAGGTTATATGAGATGTAGAATTATAGATGACTTTTCCTTTCTTGAATTTTATATATACAACTACATAAAGTATTAAAGTTTAAAATATCGACAATCAAAAAAATTTCAATGGTTTAGAAAATTAACATATCGATAGATATATCGAGAAATTATCGAATATCGATGAAAGTTTTTCTAAAATTTATATAAAAATTATATTTTTGACTACAATAGACTAAATATAAAATATCTGAAAGATCTCTGTGTACTCCGGTTGTCAGAAGACGGTTCTTGAAAGTGTGATGGACGTTATGAAAATTAAAGTTGAGACAAAATCGACCGTGAAGGCTGTTGATGATTATCTACAGTACACTGCTTCGATACTGCCCTATGGTCATCGTCTTCCTACCACTCATCATAAGGTCTGATGTATCTTGAAATATCTTGGGCTTTCATACATGAAGATCCATGCATGCATATATGATTGTGTTCTCTTTTAGGGTAAAGATCCAGAAGGGAATGACCTTGGTGGCCTTGACGCATGTCCGGTATGTCAGAGTGACAGGTATAAGCTGACTCATGCAGGCAACAGGAAACCTGTGAAGGTACTTCGATATTTCCCGTTGAGGGATAAGCTGGAGCGGTTGTGCATGTCATCACACACGGCCAAAACTATGAGATGACATGCTGATAGGGAATTGCATGACGAAGATACCCTTATACACCCTGCTGACGGGGAGGCTTGGAAGCATATAGACAATGAGTTTCCTCATTTTGCGTCAGAGGTCCGAAATGTGAGGCTCGGGATCTCATCCGACGGGTTCAATCCTTTTGGCAACATGAGTCTTCAATACAATGTATGGCCGGTGATTTTGGTACCATACAACCTTCCTCCATGGATGTGCATGAAGAATGAATACAATATGTTGAGTTTGTTGATTCCGGGGCTCGGTTATCCAGGGAAGTGTCTCGATGTGTATTTGAGACCCTTGATTGAAGAGCTTAAGTTTTTTTAGGACGTTGGTCATCCCACTTATGACAAGTACATGCACGAGATGTTCCAGATGCATGCCATGGTTGTTGGTACCATCAGTGATTTTCTTGTCCATGGGATGTTGTCGGGCAACGTTATTAGGAGATACAAGGCTTGTCTAGAGTGTCTTAGACACCGTACTCTCCTTCCGTATGATTATGAATGGCGGAATGATGAAAGACCCGCTAGTACATATGATCACAATGTGGGATCAACAGCTGCTGGTGCACATTGGGACACACATGGGGCGAGCCGTGCGAGCCGCACTGAGGAACGAGCGAGCCGCAATGAGCCGACCCACCAGCAAACTAGTGAATGCCACGCGGATGTGCCAACTCAGCCACAAGTCGAGCCGCTAGTTGAGCCGTACAAATCTGAGAGAGGTTGAAAGCGCTCCACGTGGCAGCCAGGAAGATGGTGATGCAGATGTTGTCGAGGCAGAAGGGACAACTTCCGTAGGTGGGTCACACGATATTACAATGTCAGCTCCATCGACAGAGAATATTCCTACAGTACAAGGTCATCCACGGTCTAATACTTTTCCTTTTTTTGCACCAAGAACTGAAGAATCCACCGCGAATGTCCCTCCTCATGTACCTTTAAATTCATCACGGGTAGATAATGTAGAACTTAGAAAATCACAAAGGGTTACTAAGGGTGTTCCGAAAAAACAATATGAAGCAGACATCAAAGCCAATGATAAATATTCTATAGCAAATTACATGTCTAACCATAGGTTGTCTGGGTCACATGTTCTTGTCATTAATCAATTATCTAGTGTTTCTATTCCTAGTACTATACAAGACGCAATCGTAGATCCTAAGTGGACTCAAGCGATGAATGAAGAACTAGAGGCATTGCAGAAAAACTCTACTTGGGATATTGTGACTATGCCTGCTGGGAAGAAGACCGTCGGATGTCGTTGGGTATTTATTGTAAAGCTTAAAGTTGATGGGAGTATAGACAGGTATAAAGCTAAACTAGTTGCCAAATGATACACCTAGTGTCACATCCCGGTTCTAGAATCCATTTACGGTCGGTTACTACCCAAGTTACTTTGATCTTTAACCATTTCGTAGTAACCGTTTTACCGTGAAAGGTCAAAAAGTTGACTTTTCGTTAGGTCAGGAATTTGGGGAAACTTTCTTCATGAAAGTTGTAGAGGGCGTCGTTACGAGTTCGTGGACACGTAGCACGCTCAAAACGGAGTTCGTATGAAGAAGTTATGGTCAAAAAATGGGAAGTTACTATTTTGGTGTCGAGGTATAAATAGGACTTGTCATTTTGGGAAATGCATTAAAAACCATACGGAGCTCCCTCGATACCCTCTGATGCGATTTGTAACCCGGCGACCCGAACCCGACCCGAATCGGTTTTTCACCGATTTCTCCGCCGTCCGGCGGCGGTTTGCTGCGAGACCGACGGCATCGGATTCCTCTCTTCCTCCTCGACATCTCCATACCCACCATACGACTTGTTTTGACCCAAGGTGAGAACGGTGCCTCGAGAACAGGCGAATCGGAGCTCCGGTTCGAACTCCGCCGTGCGGCCACCGTTCGCAGAGTTTCTTCTTGGGTTTCGCAGCCCTCCACTCGCCTAACCAACCCTCCATACAGCTTGAACCGGTTCGATTGGAGGTGAGTGTTTCGAATCAAAAGTTGAAATCGGTGTTCTTGGGTTCTTGGACGTTCGACTGTTTTGGTTGATTCTTGAGGATTAGGGTTCAGTTCAGGGCCTTGAGGTTGTGGTCTGTGTTAGTTTATGCTAAAGAGGTTTGTGTTTTTGGGTGTTTGGCAGAGGAGGGAACAGGAGGAGCTGCTCTTGGCAGCTGGAAGAGTTGGCAGCAGGGAGGCTGCCATTGAGGTCCTAGGTCCGAGGTTGGACGAGTTGTAGGTAAACTCGATTTCCCCGAGTGATGTTGTTGTGAAATTGTTGTTGGTGTAGCTAAATTGTTATTGACTTGCTGTTGTGTGTTTGTCGATAACTTGGTGAATCGAAGGAAACGGGGAAACTCTGGCGAAATTCCGGCAAGTTACCGGGACCGGTGACGATTCCGGTGATACGGTAAAACCGGCTGAAAGCCGAAGAGGTAGAAATCGAGTCCCTGTTAAGCTTTAGTCAAGAGTACGGTTAATTCGTAATTGAGACACTTACGGAAAAATTGGACGTAATTAGGAAGTTTCCATTTTGGGAAACTTCCCAATCTAAGGAACACTCGCCATGTTAGGAAACTTTCTATTTTGGGAAACTTTCCCTTTTTGGAAGGTTTCCGTTATTAAGATGTTAAATCGGTAAATCGACTCGAGGTTAAAAATATTGGTTAATGTGACACGTTGGGTGTCCATAGTAATTCAACGAATTATTACGTGACACCCTAACGTCAAGTTAAAGTAATAAAGGAAAGTTCGGAAGCTGAGTCGGACTTCTGGTAAATTGAATAAGAGTCGATAACCGGGAAAGAAAGAAAGTCAAAAAGGTTAAAGTGTCATAAAAAGGAACTCGGTCAACTTGTGGACAAATAGGAGTTCCTGGTCAAACTAGGAAAAGACCAAGTCAACTGTGATTGATTAATTTGATGATTTGTTGTACAGTCTCTGGTCGGACGTGAGACGGGCTCGACTACGCGGTTAGTCCGAGGGTTTCGCTCGAGGAGCTTTCCGAGCAGGAAGAAGGTCGCGATGAGTACTGTGAGTGGACATTTGTTTTAAATTAAATTGTATGCTATATACTTTAATTGATTTCTCCTGCATATATGATTTCCTCCATTTATATGTTTTACGGTGATTTGGGAAAATGGGATTTACGGATTTTAAAGGTAAACAAACCGGGAAAAAGGTTCATACCCTTCCCGTGATTTTAAAGGATTTTCCCGGGATATGGTTTATTGATTATCACTGTTTTGGAATTTGGAGGGGGATGATTTTAAAAGGGGAAACTTGGCTCACGGATTTTAAGGGGTTTCGATTATTATTATTTTCCCACGAGGTTTTACATGTTTTACTGGTTTTAAAGGAATGTTAAAAAGGGAAAAGAAAAAGGATTGTATGCTAGCATGACCCTCTTCGGTAGTAGCTGGTCAATAGACCCTCCCGAATAGTAGCAGGTCGGGACCCTCTTCGGTAGAAGCTGGTCAATAGACCCTCCCGAATAGTAGCAGGTCGGGACCCTCTTCGGTAGAAGCTGGTCAATAGACCCTCCCGAATAGTAGCAGGTCGGGACCCTCTTCGGTAGTAGCTGGTCAATGGACCCTCCCGGATAGAGCAGGTCGGATTTCTCGTGGATGAGGTTAACACCCCACATTTTAATTATTTATGTGTGAGCCAAGGCATCATTGATGATTTACTTGCATGCGGTTTTCCTTAGAAAAGGTAGAGGGAGAACATTAGAGGAAAGTAGAGTTTTTATTTGTTATTTTTCGTCCACTCACTCTAACGTCGTTTTTCAATGTTTCTCCCCTGGGCCCTTCGTTTTCAAATGCCCAGTGGTGCAGGGTTCTTGAGAGGAGGTCGTGCGCGTACAAGAGTCGAGGCATAGTCAATCAATCAGTTGCTGCCGCAATTCTTTAGGGTAATCATCTTAGTAGACTGCTCTGACTAACCCAGTATAGCTAATTAAGTAGGTTAGGGAGCAGGATGCCTTCATGAGTTAGGGTGTGTTGTAGATACTCATGGAAGTGCTGAGTTGGATCGTAGGAAGGGTTGGCCATTTCAAGGGGGTTTCGGTAAGAAGTTCCCTTGGGGTGGTCCCCGCAGGATTTACTTCGAGTTAAAGGGATTTAACTCGGGGTGGGTCCTGACAATTGGTATCAGAGCCAAGTTTAAGGGGTTTCCGAGCAGGATTTACTGCACGGGAATGGTGTAGTGACAGCAGTGTGGCAAAATTTACTGAATCGTTGGATAGGAGTGAGAAGGTTGTAGATGGTCAAGCTTCAACCTGTAACCAAAGTTGTCTGTTATGAAACTTGATTCCACCAGGGGTGACTAACTGAGTTTGTTGGCATGGGAATCAGTGCACTCACTAGCTGTGGGTTAATCAATTATTGTAACCGAAGGTGTACTTAGTCATGTTTGGGGTCATAAGTTACATCCACTGCAGTGACAGGCAATATTCTCAATTGTGATCTATGGAGTGAGGATTAAGATCTGGGAGATCAATTATTGAGGTTAATTTAAGGAAATCCTAAGAGGATTAAAGTTTTGTTGGCGTTGCTATGGTCATTGGTCATTTGGGTAGTGACCCCACTTGTTAGGAATTATTGACATAGCGGCAGATCTTGGCGCCACAAGTGTAGAGTAGTAGCAAGAAGGGTCATTGGAGGTGACCCTCAAAATTGTCAACATTTTCGGTGAGTGTGAAAGCGGTGGAACTAGGAAAGGTTTTCCTTGATGACTCGAAGGTTTTACGAGTCTATTTGTGGTAATATTTGTTACTGAGATTGGTAAGGTATGTTGCTATGTTGAACAACACTTCATTGGGAATCGTGGAGTGATTAAGCCACGTTCAGATCAAGTTATGATCTGAGGGGATGATAACGTGTGGCGGTGGATCTTGTAATATAGGATCTGGAGTGGTAAAGTGATTTTCGGTGCATGCAGTTATATTCCTCTTCAATTAGAATGGTAAGTGATTGGGAATCTTGAATCCTACCAAATAGAGGATACGGTGGATGGTAAACGTGCAGAGCATGGGGGACAGTATTGTTAGAAACTGTCTAGTTGTACGAGTTGACTCTGTGATGCGTACGCGCCCAGTGCGGTTGGTGGGATTGGATAAATTGTGCCTTGTTAACTGGATGCTCGGTGATCATTGTGGTTAAGTTCGGAGTGGAATTAATTCCCGATGCTTTGATCAAGGGTTCCTTTGGGTGTGCACCAGTGGCACTAAATTTTATGTAGATGTCCGATCTGGTTAAATGTCCAAGTTGTCAGTTAATACGGACGAAGTGGTAATGGAGGCATCTGGGAATGGAATATCCTTGTTGAGCGGGTAAGGCTCTGGGAGTCATTTAATGGTAAGTCTATTCCAGATTGAGATGCGGATAATGTTAGACGCACGGTGGGTTGAAGTGCAAGTTCTGCACTATGCGTCATCCCAGGTTAAGGTAGGAGATAGGGAGGTCAGTGGCACCTCACCTATGAGTAGTACAGAGATGTATTACCAGTTGTAAAGTACGCTGTGACCTCACAAAGTGATAATTGAGTTGGCGATTCTAATGTTTGGTTTGTTGGTAAAATCAAGATTTATCCGGTCAGAATAGCTTTGTAGGCAGTGTGAAGCCTGACAATTTGTCTTCATGCTAGGAGTAAGTATTGTTGGATCTCGATGTCGGGAGCTTTTGGATCTCACTGATTTAAAGGCTATTGTTTTGGATTTACGCTAAAGATCATGGCAACTCGTGTCCTGGGTGTACAAGTGGTTTGAGTAGGGATAGATCAAGGGAAGACAATTACTCTACAACAGGACAACTTGACAAGATAAATTATAGAAAGCGTAAACCAGATCAGGGAGCCTGGTTCAAATGAGGTGATGGTTCGTGTAACACAAATCGTCATGGTTTTCTGGTGGACTTGTTGTCATGGGTTTTGACCCCACGTTGTATATTGTTATCGGAGGATTTAAATCCATTAGTGACATCGGACCCTACTCCTCAGGCGTGGTAGTCATTTCCTGCAGAGGGAATGTATTGAGTTGATAACTGAGTTCAACGAAAGAATACAAATGTTCTTGAAGAGATTTTACTCGCGGCAAGCGAGGGGTTATTAAATCAGAATGAGTATTAGCAGTATTGTGACGACGTCACTTGTAGTTGGTAAGGACAGTTGTTGGTGGTTATTTGGCTAAACTAGAAGGGATAGGAGGTTGGTTACTGGTCGAAGTTGTTATGTTGTGCAGTTGGATTTTCTAAGATATGGTTATACTCCGGTTTAGGCAACAGGGAATTGTTGCCAAAGGATGTTTTCAGCGTATGACAGGATTTGTCATCTTTTCGTGAAAAACAATAGCGATTTTCGCGAGGATTACAGATGGTGGATCAGTAAGGATGTTGATCGTAAAGAGCAGGTGTTTAGGTTTCGATAATGCTTTTCGTGAGGCGTCTCAGAAGAGTTCTCAGAAGGAAGTGGATATTGGAGAACAATGTTATTATTTAAGTGGTACTATCCCCCACTGTGTTGGACTTTGAGTATAGGAATTTCGAGGACGAAATTTTTATAAGGTGGGGAGAATTGTCACATCCCGGTTCTAGAATCCATTTACGGTCGGTTACTACCCAAGTTACTTTGATCTTTAACCATTTCGTAGTAACCGTTTTACCGTGAAAGGTCAAAAAGTTGACTTTTCGTTAGGTCAGGAATTTGGGGAAACTTTCTTCATGAAAGTTGTAGAGGGCGTCGTTACGAGTTCGTGGACACGTAGCACGCTCAAAACGGAGTTCGTATGAAGAAGTTATGGTCAAAAAATGGGAAGTTACTATTTTGGTGTCGAGGTATAAATAGGACTTGCCATTTTGGGAAATGCATTAAAAACCATACGGAGCTCCCTCGATACCCTCTGATGCGATTTGTAACCCGGCGACCCGAACCCGACCCGAATCGGTTTTTCACCGATTTCTCCGCCGTCCGGCGGCGGTTTGCTGCGAGACCGACGGCATCGGATTCCTCTCTTCCTCCTCGACATCTCCATACCCACCATACGACTTGTTTTGACCCAAGGTGAGAACGGTGCCTCGAGAACAGGCGAATCGGAGCTCCGGTTCGAACTCCGCCGTGCGGCCACCGTTCGCAGAGTTTCTTCTTGGGTTTCGCAGCCCTCCACTCGCCTAACCAACCCTCCATACAGCTTGAACCGGTTCGATTGGAGGTGAGTGTTTCGAATCAAAAGTTGAAATCGGTGTTCTTGGGTTCTTGGACGTTCGACTGTTTTGGTTGATTCTTGAGGATTAGGGTTCAGTTCAGGGCCTTGAGGTTGTGGTCTGTGTTAGTTTATGCTAAAGAGGTTTGTGTTTTTGGGTGTTTGGCAGAGGAGGGAACAGGAGGAGCTGCTCTTGGCAGCTGGAAGAGTTGGCAGCAGGGAGGCTGCCATTGAGGTCCTAGGTCCGAGGTTGGACGAGTTGTAGGTAAACTCGATTTCCCCGAGTGATGTTGTTGTGAAATTGTTGTTGGTGTAGCTAAATTGTTATTGACTTGTTGTTGTGTGTTTGTCGATAACTTGGTGAATCGAAGGAAACGGGGAAACTCTGGCGAAATTCCGGCAAGTTACCGGGACCGGTGACGATTCCGGTGATACGGTAAAACCGGCTGAAAGCCGAAGAGGTAGAAATCGAGTCCCTGTTAAGCTTTAGTCAAGAGTACGGTTAATTCGTAATTGAGACACTTACGGAAAAATTGGACGTAATTAGGAAGTTTCCATTTTGGGAAACTTCCCAATCTAAGGAACACTCGCCATGTTAGGAAACTTTCTATTTTGGGAAACTTTCCCTTTTTGGAAGGTTTCCGTTATTAAGATGTTAAATCGGTAAATCGACTCGAGGTTAAAAATATTGGTTAATGTGACACGTTGGGTGTCCATAGTAATTCAACGAATTATTACGTGACACCCTAACGTCAAGTTAAAGTAATAAAGGAAAGTTCGGAAGCTGAGTCGGACTTCTGGTAAATTGAATAAGAGTCGATAACCGGGAAAGAAAGAAAGTCAAAAAGGTTAAAGTGTCATAAAAAGGAACTCGGTCAACTTGTGGACAAATAGGAGTTCCTGGTCAAACTAGGAAAAGACCAAGTCAACTGTGATTGATTAATTTGATGATTTGTTGTACAGTCTCTGGTCGGACGTGAGACGGGCTCGACTACGCGGTTAGTCCGAGGGTTTCGCTCGAGGAGCTTTCCGAGCAGGAAGAAGGTCGCGATGAGTACTGTGAGTGGACATTTGTTTTAAATTAAATTGTATGCTATATACTTTAATTGATTTCTCCTGCATATATGATTTCCTCCATTTATATGTTTTACGGTGATTTGGGAAAATGGGATTTACGGATTTTAAAGGTAAACAAACCGGGAAAAAGGTTCATACCCTTCCCGTGATTTTAAAGGATTTTCCCGGGATATGGTTTATTGATTATCACTGTTTTGGGATTTGGAGGGGGATGATTTTAAAAGGGGAAACTTGGCTCACGGATTTTAAGGGGTTTCGATTATTATTATTTTCCCACGAGGTTTTACATGTTTTACTGGTTTTAAAGGAATGTTAAAAAGGGAAAAGAAAAAGGATTGTATGCTAGCATGACCCTCTTCGGTAGTAGCTGGTCAATAGACCCTCCCGAATAGTAGCAGGTCGGGACCCTCTTCGGTAGAAGCTGGTCAATAGACCCTCCCGAATAGTAGCAGGTCGGGACCCTCTTCGGTAGTAGCTGGTCAATGGACCCTCCCGGATAGAGCAGGTCGGATTTCTCGTGGATGAGGTTAACACCCCACATTTTAATTATTTATGTGTGAGCCAAGGCATCATTGATGATTTACTTGCATGCGGTTTTCCTTAGAAAAGGTAGAGGGAGAACATTAGAGGAAAGTAGAGTTTTTATTTGTTATTTTTCGTCCACTCACTCTAACGTCGTTTTTCAATGTTTCTCCCCTGGGCCCTTCGTTTTCAAATGCCCAGTGGTGCAGGGTTCTTGAGAGGAGGTCGTGCGCGTACAAGAGTCGAGGCATAGTCAATCAATCAGTTGCTGCCGCAATTCTTTAGGGTAATCATCTTAGTAGACTGCTCTGACTAACCCAGTATAGCTAATTAAGTAGGTTAGGGAGCAGGATGCCTTCATGAGTTAGGGTGTGTTGTAGATACTCATGGAAGTGCTGAGTTGGATCGTAGGAAGGGTTGGCCATTTCAAGGGGGTTTCGGTAAGAAGTTCCCTTGGGGTGGTCCCCGCAGGATTTACTTCGAGTTAAAGGGATTTAACTCGGGGTGGGTCCTGACACCTAGCGCTATGGAATTCACTACGAAGAAACATTTGCACCTGTAGCGAAAATTAACGTGGTCTGAATCTTAATTTCTCTTGCAACAACTAAAGATTGCCCCATGTGACACTTTGATGTGAATAATGCTTTTCTCAATGGAAATTTGGAGGAGGAGGAGGTATACATGAACATGTCGTCAGGAGTTAAATGCAGATCTTGTGATGTAGGCAAAGTTTGTAAGTTGAAAAAGTCTTTGTATGGACTTAAGCAATCGCCGAGAGCCTGGTTTGGAAGATTTTCCAAATCAATGAAGATGCTTGGTTACAGACAAAGCAACTCAGATCACACTTTGTTCATCAAGCGTAGTCAGGGTAAGGTCACTGCTCTAATTGTGTATGTTGATGACATGATTGTTACAGGAGATGACCTGAAAAAGATGAAAGCTCTACAAAAGTTTCTTTCAAAGGAATTTGAGATAAAGATCTTGGACAGTAATATTTTCTTAGGATTGAAGTTGCAAGATCAAAGAAGAGGATTGCTTTATCCCAACGCACGTATGTACTTGATTTGCTAGCTGAAATCAGAATGTTTGACTGCAAGCCTGTTAAGACACCAATTGAAATGAATCACAACTTCATCATCTACCTGAATCAAGTTCCAACTGATAAAGGGATGTACCAACGTCTAGTGGGGAGACTAATTTATCTTTCTCATACTAGACCTGATATTGCTTATGTTGTAAGTGTTATCAGTCAGTTTATGCATTGTCCCAGTGAAGAGCAAATGGATGCAGTATATCGTATCAGTACTTGAAGATGACACCAGGCAAAGGATTATTGTTTGAGAAAAAAGAGAATTTGATGTTGGATTCACTGATGCAGATTGAGCTGGTGATAAGACTGACAGACGGTCTACATCTAGGTATTTTACATTTGTTGGAGGAAACCTTGTGACTTGACGAAGTAAGAAGCAAAAGGTTGTTGTCAGGTCAAGTGTTGAAGCAGAATTTCGAGGTATGACGTATGGAGTGTGTGAGATGCTATGGATATGTAATGTGTTGAAGAAGTTAGGTTTCAAGTTCAAGAATCCTTGCATTGTGATAACACGTCTACTATTGAGATTGCTCATAATCTTGTTCAACATGACCGAACGAAACATGTGAAAGTAAACCGTCATTTCATTAAAGACAACTTGGACATGAAAATCATTTATGCATACACAAGACCAATTAACAGATGTTCTTATGAAAGGAATGTCAAGAAAAGTATTTGACAGACATGACCGATATCTATACACCAACTTGAGGAGAAATATAAAATATTCTCAAATATATACTTTCTTTAAAGATAAAAATTAAATATATATAGATATAACATATATTATTTTTTATTAAATCTATAATTATATCAGTATGCCTCTATTAAAAAACAATAATATTATTAAAAATCATTATCACACTATTCTTTTCTAATGAGTAATAATATTATTAAAAGTTAAGTCATTATCAAACCATTCTAGAGAAACAAAAGTTACTGCAATGGAAGACTTTACACACGTTACAACCCGGAACACTAGTTATGAAAAGAACAGGGTTTACTCATCCATGTCTTCATCCTCATCCATTTCCTCAATCTTCATCTTCTTAACCGCCTGATGAGCAACATCTTTGGACCTTGTTTCATTCGGTAGTTGAATCAGCAGATCCGATTTCTGGCCGGTGACAGCATTGACTAGGCCTCCATTCTTCTCAACCCGGTACACCAACTCACCTCCATTAGGTCCTGCGTCTATGTACACGGTAGAGTTCTCATCGATCTCTTCTCTTATCAGCATTCTTGATAGCTCTGTCACCACTTTCTTCTCGAGCCATCTCCTTATAGGTCGAGCACCATACACCTGAAACCAATGTAATGTTTAGCATTTCAATGTAGGGGCATAGCAAAGCAACTGAACTCGAGAATAACGGTCAAGAATGAAGCACTTACCGGATCATAACTCTCATCCAGAATGTAATCTAATGCCTTATCAGTCACAGCCAAAGCAACACCCCTCTCAGCAAGTCGGGCAGCAACATCCTTCATTTGCAGCCTAGAGACCTTCCTCAGTTGATCACGTGAGAGAGGGTCGAAAACAACTATCTCATCAAGCCGATTTAGCAATTCAGGCCTAAAGTGTGTCCTCACCTGTTCAAGTAAATGTCATGTCAGCTCTGCATTCAAAAGGGAAACGAAACTTCCAAACAGTTTGAACAATTAATCTCGGACCAATACCTCTTGCATAACTTGATCACGGGCAACTTGCATTGAACATTTGCCCAGTAAACCAGTTAGGAGATGTTCTGCCCCAAGGTTTGAAGTCATAATGATCACTGTGTTCCTAAAATCAACTGTCCGACCTTGACCATCAGTTAATCTTCCATCATCTAGAACTTGCAGCAGAGTATTAAAAACAGAAGGATGAGCTTTCTCCACTTCATCGAACAATATAACACTATATGGCCTCCGCCTCACAGCCTCCGTGAGTTGTCCACCTTCTTCATGACCAACATATCTGTAAAATTATAACATCAGTACTGATTCTACTATACAGTTCCAAGAGAACACAAGAACAACAGCCAAGAAAACAGAACTTACCCAGGAGGAGCACCAATGAGACGTGCAACAGAATGTTGCTCCATATACTCAGACATATCAATTCGGACAGTTAGGTTTTCGTCATCGAAAAGTTGCTCAGCCAGAGCCTTTGCAAGCTCAGTTTTCCCAACACCTGTTGGACCCAAGAAAAGAAATGACCCAGTTGGTTGCTGTGGTCTGCTTAACCCAGCTCTTGACCTCAATACAGCTTCTGCCACAGCATCGACTGCACGGTTTTGACCCACCACCCTCTTATGCAATCTCTCACCAAGTCCAAGTAACCTCTGTTTGTCATCCTGGCCAAGCCTTGTTACTGGAATGCCGGTCCATCGGCTCACAACCTCAGCAATGTGTTCAGGCCCAACAGTTTCAGTCAACATCAAGTTTTCCTCTGTGCTTCCTTCAAGCTGGGCAATAGCAGATTCCACTTCCTGAATAGCCCCATAACGCAGATCAGCCGCCCTGGCTAGATCATATCTTCTCTCAGCCTCTGTTAAAGCAAACATGAGCTCTTCACGCTTTTGCTTAAGCCTTCGAATCTCATCAATCCTTTCCTTCTCTTTCCTATACTTCATCATCAAGGGCTGAAGCTTGTCTCTCAAGTCATCAAGCTCTGTCCGGACCTAGCATCGTAGAACCAATATAAGAACAACAAAACTACAACAAGCATTTCCATCAACACAGACAGACTAAACACATACCTCAACAAGACGTGCTTTGCTAGCTTTATCCTTTTCTTTTTCAAGGGCATGATGCTCAACTTCCAGCTGCATTCTCCTTCTTTCAAGGTTGTCAATTTCTTCTGGTTGACTGTCAAGCTGGACTCTCACATTCGCACAAGCCTCATCAACTAGATCAATTGCCTTGTCAGGGAGATGGCGCCCTACAAAATTAGAAGAAAAGACGTAAACACCAAGAACGTCATAACTCGTACATATCAGTCAGCTAGGAGCACATTATACCTGTGATGTATCGACTGGATAGTTGCGCGGCAATAACCAAGGCCCTATCCAAAATTCTAACACCATGATGCCCTTCATATCTCTCCTTCAAGCCTCGAAGGATGCTTACAGTGTCGGGAACACTAGGTTCCGCCACATAAACCTGCTGAAACCTCCGTTCAAACGCAGCATCCTTCTCCACATACTTCCTATACTCCTCTAGAGTCGTCGCCCCAATACACCGGAGCTGACCTCTAGCGAGCATCGGCTTCAAAAGATTAGCAGCATCCATAGACCCCTCGGTTCTGCCAGCACCGAGAACAAGGTGGATTTCATCGATAAACAGAATGACCTTCCCCTGGGCCTCTTCCACTTCTTTCAACACAGCCTTTAACCTCTCCTCAAACTCCCCTCTATACTTGGCCCCCGCCACAAGAGCGCCCATGTCCAATGCGATCAGCCTGACGTCAGCCAAATTACTAGGCACGTCACCTCTCACAATCCTCTGCGCCAAACCTTCAGCCACCGCAGTCTTCCCAACTCCAGGCTCTCCAATCAGCACCGGATTATTCTTCGTCCTCCTCGACAGAATCCTCACCACCCTCCTTATCTCCTCATCCCTCCCTATCACAGGGTCAAGCTTCCCAGCCTGCTCCACAAGATCCCGCCCATAAGTCTTCAACGCCTGAAAATTCGTATCCCCCGAAGCGCTCTCCACCTTCTTCCCCGCTTTCCCCCTCAGCTTCTCCACCTCCGATTTCACCTTCGCCGTACCAATGCCAGCCTCCTTCATCAAATCCCCAATCTGCGAGTCCTCCAGAAGCCCCAGAATCAACTGATCAACAGCCAAGTGCGTGTCCCCTCGGGACTTCTGCGCCGACTGCGCCCTCCGAATCACCTTGATCAGAGCAGGACTCGCCGGTAATTGCTCCGGAGGAGGCGACTGCGACGGAAGCTTCTTCAGCGCCCGGTTCAACACTCTCTCCACCGACTTCGGAGACTCCTCACTGCCGCCGGCATTGGCAATCGCCTGCCAGAAAATGCCGGCGGGGTCGGAAATCAAAGCGGCAGCGAGATGGAGCGGCGTGAACTGCGCGTGGCCGGCGTCGTTTGCCAGCTCGTGAGCCGCGGCAAGAGCCTCATTGGTCTTGTGAGTAAACTTGTCAGGATTCATTGCCTATTTATCACTCTAATACCTGAACCAAGTAAGCAGAACCCAGAAATTCAAGGCGGTGTTGTAGTCTAGTTATCAAAAAGACCAAGTACGAAATTGATAGAGAGAACAGAGGAAGAGATTGTGTGCGTACCTTTGAAGAAGATGATCGGATTTGTTTCGATTTTCCGAGTGTGTTGGTTTTTGCGAAAACAAAGTAAAGAGTCGTTTGTGATTCTTCAGAAATGAGAAGTGGGGAAAGTTATAAGGAGAGACATCTGGCTGACACGTCGGGGTCGCGAAACTACTAGAAAGATCGGGGATTTTCCCGTCTTTTCGGTCTTGGGGGGTTGGTAATTTCGTCTTATGGGTCGGTTCTTGTGGTAACGTGGCCCATTAATACAATCATTGACGGACACAATTACTTCCGGTTTTGGATTCAGTGGGTGAAGGAAAACCGGAAACTGCTGGAGATCGGGAAAAGATCTGAGCAGAACATTCTAGAGGATCAGCGTCAATCGGAATGTCTTTCTTCGACGTCGTTTTATAAGAAAAAAGAAACTTACACGGGTGTAGTTCCATAACTAAAAAAATCTTAACCAGCTATTGATCGGAAAACAGTAACCATGTGGTGATAAAATGTGTGACTGCATTTCATTAACCAAAATAATGGAGAACAGTAGCCAGGGAAATCCTGAATGATCGGTTATTAAGGCGATAGAATATACAGCTGATAGCAATGTAAAGCATTCTGCATTGGGTACTACTACACATTACAGGTTGTGAAATGCTAGTTTTTCTTTGAGAGAATGATAGGAGAACACAACTCACTTACGAACCAAAAAAAATTCTATCAAGTATCCATATTTCAAGGAGCAAAATAGATTCACCGAGTTCACATCCTTTTTCCCATATAACAAAACTCTTCATATATACACAACAATCCTTAGATGAGTTGTGCCGCCACAACGGACAAGGGGCATCTGGAACAATTTGGATACTGTGACCACCTGGAAGATTTGACATTTAGGTTTGTCTCCATTTCATTCCCAGAATGAAGGCGGGAAGGCGGCCAAGTTTTCTGCAAAATAATGTAAGTTATTAGTAACTATGGACATAAAAACTAGATGTATATGATCAATTACGGATGTAAAAAGAATCGATGATAATATAATACCATATATAACAATCATAAGTAGGGGAAAAACAATTAAACAGTAAAGATTTTTCATTCCCCGTCTAATATCATGGAAGCAAAACTAAAACTGCTGAAAGGACATTACTGGCAAAATACTCGCATGAACTCATCCAAATGGATTATACTATTCTTCATCACTGTCGTAAACCATTGTCATTCGACGATGAGTTGTAGCCTTCCTAGGAGGAGAGTCTTCATCTGAATCAATTTCCTTGCGCTTGAGACCATGTCCGGATCCCCTAACTCTTTGTTCAGGCCCCTATAAATTCATCAAAGGAATACGATTAAAATTACAAGTGTATTAAATCGACAAATAGTTGCTAACTGAGAACGGCAACTATCAAAACATTATCAAGCTACAAAATGATGAAAACCTCAGTTGCAACTATAATACAATCTTCAACAAGAACCATGGCCAAAAAAATGCACTAGATGCTGATAAGATCACACACTAACAGTTATCTAAAGTCATCCTAGCAAACCGCTTCTTTGAATTCACAGAAGCAACAAATATTAACCTGGGTAAAACCATGCCACTATAGTAACAAAGAAGATACTGTGCACGTGTTTTAAGAGCAAGTAGATTCAATAGAAAACTGAATCCTACTTCTCATGACTGACAGTTAAATTTCACGAGAATAGAAATTATGTAAAATGGTTTTGAACTTCAAGCAACATATATGAACAAATGGCAAAGTCCTAGGATAGAAACCATGACACTAGTAACAAAGAAGACAGTGCATGTGTTTTAAGAGCAAATAGATTCAATAGAAACTGAGTTCTACTTCTTCTCATGACTGACTTAAATTTCAAGAGAGCCATGTCATGTAAAGAACTAAATTCCATATCAGAAGACAAAATGATACTGTCACAATCAAACTTCCAAGTTGTCATGTAAATGAAGAGAACAAACGCCCAGAAAAACCACATATAAATATAGCCTTTCTTAGATGCGGACGTCCGCACCAAAGGGTTTGGTGCGGATTTTCATTTTTGTCCCACTTTTCGATCTTAGTTTCAAATATTAACCGTTCAATATCTAGGTATATATGTATAGATCATCCCTTTAAAATTTCATCTCATTTGGTGATCGTTAAAACATTCAAATCTGTGATTTACCATGAAGAAAACTGCCAGTTCCGGTTAAACAGTTCAGGAACCGTCCGTTTTCTTCATGGTAAATCACAGATTTGAATGCCTGAACGATCACCAAATGAGATGAAATTTTACAGAGATGATCTATACATATATACCTAGATATTAAACGGTTAAGATGGAAAAGTGGGGCAAAAATGAAAATCCGCACCAAAACTATTGGTGCAGACATGTGTAGCCTAGAAGGGCCGTGTATATATATATGATAGTACTGGTAATACAAGAAGTACGGCTATTTAAAAGAAAATAATCATACCTCATTCTCATCCTCTGAAGCTCCATTTACTTGTGCCTCTTCTTCGTAATAATCTTCCTCGTCTTCATATTCCGGCTCTGGATCCGTGGCCCTCTTACGTGGAAGAGACCTCTCATCTTCTTCCCCATCGGTTTCATATTCAGACTCACCTCTCTCACTATCAGATAGATCCAGCTGTTGCCGAGTAGATCTAGCAGATGGAAAGGATGACTTGCGAGGTAACTCTTTAGGTCTCTGTGTCTAAATATCCAATGAATAAGTATCAGAATTAATACAACAAAAAAAGAAAAAAGGATATAAAGACCTAGTTGTATGACCTTAGCATTCATAATGTGTTTCTCTGCTCGAGCTTCTTCCTCCTCAATGTGGCGGCGTGAACCGTGATAATCTTCATCATCATCCTGAATAAAGTGATCAAATAAGAAACCCATTTCAGGTGTGAATAGATAGGTTTAAAAACGAAAAAAGATCCAGTATATGTGATAGCAATCTTCGGCATGAACAATAAAGGACTAAAAACAATACTTGCATTCTTCAAAGGTCATAAAATTGACAGTCTAATCATGGTGAAGGAACCTTGAAGATGAACAATACCTCACTAAGAGCATCCTCCAAGAACCCAGGTGAAAGTTGGCGCCTCCTGTCAACATTGGGCGTATATTTTCGATTCACCTTCTCCCTCTTTCGGTTAAGAAGTAAATTAGCTCTGATTGTTTGACTTTCAGCCTACACCAACGAACAAAGTATCAACAGATATGTCCACAACACTAAATACCAAGCACTCACAAATATGCAACACATTACCCTTTCTTTCTCCTCCTTTTCTCTCTCAGGATCGATGTCAGTAACACAGTTCTTAACCTTGTACACTTTTTTATGTCGAGAATCAACCAGAGCAGTCAACAATCTATGTGAATTTGAGGCCAAAGAAGACGGCATAAACCTCATCTTCTTCATAACCCTTCCTTGTGATTGGAGGATCCCCTGTAAGTACAAAGCAATAAGTATTCAGGACCAAGCTCTCTATAGAGACCACGTTTTTTTTAACACAAATTATAAACTATATAACATCTTCTTGGCACAGTCTTCAACATGTTTAAAGTATCTCCAAATTTCTGATGAAGCCTGAGTTCATCACAAATATATTGATGTATCACACGCAATTATTTGGACTTTTACCTTTTCGTGCCTGAGAAATAGGTGTGCTTGATCATGTTGTGCATCTTGCACTGATATATCTAATACCTCATTCCCAATTAATAATTGCAAACTGCCGTCAGACCATCTGACAAAGCGTGCATTGCTCTCACACTACAAACACAGAAATCAAAAGAATAAGTCAACAAGGATATGTATGACCATTAATAAACATGAAACCTCTAAAACATCTGGCACGTTATGTGATGAACTTTTTCTGTGAAGAAAGGAGAAAATTATCATGGAAAACAAAAACAAAAACAAAAAGGTGGATAAGGAATCTACAGGCTAACAGAAAGGACCTGAAAAATCTTAAGAGATAAAGAAAGAGCAAACCCTAAACATATAGGCCAAACAAGGCTCATGCCTCTACTAACAGATTCAGCTATATAGAAGACAGGAAGAGTTCCTAAAGTCAGTAGTGACTGAATAGAGCAGACCAAAACTTGCGAACATATGAAGAATTAACTTTTGCTTCAAGCTGAAACAAGGGAATTTGGAAAACCCACTAACAAATTGCAAATTGAAAGAAACAAAATGATCACCTCGCAAATGAACTACAGAGAAACCACAGCAAATAATGTTCATCGACTAAACTCAGACTACGTATGTGAAAACATATGTTGCAACATGTGTAATCAAGCGAGCATAAAATCTGTCTTATGCATACATGAAAAGTACATTCAGAAAGAAAAATGTGCATGTATAGCAGGTTAGAGTAATCACTTACAGATACTCTGCCATCTGAATTTCTAACTTTCCTCCAGCGTACAATATTGTTCTCCAAACGTATACGTTTCTTAGTTCCAGATTCATCTGTCACAAACGTGTCTTCCTCCACATATGTCTTTGGAACAAACTGTTTGCGGTCAATGCCCATGATATTTGAAACTTTGACCATGTTCATCTACAAAAGATCAAAAGGATGCATTTCAATCAGTGTTCCACCGTTAAAATGTTCTTGACTATAAAGTTGGGTCGTTTACAACCAAAATAGCTCTTATCCCCACATCAATTAGTACATTTTACATTTAGGGTATGCAAATTAGTGTGTTGCTTAAATTCCAAAAAGATTTGGCTCTGGTATTATTAATAAGCAATCTAAACTACACCAACGTCAAGATATGTAGTCTAACATAAAAGAGATAATGTCCATTTATGTGCTCCTAGAAGCTGATAAAGCAATTATTCAGAAGTGATCGCACCATCTTTTATCAGAATACAAACCTTTTCGGGATGAGCAGGAGGGGGACGCAATGGAATCTCTAGCTCTAATGGGGGACCGACAGGTCTCTCTCTAGGTTTAACGTCCATATTTTCCTCCTCTGACTCATATCTAGCATCTTCATCTCGCATTTCATCCTCTATTCTTGGACTCTTGCCGTAGCTCCCTTCCTCTTCCATAGGAGACCTCTGAGGCATCAAAACCCTCATATCATTACAACTGCAAATTAAAGTTCATAGCTTCTAACTTTCATACTCACATTTGAATCATGCTCCATGTCATCACGATGAGCGTAACGGGGTCGATCATCATCTTCATCTTCTTCTTCAGAGTCATCACCAAATACATCAAGAACAGCGGAATGCGCATTACGAGTCTGGTCTTTCTCCTCCGCTGGGGATCTGCTGTAAACATTTAGAACTCACCATCAGTCAAAATAACTAGCTGCTTGCTCTAAGAATGTGTACATACAAGAAGCCTATAGTAATTTTTTTTTTAATTTTTTTTAACTTTTCTGGATACAACAATATCAGAATGATTGATACAAATACCAAAAAAAGAAGCTATGCATAGCTGCAAGAAGACATAAAATAAGTGTTGCTTCAGATATTTTTCTTCAAATGCAACGGGTGTATAGATATAGAGAAAGATTTTAATGATTTACCTTGGACTTATAGCCTGATTAACCTCATCATCATCATTGTCAGGGTAGTGGTTTTCCTCAGACCTCTCGGATCCAGTTTCAATCGTGTTCCGCCTCCGGCTTGTTAACTCTTCTTTTTCATCAATGTCAGTATTTCCTTCACTCTCTTCTCTTTGGATTTCCACTTCCTGGGACTCCCTTTCCCCCTCACTTTCTCCTGGATCAGGATCCGCTTCACGCGGCTCCCCTTCACTCTCTACTTCCGCCTCCCCCTGGCCCTCCACTTCGCCTTCACCCTCTGGCTCCAGCCCTCCTTCATCCTGATAACCAAAACCATCACAAAAAACATAAATAAGCAAAACACATAACTGCTTGCATTCAAGTTCTAACAAAACAAAGCACATGGCTCCTCCTATCATCACTAGCAACTTGCAATCCTCATCAAAACTCATACAAATCTCATTACTCTCCCTCTCCTGTAATCACAGCTTTCATCTCTAAAATCTTACTTTTCCGAACATCATAACAGTGAATGAATACTTAAAACATATCAAAATTTGTGAACGTAATCTACGGAGGATGCGATGAGATTGTTCCAGAAACCCTAAAAGCAACAGTACACAATTCAGAACAACAATTTTTCTACATTCATACAAAACTGAGCTGAGCTGAGCTGAGCTGAGATAAGCAGGAGAATAGCAATATAGCGAGGTCTAAGATCATAAAAAGCGATGGAGAATATGAAATTGGGAGGAAGAGGGAGAATTACAGAGGCGTAGTTGGGCTGGGTATTGGACTCGTGTTCGGAGTCGACCTCTTCTTCTTCGGATTGTTCGCCGAAGAGGTTTTGCATCATCTGGTGCCTCTTCTCTTCCCCCATCTTTGGGCTCTCGACTTTCGCCGCGGATCTGGCTCAGCGGATCTTTGCTGGTTTTGTTCCTCCCTGCCTCAGCGTTCAGCTTCGATTTCTTAATTGTTTTTAGCTTTTACCTAATTTTGTTTTCATTATATTGTCAATTTGTTATCCACTTTTTTTCTGTCATTTTACTACCCTAATTTTTATAAACTTGTTAAATTACTACCCAACCGTCATATATGTCTTTTTTGTTATGTGTTTCGTCAATTTTTTTTCATGTTAGGTGTGTCTTTCGCGTGAGAGAATTTTTATAATTTTAAATTCAAATTGATTTTTTTAACAATTGAATTTGTCTCTTTAAATTCTGAACTTCATTCAGAAAAATAAAATAATACATGGATTCTGATCAAAAACGAAAAATACATCCATAAGACGAGGAAAAAACAAAAAATGGGTATCAATTAAATCCCATGGATGTGTTTTTCTTTTTTGATTGGAATCCATGTATTATTTTTATTTTAATTTTCTTGAATAAAGTTCAGAATTTAAAGAGACAAATTTAATTGTTAAAAAACTCAATTTAAATTTAAAATTATGAAAATCCCCTCACGTGAAAGGCAAACCTAACAAAAAAAATTAGAATTCATGGATGTGTTTTTCTATTTTAATCGGAATCCATATATTGTTTTATTTTATTTTTTTCTAAATGAATATTAGAATTTAAAGAGACAAATTCAATTGTTAAAAAAAACCCAATTTGAATTCAAAATTATGAAAATTCTCTCAAGTGAAAGGCACATCTAACATGAAAAAAATTGACGGACCACCTAACAAAAAAGGCATATATGACGGTTGGGTAGCAATTAAACAAATTTATGAAAGTTAGAGTAGTAAAATGGTAGAAAAAAATGTAGGGTAGCAAATTGGCTAAAAATCTTCTTTTTAGGTCTTTTTTTAGTGTGGCACGATATAGTCTTTTTACAAGTAAGGGTTAAATAAAACGAGTTTGACGTTGGATTTTTGTTATTTTTATTTTTATTGATGATTTAAAATTATTAAATTAAGTATAATATTGTCTTTTGATGTCATTCTTATGTCATTTTTGTCGCATTCCGGAACTATTTCCGGTCCCGAAACACGGCAGTAACCGCCGTGATCCCGGACTAATGGATAACCGATACGTCATCTGACGTATTGACTACCCACTAGGCCGAAACCACAAAGCTAATTTAAATAAAATGACATAAATATGAGGAGCAAATGAATGAATAAATAAAGATATATACAAGTGCGGAATGTAACATACAAGACTTAGACTACAAGATACATGAGGAAAGTCTAAGTCAGTGAATATACAACATGGGCCAACGAGCAAAGTACAAGTGGATAAAAGCTCGATAGGTAAGAGTGCGCCAAATGCGTCTAAATCAACAGTCACGGAGATCGAAAAGCTGAAGTACCACGATGGATGAATAGCTCATCCAGGGTGATCCCGAAACACAGATGTTGAACAGCACGCACTGCCAAGCCCCTAGTCACTGATCCATATTTTCTAAAGCAAGTCTACCGAGTACCTGCAAAGTAGGGGTGAACACTCGTTCTCGCTAACCCAAAAAGGGCCGAACCCAACCAAGATAGGGTTTGAAATCAAATGTGTAGTTCTCATAGATAGATACTACATATAGCTTTTCACCGGTGAATAAACAATTCGTAAAATATGCAACAACCAAAAACTGCACTTGCAACCACACAAAAACCCCCCTCAACCCTTGCTGGTCACATGCATCCCCATACAAACTCTCAGCTTCCCCCTCTGTATCTCATGCAACGCTACACCTGAGACAAACCCTTCATAGTGTACATGTTTTACAGCTCATCATATACTATTGAATGTGTAGTCAATGTTGGTGATAAAGTTACATGAGGTTATTGGTAACAATTTATCACGGTGGGTTTGTATACAAATTTGCCATGATAGGATTATTGTAGAAATTTGCCATGGTAGAGGCACAACTGCTAGTAGCACGATGTGGCATGTTGTTAGAGCATCTGCATCGGTGCTTAACTGTAGCACGAGCAGAGAGAATATTTATCGGTCATGCAGCGGTGGCCGCTTGTTGACCGAGCTAAAAAGCTCTTGCACAAGCAATCTTTGTTCGCAATCTTTGTTCGCTTGAGAGCACGAGCAGAAAAGAAGGAGGAGCAGCTACCGCTGCAGATGCTCTTATGCGTTTGCATATGGATTTAGCTCTATGCGCTCATTTTTGTTGTTGTTTCATAACACACACGTGTTTGTGTACACTTGATTTTTTAGCTGGATACTAAGTTTGAAAAGGGTTTAAATACACTTATGAATGGAGTCCCAACTTCCACTAGTTTGGCTGGTTTGTGGTCAACAGGTGTTAGAAACATTACCGTTTATGCATTTGAGATGACATTTTAGTCTGGGTCTGTTAGGATACTATCGTGGAAATCGGTATGAATATTAAATGGTTGCTGGTAAGAATATTAAATGGTTGATGTGTTACTAACTTAATATAACCGTGATTACTTACTACCTCACTCCTGAATCTTGATCATCATGAGACAATGCTTACACATTAACTTTTGCTTATTTCATCTAATGTAAGAATTAAATCGACGGCCAACAATATCACAAGCCCTGGTCCATTCTTTAGATGAGAGGTAGTCCCTTGACCTAATTCACATAACAATTTTATCAAGGCTATTGTCACTTCACAAATCACTTTTTTCACCTACACGTTGCTGATTTATTGAAAGGCCAAAATATCATGATGTAAAATTACAGTAAGAGACAATAAGTTGTTATATATATTTTTTTCTTATGACCATGTGCTTCATAAACTCTAACTTAACCTGTTAAAAAAACCAACTTAAAAATCTATCACAATCAATCGTTTGATGAAATCTGAAGACGTTACCATCGATCAATCTAAAGATGAGGTGAACTATTTGTATTTTTTTCTTTGTTGATGCTTCATCTATCAATTTACTTATTATTTTATGACAGGACCCACCCCAGGTTAAACCCTTTTAACCCGAAGTAAATCCTGCGGGGACCACCTCAAGGGAACTTCTTACCGAATCCCCCTTGAAATGGCCAACCCTTCCTACTAAACTAACTAAACCGGGTTAGTCAGAGCAGTCTACAGAGATAGTTACCCCAAAGAATTTTTCGCAGCAACGGAATGATCGACTATGCCTCGACTCTCGTACGCGCTCGACCTCCTCTCAAGAACCCTGCATCACTGGGCATTTAAAAACGAAAGGCCCAGGGGAGAAACATTTAAAAACTGTTAGAGTGAGTGGACGAAAATCACATATAAAAACTTCATTTCCTGTAATGTTCTCCCAAAAGTATATCAATTTAAAAATCATTTAAGCATGCCCACAATTACTAAATTTCCACAAGTGCATAATAAGATAAACCAACAAGGAATATGGGAAGAGAAATGGTCACCAAACATAATAAGTCTGACCTCTCAGACTAGGGTCGGAGCTAAGAGCTCTAGTAGCGCCCTCACGCTACGCTATGCTAGCTAGATAAAATAATACGGTCAACCCTTATAATATCAACCTGACCTCTCAGGCTTGTCTGACCTCTCAGACCAGGGTCGGAGCTAAGAGCTCTAGAATATGTGATAACGGTCAACCCTTATAATATCAACCTGACCTCTCAGGCTTGTCTGACCTCTCAGACCAGGGTCGGAGCTAAGAGCTCTGGATAAAGTGGAAATGGTCAACCCTCATAGTGCACTACGTAATTTGCCTGACCTCTCAGGCTAGGGTCGGAGCTAAGAGCTCTAGTAGCGCCCTCACGCTACTCTAGCTAGCATAATCATTGGTCAACCCTTAAAATATAATTCACAACAATACTTTAATCAAATTCTCTTCCCAAAATAAAATAAGTAAACAATTCCTTGACATATATGCATAGACCCAATCTCCAACGAAGTC
This sequence comes from Comarum palustre, assembly GCA_951800085.1. NCBI lineage: Eukaryota > Viridiplantae > Streptophyta > Magnoliopsida > Rosales > Rosaceae > Comarum > Comarum palustre. The sequence continues at coordinate 19,977,171 of OX637580.1, read as the reverse complement.
TCGGGTTCAATTCCATTCGTAGGACGGCCCTCACCGTCTATAACCATTTTCGGAAGAAATAGAAAATCGAGTAATAACGTAAATACGTTCAAGAACCCGAGAGATATATAATTCTCGAAAACAATCATAAACATCATGCAATTAACTCAATAATTAAGGCATGCATTTATTTAAAACAATATGTCCACTCACAGTACTATTGCGACCTTCCCGCTCGGAAAACTCCTCGAGCGAAACCCTCGACTACCGCGTAGTCGAGCCCGTCTCACGTCCGACCAGAGACTGTACAAATGAACCAATACATTAGTCATTTCATCGTTGACTTGGTCTTTTCCTAGTTTGACCAGGAACTCCTATTTGACCACAAGTTGACCGAGTTCCTTTTTATGACATTTTACCCTTTTTGACTTTCTTTCCCGGTTATCGACTCTTAACTCAATTTACCGGAAGTCCGACTCAGTTTCCGAACTTCCCTTTATTACTTTAACTTGACGATAGAGTGTCACGTATTAATCAATATATTTGACCTTGAGTCGATTTACCGATTAAACCTTTTCTCATCAATTCCAGTTAACAATTTAACTCTTTACCCATTTAACCAAAAATTGTCACATTCATTGAACTTCAATCCTTTAACCATTTTTCTGATAAAAAAACAACTTTCCCAAAGTGGAAACTTTCCTTTAATGGAAACTTTCCCAAAATGGAAAGTTTCCCAAATTAACAGGTTACCAAACTTAGAAGGTTTCCCAAAATGGAAACTTCCTAATTACGTCCAATTAACCGTAATTAATCCAATTCTTAATTTACGGAAACTTTACGACAATTAGGTTATTGAAAGAATCAACTCCTACCTCTTCGGCATTCAGCCGGTTTTACCGTATCACCGGAATCTTCGTCGGATTCCGGTGACTTGCCGGAATTTCGCCATCACCTCCCCGTTTCCTTCGTCACCAAGTTATCGACATGAAACCACGCAACAACACTAAGTCAGCAACCCAACAATGATTCCAATCACATCAAACAATAAAATGCAGCATTCAACTTCCTTTGCCCACTCTACAATTTCATCAATTCTAAACCATTGAAATCATCAACACTACTGCCAAAGAACACACATACACACACACACTGCTCAGAATTCAATTGTTCCTTCTCTAATCAACAACAACACAGCCTCAACTTCACATCACCAAACTACAATAGACTTCAGATAAACAAGAACTGCAACTCATGCACACAAGCTCAACCTAAAACCCAAACTCTGAAACCCAAAACCATAACTGTCGTCACTGTGTTCGTTGCCGAACACAGTAACAATAATCAAACATCCAACTTCCTCCAAACTTCAATCCAATTAAACAGATACATAGAGCTTCATGAGTAGATAGTTTTTCATACCTCAATTACCTTCATCTGTGACCGGAGGACACCGATCCATGGCCGAGAAAACTCAAATCCTCTTCCGTTCAAACTTCTTCCTCAGGCCTTTTCTTTGACAACTGAGGACATAAATGGAACCAGGACGACGAGGCGAAGCTGTCACCACCACTCGCACCCTCTGTCGTGACCAATTTCTGAAACTTGATCGGAGCACAGCCGAGCTCCTCGTCAGCCAAGCCTCTCCCACAACAGATATTTGGAGAAATTGGTAAGGGGGTTTTGATGAGGAGAAAGAGAGGAAGATTTTGGTGGTAGTGCGCCGGTGTGGGGTGGCCGGACGCGCCGGAGATGGAGGTGGCAAGGCTGCAGACCGAGAGCGGAGAGGGAGAGTGGTTGGGCTCGGGTCAACGCCGAGTTGGGTGTTTGACTCGGGTCAAACCTCTCTACCCTTTTTATAGAAAGATCAACGGCTCAGATCAGATCTTGGAAAGATCTGACGGTCCAGATTAAAAGAAGGTAAAAAAAGTAAAAGGGTAAATGGTAAAACTGATTTACCGGATTAATAATTTAAAAGTTACCGAAACCTTCGAAAATCCGTAGAAAATGAACCGAAGCTCCGAAAAATAATCCGAAAATACCGGGAGACTCGTGTCGACACGTACTACAACATCGAGTCGTCAATTCAGGTATTTGGAGTACTTTTGAAAACTCGAAAATTAACTCGAGCGATAACTTATCGAATTACCGATCGCAATTAAAAATCCTCGGTAACTCGTGAATTTCTATGAAAGGTAACTTTTATTAACTTCACAAGATTCGGGGTGTGACAATTCTCCCCACCTTATAAAAATTTCGTCCTCGAAATTTCTATACTCCAAGTCCAATACAGTGAGGAATAGTACCACTTAATATACTAATATTGCTCTCTAATGTCAGCTTCCCGGACTAACCAGAAGTCAAATGACATAGGATGTAAGGTAGTAAACTTATTTCCGTAACAAGAACATACGTGACACTAGGCATCCATTAACTCTAAGGATACCCAACATTTTCATCAAACTCATGTAATCTTGTCACGTGTCACATCTAGCCAACGTAGCACTCCTTCCTACGTGGATGATAACCTCCAAAACTTTCTCTTTTTCTGACACCCGATCACTTTTCTCGGGTCAAAACTAAACCGTCTGAAGTCTTACCGTGGATCATAATGATTTCCTCTTGAATCATTGATCAACTGAATCACCGAATTCTTACTGTACTCCATCTCATTTATGAGGTGGAATACGACACTGCCTATCACTGATCCACCATCTGTAATTCTCCGATATCAATATACCACGTGGGATCAACACCCATGACAACAAGCCCATGAGAAAACCATGCGACTTGTGTTACACGAACCATCACCTCATTCGAACCAGGCTTCCTGATCTGGTTTACGCTTCCTAGAAACTATTCTGTCATGTTGTAGAGTAGTTGTCTTCCTTTACTCTATCATTACTCAAACCACTGGCACACACAGGACATGTATTGCCATGAACCAAAACCATAACCTTTAAATCGGGGAGATACAAGTCTCCAGACATCGAGAGCCAACAATACTTACTCCTCGCATGAAGACAAAATGCCAGGCTTCACCCTACTACAAGCTATTCCGACCGGATGAACTGGACTTTACCAACAAACCGATCATTAGAATCGCCATCTCAATAACACTTGTGGGGTTACAGCGTACTTTACCACTAGTAACACATCTCCGTACTACTCATAGGTGAGGTGCCACTGACCTCCCTATCTCTTACCTTAGCCTGGAATAACGCATAGTGCAGAACTTGCACTTCAACCATAACCGTGCGTCTATTAAACATTATCCGCATCTCAATCCGGATTAGACTTACCATTAAAAGAATTTCAGAGCCTTACCCGCTCAACAAGTATAATCCATTCCCAAATGCCTCCATTACCACATCGTCCGGTAATAACCAGCAACTTGGACATTTAACCAGATCAGACATCTACATAGAATTTAGTGTCACAGGTGCACACCTAAAGTAACCCCTGATCAAAGCACTGGAAATTAATTTCACGCCGAACTTAGCCACGCTAATCACCAAGCATCAAATCTTTAAGGCACAATTCAACAAATGCCATCACCGCACGGGGCGAGTACACACCACAGAGTCAACTCGTACAACTGGACAGTTTCTAACAAAACTGTTCCCCAGGCGCTGCGCGTTTACCATCCACCGCAACCTCTATTCGGTAAGATTCAAAATTCTCAATCGCTTACCACTCTAGATCTTAAATCACAAGATCCACTGCCACACGTTAACATCCTCTCAGATCATAACTTAATCTGAACGTAGCTTAATCACTCCACGGTTTCCGATGGAGTGTTGCACAACTTAGCAACATACTTTACTACTCTTGTAACAATTTGGTTTCCAAAACCTTGACTCGTAACACCTTTGAGTCATCAAAGAAACTCTTTCCTCAGTTTCACTGCATTTCATACTCGCCGAAATGTTGACAATTTCGCAAGTCATCTCCAATGATCTTTCTTGCTACCACTTTACACTCGTGGCGCCAAGAATTGTCGTTAGGTCAATCATTCCTAACAAGTAGGGTCACTACTCAAATGACCAATGACCATAGCAGTGCCTACAATAGTTTAATCCTCTCAGGATTTCTTTAAATTATCCTCAATAATTGATCTCCCAGATCTTAATCCTTATTCCCCATATCAAGATTGAGGATATTTTCTGTCGCTGCAGTGAAGGTAGCTTATGAACCCTAAATACGACTAAGTACACTTCCGGTTACAATACTAGATTAGACCACAGCCAGTGAGTGCACAAATTCCCATGCCATCAAGCTCAGTTAATCGTCCTCGAAGAAACCAAGTGTCATAACGGACGACTGGGACTGCAGATTCAAGATTGAGCAACCACAAACATTCTTGCTCAAATTAATGACCCAGTAAACCTTGCCTCACTGCTGTCCCTTCACCATTTCCGTGCATTTATCTCAGAAAACATCCTTCCACCTACTAACGACATTAAACCATTTAATTGACGTTTTTCACAGAAACTTCTAATCAAACGTCTTTAATCTCTGTTCTCAAATTATGGGACTCTCACAATACATTCTTGATATGATGTCATCATCAGCCTTCGTCACTTACCTGGTGTCATTTTGACCACACAGCTGTACAAAATAATTATGCATTACCAGCATGTGTTACCCAAATTTCAATTCACCACTTCCCTACAAAGGAGGGTACACGTGCTCAGGTGGGGTATACCCATGTACATCTTCAGCCGTCAAACAATGCCGTTTGCACATCGACCGGTTCCTATCCCACAATAATACCAAGTCCATCAAAGCTCGTAACACTATCTCCGGTACCCCGAGCACTCTGGGTCCATGACCCGGTGGTCTGTTGCCACTTCTGACAGGTTCCTTTAAATTCTGAAACCAATTACGCTTAGCCACAACTGATAACACTCGCTCGATCTGTAAATCGAACTCTAACACAGCCAACCTGGAGACTCCTCCACAGGTGTACCAATTAAAATACTTTGATCACAGGTGGATAACCCACCTTATGGTTGACATGAGCCCCAAGATCTGGTGACACAATTTAATTACTGCCTCCACGATAAATGGTCCAATGACCCTTGTCACCAATAAATCAAATCATGCTTGGACTCACTAACAATCCAAATCTTCTAGTACCCCAAATACAATGGTGGCTGGAGCGAAGAGGATCTGGTCGTAGCTGACGACAACCATGTCAGCACCAAAAGTGACCCAAACCATCAGTTTCAGTGATTGTCCCATAAAGCGTCAAGGGACCAATCAGCCTTTACTTTCTTAACCTTCTCCAGTAGTGTCACATCATGGACTCGTCACTAGAAAAAAGTCCATTGACCACAAAATAACCCCACTCAACTTTCCTTGAGTCATTCCACTTTCATATGTCCGTTGGTTTCTCTGAAACCACACTAATGACGAACCTCAACAAAATCGTGGCAATCGTCAAATCTTAATATTCATCCCCTCAGAATAATCGCGCTAGGCGACTTCAGCTCCTTTTTCCATCACAGGATGCAACATCTTCCAGTAACTCGTACGACTCTTTACTGCTAAGAGCCTCATAACACGAACACCCAAGCCTTGTCTTAGGCTTCTACAGCATCCCTGTCAACAACCATGACAGCCTTCCAGGTGTGAATTAACTGTTTCACCACCGAGTACTTACACATAATGCTCAAACGTTAAACAACGTGAGTTTACAGCTCGATCCCCAACTCAAATCTCAATAAATCCCTTTAAAACACAATCCTCGGGGAACTCATCAAATAAATACGTAACGAGCTTACCTTGTTCCTTACAGGAACTCTCTGTGAGGTCGCGCGTACTGAGGCATAGTCTTGAAGATTCGATCGTTTATAGGACCACTCGGTCCATATCTCAATCAGGAAGTACTAACTCATATCCTCAATAAACACTAAGCGTCCAAGCATAAAATGCCGATGGATCCGCCGCGGTCGGACCATCACTCTATAGACACTAAGTGATACAAAGTATATGAGGTAGTAACAGGAACGATAACCTAATGCTCTGATACCATTGACAGGACCCACCCCAGGTTAAACCCTTTTAACCCGAAGTAAATCCTGCGGGGACCACCTCAAGGGAACTTCTTACCGAATCCCCCTTGAAATGGCCAACCCTTCCTACTAAACTAACTAAACCGGGTTAGTCAGAGCAGTCTACAGAGATAGTTACCCCAAAGAATTTTTCGCAGCAACGGAATGATCGACTATGCCTCGACTCTCGTACGCGCTCGACCTCCTCTCAAGAACCCTGCATCACTGGGCATTTAAAAACGAAAGGCCCAGGGGAGAAACATTTAAAAACTGTTAGAGTGAGTGGACGAAAATCACATATAAAAACTTCATTTCCTGTAATGTTCTCCCAAAAGTATATCAATTTAAAAATCATTTAAGCATGCCCACAATTACTAAATTTCCACAAGTGCATAATAAGATAAACCAACAAGGAATATGGGAAGAGAAATGGTCACCAAACATAATAAGTCTGACCTCTCAGACTAGGGTCGGAGCTAAGAGCTCTAGTAGCGCCCTCACGCTACGCTATGCTAGCTAGATAAAATAATACGGTCAACCCTTATAATATCAACCTGACCTCTCAGGCTTGTCTGACCTCTCAGACCAGGGTCGGAGCTAAGAGCTCTAGAATATGTGATAACGGTCAACCCTTATAATATCAACCTGACCTCTCAGGCTTGTCTGACCTCTCAGACCAGGGTCGGAGCTAAGAGCTCTGGATAAAGTGGAAATGGTCAACCCTCATAGTGCACTACGTAATTTGCCTGACCTCTCAGGCTAGGGTCGGAGCTAAGAGCTCTAGTAGCGCCCTCACGCTACTCTAGCTAGCATAATCATTGGTCAACCCTTAAAATATAATTCACAACAATACTTTAATCAAATTCTCTTCCCAAAATAAAATAAGTAAACAATTCCTTGACATATATGCATAGACCCAATCTCCAACGAAGTCTCGGGTTCAATTCCATTCGTAGGACGGCCCTCACCGTCTATAACCATTTTCGGAAGAAATAGAAAATCGAGTAATAACGTAAATACGTTCAAGAACCCGAGAGATATATAATTCTCGAAAACAATCATAAACATCATGCAATTAACTCAATAATTAAGGCATGCATTTATTTAAAACAATATGTCCACTCACAGTACTATTGCGACCTTCCCGCTCGGAAAACTCCTCGAGCGAAACCCTCGACTACCGCGTAGTCGAGCCCGTCTCACGTCCGACCAGAGACTGTACAAATGAACCAATACATTAGTCATTTCATCGTTGACTTGGTCTTTTCCTAGTTTGACCAGGAACTCCTATTTGACCACAAGTTGACCGAGTTCCTTTTTATGACATTTTACCCTTTTTGACTTTCTTTCCCGGTTATCGACTCTTAACTCAATTTACCGGAAGTCCGACTCAGTTTCCGAACTTCCCTTTATTACTTTAACTTGACGATAGAGTGTCACGTATTAATCAATATATTTGACCTTGAGTCGATTTACCGATTAAACCTTTTCTCATCAATTCCAGTTAACAATTTAACTCTTTACCCATTTAACCAAAAATTGTCACATTCATTGAACTTCAATCCTTTAACCATTTTTCTGATAAAAAAACAACTTTCCCAAAGTGGAAACTTTCCTTTAATGGAAACTTTCCCAAAATGGAAAGTTTCCCAAATTAACAGGTTACCAAACTTAGAAGGTTTCCCAAAATGGAAACTTCCTAATTACGTCCAATTAACCGTAATTAATCCAATTCTTAATTTACGGAAACTTTACGACAATTAGGTTATTGAAAGAATCAACTCCTACCTCTTCGGCATTCAGCCGGTTTTACCGTATCACCGGAATCTTCGTCGGATTCCGGTGACTTGCCGGAATTTCGCCATCACCTCCCCGTTTCCTTCGTCACCAAGTTATCGACATGAAACCACGCAACAACACTAAGTCAGCAACCCAACAATGATTCCAATCACATCAAACAATAAAATGCAGCATTCAACTTCCTTTGCCCACTCTACAATTTCATCAATTCTAAACCATTGAAATCATCAACACTACTGCCAAAGAACACACATACACACACACACTGCTCAGAATTCAATTGTTCCTTCTCTAATCAACAACACAGCCTCAACTTCACATCACCAAACTACAATAGACTTCAGATAAACAAGAACTGCAACTCATGCACACAAGCTCAACCTAAAACCCAAACTCTGAAACCCAAAACCATAACTGTCGTCACTGTGTTCGTTGCCGAACACAGTAACAATAATCAAACATCCAACTTCCTCCAAACTTCAATCCAATTAAACAGATACATAGAGCTTCATGAGTAGATAGTTTTTCATACCTCAATTACCTTCATCTGTGACCGGAGGACACCGATCCATGGCCGAGAAAACTCAAATCCTCTTCCGTTCAAACTTCTTCCTCAGGCCTTTTCTTTGACAACTGAGGACATAAATGGAACCAGGACGACGAGGCGAAGCTGTCACCACCACTCGCACCCTCTGTCGTGACCAATTTCTGAAACTTGATCGGAGCACAGCCGAGCTCCTCGTCAGCCAAGCCTCTCCCACAACAGATATTTGGAGAAATTGGTAAGGGGGTTTTGATGAGGAGAAAGAGAGGAAGATTTTGGTGGTAGTGCGCCGGTGTGGGGTGGCCGGACGCGCCGGAGATGGAGGTGGCAAGGCTGCAGACCGAGAGCGGAGAGGGAGAGTGGTTGGGCTCGGGTCAACGCCGAGTTGGGTGTTTGACTCGGGTCAAACCTCTCTACCCTTTTTATAGAAAGATCAACGGCTCAGATCAGATCTTGGAAAGATCTGACGGTCCAGATTAAAAGAAGGTAAAAAAGTAAAAGGGTAAATGGTAAAACTGATTTACCGGATTAATAATTTAAAAGTTACCGAAACCTTCGAAAATCCGTAGAAAATGAACCGAAGCTCCGAAAAATAATCCGAAAATACCGGGAGACTCGTGTCGACACGTACTACAACATCGAGTCGTCAATTCAGGTATTTGGAGTACTTTTGAAAACTCGAAAATTAACTCGAGCGATAACTTATCGAATTACCGATCGCAATTAAAAATCCTCGGTAACTCGTGAATTTCTATGAAAGGTAACTTTTATTAACTTCACAAGATTCGGGGTGTGACATTTTATATGTCGATTTCGTATGTAAATTTATGTCTTGTCTCTCACTTATATTTAATTTGCTTTTCGTTTTTTTATTGGCGTCAAATCTTTTTTTCCAAGTAATGGTAATTTGAAGAAAACAAATTTGAAATTGAAAAACTATATGTAGGGTGAGAAGATAATGTAAGACCATATCCAACAATTGATCTAAAACCTATAATAGATTTAGGTTTTGTAAATTTTCATCTCCAACCTACTATTTAAGTTGAGCTAAAATAGGATTTGTATAAATTGTGTCATATTTTGACTCAACCAAATAAGACCAAACCTATAATTTATGAGTGAGTGGGTGTGAGCCACTTGTTAGATTTTATTAATATATAATAGTTATGTGTGATCAATTAATAATATAACATGATTAAATATGTTTGAGTTTTGGCTCAATGGGTTGGATATGCAAAACCTATTTGATCAATTATAGGTCTCGCTTACCTAAAATTTGAATTAGGTTTGAGTTTTAGACCAATTGTTGGAGTTTTTCTAATTTGAACAAAGTAGAATTAAGATAATAATATTTTAGGTACAGTATAACTTAGATAAATGAATATTCGATAAATTAATAACATCGCTTAAGTAATAATTTTCTCCGGTCCCGACTCGGGACCAGTTCATATTACTAGGTTTCTCGCTAAATGCGTAAGGTAATAATTTTTTTTGATTCTCTTTAGGTCCCAGCGAATATATAAAGTAATAATTAATTAATTAAATAATTAAAAAATACTATAAAATATAATAATAGATAAAGTATTCATCTATGATTCTTTGCTTTTTTCTTGTATCTAAACCAAATTGAACCTCATCTTTAATTTTTTGTAAGCCATGCACTACATTAGCTACGTCTTTCTCATTTGTAGTAAGTAATTATTCAAAATTATCGCTGCCTAAAATGTCTTTTTGGAAGAAACTTGTGGTAGTGCCCAACTATCATCTGGATCCTGTTCATCTTTAGTAGTCGGGTTCATGATTTTATCAATGATCTCTTCATCAGTAAGTGATTCCATCACTGTCTCATTTTCACTAAGATAATTCAGAATATTCTCAACTTCCATCTCATTTTTATAACGGAGACTAGAAATTGCTTCTCGTAACTTGTGAATGTCTTCATCTGCACTAAAAATATCGAAATAATCTTAACAAGCTTCTATGTAGTTTTCTTTCTTCTCCATCTAATTAGAGTCATTTATAGACATTACATTGTCCTGAACTTAGAAAGTATATAAATGTAATACGACTAGGAATCCAGTTAGAAATAGATAAGATAGTCAAACTAGACTAAGTTATTTAATTCAACTAGGAATAACAACAAAACCCTCGATAAATGAATAAATTATTCATTTATCGATAAATAAATAAATTTTTCATTTACCGATAAATAAATAATTTATTCATTTATCAATAATATAAATAATTTATTCATTTATCAATAATATAATAACCTCGCTTAAGTAATAATTTTGTCTGGTCCTGACTTTATTCATTTATAAAGGTTTTACTGTATTGTAAATATGTGAACAAAGTAGACTTGTAATTAAAAATATATAAATAAGATGGGAAAAAATATAAGATGAATAAAATAATTTGTGGGGTGACAATAAATGAATATACGCACCCTAATTTCAAATTTCAAAGAATGCAGTATTATGTTTGTTTCTTTCGTATCACCTAATTGATTCAAATCAACCACCAACATAACACAAGCGCCCCATTTGTTCCCTTGGTGCCTTTTCCACACATAAAAATAGTTCTCAATCCTTCAATTTTCAATATAACAGAACTGAACATGTACAAGTACAACACAAATAAACTAAACCAATATACAAGATCATATCATTTAAAAAAGAATATGTTATTTTAGTAATACTTCCGGATTATGTATATTCGTTAAAATAGTAGGATGTACTTATATTTGTTATTGTTACATTTATGTACTTATATTTTTGCTCAGAGCTAAAAATGTTCTTATTTAAACATGTTGAAACTCGAGAGCTCAGGAGATGGAGGGAATTCAGTTCCGCTTAGAATTTGAAAAGTTCCAATAAAAAGTAAATATATGTAACAATAACAAGATTTGATAATTACAACCACCACGTGTCGAAATATAATCCTAGCAACAACGCCTCGGATCCAAACCGCTCTGCTTCGTCACCCGAACCTCCGCCTCGGCCCGAGCCTCATATTTGTTTCCCTTGTTCGTTGAAAATTTCGCACTATTTCGATCACTTTCTTTTCTCTCTGCGCTCAAAAGACAAACCCCATTTCTCTGTACCTCTCTCTCCGATTCGAACCCCCACCGCTTCGGTCGACGGAGGACTCAGAAGATCAGCTCCGAGCTTCATTCCCGGCCGCGCTGCGTCGCTGTGAGTCTGCAACTCTATCTTGAAACCCTAATTTATCGTATCCAACACGACACCGTTTCTGATGCAAAATGCAAATCTGCGCTTCCGGTCTGCGACTTTATAGCTGGGCAGCTCAGTCGGACCTTGTAGAGCTGTAATTGTGGCGCTCCGGCTTCGATCTTATGTGTTTAGCTGTAAATGCGGGATTAGAATAAGGAAAGAATTTAGAGCTCTGTTAAAACAGTTGCTTAGCTATTCTAATTTGCTAGGGATAGTTAGTTTAGTGTGGCTTGATTCTAGAATTGAATGCTCAAGGTTTTCTTTCTTTTTCGATATTCTTGGTAAGCCAATTGGAGCAGCAAAAGTTTTTATGGCAGATTTGGGCTGGGTTTCATGAATTGTTTTGCAAAAACATTGGTCACATCCTCTTGGCGTTTGTTCGGGTGCTGCACAGCCCGGCACACTAGAGTGCAGTGAGCCCCTGGCCACCGTGTATTCCTATTTTGCTTCTATGACAATTAGGGAGGATTTTTAACACTTTAAAGTTATGAATAATAGCTGACATTTATGTTTGTACGGTTTAAATGTTTAAACGAGTAGGGTAACACCGTATCTTTCTAGTGAATCGTGTATGAAGAGGACGCTTCATCTTTTCTTTCATTGTTATATTGCTCTGAGGTTGTTATCTTTCATTGTTATATTGCTCTGAGGTTGTTACATACCCTTTTAGTTGTGGCAAGATTTGGTAGAGAAATAGGGTACATTTGTGGAACATGTAGATGTATTCTTTACTATTTCTGTTCATTGGTGTTGGTTTCTGGTGCATGAGGTGTGTATTGTTTGGGTGAATGCTGATGGTTTTGTGGGTTTGTAATTAAGTCTTCCATTCTTAGATACTGTTTTTATACCCAAAAAGAAAAAAAGAAAAAGGACTTTTAGATGCGGCAAGAATGATAAACTGTTGAGATTTGAAACTGGGAGCGTGGCATATCAAAATTGATAAACTGAAAACTCTTATGTCGAAGCATCATTATGCAAAAGAAGTTTTTCACTTGGGTCTGTCATTTAATAGAGAATAATTATAGCTGGGCTATGATTTATTTTTAAAGCTGTGTCTGAAACATACTCTTATCTTAGAATATCTAAAACGAACTTGATAATCCTTTTATGCAAAGAATTCCACTGATGATAATAGATCCTATTGTGCATATGTAACCACCTAATCATAGTTTAGTTGAATTTGGAGGTGCTATCGTATGCCACAAGCATTTGTTAAAGACAGCTATGTCGTCTGGGTATGTTGGTTTCCTCTACGAGAAAAGCTTTTAGACAATATCTCAGTGTCAGTGAGAAAACGTGGTAGCAGGATTTATCATTGTGGTTGTATTTGTTAGTTGTCATTCTACTTTTATGTATGACCTACTTGTTATATGCCTAATGCACTCACATGGTTGTATTCAGGTTAAGTTATTTGAACCGAGGACATGGCAGTTGGAGTGACTCTAAAATTTATTGAAATAAGGTCCAGATGTGTTTTCTTTTGATAGAATTTTAGATAATGTGTGGGCTGCTGGAATGACAAGAATATTGAAGCTTTGAACTCTCTTCATATTTTCATCAGGTAGTTTTTTTCTGAAAAGAGTTTTAGCTGCTGCAATTTTGTGGCCGGATTATCTATGCCTGGAAACGAAGTTGGAAACAGGGTCCACAATTTCTTTGGCCAAGAGAACTTGTCACAGGGTCAGCGTCATCCGCAGGCCACTGACGGGAACTGGCCTGGTCTAAGTAATAATTTGTGGGTCGGAAACCAGCAACAAGTTGGCTCTCCTGTTGATTCAAGTTTGAAGAGTTACAATATACAACCAGGTATCAGTGACATTAACTCTCGACCAGTTTATTTCTACCCATTTTCGATTTTTTTGTTTTGGGGGGTGTCTATCCTTCTGTATCAGATTTGGAATTTTCATAATGTTGTTTGAGGTGCCAGTTTGTTTCTCAACATCTTTAATCCTTTTTTAGTAGCAGATTCTGAGAGAGGACATGGGAGTCCGTCTTTGCATGTGCCTCATGGTTTGAATTTTATGCAATCAAATCAGAGACCAGAGTTTGGCAGAGTTCAGTCTCAAAGTCAACAGCCAACTGCAAATGGCTATATGCATGGGCATCAGATGTTCCAGACAAGGCAGAATGAAGCTAACTTTTTGGGAGCGGATACAGAATCTGATAAACAAAATTTAACATCCAGAGGTTTGTCTACACATGAATCACGAGGAAGTGGTCCTGAACATGCTAAAAAGAATTCGGCGAGATTGGAAACTTCAGAATCTCCAGTTGGTTTTGATTTTTTTGGTGGTCAACAGCAAATGAGTGGTCAGCATCTGAGCATGATGCAATCTTTGCCAAGGCAGCAGCAGCAACCACGTATTAGTGACATGCAGCTACAAAGACAGGCAATGTTCGCACAAATTCAAGAATTTCAAAGGCAGCAACAACTTCAGCAACAACAGCAGGCATTTGCAAATCAAGCTTCCTCAATTGCAAAACAGGCTGCTGGTAATCACTCACCAGCCCCGATGAATGGTGCCACAATCAACGAGGCATCGAACAATCAATGGCCACCTAATGTCGTGGCAGGTAACACCAACTGGCTGCAGCGTGCTACATCCCCTGTTATGCGGGGGGGATCTAGTGGACATGTATTGTCCCATGAACAAGCTCAGGCATTGCGCTTGATAGGCTTTGTCCCTCAACAGGCTGATCAATCTCTCTATGGCGTTCCAATTTCTAGCTCAAATGGAACACCAGGTTCATATCCTCATTTTCAAATGGATAAACCGGCAACGCAGCAGATTTCGATTAGTCATAATTTATCTCCAGGTAATCAGTACGGTGCATTTTCGGGTCCTGTCAGCATGCTAGATGGATCTCTGCCCTCTAGACAGGATTATCAAGGGAAAACTACGGTTGGGCCTACAGCTGCTCAAAGTTTGAACAGTGGATTTAATTCGGAAACCTTGCAACGGGTAAATCCCCAACAAAGAATTGAACCCATGGAGGAATTCCAAGGGAGGCAAGAGCTAGTTGGATTTTCAGAACCATCACCGGAGAAAGCTGTCGGGCAGGTTGTACCTTCACAGGGTGTGGCTACCCTAGATCCAACTGAAGAAAAGATTTTGTTTGGTTCAGATGAGAATATTTGGGATGCTTTTGGCAGGAGCACCAATGTGGGAATGGGAAGTATGCTGGATGGTGCAGACGTTTTTGGTGGACTTTCTTGTGTACAAAGTGGAACTTGGAGTGCTCTTATGCAGTCTGCTGTAGCAGAAACTTCTAGTGTTGATGGAGGTCTACAGGAAGAGTGGTGTGGTCCTAGTTTTCGAAATCCAGAACCTCCAGTTGGGACTCAGCAGCCCTCAAAAGTTGACGATGCTAGCAAACAATCTGGTTGGGCTGGTAACAACTTGCATTCATCCTCTGACTTGAATTGTAGACCCTCCCCTCACTTTGCTGATGTCAATAGGCCCAGTACCAGTGGTAGTTTCTCTAGTATTCAGGGATTTCAGCAATCAGGGCCTAAAACTTTGCATGAAAGAGGAGATGTATTCCAGACTGATTCTTCTCACAGGTTTATTTCACAGAGTCCTGAACAATCAAGTAAATGGTTGGACCACAACTCTCTACCGCAGCCACCCACAGATGGTAGTCATAACAACTATGGAAATATCAGTCGTTCGTCAGGTAGAGAAATAAATGCAAATAGCATTTCAGGTTCTTGGAACCGTCAAGAAAGAAGTTCTTTGCATAATAATGATAACCAGCTAAAGAATATGTCAAATGGTTGGAATTTTACTGAATCTGTGTCAACCGATGGGGGTAATAATCTGAAAAATCATGGGAATCAGATCTTACCACATTCTGCTGAAGGTGGAGATCTTAAGAGAGGCATGCATGAGGAAATGAACCGTGCTGCTGGTATGTGGAAGACTGATTCTGCTCCACACTCAAATATTGAAGTGGCACATCCTAAATATGGAAGCCCACAAATCAATAGAGAGGGTTCAAGTATAAACAGTGCCACTGAATCAAACTCCAGCACTGGAAGAGCCTACCAAGAAAGTCAGCTACATGTTGCAAACCGTCACGATTTCTGGACACCTATTGATTCTTCAGTGAACACTAAAGGAGGAGAGGCTCTGGTAAAAAACCAGCATCACGTGGACAAGAACCACCTGATTTTGGAGTCATCCCGGAACAATTCCTTGGACAAAGGGGTAGTTGAAATGCATGATATGGAGAACAAAAATACAAAAGAGAATTTTAGTGATACTTCTTACCATAATGCATATCACCATTCTTCCATTAGGGATGTGAAGGAAAGTGCCCTTTCAGCTGCTGGCGATTCAGGTACTTTATCTGGAAGCAAACAACACTCATCAGGCAATGCTGGTAGCAAGCCTTCTGGAACTCGCAAGCTTCAGTATCATCCGATGGGGGATGTTGGTGTTAAAGTGGAACCTTCTTCGGGAAGAAAACACGTGACACATTCACAGGCTACGTCCCAGCAGGTCTCACAAGGATTCAAAAGTCATAATCAAGGGAGTTTTGGTCATTCAAAATTTATGGGTTATACTGATAGAAGTTCTATGGAAATTGAAAAGGTGATCACATTTTTTTTATTTCGAGAATGAAGCCAAATTTGTCATTTAAGTTTACTTAATTAATTCCTATCTCTTTATTTTTCTTTTATTGTTCCTTTCCAACTCTTGCTTTAAAGTATTTTGACATTTTCTTCCCATTTGTTGTATTTAATTGGTGTTCAGGCTTTGGATGAGCCACCTTCAAAAAACATGCCTCCAGGTTCTGCCCCAAGTAAGTCTACTCCATTTGACAGATCTACTGTTAATAATGACAACAGCTCTAGCAAGGCTGCACCATTATCAAGGTAATTGAATACTTGAATCTTACGTGTTTGTGTTTTATATTTGGTATTAGATGAAGGTTTCTTACTTTATTTGTTGTTATGTTACCATTTTTCTTCATTACCTTCATGAAAATGCTGCTCTGGAAGTATATTTTCTATAATTTTTCCAGCATATTTTTCCATTTTTAAACTCTGTAGTGACTAGTTCTTAAGTTGAGGTTATTTTTGGAGTTGCCTATACCTGATAGAGTCAATTTTCAGCCAAATTTATGTCATGGTTTTTATTCGGGATCTCTCATGCTTTTTCAGATGCTTCTACATACGAGTTGATTGTAGATCATCTTTGTATCACCTTGTGCTTTCATTCTCTTCAATAGATTGTTTTGACTTTTCAATCCATTGCAGTCAACATATGCTTGAGCTTCTACACAAGGTGGACCATCCAAGGGAGCATGGTAATGCTACTCACTTCAGCCCTTCTGATCACAATACGTCATCTGAGATGCCTGAAGTGAAAACTTCTGATGGATCTATAGGTCACATTCAGAGAAATCCATCATCTGTCTCTCAAGGTTATGGTTTACGGCTGGCTCCTCCATGTCAACGGATTCCACTCGCAGATCATTCAATGTCTGCTCAGAGTTCCTCACACGCAGTTCTGGGTTCTGGTGGTATCCATTCTGATATGGGAGAAAAGGGTCATACATGGTTGGCCTCAACATCTGTTCAGTCCTTGCCATCCCCTCATGAAGCATCTCTCTCTGGTAACTCAGGACAAACAGGAAGTAAGGCCCTGGGGCCCCAATACCATAGTCAAGGAGGTTTGTCTGCAAGTTCTGAATATGGTTTTCCTCATTCTAGAAGTCAGCTTGAAAATCAGCATATGACTGCTGCAAGTAGTGGCCAAGTAACTGCAAGCCAGTCTGATAATATACCTTTTGATAGGCTTGCATTTCGTCCACGACAGTTCGCTGAATCTTTTGAGAGAGCTCAAACTAGTCAATCTCCTCTGACATCAGTGCAAGATAAATCAGAAAGTGCTTCACAGGATAACCTTACTTCTGCAGACGCATCACATCGGAATATTGCTGACCAGGCCCATTCAAGAGTTGCTCCCCCAAAAGTCTCAGAATCAGATGCCAAGCCTTCTGGTACATCTGCCCATCAAGGTGCTGTTTCTAAAGTGTTAAAAAATGTTTGGACCAGCGTTCCGTTTCAGCAATCCCTACTAAGTGCTGAACCTTCCTTGGCTCAATCGCAATTATTTAAATCCCAATCACAGCTTCAAACAAATGATCATTTGGTAACAACTTCCCAGGGTTCACCAAAGCTCAATGAGCAAGATACCCGGGAAAGAGGGAATGGTTTCTCTGTGTTTGGTGTATATAGTTCAAACTTGCAAAGCACTGGTCCGAAAGAGCAGCCATCCAAACAACACACCGAGCAACAAGTATCACTTGAGAACATTCAGACTGCCCAAAAGACCAATGTATCACAGGGAAAAGATTCCACTGCTTCAACCTCTGCTGCTACCCAGAGAGATATTGAAGCTTTTGGCCGTACTTTAAGGCCAAATAGCAGTTCCCATCAAAGTTATTCCATGCTGGACCAAGCACAGGCTATGAAAAGCACGGATATTGACGGAAGTGAACATAGTGTGGAGAGAATGAGAGGTCCAGATTCTGGAGTGGGGACTCAGCAGGTGTGTCCCCAGGGACGGCCACAATTATCTTATGGGTACAATACTATGATTAGAGATTCATCAGCTGATCGTACCCCAGTTCCTTCCAGTGATTCAAAAATGCTAAGCTTTGCATCCAAACTTGGGGATACGCGACTTTCAAATGCATCTAGTCAGGATATGTTCGCACTAAGTCGGAATAATTTTCAGAATTCCTCTAATGGTAGTAATGCACCTTCTCTTAGAGGTGAACAGTCTCAAGTCAGTCCGCAGATGGCGCCGTCCTGGTTTGACCAGTATGGAACCTTCAAAAATGGGAAAATTTTACCAATGCATGATACACTTAGAGCCACTGTGAAGTCTACGGAACAACATTTCATTGCTGGAAAGCCGGTTGATCTGCATGCTCGTGAACAGATGGAGAGACCCCTTGCTACTTCCAATGCTAGCACTATCCCACAGAGTTCAGCTCTGAAACCTATTTCCAGTGAACAATTAACATCCCCACATTTACTGCCTCCTGATGCAAGTAATGAAAGTTTAACTATTGATAGACCAAAGAAGCGTAAAAGTGCTACATCTGAACTTTCATCTTGGCATGAAGAACTGACCAAAGATTCCCAAAGGCTTCTAAACTTGAGGTGGTGTGAAGGACATTTATTGCAGATTAAAGCTCCATTAGTGTTTGTTTTGAATAAAAAAACTAGACTATCTGTATACGTACTTTTCTCAAATGCAAAGTTTGATTTTTGCAGAGTGGCAGATGCAGAGTGGGCTCGAGCAACAAACCGACTAACTGAGAAGGTTGGCCTCTAGTTCGGTCATGGTCTCAAAATTAATCTTTGATATTCTGTAGTTCTTTTTGAGAACTAATTGCTTCATGTTTGTTTACAGGTGGAACATGAAAGTGAAATGATTGAAGATGGACCACCAATGTTTAGGTCCAAAAAGAGGCTTATCTTGACGACACAGCTTGTGCAACAATTGCTGCAGCCTCCTCCTTCAGCTGTTCTCTCAGCAGATGCAAGCTCTTCCTTTGAGAGTGTAACGTATTTTGCTTCTAGACTATCACTAGGTGATGCCTGCAGTGCAATCTTGTGCTCTAGAAACAACATTCCAACCCCAACACCTCCTGACCTTGCAAACCAGTAAGAATTGTTTAGAAATTGTTTGCTCTCTCTCTCTCTCTCTTCACAGTAAGCAACTGTAATGATGATTTATGGTCTTTGCATTTGTCATTGCATACTAATGCTAAGTATTTCAAAATATGATTTTTAGTTTGCCTGAGAAGGTTAAAGCACCTGAGAGAGTTCATCTGTACTTCCCAAAAATTGTGGAAAACTTTGTTTACAAGGCAAGGAAGCTGGAAAATGATCTGTTGAGGTAGCTTTAATGGCCTCTTCCTTTATTAAGAATATATTCTCACTAAATTGCAGCTTGACCACACAATTGAACTTGAATTCTAATTAGTTTCAGCATTATTTGGTTTCTATGTGTGTATTTTTCACATTCTCACTCTGGTATAATGCTATTCCATCGACTGATGCAGACTGGACAAGAGAACCTCTATCTTAGACTTGAGAGTGGAAAGCCAGGATCTGGAGAAGTTTTCTGTCATCAATCGGTTTGCTAAGTTCCATGGGCGGGCACAAGGTGATGGGGCTGAGAGCTCCTCATCATCCGATGCTCCTGCGAATGCTCAAAGAACCTGCCCCCAGAAATATGTTACAGCACTTCCAGTGCCTAGAAATCTGCCAGACAGGGTACAATGTCTTTCACTTTGATCATTAATTGATTATTTTTCCCTCTCAGCCAATTGTCTCCTCAACCCTCTTGAATCTCTGGTACACCTTTCAACTTATTTAATGGGGCATGCATCACAACAGCAATTACTCAATTGGGGATGTAGGAGGAGTCTCCTGTAAGTAATGTAGACTTCTAGTTCTTTGCAGTTTAGACCACTGATGTCCTTTGTGAGAAGGATGGTCTCTGTATACTATGAAAGTTTAGAAAGGAACTGCTATGCCCCATCAATTTTTTTTGGCTTAAGGGGAAGGATAGAACCGCAGACTGGTTACTCCAAATTGTACACTTCTATAATTCAAGTAATCATGTGTGTTCATAATCCTAAGCATGGGAATTCTTAATTGAGGTTTTAGCTTGCGGGATATATTAGAAGGGGCGTCTGTGGTGGTAAGTTCAGGAATTTTTAATCCTGATTCAAGAACTGATCATTTATTTTTTGGATAAAAGCATTTGTAAGTTGACCTTAGAAAACTAAGTGATTATGGTCCAACTTCAGTAAGTTATTTACAAGTTTTAGAAGTTGTCTGGATTTGAACTCAGTTCTGAAAAAGTTGAAGATGGTTGATTCTCTGTAACATTTCTGAAGGGGCCTGCCTTTTTGTAATTTTGGAATTGTACTTCAATTTTTTAGGTTCCATCTAAATAAAACAATCACTAGGTTGAGTATGAGTCTATAGAAGTCATAACATATAGCATAGTCCATTATGCTGCATTTTTTCAGAGTCGAGAATACAGATAGGAGTCTGTACACAGGTTTCCTTTGCTTATATGTAGCTTTTAATATATGTTAGTTTATACAGTACATGCAGTTCTCTTTTTGTATTTTCATGGTTGTCCAGCGGCTTTTGTTTCACCATTTAAAAAATGGTTCCTTTTCAGTACAGTTATATTGCGCAGTAGACTTTGGAAGGTCCCAAATTTAGAGATGTTTATGCGCATTTGTGAATAATGCAGGCGATACGTTTTATTATGAACCTTTCTCGTTTCTTGTCTTGTTCTAGTAGTTTAGTGTTACAAATTTGCTATTGTACAATGTTTATGTTGGAGAAGGCCTCTGGATGAAACGGTGTGGAAGGAGGATGGTTGAGATTCCTCCAAGGCCTAGAAGAGAATATGTATAGCTGAGAATTTTATGTATAGTTGAGGTTCTGAAGAGGCCTATATGCTACTAGTCATGGAAGTTGATTTTCTGTTGTACTTTAGTCTGTGGCCGACTATAGGTGGTAGGTATCTCCTCCAATCTCTAGATGTATCCCTTTGTACCTTTTTACAATTACAGCATATAGCAATGACACTCATACCTGCAGAGCATCATGATCTGGCTGCTGCTGGTTACGTCGAATAGCTGGCTTATCAGACTTCTGACCTTGCAATCTTGGAAGATTAACAAGATGAGCAAAGGCGATATTCAAATTCACCATGATTAGCAAGATTAGCAAACTCTTTCACACACTCTATTTCATGTATACACCCCTTCCAAAGCCATGAGCTTCCACTGCCATTTCCCACCACAGACTAGTTGCATTTTTTGTCGATTAACTATCACAAGACATTAAAACTTTTGTAGCTTCATGATACACTCATTACTCCAAAAACGACAAGGGTAAAACTCTTATTGGCATCAAATTATCTGCTACCACGTGAAGAAAAAAAGGCTAAAGGACAAACTGAGAGGTTGAAATAAGAATAAATGTGTGAAAAAATGTTATAATTTAAAGGAAAAGGGCGAGGTGGACATTGGGCCGCTGCGCGGTTTTGCTCAAAACATTTGACATTTAAACTTGTAGGCCCAAAACATACAGTATCTGAAAACATGCTCATGCAGTCACGCGTGTTGAATTATTTTTCTCTGTTAATTTAAATTTTTGTTTATGTTAAAAAAAATCTTGTTTTGTATGGCCTTTATGACTTTATCTCTATTTTTTTCAAAAAAAATAACTAATAATTGTCGTTTTTATTTTTTAATTTTTAAAATTCTATTCTACCTATGGTTTTATAAATTCTTAACCTTGTAAATTTAATCAAATGGATGTTTTAAGATGTTTTAAAATTTAACCTTGCAGGCAACAATTAGATATAATAATAGAACTTTTAGAATCTTGGGTGAGAGATTAGGGTTTTGAAAGGGGTCAGGTCATGATCGAGAATCGTGGCGAGTTGCGCCTGCTGGAGCTAAGGCGACTCGGCCATCAATCTCATC
The DNA here is from genome assembly GCA_951800085.1 of Comarum palustre. NCBI lineage: Eukaryota > Viridiplantae > Streptophyta > Magnoliopsida > Rosales > Rosaceae > Comarum > Comarum palustre. Next base: position 19,955,008 of record OX637580.1, on the reverse strand, counting down.
TAATAAGTTTCTGAAGGTGTTCCCGTTTCCCAATTAAAAATAGAACATCAAACAAACTAAAATTCACCATAAAATCCAAATGAGATCGCCAACATTCATACCTGCCACTTCAGCCTTATCGCCGAAGCCTTCAATTCAACTTCACCTAACAAAAAGGTCAATCAAATTATTTTGAAGATGAAGCTTTTAAGAGGTTGATCAAATTGGTAAAGAAATTAAAGTTTTACCTGAAATGAAGAGCAGAGAGGCAGAGACGTGAGTTTTTTTTTTGATGAAAAAGTGAGCAGTTGAGAGACGTGGGGGATATTTTGGTAGTGCAGTTGAACTGGAAAACTAAAATTTTGAAAATTTTATCTCTTTATTGATTAACTGTTGTAGTATGTAGTTTTGTTAATTTATTGAGGTTACAAAAGTTTCATAAAACAAAATGTCTTAATTATACTGATATAGATATATATATATATATATATATATATTTATTTATTTGTTTTTTGTTGCAAAGTGTTTTTCGTATTAGTACTTTGCAGCTAATCCAGCTATCTGAAACTATTTGGATCGGGAGAGCTGGAGGAGTGAGGTCTCAGAGATGTCATCGACGGCAGCGAACGATCCACGTCAGCCGGCTGCGGCGAAGCGATACGTGCCGACGGCTGTATCCCCTGAGGATCTACCGGTGGATTACTCCGGCTTGATTGCCGTGGTGTTCGGCATCGCCGGCGTCATGTTCCGCGTACGTACTCTCTTTATCTCTATGTTGTTTTTCAGTTGCTAGGGTTTTTATTTGATTGATTTTGCAGTACAAGCTGTGCTCGTGGCTGGCGATCATCTTCTGTGCTCAGTCGCTGGTGAACATGAAGAGCATTGAAAACGACCTCAAGCAGATCTCCATGGCCATGATGTTAGTACATACTTGTTTACAAGTTACTAGTGTGAATTTGTGTTTGAATTAGTTGTGAATTGAAATCTGAGCTGTGAGGGATTTTTTCACTGTAATGCTGTGATTGTTAGTTTGCAAATTTGTGATGTGATTAATTGTTTGCAGGTTTGCTATTATGGGCTTAGTGACCAACTACTTTGGACCGGCTCGACCAGGGGCACCTGTGAAGAGCTCGAATTGATTGGAGCGAAGAGATGAGATGTAACAGTATGCTGTTTCGTTTAATCTGATTACAGTTTAATTTATTAGTTTCAGACTATTTATTATCAATTTGAGTTTGAGGAAAAACCTGTGTGGTTATGCAACTGTCTCTTTTTTTGGCTTTCTCATACTAATGTTGCTTTTCCTCTCAAAGAGAGGGGTGTACTTTGTTAAAGTAGTTTTATTCGACTATGCCAAACTAATTGATGAGGAAACTTTGTGTCATTATCATGAATATTGTAGACATTTTGTTGCTAACTGTTGTTGCAAGTGTTATATCAGTTTTCGTCTGTAAGTGCACATCTTCCATTATAACAGTCTGTGACCATCCTTTTACTTGTTGGTCTGATGAATAAAGGTTTGGCCGAAAAAATCTGAAAGAATAAAGGTTTGGCCGAAAAAATCTGAAAGATTAAAGGTTTTCATAAGAGATGAATGACTATTGATAATTGTTTAAATATCTTCATGTAAAGGTGATGTTCGTAGGTTGGCATAACCACCTTTTGAAATTGGGTGAATGCTTCTTTATAAAATTAATATTAACCCTAAAAATATGTCAGTTATAGATAGAGTGTCTTTCATTTTAAAGATGTTGAGAGGAATGAGATACTTAAATCAGTGGAAAAAGTTGTGTTTTGCTCTTTAAAAGAGTTCTTGGTTAGTAAGTGCTGCCCTCTAGGCCTTGTTCATTGAGGCTCATAGTCTCCTCTTCTTCCTTAGTCTCCTTCTCCTCCTTATTTCTGTACATATATCTTTAGTTCTATATATGTGTGACATTTCCTGGGTCAAATGCATACCACCCAGTTTGTTGGAGAGATTACAAAAGTGGAGGAAGGAAAGATATGCAACTCCAATCCGCAAAGTTCAGATAAAAAACAGGCTATCCATATGCTGCTTGTTTCATACCCTTTACAAGGACATGTTACACCATTCATAAAGTTGGCATACCTAATTGCTGGTCGTGGAGTCATGGTCACACTTGTTATAACAGAGTTTGCATATGCACGTCTGATGGCTGCGGAGCCAGACTTGGATAATGAGAGGAATAAGGTCAGGTACATCGCAGTTCCTGATGGATTGTCAGAAGATGATGAACGGAATGATGAAGGTAAGTTGTTTCAGAGTATATCCAAAGTCATGCCTGGTCATCTGAGAGAAGTCTTAGAGAAGGTCAACATGGAGGGTGATCAAGTGACTGGTATCATAGCTGATTCAATGTTTGTGTGGGCTTTGGAGATTGCTGAAACACTGAAGCTGAAGTTGGCGATCTTCTGGACTTCTGCCCCAGGAGTTTTGGCCTTGATACTTAACATTCCAAAGCTTATAGAGGATGGGATTATTGACACCAAGGGTAAGACTGTTAGTTATGTATACTGTTGAACTAGTTTGTTGTCTTCTAGACAATTTATAAGAATTAGACATGTTTTCTGATGGGTATCTTATAAGCAAATTTATTCTGATGATAGTGTTGTTTGATATATTTTCTGATTTAATTTAAATGAACTGTGTAGGATCTTTGAAAATTGATGGGAAGGTTCAAATGTCACCAGACCTGCCACCACTGACTAGTGCAGACTTTCTGTGGAATTATTCAGGAAAGCAGTCTGGGGAGACCAATTTCCAATATTTATCTGGCATTCAACAAAACATGAAGCGTTGTGGCTGGCTTCTGTGCAACTGGTTTCATGAGCTTAACCCCCATGTTGTTAGTTTAGTCCCAAACATGTTTCCACTTGGCCCATTACTGGGAATTGGAAAACCTGCTGCAAACCTTTTGCCAGAGGACTTGACTTGCTTAAGCTGGCTCAACAAACAACCTGCTCGATCAGTCATTTATGTTGCATTTGGCAGCATCTCAGTATTCAGCCAGCACCAGATGGATGAACTAGCATTAGGCCTTGAACTTGTTGGTCGACCATTCTTATGGGTTAAACGTTTAGACGTCATCAAAGGCGGTTCTTCCAAATTCCCAGATGGGTATGAAGAGAGAATGGCGAACCAAGGCAAGATTGTTCAGTGGGCACCCCAAGAACAGGTGTTGGCTCACCCATCTATTGCTTGTTTTCTGACTCATTGTGGTTGGAACTCGACCATGGATGGCATAAGCATGGGTGTCCCCTTCCTCTGTTGGCCTTACTTTGCCGATCAGTTTTACAACCGGAGTTGCATCTGTAATTGCTATAAAGTTGGTCTGGCCTTAAGCCCAGATGAGTATGGAATTGTTACTAGGCATGAAATCAGAAGGAAACTGGATAGTTTGGTTGCCGATGATGGTATACGAGCCAATGCATTAAAGCTCAAAGCAATGGCTCTTCAGAGTATCAGTGAAGGAGGATCTTCAGCAAGGAATTTGGACAACTTCATTCTGCAGATGAAGCAATGAAGGAGGCATCAAGATCATGATCACCTGTTTACAAATAATCAAACCCCATCACTTAGTGCTCTCTTCAATAGTAACTAGCCTTCCCACCTTTCTTACGTGCAGTTATTCATATACGTGAAATAATATGATCTTTTAAAATATTTTTATCCTTACGGATAAAAACTAACATCTTCTGATATAGAATAAAAAACTTAAAACATAAATTAGAACTGAATCGATAAGATCATTATTTCTTATGTCAAATTTTCTTTATAATCTTATAAAGAACATAATCTTCTTGAAGGGAGGGATACACAAAGAGTGGCTATTGAGACTTTAAAATTTGCTCATTTGATCTCACGTTATTTTAAATTATTGAATGACAAATATTCTCTTACAAAATGACTATTATAGACAACAATTATAAAACAATAAGTATTATATTTATTCTCTCTAGACTTTTTAATTTAATAATAATAGATTGTATCATCTATAGAATTTCCTTATACATTTTCATTTTCTAATTTTAGTACATGTTATCAGAACATTTATACATTTTATAAGAGCTAAAACTATGATTACTATCGATCGGGTAAGAAACAAGGTGAGAAAATGATTTCTAAACTCAAATCCGTGATGAGTCTCGAAGAAAAGGCCCATCACGAGCAATGCTAATCCTCAGCTGGAATGTGTGGGGATTGGAGAACCTGCACAATTTCCAAGCACTAGAGCGTCTGATTAAGATGCAATTCTCATGAATTATTTTTTGATGGAAACAAAAAAGAAGGAAGCTATAGAAAAGATTTGCTGTCAATTAGGTTATATTAATTGTTTTGCAATAGGTAGTGGTGGGAAAGAGGGTAAGAGTGGAGGTCTCGTGCTATGATGAAGGTCTAGTGTTAGATTTAGTGGGATGGTCAAAAGCTCATATTGATGGTTGTTTAAAGTTAGTGGTTCAATCCTAGTCATTGGGTTCTATGGTAATCCAGAAACATCAAAGAGAAAGGTTTCATGGGAACCAATGAGAAAGGTTTCATGGGAACTAATGAGATAGCTCAATTCTACTATACATGGTGCATGAATCTTTATTTGTGATTTTAATGAGGTTATGAGTATATGAGAGAAGATTGGGGGAGCTGTCAGACCTGAAGCTCAAATGAAACACTTTAAGGAGGTGGTGGAGGATTGTGGGTTACTAGAGGTCCCGTTCTCTGGACCAGCAGTTACATGGTCAAATGGGGAAATAGTATAGCAGTTGGATAAAGGCCCGATGAATACTGAAACAAAGAGCTTGTGGCCTGATTTACATGAAAGACATATTGATCCGGGGGCATCGGACCATTTGGCATTAATGTTTACTATAGAGAGACGACGATTGCCTAAACAACAGATACGAGTCAGAAGATTCCAATTAGAACCTTTCTGGGTGAAGGAGAAAGCATGTGGTGAAACTATCTGTAAAAGCTGGAAGGCAAGTGAAGGAGAAAGTTCCATACAGGTTCAGTTATTTCAAGTGGGGTGTGATTTGCAGAAGTGGAATAATGATACAATCGGTAATGTCCCTAGGAAGATTCAGAATCTAAGGAAGGAGCTGGAACGAGTGCCATTTGATAACTTGGGGGAGGCAAATCAAAGACAGCGTAAGGAAGTTAGCTCATAGTTTGTTAAATTTGTCAATTATATAGAAGCAGCGGCCCCGAATTGAATGGCTGAAGGATGGAGACAACAATACAAAATTTTTCCATAGTTATGCTAAAGTAAAGGGTTGGAGGAATGCAGTCTCTGGTGTGTGTGATATGAGAGGACAATGACATGAGGACATATTTGGAATCCAAGATGCTTTTGTGGAGTATTTTCAAGCGTTATTCACTTCAGAGGGATGTACACATGAGGAACTAATTTTGTACTATTTATGAGGAGTGGAATGAAAAATAGACATGCACATTTAACTGCAGTGAGGTAGATCAACCAGTGATGTCTACGGCCTCAAACAAGTCTCCCGGTGCAGATGAGCTTCCAACACTTTTTTATCTGAAGTACTGGAGCGCAGTAAGTGTTGATGTTGCAGGATTTTGTCTACATGTGCTCAACGAAGGAGGTGAGATTAGAGATCTAAATCACACCTTATTTGCTTTTATTCCAAAGGTGGAGTGTCCTTGCAACGTGACAGATTATAGACCAATTTCTCTTTGTAATGTGGTATACAAGATCATATCGAAGGTAATTGTGAACATAATGAAGAGAGTGTTACCACATGTTATCTCACCGTACCAAAGTGCCTTTGTCAAGGGTAGACAGATTCACACCAATGTCATTATAGCTTTTGAACTTGTGCATTGCATCAGAGGTAACTAGAATCCAGTGGAACCGAAACTTATTCTTAAACTAGATATAAGCTAAGTATATGACATAGTTGAGTGGAATTTCTTAGAGAATATGGTGCTAAGACAAGGCTTTGCAACGAAGTGGGTAGAGCTGATCATGCAATGTGTCCGATCAGTGAGCTTTTCTGTTCTTTGGCAGGGTCAAGCGGTAGGAAAGTTTACCCAACACGTTGTATTCGAAAGGGAATCCCTTATCGCCATTCCTCTTTCTTTTGGGTTCGGAAGGTCTATAAAGCTTGTTGCAAATGGCGGGGAGTGAGGGACATATTCATGGGGTTAAAGTAGGAGATGAGGCTCCTGATGTGTCTCATCTATTGTTTGCTGACGATAGTTTGATTTTTATGAATGCTAATATGGTGGATGTCTCGGTGGAAAATAAATTTCCAAAAATCAGTTGTTTCCTTCGGTCATGGTGTGCTGAGCGAGATGAGGAGGAGATCCAGACATTTATGGGTGTTTCTAGAGTACCATTTCATGGAAGATACATGGGGCTTCCAACTATGGCAGGGAGAAGTAAGAAGCATATGTTCAAAAATATAAATGATAAATTGGACAAGCACATGAATGGCTGGAAGACCAAATTTTTATCAAAGGCAAGGAAAATGGTCATTTTTCCTGGAAGACCAACTCCATAGAGCTTTAAAGTCAGCTCACCACGAGTAGGGTATGAAAATATTAAAGTCTGTAACCTCATGAATCAATTTGGGATGTGGAATGTGCAAGTAATTAATTAAATCTAAATTCATGTCCCATGAAGCTGATACAATTTTGTCAATCCCATTAGCTAAAGTAACCAGCAAGATACCATCGTGTGGAATTATACGAAAGATGGTTGTTACTTGGTGCGGTCTGGAACTTGGCTTGTAATGGAATTAAAGAATAAGGGGCTAGGAAGCACATGCAGTAGTGGTGGTTGTGATCATACTGTGTGGGTTAAGATGTGAAGTTTACCAATATAGCTCCGAATACAAAAAAATTCCAATGGAGAGCCTTGCATGACTATCTGCCTTGTTTTCTAAACTTGAAGAGAAGACACATGAAAGTGGATGAGAAATGTTTCCAATGTGGTTTAGCACAAGAAACCAAAGTTCATTGCCTATGGGAGTGTAAGACAGCCAAAATTCTATGGAAACATAGCTTTTTGTCTCATGTTTACAAAGTCTGGAAGGAGTGCAGCTTTCTACACTTAGTTGATCATGTGCCAAAGATTTCTTCTACAGATGAACTAGCTCTTTTTGGAACAATCAGCTGGTTGATTTGGAAAAACAGAAACGCTAGTAGATACAGAGAACATGTGACAGGATGGACTCAATTACTTAAACAGGCAGAGGAGTGGCTGAGTGCATACAAAAAAACCTACATATGCACTGCTATTCAAAGTAGAGTTAGTGGTAGTGCCTCTGCGAATTCAACGAGTTTCAATCTGTGAAATGCAGAGAGATGGAACCTCCACCTTTAAATTTCCTGAAGCTCAATACTGATGCAGCATGTGATAGTAAACTGAAAGGTTGGCTTGAGAGCAGTAGTGAGAGATGAGGAGGGCAAGCTAAAGGGAGCTCTAGTGCATAGTATTTCAGGGGGGGCTTTTCAGTAGATGTAAGTGAAGCACTAGCTGTGTTATCTGATATAGATTTTTCCTCATGGAAGGATTCAAAACGATCATTGTGGAATCTAATACAAAGAATATTGTTGAAGCCATACATAAAGCAGATTATAATCTCAGCCCAGTTGAAGTAGTAATTGAAGAAGTTAAGAGGTTGAAGACTGCTTTTGAGGAAATTATTTGGCAAAAAAATCCAAGAAAATGCAACAAGGCTGCACATTGTGCTGAGCAGCACGCATTGCGTTCTGACGGAATCCAGTTTTGGAAAGAGGCAGGTCCTCAATGGCTATATGATGTAGTCCTTGATGATTTGTGTAATTGATGTTAGGGGTGTGGTTATCTTTTTAGCTGAGAAGCCACGTTAGCCCTTGGAATGTATAATCTACCAGGTTTAATAAAAGCATTATTCAGAATAAAAAAAACTATGATTACTATCAATTGTGTGACACAAAAGTTTCTATCATCAAACATGTTGAATGCACATACGAGAAAAATGAATATATTTGCAAAAAACAAATCGATTGTGAAAAATTGAATAATTATTCAGATAATCTATCATGATTTATGAGGTACATAAATAGAAAAAAATATATAAATAGAGAAAATGGTTATTCTTGATCTTTGACATATGCAAAATAGAAAAAGAAAAGTTAATTCATGTTAAAGCATTGTTTTTTGTTGTTAAAACATTTTAGTATTAATGAAAATAAATAGAAAAATAATAATATAAATAGTGAAAATGGTTATTCTTGATCTTCGACAGATGCAAAATAGAAAAAGAAAAGTTAATTCAAGTTAGAGCATTGTTTTTTTTGTTAGAACATATTATTTTTATGTGTATATTGATAAATAGGACCTAAATATCTATTTTACCCTTATATTTAACAGAAAAGTTAATGAAAACATCAAACTATCTCACTGAGCAAAAGTTGAGATACCAAACTGTCATCTTTTAAACATCAGATACATATTTGTTCAATTGATTATATATCAGGAGGTATTTACCTCTTAAAAATTTCTACCATATCATGTTTTCCTAATTTTTTATTTTATTTTTTACATTCATATAATAGGGGTTATATAATATTTTTTGGGACCCTTATATTTAGAGGGGCCTAAGCTTGTGCTTGGTTGGCCTTAGCCAAGGGCCGGTTCTGGAAAACAACATTGCATGTGAAGATCTAAATTTTATAGACGTAAATTTTAAGCAGTATTCTGGAGACAATATAACAATTAACAAGTATCAAAGTACTAGAACCCATATGAATCATTCGCATACGTTTGTGATGAATAAAACAGTGAAAATTATGAATCATCAATTCATTATTATTTCATAGAACAATAAAAACCACATCAGCCAACAAGCGGGCCGGGCGAGACATATTCTAGGCCCAAAATTCCAACCTTAAATCATTTGATCCAACCCAGAATCAATCATAGGCCCACGTTAATCGTTAAAGAAACAAAGGGCAAACACGTACATTCGTTCAGAAACCACAACGCCCTCCCCCAAATAAATAAAAGAGAACCCTAATCGCAAACCTCACACTCCTCTCTCATAGGCACAAGTCGCAGGTGAGCTCCCGCCGCTGCACCAGAAAGGAGAAGCGAAAAATGGCGACGGCGAACAAAGTCAAAGATGTCTCCCCTCACGAGTTTGTCAAGGCCTACGCCGCTCATCTCAAGCGATCTGGCAAGGTCAGTCTCTCTCTTATGGCTCTGTTTGTGTGGTTCTGCAAATACTGACTGTGTGTGATAGGATCTGTGTAGTTTTTGTTATAGTTTGAGATTGCTTGGGTCATATTAGGTTGAAGATTTGGTGTTAGTTTCGGTTGTGCTGTTTGAGTATATGGCTGTGTTAGGTTTCTTATTGTTTGGCAAATGAATGGTAGCTTTTCGATACGTCTGAGAGGAGAAGTTTGAATCTATTATAGTGTTTTTAAACCATGAATAAAGGTAGCGATGCTGGTTTGTGTGGTTCGATTATTTTATGTTTTCTGTTTCAGATTTCTAGTTTTAGGTAGTAAATAGGTGAGAGACACAGTGCCGTACTTTTAATTTGCCACAGCTAAGTTGTATTGACCAACCCTAATACTGTCTACACTGTGTGTGTACTCTTCTTTTGAAGAGAACGGGCTTCAGTTTCTTTGTTTTAACAACTGTTAGGTTTCCTGCTTTCAGAATGTAATATACTAATGTAGTACGGGCTTGGACCTTTTACTGAGTTGGTTTATTTTCTTTGCTTAGTGAACATCTTGTCCACTTCCTTTTAAACAGAAACAAAATTCAGCGAAAGATGTGGTTCTGTTACTTGTTTAGATTCTCATAATGACGTGTTAAATTTGTTTTAAGAGTTTGTGTAGTCTGTCCTGTCTGCCTCAGCTGTTACTTGTTGCAAGATGTGATTGCTACTTTGCTGATTATATGCTATATTGTTGTAGATTGAGCTCCCTGAATGGACTGACATTGTGAAGACTGCTACTTTTAAGGAGCTGGCTCCTTATGACCCTGATTGGTACTATATCAGAGCTGGTATGCAGATTTCATTCTATTTCTATTCACCTCACACACAATCTCTCACAAGTTTTGCGTTATTGAACTGTGCTGTGCATTTTTCATAATAAATCATTTCTCTTTGCAGCATCTATGGCAAGGAAAATCTACCTGAGGGGTGGTCTTGGTGTTGGTGCCTTCCGTAGGATCTATGGAGGAAGCAAGAGGAATGGCAGCCGCCCCCCACATTTCTGTAAGAGCAGTGGCGGTATTGCTCGTCACATTCTTCAGCAACTAGAGCAGCTGAAGATCGTTGAGATTGACCCCAAAGGGTATGTTTCTTTCACATAATTTCAGAATTACATTGCGATATCTATTGTTTGACTAGTTGATTTCTGATAGTCCTGTAATCTCTGATTAGTAAACAACATTTGTTCTTTACAGTGGGAGGAAAATCACATCCAGTGGCCAGCGGGATTTGGACCAAGTTGCTGGACGAATCGTTGTTGCAATCTAAGGCATTAACTTACCTGGCCTGGCCTAGAAACTATTTGCATTTAAGATTGAGAGAGAGATATGGGAGGGGTTTTTGATTGTTTTATGTCAGACTGTCACTGTTACAAATGAGTATGGTTTCGTCCGTTATTAATTTTTATTTCAATGTGGTAGATTGCTGTCGTTCCTAGCTGAAGTTTTGTTTATGAAAACCTATTCGTATTGCCTACAGCTTGATCTATTTACATGATTTCTTGTTGAATGCATGCTCACATCCAACATGTTTTCTCTCATTTCTTTCCAAAAAAAATATGTTCATCTCAAATACAATCATACCCAGAACTTTCAATGTTGGAATCCCGTTGACACTTGCAATGTTATATACCGTTCATTTTATACAATGCTAGTTTCTTTACAATCTGGCTGTTTTGCATTGCATCTTTGGCACAATGTAAGAATAAGGCAAAATTTCGACCCATTTCGTTCTGACCAGTGGAAACTGGTTGGTCGGCCCGTTTCGGCCCAAAATGACTGCCTACAAAGAAAAAAAAACGAAAATTTCCAATTGGGTATGTCGGCCAGAATAAGGCACCCCGTCCCCCAGTGTTGGTCCCATAAAAGCCACAGTGCACCTCCGGTACTCACAACCAGGCCTCCTCAGTCGGCCACGTGGGACCTGAACGAGGCAAATAGATTCGTAGAACAAAACCCACCACCTTCCCCATTTAGAATCTTAAATAACCAAATATTAATAATAATAATAATAATAATAATTACAACACTACGGAAGGAAGTCATTTGCTTCTGCCCTGGATTTGCTTCGATTCCTACGCTCTCTCTCTGCGCCGATCAAAGAGCTAGGGTTTCCTCTCCTCGCCGCCGCCGTGATCCATCTCCGTCGTCACTGTAAGTTCCGGTTTTTCATTTTTTCCACAATTATTGACTCTTTCTTTTTCTGCGATACAATCAATTTTCGTTTCGGATTTTCTCTCTATATATATATGTTAGAATGTATCGATGTGCTTTTGTTTGCTGTATTACTTGCTTTGTTGCCTGAGAATTTGGAGAAGAAACTCTAACTTCTTTGTTGCTTTTGATTTTATTAATATTTATTGATTTTACTGCAACCTTAGTTTTGTATGGATTTGATGAAGTAGGTGTGATTTTTATGTGTACAATAGCTCTCATTTATGGTGGAGATTATGTAGTTAATAACAGTGGAGTGGATAATGTGGCTCTTGCTTTTGATTTTCGAAATGTTTAAAAATGAATCCATGTTATTGATTGGTTTCTGTTTCCAAATAGGTTGGAGTGTTTATGTTATTTTGGAATGAACGATCAGTCAAGTCATCTGATGAGTAGGGTGGTTTAATGGGTTTATAGGTTGGAAGATATATACGTTTCATTCTTGTGCTAATGAAGCTGGTTTGGTGTTATCGGTGGGAGAGAAGTTGACGGATTATATACTTGTGCATGTAGAATAAGGAGGTAGTGACTGAGGATGGATGAAAATGGAGATATGGATTTGTTTTTCTCCAATTGGAACAATAGTAATCCGACTGATCGCCTATTTATTGTCTCTTGCCTTGTTGCTGCCCTAGTCGGGATTCTGACTATAGCCTATTCTGCATTTCAATGGAGGAGAAATATCAATCTAAGTTGGATGAAAGCCATAGCCAGGTCAAAGAAAAATCCAAAAGCGAGTCACAAAGTTCCTGTAGCTGCTCATACTTGGGTTTTAGAATCTGTGTCTCGTGGAAAGAACTTTAATTGCTGTTTTTGTTTTAATACCACTGGCCCTTGTCAAACGCTCGGGCCTCTGTCAGCTTCAGACAGTTTTTTGCACTGTTGCAGTATTTGTGATGCAGCGGCTCATCTAGGATGCTCTTCTAGTGCACAAAAGGATTGCAAGTGTGTATCCATGATTGGTTATGACCGTGTAATGCACCAATGGGCTGTCCGTTGGACTGAGGTTTCAGACCAACCTGATGAGACTTCTTTCTGTAGCTATTGTGAAGAGCCTTGTAGTGGTTCCTTTCTTAGTGGATCCCCAATATGGTGCTGCTTGTGGTGTCAACGACTGGTACATGTTGATTGCCACAGTAGCATGTCAAATGAAACTGGTGATGTATGTGATTTAGGTCCGTTCAGAAGGTTAGTTTTATCACCCCTTCATGTTAAGGAATTGAACCAGACTCCATCAGGTGGATTTTTGAGCTCAATTACTCATGGAGCTAACGAGATAGCATCTACAGTGCGTGCAAGTATTAGGAGTCAGAGAAAGAAGTACAAGCATGGAAATACAGTTTCTACTGGGACTGGAAATAGTGGCAGTACTGGGGATATGTCTGCAGAAAGCACAGCTGATACTAATCAAGCTGTTAATGGTTCTCATGAAATAGAGGAAAATTGTAACGGTGCTGTGGATGTGGATTTGCAGCACCAAGATGCTGATGTAGATAACAAATTGGATACTAAGCCCAGTTTCCAAAAGAGCTCGTCTATGAATAAGAAGGATGACTCTATACGGATGAAACAAAGATATGAGTTAATTGATTTGTCGTCTGATGCAAGACCCTTGTTGGTTTTCATCAACAAGAAGAGTGGAGCTCAGCGTGGGAATTCCCTGAGACAACGTTTGAACATTCTTCTCAACCCCATCCAGGTTTGATTTCTACTGTGTCTTCCCTTACTTTACGAAATAAAGTTTAGGACCTGCCGGCCTATTCCTTCAACGTGGCAGGAAACTGTAAAGAAGTATTTTCTAACTGTTGGGCGCCAACGTTTATCAATATGAGATACGGAGCTATGTATTAAATTGATTTACATGGAGATTGGTGAACCTTTCTTCTCTTCACATATATTATATTTTACTTGTCTGATTATTGTGTGATCCGTGTGTTCCATGTAGGTATTTGAACTGAGTTCAGTACAGGGGCCAGAGGTGGGTCTGTACTTATTCAGAAAAGTGCCACACTTCAGAGTTCTTGTTTGTGGGGGAGATGGTACTGTTGGTTGGGTTCTGGATGCCATCGAGAAGCAAAATTTTGTCTCTCCTCCTCCAGTTGCTATTCTTCCTGCTGGAACGGGGAATGATCTGGCCAGAGTTTTATCGTGGGGAGGTGGTTTGGGTTCAGTGGAGAGACAGGGAGGCCTTTGCACTGTTTTGCACCACATAGAGCATGCAGCTGTAACCATTCTTGACCGGTGGAAAGTAGCAATTTTAAATCAACAGGGAAAGCAACTTCAACCGCCAAAGTTTATGAACAATTATCTTGGTAAGTTATCATATCAGGTTAGGTATTTGGCTTATAAGTGGTATGAACATTCCTTGGTTTGATTTGTCTGGCAATTTTTCTTTTTCTTTTTCTGTTTAAATTTTTTTGATCTGTGCTCAGGCTCAACTAAGAGTTCAGTTAAACTTGCAGAATAGTTTCGTGAAGTCTCTGTTTGGCTTTACATTTTGACACCTCTTACTTTGTGTACATACTGAATATAGATTGAGTCGCACCCCAAAATTGTCAATTTACTGATGATTTCATTTTGGTGTAATCTAAACTAGTCCATCATGTAAAAATTACTACTTTTGGCTCAATATGTTTTTGTTCGGGATTCAACATGTAATTCCTGTTACCTGCATTAGGATTATTACTACAGTATTTCTTTGTTTCTGCTCTACATATCACTGTGTGGACTATCATGTGCTCCCACTGCTAACCAGCTCTGGCAATCTTCATTTGCAGGAATCGGATGTGATGCAAAGGTTGCTCTGGACATTCATAATCTTCGTGAGGAGAACCCAGAGAAGTTTTATAATCAGGTAATGTCAAGCCTTAACCCAAATATAGTTACAGTAGTTTAAGATCAAACTTCCCCAACTAAGGAACGGAGGCTAGTTTATGTGATAGTAACTTGTGAAAGGGGAAGTAATTGAAATCAACATCACACCAAGTGGATCACATTGTAGATCTATTATATTTGTTGTTACATTGTAGATCTATTATATTTGTTGTTACTAGTCTGAATTGATTTAAACTATTCTCCTTCAGACTTTGACCAATTTTCAATTGTTATATATGCCTGCAGTTCATGAATAAAGTCCTTTATGCAAGAGAAGGGGCAAAGGGTATAATGGATAGAACATTTGTAGACTTTCCTTGGCAAGTTCTGGTTGAAGTAGATGGTGTTGAGATAGAGGTCCCTGAGGTGAGTGTGGATATCACATACTGATTTCTCATTCCAAAATCATCACTGCATTTCTTAAGCTATGGATGTCTGGATGAAGGGTGATTGGCTAGTTTTAAGATTCTACGTGCTGGCCAGTTTTGAAGATATAGATAAATTTGCAGGATGCAGAAGGTATACTTGTTGCTAATATTGGAAGCTACATGGGTGGCGTAGATTTGTGGCAAAATGAAGATGAAACGTATGATAATTTTGATCCACAATCCATGCATGACAAAATTCTTGAGGTTGTGAGCATATCTGGAACATGGCACCTTGGGAAACTACAGGTAAGTTGGGTATCTGGTGTGCATCTACTGGCATCTGAGTTGATGTCTTAGAATTTGGTTTATCCAAGTTATTAGGATATGTATCTTCTTAAGGTAGTTGATGTTCTACCTTAAACAGGTAGGTAAATGTTTTCTGAGCTTTTGTGTTTTGTGGGAACAGGTAGGGCTTTCTCGTGCTCGCAGACTTGCGCAGGGCCATTCAATTAGGATACAGCTCTTTGCGGCATTTCCTGTTCAGATTGATGGGGAACCGTGGTTTCAGCAACCTTGTACATTGTTGATATACCATCATGGCCAGGTCCTCCTCTCTCTCACGGTGTTTTCTTGCTTTTATCAGTTTATGTGCACTTATATGAACCGTTTTGATAACGCTGTAATATTCAGTGTCAATAACCTTAAACTTCTGTGCAGGCATTCATGTTGAAGAGGGCTGCTGAGGAGCCACTTGGTCATGCTGCTTCCATTATCACCGATGTCCTTGAGAACGCTGAAACAGCCCATGTAATCAACGCTTCACAGAAGCGAGCTCTTCTTCAAGAAATGGCACTCAGACTGACATAGAAGTTTTCCATAGGTAGTAATCAAAGTTTTGATTGTATCTCCTTTTCTTTTTAGAAATATTCACATGTTGTATACCACCATATCACCTCATGTATCTTCTGTTTTGTGATCTAAAACATGGTGCTTTTACCTGAAAGTGCGATTGTATATGAACCTTGTTTACCATCAATGAAAAGATAAAATTTGGCAGTTTTACCTTGGAGCCAGATTGTCATGCTTTGTTTTTTTAGTTTTCACGTTAGTTTGCAAGGCTGTGTGATTTGGAAAAGGCATATATTACATGGCTAATGATTCCAGTTGAGGTTTATGCAAAATTTCATGCACATTGGAATCTGCAGAAGTGCTCCAGTCACTTCTTGCACACTAGCCTTGTTTTTGGCTCTTTAGAAGGCCTTCTGTCTCCTATGTTCATAAAAATCCTAGATCTAAGAAGATTTTAAAGCTATACATCACTGAAAACTCCAACAGTTTGATCTACTTCCCAAATGTTGAGGAGAGGACTTTATTAACCTTCAAATGTTCCTTTGCTTGTTCCTCATAAGACCTTGCTTCACTTTATTCCATGCTCTTGATACAAACCCCTTTGTAGGCCATGTAGTCGACTTTCCATCGCAGGCTGTGGACACCTGCGAGCACAAAATTCTCTTTGGTGCCTTAACGCTTGTTTTGTGCATCCGGCCGAATCCTTCTCTGTACAAGGGAGAATTGAAGCAGTACATGTAGAGAGGCGAAGTGGATGCTTTCGAGCCTTGAATTGCTCTGTTAAGTTGATGAGTCACAACTCGAAGCGCATACGAATCGTACACAGCGTGCTGCCATTGTGCCTGGGACTTTGTTTCCATGTTGGGTTAGTAGTAACTGTCTGGGTTTGATGAGCCGTTATCGTTTCACTTCTATGTTTCTGATCTTCCTTGATTGAGATTCCTAGAACAGTAGCAAGATCTAGTTTTGAAGCCTCTCCCATTTCCTTTGAGAGAGAGCCAAGGATGGCTTTTTGGTTGTTTACTAGATGTTTATGTAGGTGTGCCGATGGAAACACTTCGTAAGTAAAGTTGGTTTAGAGAAGCTAGGTTGACAAGATCTTTCCTTGTGTTATACGTCTTGGAAGAGCATGTTCTCACATGGAGGTATCAGTGTGATTAATCAAGGCTGTGTTAGACATAATAGTCATAGATTAAACCGTACGCTTATGTAACACTACTTTTCTAGTCTTAATTTTGCTGAGAGCAATGTTAGGTGGAACCATCATTTTGCGACCCATCTAGAGCACACAACAAAGGCGTAGCTACGGGTTACATTGGGCTGTAACGCACCTTAAATTTTAAAGAACCCATACTTTATATTTTAATTTTAGTTTAAAAACAAATTATTTAAATATAGCCCACTCCAAATCTCTATACTTAGCCTACATTTGTTAACTTTGGTCCAAATATTATCTTCATTTTTTTGTTAAATTTCTTAACTTATTTTCTATTCTGCTTTAAGAGATATTAAATATGATCGCGTAACAAACATGTTTTATTTCATACATATAGGTAACTAAAATTTTTGCATTTAATCGATTTTTTTAACCCACCCCACTTTAAAATTCTAGATCTGTCATTAATCACACATTACTTGTCAGCTTGTGTGACATATATACATCATCCAATCTAAACATTTTATTAAACACGTGGTTGTTTCAGTTGTCATATAAAGTGATACATAAGGTTAATTAGGCGTGATTGAAAAGAAACTACATTTTACATTTTCTTTTTAATTAACCATATGCTTGGACATGCTAATCTTGAGTTAAGCCTCTGTATGCAGAAAACAAAGCTCTAAGGTTATCTAAAATCCAAACTAGAGTCGAATTACGTACATCCAAAATATACAAAACCCTCTGAAATTGACCTCTGGAAAATAACAAATCAAAGTATATGAAAGGGATGCATCGCGCATGTTAGTGCATCACGCATTTTAGTGCATCACTTTGCTGTAAACTTATAAACTAAGCAAGTAAACATGCATATGGCTTAGATCTGTTTTCTTTCTTTCTTTCTTTCTTTCTTTAAGACTACTCCTTTTCCTCTGTCTTCTTTGAATCTACTTTTAACTTGTAAGACATATCATACTACTCCTTTTCCTCTGTCTTCTTTGAATCTACTTTTAACTTGTAAGACATATCATACTTATTCTTCTCAGAATCTTTGATATCTCTTAATTTTCTCATTTCATTATTCTTTACACTAAAGGAAAAGGAACTGCTAGGTTCTTCTCAAGTACAGCAGGATATATAAACCACATTTGCTTTTGCTGGTATTAGCCAAGTGTTGGATCTGAAACCAGTACCATTATAGCAAGTTACCCCAATGGCAAGAAAAGGCAAAACCCATTAGTAATCCCTAACTTCAATGACTCATAAAGCTCACATTTCATTTAGTCTAACGACTTTGTTCTCAGAGTCGGGAGCTGAGATCGATGGCTGAGACTCGGAACATCTGGTCCGAAAATCAGAAATGAACCTGCACTGCATCAACGTGTATGAGTATCAAATTAAAGTGAAATTTTATGAAACTTGGTAGTATCTCAA
Source organism: Comarum palustre (assembly GCA_951800085.1). Taxonomy (NCBI): domain Eukaryota; kingdom Viridiplantae; phylum Streptophyta; class Magnoliopsida; order Rosales; family Rosaceae; genus Comarum; species Comarum palustre. The sequence goes on along the minus strand of OX637580.1, from coordinate 19,936,886 downwards.
TGACTTACATACGAATTGCAAGATTATTATGCAAATGTCATAATTGCATACCTCTATACTGAAACAAATGCCATACCTTTTATGCAGGATTCATTCGAGGTTCCATTGGTACCAGAAAGTCAGAAACAACTTACATCTCATAAATATACTTCTAACATATATGCATCCCGTATCTAAATATGGTTGTATTTCAGTCAATGAACTTAATGCAAAGTAAAAAAACTACCACATTTATGACCATTCTGGCACTTGGTATAAACTCTGTTGTCACCGGCCTCCTTTTGGTCCAATTTAGAGGTGGCAAACGGGTGGTCCAATTTTTTTTGGCAAACGGGTGGTCCAATTTAGAGGTGACAAACGGACAGTAAAGCATGACACAACACGAGCAAGACACGTTTGAAAGTGTCCTCACACGGCACGAGCACGTTACCGCCTGACTCTGCTCAAACACGTTATCTTAATGAGTCGGATCTAAAAAATGGGTTCATGGGCCTGGTTTGAGCATGACAAATTGAGACCCATGGCCTGATCCGTTTTAAATTTTTTCTTTAAAATATGAAGATTCTATATTTATAAATAATACAAAATTCGTTTTAAGTGTGAACAATAACTTATAAATACTAATAATTATTCATTTTAATTATCTTAGACTCATAATAAGTTTTTGCTAAAACATTATAAGAGGAGATCTATTGAGGACATTCTTATTAAGGACTTTATCCTTAATGATTTATTACACTCACTTTTCAATCATATTTTTTCATCTTAACCGTTCAGTTTATAGGTCTATATAAGTAGATCACTTCTATAAATTTTCAGTCAAATTGATGATCGTTAAGACATCAAAAAGATCAAATCAATAAATTGTCCAAATATGACAAACATGAGCCGTTCAAATTTACAATCGTTGAATCACTTTTATGAATATCTTAACGATTTTCAATTTGTATGAAAATTTGTAGGGATGCTCTACTCGTATATATCTACAAACTAGACGGTCAAGATATGAATATGCGATCAAAAATAGGGTGAAACGAAAAAGTCCTCAACAAAGAGGTCCTCAATATAACCCTCCCAAAACAATATTAACTATAAATAATGATCATATGATTCATTTATCATTTTATTTCATTAGTTTGTTGATAAAGAAAAAAATGATCATTAAAAAGTGTGAATTAGTTTTCATTTGTTATTGTTTTGGTATACTATGATATCAACCTTTGATTAACTTTAATTTTAAACTAGAAACGAGTCTGGTTCGGCTCGTTAATGGGCCCGACCCGACCAAAACACTGTCCAACCTGTTATGAGCTGAATCGTGGGCCGAGGTGGGCCTTAGATTTGAGTAAATAGGCTCGCCCAAATCAGAGCCCGTTAAGACGTGATTGCATGATTGAAATCAAAAGAAAAAGAAAGTAATTTGGCAAATATTGATAAGAATTTGTGATTGCATTTATTTTTATGAAAGGCTCTGGCTTTTCTATATTATATGATCCTTCTATAGTTTACTTCACGTTTTGCCATTTCTTTCACTTTGTTAATGTTGATTTGTGGGCAATTTCAAAGGTATGCTAATGCGGATCATGTATTGAGAACATGTCACAGACAATCACTCAACAGACACAAAAAATAAAGAGTAACAAACTCGTAAAAAAGAGTAAATCCATGTCGCAAATAAACTAATTTTAATTCATAAAATATAAGCTCACTCACAACTATTACAATACACATATTTATAGGGTTTATAATACTTAGAGAATAAATAGACTGAAGATAAAAATGAAAACTAATCAAATGTAAGGCCTAATAATTATAAAATAATTCTTTAAAATTATAACAATAAAAATATCAAATATCAGGATTTTATAATTTAATATTATATTATATGCTCATGCAAAATATGAACACGTTAATCTCATTGATTTGGTTTCTTCTAAATTAAATCAAGGTGATTATTAAGCTAGCCTTCCTGTTCCTTCGATTAGTTTAGCCAAATTCCACATATCTTTCATCTCCACTCAAGCATGCATTGTCTGAACCCCACCTCACCACTCACCTGTTTCTGCACTTAGAAGCTTTCCTGTTTTTGCTGGAAATGGTATAAATAAAGTGGACGTTTATTAGTTACGAAAAATTCTATACACGAAATAACGTAACCTTAGCCGTTAGTTACAGTCCCATAAACACCAACTTTCTACACTCTTGTAATGATGATGGGCATGGACGCGTTGAGGTCCAGCTTTTACTCGCTTTGAGCAGCCATTGCCCATTGGAACATGATCTATGGGGTCGTTGCTGTCAGATAAAAAATGATACGAAAACTGTGTTGTTGTGCAAAAACTGGAATTTGACTTTTATGATGATAGATTGATAGGTGGGTTTCCTTTTTTGTTTGTCTGAGAAAAATGAGAGGTGGTGAAAGGTGGTATGTTACTGAAAGGTGGTGTTTGGAAACGTGTTGAACGGTGCAGCCCCATTTTTCTAATAGCCTGACTTTGCTTTAGTTTGTGAAAGTGAACAGGTGTTAGATCATACAGCTTTGGTTTTATGGGTCCTCTTGCTCTTTGCTTTTCCTGTAGTACCTGGTGTCAGCACTCTGAATTTTGTTGTTGTTACAGGAAGAGAGATATTTAAGGTACTTACTTGGGTCTGAAACTTTAGAGCCAACACTCTGAATTTTGTTGTTGTTGTTCGATTTGGTTTGTTAGTGCTCCTTGGTTTTCAGATTTAGTCAAAACTTGTGCCAAATTAAAGGTCAGACCTTTTCGTTTTCAGTACTAGTAGAAATGCATTACTAGCCAAATTAGGCAGTTTTTTCTCTAATGGCAAAGGGACTGTAAATTATGGACTAGCCTAAGTTGGGTTCTTGATATATTTTCGGGTATAAATTGCTTCTTGATTGTGTTGTGTTTCTACAGCAAACTTTATGCACAAGAACCCCTCTTTACATATTTGCTGCATTTTCAGGTTCAATGGTGAAGATCTGCTGCATTGGAGCTGGCTATGTTGGTGGACCTACCATGGCAGTGATTGCCCTCAAGTGTCCTGCAATTGAAGTAGCTGTTGTTGATATCTCAGTATCTAGAATTGCTGCCTGGAACAGTGACCAGCTCCCAATTTACGAGCCGGGTCTTGATGAGATTGTGAAGCAGTGTAGGGGGAAGAACCTCTTCTTCAGCACAGCTGTAGAGAAGCATGTTGCTGAGGCTGACATTATCTTCGTCTCGGTTAACACACCGACCAAGACTAGAGGTTTGGGGGCTGGCAAGGCTGCTGACTTGACATACTGGGAGAGCGCAGCTAGGATGATAGCAGATGTATCCAAGTCCAACAAGATTGTGGTGGAGAAGTCTACGGTTCCGGTGAAGACTGCAGAAGCCATTGAGAAGATTTTGATGCATAACAGCAAAGGGATCAAGTATCAGATTCTATCAAACCCTGAGTTTCTTGCTGAGGGGACAGCAATTGAGGATTTGTTCAAGCCTGACCGAGTTTTGATAGGTGGGAGGGAAACACCTGAAGGGCAGAAGGCAGTGCAGGCATTGAAAGAGGTGTATGCCAATTGGGTACCTGAGGACAGAATCATCACAACTAATCTATGGTCAGCTGAGCTGTCGAAGCTCGCTGCAAATGCCTTCTTGGCGCAGAGGATCTCATCTGTTAATGCTATGTCAGCTCTGTGTGAGGCTACTGGAGCAGATGTCTCACAGGTGGCTCATGCTGTGGGGAAAGACACCAGAATTGGACCAAAGTTTCTTAATGCTAGTGTTGGTTTTGGGGGGTCTTGCTTCCAGAAGGATATTCTCAACTTGGTGTATATCTGTGAGTGCAATGGACTGTCTGAAGTTGCAAACTACTGGAAGCAAGTGATCAAGGTGAATGACTATCAGAAGAATCGATTCGTTAACCGAGTTGTGTCTTCCATGTTCAACACTGTTTCAGGCAAGAAGATTGCCATTCTTGGGTTTGCATTCAAGAAAGACACAGGTGACACTAGGGAGACACCTGCCATTGATGTTTGCAAGGGCCTGCTGGGGGACAAGGCACATTTGAGCATATATGACTTGCAGGTAACTGAGGAGCAGATCCAGAGGGATCTGTCGATGAACAGATTCGATTGGGATCATCCGATTCGTCTGCAGCCAGCGAGTCCTATTGGAGTGAAGCAAGTCAGTGTTGTGTGGGATGCTTATGAGGCAACCAAAGGAGCTCATGGGATCTGCATTCTTACTGAGTGGGATGAATTCAAGGCACTCGATTACAACAAGATTTACGACAACATGCAGAAGCCTGCATTTGTGTTTGATGGAAGGAATGTTGTTGATGTTGAGAAGCTGAGGAAGATTGGATTCATTGTCTACTCAATTGGGAAGCCATTGGACTCTTGGCTCAAGGACATGCCTGCTGTGGCATAAGTTGGAGTAATTTTTCCTAATAAAGCTTTACACAGATGACTCTGATTCTTTGAAATTTTGTTTTATTTTTCATTTTCAGTTACTGTTCTTGCCTCTGGCAAACAAATTATCTTTTTATGAATTGAATTCACAACCTCCTAAAGGGGAGTATTTTTAAAAATTCTCAAAACTAAGGGACCTTGTGGATTGGGCTTGAAAATTAAAAAACTAAGCCCAGAAATCAGGCCCAAAGCCTGTTCTATAAATTCCATTGGAACCGACTCGAAGCCCGCACTTCCTTTTTTGAGTTCGCCACTCTTCTTCTCCGTGCTGGCGCTCTAACCGGTTCTTCTCAAAACGACGACGGATTGTTCAACACCGGCCGGCCACACCTTCCCAGAACCAACCGCCCAGCCACCGCATTCTCCACTCCTCCCCGGTTTCCCTCACGTCTGGAACTCTCACCTTTCCTGCAACGAAATTACTCTCTCTTCCCCGCCAAACCAAAACCCTAGAAATCTCAGCATCATCGCTCAGGTGAGCTACGGTTTTGCGCAAGTTATGGTTTTGATTTACGACAATTCGTAGAATTTCATCTGCTGTTTGTCTGCTTAAGGCTTGGAAATTGGTTCATGAATGCAGGAATGGTGAATCCATATGGTAGAGTTAGAGAAGCCTGCAAATACGTTTTTTATACGTGAACTACATAATCAAGTAGAGCTGTCACCCTTAAAACTTGAGGATTTTGCAAAAGAATGTTTAATTGATTGCTTTTAGAGTAGGGAGAACGAGATAGAGATTGCTGACCAGATCATTTGTACACATTCCACTAGTTGATTAATTGTGGCTTAGCAGCTAATTTTGGCAGTTAAACACTGTATTTGAAGCTATAACGAGTCTATCGTGAGCCTCCTACTTACAAAAGAGAGATTGCAACCTGTATTTGAAGTTTTGAACCAAAGTTATGCACAGCTTCTTTCTTTTTCGAGTCTGCAGACTCGAGTCGATTCGCTAGCTAATGCAGACTGGAGTTAAATTTCCCAGCTTAACAAGGAGTCATAAGCACTATTTGTCCTAAATAAAAAAATATAGTCCCGATGAAGTTCTTGATCTGGAGTGGTCAGTACGCACTATTGATCTGACACGCAATAAGATAGGTACGTTTTTTTTCTCTCTGTAAGGCATCTGATTTTGCACTGAATTGTCTCTGAAGAAAAAGCTTCACTGCAAAACTTTAACTGTAGTGGTTTTCTACTTGCAGTTGATATTCCTATGGACAATGGCAAGTTAATTAACCTGCAGGAACTGGTAAGAATGAATATTTGACATTTATACATGTATTGTAGCTCGTTTCCTAAATTCATCATTCATAAACAATTTTGTCATAAGCAACTGTTCATGCATAAAAATTGACAGCGACTGATTATTATTTATATGAGCTATATATTTCTATATTCTGAATATTAACAGTTATAATTTGAGCTGCTCTATCTTTCACTTAGCTGAAAATCTTATCGATCGACTACCAATGCATGTGTCAAATTTAGAGTCTCTGAAAGTTATGATGCTTGATTCAAATCGAATTACTTCCTTGCCTGATGAATGTAATTTTCTTCCCTAAGTAAGATAATGCTATATTAATTTTGGTTCCTTCAACTCATGATATCTGCAGACAGATATCATGGGTTCCTTGTTGCTTTTATAATCTTCCTCACAGTTTCAAACTAGCATGTATGTTTTTTGTTGTCAGTGGGACAATTGGTTAGGCTTCAGCGGTTATCAATTTCTAAAAATTCTTTGTCATATTTTCCCCATACTATCGGAAGCTTGCGTGATGTAAGTGCTCTTTGCTTTTCAGCCTATTTATTTGTTTTGTTACTCTTGTTATTGGGGACTTTATGTCTGATTGCGAGATAAAGTGGCAACTGTTTTTTTTTTCAGTCTACCATCTTCTAAATGTACTAAACTTTGTAAAGAACAAGCAGAAAGTATTAGATATTTGGATGAGTACTAAATGTAACCTAGTAACTGCATAAAGGAATGAGGGATTGAAATGGATCCAGAGAATGTTGTCAGAACTATGCAACATTATTTCTTATGAAATATCCAGGATCTTATATGAATTTTTGATGCAGTTAGCGTTGTTAAATGTATCAAACAATAAGTTAAAATCTCTTCCAGAATCAGTTGGGAGTTTCTTCTTTCTAGAAGAATTACAAGCAGATGGTACGTTTAAACTTTCTGCTACTATTCTTCCAAATGATGTTGATTTATAGGCGGACAAATTCTTATTATAGTTTGGGAAGAAGCGGAATATATAGTTTAGGATAGTAGTTGGATATCTAAGGCCTCGACTTATCCCTTGCTACATGCACAAAACTCCATAGTTTTCGATGATAGCAATGTTTCCTTATTACTATAAACTCTGATGATGTTTTCCCCACTTTTATTCAAATTTAGTTGTCTTGTTTTTCTATTGTTTCTAAGGTTGCAGTTCTTAAATTTTGTTACTCACAACTATCATGATTCTTAATGTTTTCAGATAATTCAATTGAGGATCTTCCTGAATCCGTCTGCAATATTGTTCACTTAAAATCACTTTGCTTAGACAATAATAATGTGAAGCAGGCACTGTTCTTATAGATCTTACAATGTTGTGTTTTTTGCTATTCAACATGTTGTTTGTTAGCTTTTCAGCATATTTGGTACGGTTGAGAAGTTGAACTGTTTAATGGTTATCTTTTTACCAGCAAGGTTCTAAAAAACGCTAGGCGCTACTAGAGGGACAACGCCACCCAGGGTGCCTAGGCGGTTTTATATTTTACTTATTATTATTTATTTAATAAATGAAATTATATAAATAAAATTTATAAAAAACACTTTTATGTTTCAAAATAGAAAAAATACTTCAAAAATAGACATAATAAAACAACAATGTTCTTAGAAACAAAAAAGATACAATAGTGTGTCCTTTGTTTAGACTTTAAAGTAGAATATTATGTTTTTTATGTTTGATTTTACTCATTTTTAGATAGGTTTTTATGTATTTCATAATTTAAAAAAAAATAATCGCACCGTGTCGCCTAGCCTGCTCAGCCCGCGTCGATTTTAGTGTTAGCGCCCGGCTTGGCCGATTTAGAAAAAATCAGAAAGGTGCCCTGTCGCCCAGCGCCTAGGCGGCCATGGATGTCGATTTTTAGAACACTGTTTGCCAGTCTACTCTAATAGATTCGCATTTGGATTTAGTTTTGCCATTTGCTACCTCTTATGTTAGGGTTTGCCACTTTATAACTGCCAGTGTTTATCACTCACCATTTACTGTAGGATTTTTAATTGCCTAAGTAGCTGGCCAAGCCTTGGTTGACTGACAACTCTGTTGTTGTAAAGATACCTACCAATCTATTGAAAGACTGTAAAGCTCTGCAGAATATTTCCCTGCACGGAAATCCTATATCAATGGATCAATTTCAGCAATTATGCCCCATGTTACTTTTGTGGTGTTTTACTTCTGCTTCCCAGTCTTCTTTTTGGCAATAAATTATTTGTCGGTATGAACTTTTACCCCTGATGCAAATACAGATGGACGGATTTCAAGAGTTTGAAGCAAGGAGGAAGAAGTTTGACAAACAGATTGATTCAAATGTAATGCTCAGCTCTAAAGGCCTTGATGAAGGTGTTGATCATTGAGACTTTGAGAGTACGGCTCTGACATTTGGAAAGAGTAAGTCTCTGCCACACTTGCTAATCTTTGCACAAACAAATTTTACAGCAAACTTGTATTGTATATTCACGAGTCATTGTGATCCAATACTGTCTTTTGTTTCTCTTGCCTTGTATGATTGACCTGATAACTTTTACTTCTGCTGAACTGATGGGATGACAGAAGTCAAGTTGTTGCGGCTGTATCAGTTTGCTAGTAGGGTTTGTTTCATGGATGCTGTAACTTCATACAAGTCTTTTCCTGTAGCTTGGGGGCCGACAACATTGTTGTTCATCTCTTTGTCACATGCAAAATAAAATGAACATTGGACTCCTAGTACTGTTGCATGCTTCATACTGGCAAGCATGTATGTATAGAAAGGATGAGAACTTATTCCAAAATATAACTTAATTTTGAGTATTGTGATTCTTAGTACATATATACTCGTATATGTTGCATATATCGGTACTGAGAAAAGTGATCCAATACAGTGAAGTTATCGAATCTTGAATTCAAAGCTCATCTTTCCCAATTTCTTCCACAAATTCTTCCTGTGCGTAGACCTATTGGGTGTATGGTCCAATTACATTTGTAAACTGGATGGCGGGGACTGAGAGCTAAAGCTGTGACTCCATATCGAGCTGAAGTGTCGATGTATCGGTCTTAACCAAGGTGAATGATATTTCATCAGAAACCAAAGGCAGAAATTAGTAAGATATAACTCATTCGAAATAACCGTGATGATATTTTTACTAGTCATTCAAAATAGATTGAGATTTAAACTAATAATTGTGGGTGTAGTTGGAACATGAATATGAGGCTCGTTGAGATGTATACGACACTAGAAAGTCCCCCTTTAGATCGAGTTTTGGTAACGAATGATTTAGCCTAAATGATTTAACCTGTTAACACGTTATTTAATTTGACGGTTTACAAATGAGTTGTTACTGATGGGTTACAGACGGGTAATGAGTAGCGAGTTAAATTATCAGGTTAAGATTTAGTGTAGCCATACCTGTTTTATATATTTAAAAAAAAACATAAAAGAATCTTCTGAGGCAATATTGTCACATACCGACAGTATCGTCAAAATCCAATGGCAAAGCAAAATCATAGCATCACGTTTTCAATTCATGGCCCATATTCCTCGCAAACTAAACGCCACGTGTCAGTCACTCCAGCTCTCTTGTATAGATTCCAAATCACCACGCGACTCTTCATATACCTCACATTTTTATTTGGTCGTATTTCGTAAATACCAACCATATACGGCATTGACATCAGCTGTGCGTCTGTAGTCACTCAGTTAACAACCGTAAATTTTAATATTGTATTATTCATTTTATTTTTATTATCCAAGCAGTTATCTGACCTCTGCAACAAATCTTTTTCTTCTTGTTTCTTTTTTATTTGAATAAATCTTCTTGTTTCATTTTATTACTAACTTTTGCATCTTCTATTCGTCTCACCAATCGAGTACAAAGAGTACATTGGTAAAATCCAGACCTTAATTTCTTCTTTCTTCTTCTTCTTCTTCTTCTTCTTCTTCATCCTTCACCGATTTGTGCTTTGATTGCCTTAATTTCGTGAATAAATAATTTAGGAGAGAATGCAGAGCAATTTGAGACTTAGGAAGAGTTTGAAGAATTGGGTAAGAACTGGGTAATTTAAACTTTGAAGATTAGGCAATCTACACTTTGGGTATCGGTATATAGGGAGGGGATCAAATGATGACTTTTTTTGTTGCAGACTAATTGAAGACTTTCTCCTTAATGATTTATTACACCCACTTTTCAATCACATTTTTTCATCTCAACCGTTCAGTTTATAGGTCTATATAAGTAAATCACTTCTACAAATTTTCAGTCAAATTAGTGATCATTAAGACATCGAAATATATCAAATCAATAGATAATCCAAATATGTCAAACGTAAACTGTTCAAGTTTATAATCGATGAATGAAATTTATGAATGCCTTAACGATTTTCAATTTGTATGAAATTGTAGAGATGATCTACTCATATATATTTACAATCTAGACGGTCGAGATGTGAATATATATATGATGAAACAAAAAAGTCCATTTGCACAAAACAAGGTCCTATAGAACCCCTATCTCGGTATATAAAGGAGAATGACCATTTGCACAAAATAAGAAAAGTCAAACCCCAAACCAATGAATTAAAACGTCAAATGCTCATTCCAATACATGGTGTACTTACTAATGCCCAAATACATAATTCTTTATTAAATTTCTAATAAAATAGTATTTTTAAGACAATTTTACCCTTGTTCTTTATATACTTGGAGAAAAAAAGGAGAGAGAATATTTTACCGGAGCATCTTCGATTGTCGGACTCCGGTCACCAACCATCGGACTCCGGTCACCGGACACTGAAAAATTACTGGTAGCAGGAATTTCGTTGGATTTTTTTTTCTACTAGGGGCAATAAACTTTTACAGAAAGTTTACTGGGCAACATCTATATCAAATCCAAGTCTACTAACCCCAGTATATTCCAAATTTAAGTCTAATAACCCTAGTATACTACAAAACCAAATATATTAACCCAAGTATACTTCAAACCAAGTCTAATAACACACTGTATACATCAAAACCAAGTTTACTAACCCTAGTATACTTCAAAACCAAGTCTACTAAGTACTAACCCCAGTATTTCATCAAATCCAAGTCTACTAACCCTAGTATCGACGTTTCCTAGCGCCGACGTGTAGACGACATGACCAGATTTGGATTTGACGTTGCTCTTCGGACTCAATGTTGCAGCGACCGACGAGGACGAGACAGAGATTAGGTGGATGGGAGGATGAGCTCTTCAGAGATGATGGAGGCGAGGATGAGGTCGTAGGAGATGATGGAGACGAAGGCTCTATGAGTGACAGTTAGAGAGAGAGAGAGGAGATCAGAAGAGAAAAATCAACTTAGATGCAAAATCTAAAGTTTACTACTCTTAGTAAACTTTTACTATGGTAGTAAACTCAAGCAGATGAACAAACTCGAGGCATTTGTAGTAACTCATAAGTTTACTACCCCTAATATCATAACCAGAGGTAGTAAACTTGTAAAACAATATATCTAAAACCCATTATACACATTAAAAACAGTGAAAAATTACGTTGATGTAAAAAACTAAAGTTTACTAACTCCAGTATACATCAACCATAGCTTAAATCTCCACGGCAGCTACGGGGAAGCTCCGCCTTGGATGAGTTCAGCCTCATGTCTGATCTGGAGAGAGAGAGAGATAGAGAAGAGAGAAGTTTCTAGATCGGGAATTGAAGAGCAAGATAGAGTGAGATCTAGCCTCATCGGCGTCTTCATGTCGCCCTGGACTCGCGATGGTTCACCACGGCATCTACGCCGTCCATGCCGGATGAATCAGAGGATCTAATAGATTGGCGATGTTGATTTTTTCCGCCGAGCTGTTCTTCTGTGAAACAGATCAAATTGATCGGCGATGTAACTCCTTCTGATCTACAGCGACCGTCGAGATCCAAAGGCGGCTCGGTCCATGATCCTTGCTGGCGTCGTGTCGAGGTAGCCATGACCGAGAGTATGTAGCAGAGAGAGATGGAGAGAAGAGAGCCAGAGAGAAATTGAGAAAGAAAAAATAGAAAGCATATCTGAATTAACTAAAAAACGAGAGAGCAGATCGAACAAAAAGATAGAGGTGAAGTTAATTAAATCATGAATAAAAAATAATTGTATCAAAAATAATTGAAATGAGCATTGAAATAAGTTATTCATTAAAATGGGTCATAAACTCTTACGATTAGTATCAAATTCACATTTATTATATAATCAATGATTTATTCTGTAAGTGTTAAAAAAATTAAGAAAAAGGAATTAACAGCTAACAGTTAATTGAGTGTTATGTTAGTGGACATGTGTCAAAATTTTACCGGCAAATAGGGCTGGGCACTGGATTAATGGATACAGGTGATTTACTTCCCCGTATACGTGTCCCTTTTCGCTGTTTCTCCTTTCTCGGATAACTTAACAAAAAGACACGCCTAACCCTACTTTGCCCCTTCTACCTTATTCGCCGCCCCTCTTTTTCGATCTCGATCAATTATCCGCCCGATTCGTCTCCATCTCTGTTCTTAATCCCCAAATTGATCCCAGATCCAATCTATTCGAATTCTCCTCTATCGATTGATCCAAGTTTCGACCTCAGCCGCTTCCGTGATCGGATTGTAGGGTTAGGGTTTCAGGAGATCGTGGATCTTCGTCGCTGTTCGTAGATCTAGGCTTCGATTTGGCGGGTCTGCAATTTTTGATTTGATTCTGTAATTTATTTTGGATTTTTTCTGGTGTTGTTGTTTGTAGTTCTGGGCTTGATTTGTTTATAGATTTGGTATGCCTTGATGGTCTGCTATGATAGATCGGGTGCGATTTTTTTGTATGATTTGTTGAGAATCGTAGATCTAGGGTTAGGGTTTTCTGGAAATTTGGGGCTTTTGTTTATTTGGTTGAATTAAGCTGGGTAAAGTCAGAATTGTTCGAAAAAACACCTTCCTTGAGCTTCTAGGTTTCCAATTTTGTGATCAGCTTCATTTTGTTTTTTAATTTTTTTTTGCTTGACGTAAATAATTAAAATAATCGTTTTTTAATTTCTAAAATAATTGCAAAAAAAATAATAGAAAATTAAAATGATTAAATTGAATTATTTCCATACATAGATGTGAGATGGGAAACGTGTTCCTCAATTGGCTGCCTTTAGAAATAACAAACGCAGCTTTAATTGACCAAATTGCCCTGTATATATTTAACAAAAATGCCCTGTATTTCTCTAAGTGGCCCACAAATGTATTTGGAAGAATGATAATTATTATCACACAAAGATATATAGTCTGAATCCAGATGACTACTGATTTGGAACAATGCATGTTAGGGTTTAGAGAACTTTTATTGTACAGTGCTTCGGTCATAACAATAAATGTCATAGATACTGTTCCTAGAGGTCGAAGGAACAGTTAATGAGAGTTTCGTTTCAGGGAAGGGTTTTGCTTACTGTGTGTTTCATATGTAAAATATTGATGCTGTATAATGTTATGCTAGTTGAATGAATGGTGTAAGATGGTATTCAAAGTCTTGTATCTTGTTTAACCTTCTGTTATGTTTGCCTTGCAGATTAATATGGTACAAAAGCGTCCTCTTGATGATGAGCAAATATTTGTTTCTTTCAAGCACCCAAGACAAGTGGGACATAGTAAAGAGCTAGTTTCTTTTTCTGAATCTGTTTTTGCCGGAGATGTCTTTAAGCCGCAGACTTTAGGTGAGGGACTATAGTATCTGTTAGTATATCGGTTGTAAAAGAGTGTTTGTTTGTGTTTTGCTTCTATGCAATTGTTTAAGTTCGACTTTAAGTTCTTCAAAGATTTTGTTTTTCATTCTTTTTCCCAGTCATGTGTCTTCATATGGCTGTATTGGGTGGACCTAAAGAGGCCTGTTCATGTAAACTTTCATTGGAACTGATTTTAGATTTGGAATTTGGGTTGGTTATTGAGTGACAGTGATTTTTTCCTTCAGTCGTAAACTCAAAGGTGTCATGTTTTCTGAGTTTCGTTAAAACTGTATGATCATATAAAGCAACATGATCTTCCCCCTTACTTTTTTTTAATATAATTAGACTGAGATAAGTTCTGATGTTTGATTGGTAGAGGATGGATTGGAAAGATGCACTAATGGAGGAGATGAGAATCATTCAGGTGATGTCTATGCCAGTCTTCTGAAAGATGGGGAGGACATTAAGGCATGTGCACCTGTCAGCTTTACTAACTCCTCATGGACCGCCAGCACAGCTCGCGAAGAAGATTCGTGTCCCCAAGCACCATGTCATGGATTTTATTTCCCAGAGTACTTCAACCCTGAGCGCCCAATAAGGACTTTGGCTTCCGAGGATATTTATTCTTTTCTTTTGGATCACTGTCTGAGGAAGTCGGCTTCCATTGGACCAGAGCATCAAGCTGCTATTCCACCGTGGGGTGCACATGGAGTTACTAATACTTCAAGTCATCTTGATACATTTCAAGCAGTTGTTGACTCTGACTTTGAGAGTGAGAAACGACTGATGGGTACTTGTGTTATTCCAATGCCTAATAATGAATTATCAACTGACAGTGAATCCATAGTTGGAAAAGGTAGAACCGATTGCAGCTGTGAAGATAGGGCTTCTATCAGATGTGTCAGGCAGCACATTCTGGAAGCAAGAGAAAAACTTAAAAAGGACATTGGGCCAGTGAGATTTGCGGAGCTAGGATTGCGTGACATGGGAGAGCAAGTGGCTGAGAAATGGAGTGATGATGAGGAAAAATTATTCCTCCAGCTCGTTTTCTCAAATCCAGCATCATTGGACAAGAACTTTTGGGACAGTCTTTCAGCTGTCTTCCCCTCACGAACAAAAATGGAGATTGTCAGTTACTATTTCAATGCCTTTATGCTGAGGAAAAGAGCTCGGCAGAACAGATATGACCTGGTAAATGTAGACAGTGACAATGATGAATGGGAGGGTACTTTTCATGGTGACAATGAACCTGGGGTGACAGAGGATGATGACTCAGTTGACTCTCCTGGATATCAAAATGATCCTGGGTTTAATAAAAGCTGGGGTGGTGATATGCAAGAGTATGATGAGGATGTTGTGGATGATGCTTGTGATAATGTGAATGTAGATCTTTATGGTGGAAGTGGTAAGCAGATCTCAGATAGGAGCCCAGGGCATTTGGATAGCAATGGTGGTTCCAGTCCCATAGTTAAGTTTCAGAAAAACATTGCTTGGGATGAAAAAGGAGATCAGGAGGTCCAAGACGATTCATGTACTTCCTTTGAGGCAGGGGTTGGCTCCCAGGATAATCAGCTGAGGTCTGAAAATGTACATAATTGGGAAGTTGGTTGTTTCAATGGGACTCGCAAACTCGGTGACCATGAATATGTCTTGGAGCCTTGTAATGCTGAAGTTTGGGATGCGGGGTATTCGACGCCCTGGAAAAGTAAGCTGGACTTTTTGCCAACTTGCAATATGATTATAGAGGTTTTTGGAAAAGATTCTCGGAATAGCTACAAAGCAAGTGATGGTAAGAACTTGAGTTAGTGTTGCTTGTCATATCAAGATGGTTAGAAGGCAGCATTGAGGTGTTCATATTCCGTGAACCATCCAAAAGTTTATCCGCAAAATTTTCTGTCTTCATCATTTAGGTTAGTTGAGTTTCCCTTTTATGTACATTTCCTTCGGTGGGAGAACGAAGCGTGGCATTCCTGTGACATAGGGTATTAGAAGGTGAATCGTCTTCATTCGGTTAGATCTTTATGTTTTTCTTTTAGCTAGGTTGGAATTGGAAGGTCCTTCGTACCTTCATAAAGAGATCCAGAATTGTCATCCCTGTATGGTTTTTTTTAAGATATACTGATATCGTAAGCACAGCTCTGTAGGACAATTCTGTGATGTAGTTTTATATTATTTTCATAATGAGAAATGATTACAAAAGATTTTTGTGTTGAATTTACATTGAACAGAACACATGTTTTCCAGATTTGGCAATTGTGATTTGTGAAGACAAAAGCAAGATCTTAAAGCAGTGGTAAAGGAAAGAGTTCTGTTTCAGTCAAAAAGATTATTGACTTCTGAGTTCATATTGCAGCATCACAGTGCTGCATTCTCTCTCAAAAACCATGAATGGTTTACTTTGTTTGGATTATCATGTGAGGGGTATACCACACCATCTCTATTGCAAGCCGACTCGTATGGACTTATGGTGTATTAATCAGTTAACCAAAACTGTTACACAAGTTCTTAGTGTCTCTATGAAGTTGCTTGTAACTGAAGAAAGAAAGAACATAAATGTATTGCAGAATAAAAACAAGAAGAAAAGAAGATCCTGGATTATGATTCATTTGGTTTTCTATTATCAAGTGGAAAGGTAACAACAAAGCTAAAATGTTTGATTCCATCACCCACATGGCTTTAGATAAGGAATATGCAACTATGCAGAATCAAGGTTCGGTCTAGGCGGCGCCTCGGCCTTTCATGTCTCTGTTATGAGGATTGGAAGAACTAGGTATTTGAAGGAAGAAGACGATGGAAAACGACGCTTTAACTTTGCTGAACAAATTACATTCACGATTATATTCTCCTACTATAGTATAAACATAATATAGCTTAGTCCTGAAGTTATAATCTAAAAAATATAAGCCTACAGAGTTAAATTTTTCTAGTATTAGACGATAACTATATTTGATGTCTACTTACAATGTATCGGGAGTCCCAGCATAATAGTAATATAGCATTGAGTTCATGAGGTTCTCTATTCGATCCTCCTCTCCAATTTATTTTCTAGCATTACTTAGAGAACGAGAAACAGAGGGGGGTTTGGGAAGAAGATGAAGTGGGAGGGGGAGAGAGTATAAAAGGATAAACCAATAGAGGGGGGAAGATGAAGTGGGAGAGGGAGTAGATTACAAATTTTTGGTTGAAATTTTAAACGGGACGGTGAAATTTTAAAATTTTATGAGACTTAAGCGACGAACCTAATTTTTCATCGTTTAAGGTGAAACTTAAGCGACAAAGCTAATTTTTCGTTGCTTAAAAGTTTCACTTAAGAGACGAATACTTTATTTTGTCGCTTAAGTGACATTTTGTCGCTTAAGTCTTTTTTCTACTAGTGCACATATCAGCATTCATATGCATCGTCAGAATTAATATTTTGAAAAATTGATATAAATGAGGATAAACCCTAAAAAATCGATACAATTATTAATAGACGTCATAAACCCTAAACTCGCATGCCAACATTTATATGCATCGTCAAAATTAATATTTTGAAAAAAGTGATATAAATGAATATAAACTCTGAATAATCAATACAATTATTAATCTGTTAAAATACACTCAACACAATTATTTAGTTTTAGAGTTGAAACAATTTCATTTTTATTATTATGAATATTATTATTATTATAGAGATGTCATTAACAACACCCGGTATTTGTTATTAACACACACATCAATCCGACTGTAATAGGAATTCTAATGGAATATCAATCCGAAAACTCTCCCCCTACAATATTTCCATTCTCCCTTTCCTTTTCTCTCATCTCCCTCTTCTCTACTTCTTGCATTGCCTCCCTTTACTTTCTTTGTCGCGTGTCGAAGTGTGTTTTTTATCCAATTAATTAATATGAAATTTTTGCTAGTTCGATCAATATTGTACAACAGCTTCGAACTCTAAAATCAAAAATCCGAACACCTAAAATCTAAAATCCGAACCCCTAAATCTTAAACTCGAACCGAACCCAACTTACATTTGAAACCAAACCTATCCACATAACAATACTCATATGCACCGCCAAAACTACTAATCTAAAAAAGTGATTGAAATTGATATAAACCCTAAACAATTGATGTATTGATCAACACAATTATTTAGACTAAGAGGGATTCAATTTCTTTGCATTATAATTGTTATGATTATTATTATTATTTTATTGTTTTAGAAAATGAAAATTTCTCTTATGCAATTCAATTGTAAAAAAATCATTCCATTAAAAACAAATGTAGTGGCAAAATTGAAATAAATTTAAAATTAGAGGTAAAGCGATAAAATCAAGACTGAACGGACTGTATTTTAATAATACAAAAAAGAGGGACAAATAGCTCTTGACACTATTCACGTGAACAGTACAAACCATATCCCCTTATATATCAGCTTTCAGAACCCTAAACCCAAAACTCTAATCTATGTAATTTAAATTTCAATGAAAATCACATAATAATCAAAATAAGAAAAATTACACAATAATTGACTTTGATAGTAATATAAAATGATGTTTAATTAACATGATACCTCAAAAGAAAACTAAAGAATAATCAATAACAAAAAATTTTAAATATATATATATATAATAAGAAATATTGAGAATAAATATCAAAATTGAATGCACCACCACGAAATTTTTATTTTAACTATAAATAAGAAAAATTGAATGGCAAACCGTAATGAAATAAAACAGAGGAACAAAAAGTCAATTCACTCAAAAAGGCTAGACTAAAAAATTAAAAACTGATGTGTAAAAACAGAAGGGTATTCACGTAAACAGTTAACCCACACTTCCTTTTTAACTAAAAATAAGAAAAATTGAATGGTAAACCGTACTTAAGTAAAACGGATGAACAAAAAAGTCAATTCATTTAAAAAAGCTAGACTATAAAAAAATGAATAAAAACAAGAGGACACTGTTCACGTGTTAACCCCCTTCCTTTAATATATAAAGATATATAGATACAATTCTCTTTTTGAAGCTCATTGACTCTTTTGAGTGACCCTAAGCATTGCTGGTGGGGAGTGCTTGCTCAGTAACACATGTACCATTATTACTCATAAGAAAACAAATGTATCTTGATTTTTTTTGAAAAGAATCGAGAAAAAATTTAATAAAATAAGTCAATTACAATTTCTAGTGATAATATCTTTAAGAAAAGGAGGATCAGACAATATACTCCTTAACACATGCATCTTGATCATTAGACAATGTACATATGAAGGCAGGGTAGGGGATTTTGTAGTTGCTTCATAGTAGTACTCACAAAAACACACACACACACACTCATAAACACTATCATGTAAATCAGATTCATTTTTTTTAAAATGTAAATCAGATTCATAATAAACATGCTAGCACAGAAAGTCTTGCAAAGGCAGCAGTCCCATTCATTCAGGATAGATACTTTTCTCTAGGTCCACTCAATTCTGGTTCTTTTCTCACTATGAAGCTAATGAAAGTTGTTTCTTGCCAATCACAGTAACAGCATTCTGGTAACAAATGCCCCAACCACCATTAGATTATGATGTAATTAAAAGCTTGATAGTATGCTTATAATTCATGCAACTTCTTAATGATTTCATATTCTTTGATCACTCATAGAAATTTGTTTAAAAGGGTATTGCATATAAACAAGTAGCTTAAATTCCAAGATTTCTGAAATTATTATCTGTGGGAAGTTTTGAGTTCCCATCAACAAAGAGGGTAGTTCAACAACTTAGGGGGCAATTTGGCATAAATAAGACTTGTGGAATTGATCAATTAAATCATGGTGTGGCTGCCAAAAAGGCATTGCATTCTAGTCACCTATACAATTCCCCACTTTCACCTTTCCTGCTCTATATCATATATAAGCCTTCAAAAGTCATTCTAGTGAAATATCTTCCAACCACATAGCCACACCACCCAAGTGTCATGGTGTCAATGTTCAAATTAGTAGGTGGGTTTAGTCCAAGTTTCTTAATTAGAGTAAGTTTGACATGGAGATTAAACATCAGAGGTTCAACACTGTATTGAACTTTGGTGAGTGATGACAAACTATAAAAGTAAGAACTAAGAAGAATATATGGATATTTTGAGAAACATGAGAAATGGATATTTAGAGTAGAACTGTAGAACAAGTGGAAAAGCAAATATGTATCCAAAAATGAAAGTAACGCAATGTTTCTCCCATAATGGTTTTAGATTTGGTCTAGAATTTTGATGGTATGGAAGCTTGAGCAAAGCATAAAGCCAAAGTGGGCATCTTCTTATCCCAAGTGACTCACTCTTATACATATTGCAAGGTATGGCATGAAACAAGAAGTGGCCTGCGGCCATTCTTTCATTTGAAGGAGTCTACCGGTCTGTTTCAGCTTCACTTTTGTGAGGGCCATCTCTCTTGACTCCCAAGTGAAGTTTTCTGTGGTCTACCATGAGTATTTCACTTGCATACACTTGTGTACTGCACATTTGTAGAGTATGCATCCGAAAACTACATCTCCACTCTTTTCGGCTACTATACATTGTTATTCGATGATTGAAACTATCTATTCGTCCTAATTTATCTGAAATTTGCGTAAGATAAGTCGGATACAATTGAAGGATTGATAAAAAGATGGTGTAATGCGTTTAGAAATCGTATCATGACAATCATCCAAGCGTGAATTTATCGGATAAATTGCAGTTGTTAATGGCTGATTTATCATTACATAATTGGCACAACCATAGCAGTGTGCAGCTAGGACTAAAATCTCTACGATAACCTCGATATTTTCTCAAAATTTTTGTTTTTTTCAAGTATCGATATTAATTTTCATTTTTTTCTGATATTTTATATTTAGTCTATTTTTAGTCGAATATACAAATTTTATATAAAATTTAATAAATTTTCCATCGAAATTCGATAAATTCTCGATATATCTATCGAGATTTTTTTCAAACCATCAAAATTTCCGTAATCGTCAATATTTTGGTCCTTACATATGCTAGGCCTAGATTTCATCAGTAGCTGCACATGTTCTTTAAGCAAAGAAGAATATTAGTACAGAAAGCACCCGTGAAATGTCTATAACACTTGATCCATAAATGACATCTAACATAATCAATTAGAAAACAAGAGCCTAAACATAAAAGAATTAGTGTGTGCTAAAGAACTAAACATTAATTTCATCACAGATGACAGATGTTAATTACGTACAGCTAAACATTGTACTAAAGTGCCGGAAAAAAGGGCAAGAAGGAAGGAGATTTTGCAGTCAAGTGTGATTAGTTGTCGCTTATAAGACATTAACATTGCGATTAAGGCAACGAAAGCCAGCTTAATTATGAATTAGTAGGCCGGCATTGTTAGTGTTTGGCCATGCTTGCTGCCCAATTTCTGACTTTGTTGTAGGGCTGCACCCACAACTCTAGACATGCAGCATGTAGTAATACTGCTACTAATATTCTTCACTTAAAATTAATCTGCTTGTATATCATGGTGTTACTACTTAAACTAATCAGAAAGATGCTTTGTGTTAGTTAACTATTAAAACTATATCATCCCTACCTAAGCTAATTCTGTTTCATAAATTGGAGGAGCCTTTTTCATGAAGTCATACAGTACATTTACTATCTAGGGTGCTGCTATCTGTTATTATTTTTCAAGATATTCTTTTACAATGTACATGACTATACTAATGAAATTTAGGAATGCGAATAATGTTATCCTAATTTGTTTTTCTTTTTGCTAAGTACTCTCTATAAGCTATTTGACCTCTGCAATCTGCATATTTTTTGTGGCTTGTGACTTGTGAGTCATTGTTAATATCCACATAATCATGATATCCATAGCTTCACACAGTGGCGAATAGGATAGAAGTGTTACTTGGGCTAATTGTAAGACAAAAAAATCAATAGATGTTAACAGTGCATGCAATTTAATTAATTAATTAATTAATTATATATATATATATATAAATTACACACATATAGAAGGTTATAGCAAGTTTTATACTGAAACACATTTGTATTAACTGATATAGTCGGCGAAAGAGTAACTAGACATCGTTGAGGTTGAGTGAAAAAGTTGTTGAGTTCAAGCTTAATTAAGGTTAACTAAAAGGGACACTAATGAAGTAACATGCAAAAGGAAAATCTGAGTAAAGGAGGAAGAGAAAAAGAGAAACAAAATGGGGAGAAGAAATTGAAAAACAGAGCATAACTGAATACACCAATGCTCGAACCCGTGAAGGATATGAATGATCCAAATGCCTTAGCCAACTGAAATGAACTCAGCTATGTGTAATGTGGGATATGAATGATTCACCATATTTGCCAGTGAGATCAGCTAGTAAGCTTTCCGGATCCATAACTTCACCAGACCGGGCTGGATCCGCCAGTGACTTCACACAATGCAAGGTCAACCTGGTTATTCTAGTTTGATTTTGCCCTTCTGTAAAATGAAATTTAATACAATCATGTAAGATCTGAATTCATTGACTGCCTTGTTAATATTATTCCCAGAAAAGTTACATCCATTGTTAATATTCAGCTAAGGAATTTCCAAATCACAGATTATTAATCTTCCATTTAACTAAATTTTAGGTTGAAACCCCTTCCTGGGTTTAAGGGGTTTGATTTGAGTACTTGAGGCTTCCTGCAGACTTCACAATCTGTAACAAACAGAAGATTGGGTTGGTGCCAGATATACCTGTGGTAATAATTACCTGCCCAATTTTTAAAGGCATTCTGAACTTTAATCAGAAGCAGTGAATGGTAACCTTATTTGAGAGATCACGTTTAACTAGGCTATTATTGTGCTTTTATTCCAATATATTTCAAAGGTTACCAAACATCAACTTAATTTACTCCACCCAGGAGGAGGTTGATCATTTTGTCTCTTGGTGGAAAGTTGGATTTGTATATATGGATCATTATAGTAATTAAATTGTGGAGATGATCAAGAGGCATATAGAATATGGTGAAAAGCTAGCTAGCATCATTACTGAATACACAAGTATATTGTAATGTGTTCCTGGACATAGCTGTACTAACTACTGAATACTATATTGCAGTATACCTATAGGCAAATGTATCATCACGCAGATACAAACCTCATCCCCCAATTTTTGTTTATTTATATTCTTGGTCATAAAGTAGGTCATCTCCCAAGTGATCTCTAACCGTGGATAGAGACTCCAAATTTGTTTTCAAGCAATTTACTCGAAAATTATTTGGTGCATCAGTCGTGCAAGTGTTCACTTACACCGTTTGATTGCGTTCTCACCGTTAGATGTATGCATTGTTCACGTTTATTTTTTTTATCTTTATTCAGTGTACCGAATACTATCTTCGATTTATTAGGCTACTTTAAAACCAGAAATTTAGTGTGGTTGGACCAACCGATTTTTCCGACTATCCAGTAAAAAATCGCCACTGTCTATTAATGTACTTTTTTCGCATGTCAATGCTGCCACGCTAGACTTTCTCAAAGCTAATAACGACTAATCTCTTATATAAACAAAGCCACAAAGGTAATGTAGAAAGTAGAATGCTATGCTTTGGTTGAAACTGAAGGAACACTACTATTACTTTGACAATAAATAAGTAAAGTTACTGAACAAATTAATCAAAACCATTTTCATTTTAATGGAAAGCTTTGAAGAAAATAAAGAATATAACGGTTTAAGAGTCGAACCTTTTCGGTTGCTCTTTTCCTTAATAACAAGACAAAGGAAGGAATAGTTACAAGGAAGAAGTGGCAGTTTTAACTTTTGTAAGCGAAGTTGAGTGAATTGGGTTATTCATCATCTTTTCATCTTTTTTTTGGTACATACAAATTTAGATAAGAGACACAAACCTGTGACTTAGGTCTTAAGACTTTTGGATTTACAATTGAGGAGAATTTCATCCACATTTGAAGAAATGTGACACCCTCCGTTAAAGACCTGGAGACATGCTCCTAAAAAGACCACATTCTCACCCAGCGACCCAAAGACCTAAGACATTTTACAGATCACTCACTAATGAGGAATTGTTAATAACAAAGATCGAACATGTGTGAGTTTAAACCTCAAATCCGTCATTTATCAACTGAATCAACCCCGTTAGCGTATTCTTTGTTTCTCTGAGAGGATTATTGGCCATTGGATTCTGGGTTTGGCGAAGGATTCTCAGTTGAGTACACGTGCATGTCTGCTAGCTTTACCTCTCACACTCACCACTTTTATTATCTTTGCTTCCATGCATGGATTTCTCCAAATATAGTCATGCTCACAATAGTCAGTGAGAGAATGAGAGTCAGAGAGAGTTAGAGAGAAAGAAACGCTCGCTCTCTCACTCACTACTCTTAATTTGGCTTCTTCATCCCACATCACTAGCTAGCAACAACGACCTCATGAATTACACATCTTTTTCTCCAGTTTCAACTACCCATCTCTAAGATGTTCAGCTCTCTCTTCTACTAAATTGTGAACCAGAAAACTTACTAGCTGATTTCACTACCAATCTGGTGAGTCATGTATTGATTTATTGGCCGTGTTTGAGCTTTGTTTTTGATTCTCTTATCTGGGGGGTTCTGTTTGATTAGCATTTGGGTTGCTGTAGTGTAATGAGATCGAGAAAAACTCCCCAGATTTCCAAGTTCTGTGATCGGATTTGAAGTCTCTGGTTAGCATGTGTTTGTTCTCTCTGTTTTCTTTTTCTTGAGTTAAATTATAAGCTTGTAGTTTCAATGGAAGAGGATCAAGAATTCAAGTACTTTTGCAAGTTGTGTAGCAAGAGCTTCCCCTGCGGCAGATCTCTAGGTGGTCACATGAAGTCTCACTTGACCAGCAACCATTCGAGAGATGATCAGAATTTCGTCAGCAGCCGAGTCGAGGCGGCTTTGGAGAGTGGTTCACAAGCAGGTTATGGCCTCAGGGAAAATCCGAGGAAAACTTGGAGAATTGCAGGTTCAAGTGTGGAAACTTCACTTTATGATAACAAGCTATGCAGAGAATGTGGGAAAGGATTTCAGTCATGGAAGGCTCTGATTGCTCATATGAAGTCTCACTCAAACTCGAGTACTAATAGCTTTGAGAATGAACAAGATTCTTGGACTAGCAGTAAAGTTGTGGACAGCCAATCTGAAAATGAGACTAGTAATACTACTACAAGGATCAAAAGAACTACAGCGTCCAGGAGAAGAAGAACAAGGTACATGGGCACTACTATTACTACATCCTCTTCTAATCCATCTGTTGTAAACAATAATAATGCTTCTTCATCTGTCACTGAGATTGAGCAAGAGCAACAAGAAGAGGTTGCTTGGTGTTTGATGATGCTCTCCAGGGATGTGGGTCACTGGGGTGGCTTGAACTTTGTTGCTGATCTTGATCACAGTACCTCTGATGACAATTCAGGGTTTTTGGATGCTCCATCAGCCCTCAAGATGAATCGGATTTCCGAAATCAAGGATGCTACTTTGGAGACTTGTAAAGTGAACAAACTAAAGATGTTACAAGAGGAAGTTTATGTTGGTGGGTTTTCCAAGAGTGACAAAGCTAAGAAGAATTTGATACTTGAGAAAACCGAGTTACCTGAAGCTCAATTGGGTTCGAGCAAGTTCTATTCAAGCAACAAGAGAAAGCTTCAATATGTTTATGATCATTCTTCAAAGAGGAGCAAGTATGAGTGTGGTACTTGCAACAAGGTGTTTAAGTCATACCAAGCTCTAGGAGGCCATAGAGCTAGTCACAAAAAGATCAAACGATGCTCTGCTTCTAAGATTGAGAGCAGTGACAACACTGCCGAGTTTGACACAGACCTCTCCACTGATCATCCAGTTGCATCAGATCACAGTAAGCTCAGTAATCTCATTCATGATCAAGATGTTGTGAAAGCTGAAAGCATCAGTACTACAAAGAGTAAGGGGCATTCTTGTCCAATTTGCCTAAAGGTTTTCCCCACTGGTCAAGCATTGGGAGGTCACAAGAGATCACACTTGATTGTTGGTTCAAGTGTGTGTAGGAACAACCAAAGCACCACAGACATTCCCAAGCCAGCAACTCCTGAAGTTAGAGACTTTCTTGATCTCAACCTTCCTGCTCCTGTTGAAGAAGAGAGCAGTACCAACCATGCTGCTGCACAAGCCTTAAAGCCATGGTGGGCAGGAAGCAACCTTAAGCCTTATGAGGCTCTAGTTTCATAGGTCAGTGTCGCTATTGATGCCAACACTGAATCTCAAGTTGGTGCATAAATATATATATATATATATATATATATATATATATATATATATATATATATATATATATATATCTCGAATGCTCAACTTGTTAAACAAGCAATAGAGAAACTACTCTTACTTCATACTTCGGCTATGGTTTTACAATGAAGAATCGAGGATGTACAGATACATATTTCTCGATACCGATTCATTAATTCTTTCAAGATTTCGAAATTTGCTGAGGCCTAGCTGCTCAATGCTTGCAAACTGCTAAGCCTCGTCAAATTTCTCATACGAGTCATATCCCATTTTCTTGTAACTACCACATTTTTCTTGTACTTTGACCTCCAAACTTCAGTACTGTAATTCATGAACTTCATATTCTGGTTTAAGACACACATGTCCTTTTATGCAGAAAAGGTAATCTGTTCGGGGTAAATGAGTGAGGTGTTGAAAAAAATTGGGATAGATAGCTAGCTGAAGGTGGTTGTTTAGTCACCTACCAATAATACCATTAAACATGACAACCCATCTCACTTGTTTATTTCCTTTCTCAAACTTAGTATTGCCAAGTGATGCTTATATTTGTCTATGCTAAGATCTAAGCTCAATAGAAAATGACGGCTTCTTTATAAAAGAGAGAAATTTGACCACTTCAAATCTCTACATGACTACATACAAAGTATAAGTGATCACTTAAGCACGCCAACTCTACTGCTCTCATATTAGCTGCAAATGGGGTTTACTTGAAACTGAGGTTGAAGTTGCTAACATATTAGTAGCTATATAGGTAAAGATGCAATAATCTTAATAATATATATATATATATATTTAAAATAGGAATAAGAGAATAGCACTGTTTATAACGGTGCTTTCGTTTATTTCAGTTTTTTTACAATGTGCCATTAATATGACTATAAAGATTATTATGTTCCTGTTTTTATTTTATTTACAAAACTTATATATATATATATATATATATATATATATAAAACGTTTAGAACTTAGCACTGTTCATTTCGTGTGCGGAATGAACAGTGCTACCCCTATCACACGGAATAACAGTGCTACCTCTACTTACAGATTATTAACGTAATGTCATTGAACTATTAACGATATTGTCATTGAACTTAATGAAATGACGTTTATGCCCCTCATTTCAGTTTGCTTACATACTGCCATCGAAACGGGATTGCTCCACCGACTCACAATAGCTGGGTTACATGATTGCCATATATGTATGATATATGAAGCTCTTAGTTAAAGAAAACTATTAGTTAAAATGATGAACTCTTCTAATTATCAATTACAGGTTACTTTAGAGGCATAGATAATCATGCAATTAAGGATGAAAAATGCTGACATAGACGGTGTGATATGTAAAGTTGCTGGAACTGGGGGAATTAAGACAAGGGTGGAATAGGTTGAGTTTGGTCGGCAGTTATTCCTAGGCCGCAGCAAGGCGCGGGATTTAACTAGTCATAATAAAAACATTATATTAGACATTTAACTCACTTATTGTGAGCTTAGCAAATGATAAAACCAATCACATACAAGATACTAGAGAAACATAAAACAAGAGTCAAGACGCTCAATTATGGTACTCTAAATCCTATGAGTCTATCTTGTTGTATTTAGCTCGCACAATCTACCAAACTCTATGCACTAACACTTACTGAAATTTGTTTTGGCCCTTTGGGTAAGGGCTTGGAGTGTTAGGGCATATAACACCCAAGATGTTTTTCCTTGTCACCTTTGAGATCTGCTTGAGTGCTTTGTTTTGAGATCCGAAGAGATTATCCCTTTTCTATAGAAATAGGTTCCAGAGTAGGCCTGATCTCTTTTCTCCAAGCTTAAGCCCAAAGAGTTGGGTCTGGATCCAAGCTCAAGTCAAGATTTGGGTAATAGAGACAAACATCATTTTCAGCCGTCGGACCTCCGCCATTCGTTGAACTTTTTCCGCTCCGCACTTTCGATTCAAATCCAGACAACCGATCAGAATTTGAGCATCAAAATCCTTACTTGAGTTTGGCCACAAATCCGAGCCCATCTTTTCAATCTCCAGATTTGGTGAATTCCAAACCCAACTCCAGCAGGCGACTTATGTCGTCAATGTTGCACAAGCCATTGAACCCAACCAGAGTTCTCCGACTAATTCATTCGATGTCATAGACACCCTTTCTTTCTTCTTGAAAACACTCTCAATCGCAACGAATCGCTGCGAAAGGGGCACTAGATTGGTCGAGATGCGGTCATCATCGTCCCTGGAGAAGAAGACTCCTCTCCAGATCGCCGTCACCAATATCTCACCATTAGATGGCCTTGGGAACGCTAGGCTCGCCGCCGTTAGAAAACCTAGGTTTCAAAACCCTAGGCTGCTCCGTGAAATGCGAAGTATTCTCTTCTCTCACGCTAAACAATTTACAGATTTTGTGCCACTTTTAAATATATATATATATATATGATTATTTATAATACATATTTTATTCCTTTAGAGTTTTGAACTTTTGATAAAGCATTTAAGCTTGAGGCTTTGGTTTGGCAAGAGTATGGGGAATTAAGTCAGAAGTGGTTGGTTTATTCCGTTTGTTTCACTTGCTCTCTAGTACCCGGCATTTGGTAATTCTATGTCAAGCAGCTCGTAATGAAACAATGCTTTGAAATTGCATATGGTAAGGCTCTCAGGTCTTCATCAACTGAGATAGGATAATTTGATGTGTTTCCAATTGCGTATGGTTAGTCTCAAGTTCTATTTTTTTTTAAAAAAAATTAAAAATTAACAAAAACAAAAACAGTTGTGTTAAACCATTTGGTTTCCTCAGGATCCAAACCAAGGCCCAAATCTATAGTTATCTCAAAGCCCAGATCCATAGCCGAATGCCAAGGAACGGTATTCGACGACGCGTCGTATGATGTCACCATATATAACCCGATCACTCAGTCTCACTCTAATAGCTTGTTCATTCCTTTCTCATATTTCTGGACCAGATAGATGTCTAAGTAGGTAAATCAGCTTCTTCTTCTTTCCTCTGATTTTGGTTTTAGTTTGCAATTTACACTATTTTTTAATGCATGCTATTCAAACGACAAGTTCCATCGAAATTCTGTGTTATTTTGGTGACTATGTCTGGTAGAGTGAATTCAGCTTCAAGTTCTTTGATTCGATTCACATATATTGATATATATGCATGCATTTTTCTTAGTGCTGTTTGCTGAATCGATTCAGTTGTGGAACTATTAGGGTTTCACCACTGGCTAACATATTCAATCACAGATTTCCTTGTTTTGAATCAAAGAATGATAGCCAAGCCTTCTTCATAATGAACGACCTTCTTTTTTTCATTTTTTTGCTCAATATACATTGAGCTTAGTTTAGATCTAGAATTCTGATGCTGATGGTAATGCTGTGGAAGAAGCAAACTCCTGGCATGAAAATTTAGGTGACAACTCAGAATGTCAGCTCAATGACCTTTAATGTATCCTGTTAAAAAAAATGACCTTTAATGTATAGAATCTGGTTACATCTCTGGTGCTAATTTATGCTCTTAAGTTCACCTGTACTGGAGTGCATGATTGATGCGCCTCTTTTGTCTTTGGAAGAGGTAAAAGAAGTAGTGGCCCGATTTAGGCGTGCCTCGAATCAGGATGAGGAATTTCACAGATGGGGGTAGGACAATTGGAGCCAGAATGCAGACTTGATGAAGGAAGAGATCGAACAAATAAGCTGTGGTTGATTTACATTCTTTCAAAGGAAACTCTACATTCTTTCAAATAAGCTATCATTCTTATGCCGGCGGCTCCACTTTGAACAAACTAAGCCCAATTCATTTGGGCCGCATAGTATTATACTGGGTCTTGTAGCAGTGAACTTAGCCCAAATCCAGTCTACATCCCCATTCACTTCTCTGAAACTCAAAACAATCTCTGCGATAACCAAAAACCAAACCCTAATACAGACTCCATTTTCTCTTCCAATTCCACACACCCAAATGTTCAATTCCAGTTTTGCCTATCATTACCCCAACACCACCTTCGACCCCAGCTCTCAATTCTCCTATTTTCCTCCGGCGGCTTCGTATGATCACCCACCTGGTGTCGACCCATCAACCCATGCTGCTCTCCAATCTCAACCCCCATTTGGTCAAGACCCAATTTCATATGCACCTGTAAGTGACTCCCCTCCCCTTCTATTCAATCTTTCTCTTTTGATCATGTCTGTTTCGTTTGAATTTTGATATTTTTTTTTCTTTGGCGGTGATTTGCAGTCAATAAAATCTTTGAATGAGAGCTTGTTGGTGCCTCCCACAGCTGCAAATTATGTGTGGAATAGCAATTGGACAGATCAAACTAATGTTGCAGGGAGCTTTCCGTATCAAACCAATGGTATGCGGTTTCGTGTTAGATGTATCTCTGTTCTTGTTTGCAATAGCAAAGCAATGTGATTGGCAATGAAAAGTGATTCCACTGCTGCAGCGTTTCCAGGAATGTCCAATGGTATAGACAATGTGAGCTTTCCTAGCGAAATGAGCAGCGTGGGCGGGCAAGTGATGTATGGGAGTACGAGTGTGGTTGCTGGTGAGGAGTTGGGGACAAAGAGAAGGAAGGTTATAAGTGACGCGGAGGCACTTGGTTTTCCAAAGATTTGTGAAATGTGCAATGTTACTACCAATAGCCCTGAAGTTTACAGGATGCATTTGGCTGGGAGAAAGCACGCTGCTCAGGTGAATTCAAGCATATTATCTAGTTGGCATTTTTGTATTCTGCTGAATTGTTGACAGATTCATACTTGTTTCAATGGTAGTGTGTATTCGCAGCATTTAGTTTGTTTTTTCTGTAACACTATGATGGGGATTAAGTCCAAAAGTTAAGCCAACTTCTATCTCTGTTATTGACATTATACTGCTAGATCAAGTTCTTCAATGTATATGCCACCTTTCATGCCTTAGATTAAACAAGCATGTGTTTTTCACCATTGTCATTGTACATTATTTATTGACTGTTACTATTTCCATCTATGTTGTCATATTAGGCTAACTTAATGTATCGAAAAGCTGGTTTGAATTCTGCTCCAAAAATCAAATCCAAGTTCAACGGCGTTTCACAGAAAGATCCTAACAAAGCCAAGTTTCCTCAGTGTGTATGGTGTGAATATTGCAAGATATTCTGTAACAGCCAGAGTGCCTATGACAAACATATAGTCGGAAAGAAACATCATAGGAACTTGGATCAACTTGAAAAGTTGAAGAACGAAGGGAGTGCCCCGATCACAAATGCTCCATCAGGTGCAAGAAATCCACAAATTGGTCCCATGGAAAAGGCTTCCCACTCAAAGGCCCCTTCACGAGAGGACTTGGAAACAAAAAAGCAAAAGGTTATACAAGGAGGAGCAGCAGCCAAGGAGGTTAGAACGTGCACTGTTTGCAATGTGGTGTGCAACAGCCAGATAGCTTTCAGTTCACACCTTTCTGGTCAGAAGCACGCTGTCATGGTGGCAAAACGAGTAGCAGATTTCAGTGTCTGATTGATATGGACAACGGGGATATCAACTTTAGCATCCTTAACAGTTTAAGATGCTTGCATTTTTATGGGGTGTGTACCTGGTACCCTTCACCAATTAGATGGCATGATGTAATCCAAGGCCATTATTATGACTTTAGCTGTGTAAATATTGAAGAGGACCCCATTTGGCCTTGTTTTTTAATCTGTGGCATCCAGACTTTAGCTTACAATGTTGTAAAAGTGAGGTGGAAGCAAGATTTGGGTGAAGGACACTAGTACACTTGTCTAGCAGAATCATCCTCAAAAATATTTCTTACCAGAAAGTTAAAGTAAAATGGTCATCAAAACAACTGGTTTTTGTGACCTAAATCTAATCAAGCAATCTCAACTGCGCAAATTTGGAGTTTATCGACTGATCTTGAGGCGGATAATATTTACTCAAAATTTACCCTCATCTGCCCGAAGCTTTGGGACTGTGATTCTTTGAACATGTCTTTTTCTTTCTTTAGCTGCATACAAATCCAAAAAAACACACACACAAACAAGACGGCAACCATCACGATATTAAACAATGTAAACAACATTATCAAATCAAAATCCCAAGAATCAAAGTCCCAAAGACAATTCCAGATTTGAGTGATTTGGTGAAGGTTATGCTTAGGGAGATGGCGCAGGTCAGTCTCCCAATGGAACAAATCTTTAGACTGAATTGAAGCTTAATATTTTAGAGAATCTCCAACAGGGTGGATGGTAGCTATATTAGATTTGATGAAACACATTGAATGTGATGAATCACATTGGTGAATTCAATGATAGGCTTACAATTTTGAAAGACTGAGTATGCCACACATTAATTCACTGGAATCCTTGTAAGTTTATCCTCATTGTATTGTGACAATCTCTGCTACATATTCTGAAGTTGATTTTACAAATAATATGGTGGTGAGAAAGCTCTCTGTGATCATTCTGTGTGTGGTCTCTGATATTGTTGTATATTTTTACAGAACTATGGCACAAGAAATCTACGCTGTACTAGAAGCTTAGAACTAGCTTCACTGCAATGGAGGTCCTTCTAGTCTGATGTAGTCATACATGACCCCTAGGAAAGTATTTCCGCCTCTTGTCTGAGTAAGATACAGTGTTGTTTCCTTCACGCAGTTGAGACCTTGGTACGTCAACACTGAACAACCAATACAACCATGAATTCCATGTCTTGCTTAGCATTGTCCTCTCCTATCCGCCCTGTTGAGAACAGAGCTGGCATGTTTTCATAGTTGAACCGAATCTGCAGCTCTGCATACTCAGCCGAGGCCAACAGTGTAGAAGAGATCATGTTCAGAGTATAAGTCTCCATAACGTCCCCAAATCCCATACTGCCTGAACTTGTCTGACTCATCTGAGTGATTATTGTTATGGAGTTTGTTCAGCAGAGTTGGATATGGATCCGTTATGTAAAACTCGGCAGCACTCCGGTCAGGGATGCCGATTTCCCATAATGTAGGACCAATTCTTGGAGGCCAGTAAGTGAGCTTCTGCAAACTGATTTGACTTCCTGGTTCAATAGTAATGATGTCCTCATATTTGTAATCTCCACCAATCCCTGGAACCCATAAATACAGATTATAGTTCCCAGGTCGAACATCTTTGATGGCAAAGTAGCCATTTTCATCTGCTCGAGTCCAGAACTGGTATCCCTTGTTTTCTGTTTGCCATGATCCCACTTCTACAGGTGCAGCCAATCTCACATAAGCCGGAACAAGGCTGGTGTTGTTAATGTACCAATCATTCACTAGTAGATTTCTGAAAACTGATCCTCGTTGGTTCGAAGCAGGGAAATCCGGGCATTGAATGAAGTTGTAAGGCCAGCTTCTGACCTCTTCAAGCATTGTCCAAAGTGTAGTAGTGGGATCACTACTTAAACCAGCTTGATTAAGATACACAAATACAAGTTGCTTTGTAGCGTATGACTGCAGAGAACACACATATTGTTGTCGGATCGACGTGGGAGGTAAGATCCTGCTTCAGAGGTCCACCAGCACGAAACTCAGTACTTGGTGATTAGCCAAAATCCCACAGATGAGCTGGTACTAACCAACCGTAGACTTTGCCTTCTTGGCCCTCAGTTGAGTGCTGATACTTGTCATCTACTTCTCCATGAAAGAGAGGATTGCTTAAAAGCTTAGCTTCATGATAGGCCAACTGCTGACTTAGACTTCTGTCGCCAGCTGTTGGCATGAACCTTTTCTTGTATCCGACACCGCCATGTAGTTGAATTGATCTTGCTGAAGCATGAAAACTAGTCGAACGTCGTTGATGGCCAGCTAAGGCCACCCTTCATCT
The DNA here is from genome assembly GCA_951800085.1 of Comarum palustre. NCBI lineage: Eukaryota > Viridiplantae > Streptophyta > Magnoliopsida > Rosales > Rosaceae > Comarum > Comarum palustre. The sequence goes on along the minus strand of OX637580.1, from coordinate 19,903,443 downwards.
CGCTGGAAGATGGCGTATGCATAGAAGCCTGAACAACCTCGCTGCATTATGTACCTCTTGTCGACTGTTAAGGGGATCGTTTGGTCACTAGAGAATGTATGATTGTGTGTTGATGAAAGAAACTTCAACTTGTGTTGAGAATGTAGCATGTCTCCAGCTAGTTGAACAATTACGAAAGTAGCTCGAGACATGCTACGTCTACGTGTTCTGGGCCATAGTGGGTTAAACGGGCTAGGGGAATTGCAAAGTTTTTTTTCCAACGATCAGTGACACGAGTTCTTTATCCATGCATGTAGTAGAAGTATAGACATGTATCTACATACATGGCTGTTTGGGTTGTAGCCCAACTGAGAGTTGGGCCAAATAGTTCTAGGTATATATATATACTAGCTCAGTAGCCCAGATAAAAAATTATATATATATACTAGCTCAGTAGCCCAGATAAAAAAATACTACTGAACGACATTGCAATTCATCTTCACTCTTCAGTCCTCACTCCTCAATCCTCAGTTCCACACACTGAAAACCTCATTCGCACTCAGTCGCAAGCCGCAGTTAGCCTCACGCCAAAATCAAATAGGCTTAGTCCGATCTGATCTTCAAAGGCACTCAAGTCTTCCTAGTTCCTACACTATTATTTGAGATTTTGGGTGAAACTCCAAATCTCGAAGCCCAAGGTATGATTTCATATGTTATTTTGAAAAGTTGAAATTGAATTAACTCCAAATCTCTAAATTTTCCATTTAATCTGATATGTTCTCTTCAATCTCTTGCAACCCAAGCCCCAAGGTCACAAAGTGTAGGCTAATTAACTCCGTTTCAGCCTTTCAATTGCCCAGGTCTTGTGAGTTTTTCTTAATCTTTGAATCCTTTGATCATGTTTAATTGATGTAATTAAAGTTGTTAGTAGAATAGCAGTAATTGAATTATTGATAATGGTACTTATATAATATGTATAGGTGAATATAATGACTGATCGCCGAAAGCCTAAAAGGGATAAGAATATTCTTTCATTGTTTCAAACTGATACTCCAAGTGGTAGTGGGGGTGGGACGAGTGTGAGTGAGAATATAAATCTAACAGAAAATTATGAGAATGATGTCCCTTTACATCCTTCTCCATGTGTACCAGTAGAAGAGTGTTATAACGAAAGAATTGAGATTGAAGAGAATTTTGATATTACATCTCTTGAGTGTGATCTATGAATACAACGTGCAATATGCCAGTACCCTTTGAATGTGCGTGAAAATGTTAGAAGAGCTTATGTGGTATTAGGACCGTGTTAGCCTCGGTTAAATAGTTACCCATCTTCTTTTGATACAGGTCAGTGTCGAAAATTTAATTATAAGTGGTTTATAGATTGGCTTTGACTTGAGTATTCTGTAGATATGGACAAAATATATTGCTTCCCTTGTTTTTTATTTGATAGTTATCCATCCACCATCCAACATTCACTGAGACTGGCTTTCAAGGTTGGAAGAATGTTATGTCGAAGTAATCGGGCATGGTTAGTCACATGGGTTGATTTGTCTGGTGTTGACTTTACCGGTTTCTACAGCCACAACAGAGAGAGTCCTTTCATCTATGAATACCAAAAAAAGTAGACTTCAGAATAAGATGGAAAATGATTTTCTTGATGGTTCTTCACATTGAAAAGAAGTTTGCTGAAAGTGTTGATAATGATTATGTGATTAAGGAGTTTAAGGTTAGTGGGCACCTACGGGTATGGTTCAGCTAGTTTTAAATTATTGTTTTCTTTATTGTCTTCAAATAATTTTGCTTGTAATTTTTAATTTATGAGGTTTTGGTTTTATATTCACCTCATATATTTTAATGTTAAAAGAATAAAAGGGAGTAAGGATGAGCCTCTCAATTGGGTTCCAAACCTCACAAAAAAAGTGTGCTGCCAAAATTACCTCAATCCACTTTTGATTCTTAAATACGTCCCTGCATGATGCATCACTATGCTAACAGATTTGATATTTGAAGCTTCCTCTATTTCTGGCTTTTGGGGTCGATCATCATATTCACTCTCTTCCCAACTTATGAACTGGTTTCATGAATAAGTTGCATTTTGATTTAACCTTTGATAGCTCAAACAATATTGTTCTTGGTTTCAATTGCATAATAGCCTCTTGCCCTCTTTCATTGTCTTCTCGCTCGTTTTAAACTTGAACTCGGTCTCATATGGAATTGGAAGTTGAATCGACGAAAATGTAGAATCATGCATAAACAATGGAACACCATGCACTGCCACAGTACGTGTTGGCTCCATTTTTTGGCTTAGATTATTTCGAAAGGCGTTTTCTTTGCACAAATGTGTGCGACATGATGGAAAGATCCCCATTGACTAAGTTACAAAACTTATATCATGCTCACATTTGTAGGGTTTTGCATTATATAGAAGGAAATTAGGTCCTGCTTGAAAATTGACTTGGTAGTTTTATGCAAATCCAATACCGTCGTATATATGAACTCCAACTTGCCAAAGGCATAAGAACAAGTCCAAGTTAATATTAGTGGCAAGACATAGTTCATCCCTAACCTTCAAGGCTTCAACCATATTGTTAGTTTTTTTTAACTCTGTGTTTCGGCGAATGTCTCATGTATTTATCAAATTACGTCTTTTCAGTGTTTTTACCTATAGAGAAATTACTTACTAATATGTACCATGGCATACATATATTTGTAATACTCGTGTTTTTTATCTCTAGACTAACACAAAGTTATCTTTTATTTCTTCATCAATCAAAATGAGTTTCCCTTCGGACTAAAACTAAACTACCCAAGGTAGTAGCATTTGAGTATGGATCTCTCCTTTGCAACATAATCCAAAACAAGAAACGAGAGAATACTTGCCAACTTGAAATTTAATTATCTTTGTCCTAATAAATATACGAACAAATAATGTTCGGTTGTCTGTTACATCCTCATCAACCTTACCTAATTCTAACTCGGTTTCTTTTTTGATAAGAATTCTAACTCAGGTTAATCCTTCCTTCGTAAGAAACAACATGTAAGGAAACAACCAACCTCTTATACAATATGATCAAGTGTAGAAACATGATCAGATACATAATGCTGTTGAATAAGTTATTGAGATTTGAAATCCAACCAAAAATTAAGTTTTTTGGTTGGCTCTTAATAAGAGAAAGGCTTAAGACAAGAGAGAATAGGTTATCCAGGTTCAGTTTTATTGCTGATAACTCTTGTCTCCTTTGCAACATTGATGATGAATCAACTGACCATCTCTTTAGTTATTGTGAATTTACCAAAAAATGTTTGGAACATGTCTAATGTTGTGCCCCCAATTAATTGGGAAGAGGGCATCCTTAATGTCCTTAAGGAGCTCTTTATTTCATAGTTATATGATGCTAATTTGTTTCCAAAAGTGATCACTACTTGCTGGCAAGTCTAGAAAGTGAGAAAAGACTTGGTTTTCACTTTTTAGAGGAGTTGTTCTTAATCCTCTATCAACCACTTTAGCAGTTGTTTCTATGAATTCAGGTCAAATTAATTTTAGCGAAAGAGTTAAAATCATTGTACCAATATCAAGTGACAAACATCTCCTAACACTTTTGTTAAAATCAACTTTGATGGATCAGCCATAAGTAACTCAGCTACTTGTGGATTTATAATTCGAGACACCGATGGAAGACTAGTTTTTGTTGTCTCTTATAGCATTGGAATTGCTTAAGTTCCTATTACTGAAGTAGTGACGTTAAGAGACAGCTTAATCAAAGCAAAGGAGAAAGACTACTAATCTTGAAGTTGAAGGAGATTCCAAGCTTGTGATAGACGCAGTGAATTGACGTTTTGAGCTGCCTTGGAGATTGATCAAACTAGTACAAGACATCAGAAGGTTGGTTATTCGTTTTGATTCCATTACTTTTCATCATCTCTTCAAAGAAACCAATTTTGTTGCCGATATCATTGTCAATATTGGACATTCTTATAACTTACATATGTATTGGAATGACATAGTTCGTTATGAGACTTCGATAACCTTACTTTTTGATATGGTAAACGTTAGAGATTTTTTTTAATGTAATTTACTTTTTTTTAAAAACCTCTTATATAGGAAAAATAATCAAAACAAAAACGTGTAATCATTTGGATAATAAGCCGTCTTGGTTAGTTGAAAATTATATAAGATACGGTGGGACACCAAGCAACGGCACTTGCTCCTCACCAGTATTCAGTTTCACGTTCTCAAAATCAAATGCGACGACTTCGTTTTACTGAGACCCCCGCCGTGTTGTCTTGCCTAGTCTTCCTTTGAATCCTCTCTCTTTTTCTGTCTGTATAAAGGTTTGGGCTTTTCTCTGAAGCCTTCATCTTTCCCCACATTGGATGCGATTTCAGGTACCAAACTCGTTTCCTTTCGTCGATTCCGTATCTGGGTTTTGTTTCTCACGCCTTGTTTTCACTTGGGTCTTGTCAATTTTGATCTTTTTCACTTGGGTCTTGTCATCTTTTTCTTGTTTCTATCATGCAGTTAAACTGCTCAATTTGTTTATGGGTTTCGTGATGTTGTTTGTTTGGTTGATGAGGATTAGAAAAAAGGTAACTTTGATTCCTTTGTTTGTGTGTTGTGGTGGGGTTTAGTAATGGAGAAGGTGAAGTCAACCCAAGTCAGAGGTTTGGTTTTGTGGTGTACCCAATTGGTGAAAGTAGAATCGAATAGATTCTTTTCTCTGTTTGATTGTGGGTTTGTTTGTGTCTGGTTTTGGTTTAGATATGATTGATGCTGTTGTTCTTGGTATGAATTTTAGGTTAATTCAACTGTTCTGCTTCATTGGAGTTTTCCAATGATATGTGCTGCTTGATTATGAGCCTTTCAGTTTTGATGCTTTAGGGTAGTCAGAATTTGTACTTGTGCTGTGGTTTTGCCTTGAAGGTTTTGTACATATTGATAAACGGGCCCTTTTGTGTTTCTCACATGTTGTTCTTGTTTGGTCTTCCAGGGTTGTTAATCTCTGTACGGATTTTGGAAGTACTGTATTTTTTAGTACTTTAAGATCCTGATCTTTACCTTGTGGACAGTGTAACAAATTGTGCATATATGACTTCAAAGATGTTTGGCTTAAAGAAGTCTCCGATAAGGGCTGGTAAGCACAACTCAGTTGGCCTTCTATATCCTGCGTCCTCCAGCTCAAACCCATTTGATGACGAGCCTGCTCAAGTTAGACAGAATGAGAAGCATGCACTTGTTGGTCAGAATGTGAAGCATGCAAATGATAAACAGTCACTATTTGGGCAGAATACACGCACCAATCCTTTTGATGATGATGAAGGAAAAGAGAATACTTTGTATTCATATAAGGGTACTTACACAGAGAGAAGCAAGTACAAGAATGATTTCCGTGATTCAGGTGGCGTGGAAAATCAATCTGTGCAAGAGTTAGAAAGTTATGCAGTGTATAAGGCTGAGGAGACTACAAACTCAGTCAACCAGTGCGTGAGGATTGCTGAAGATATACGTGATGATGCTTCCAAGACTCTGGTCATGTTGCATCACCAGGGAGACCAAATCAGAAGGACCCACATGGTTGCTGCTGACATTGAACAGGATCTCAGTCGGGTATGGCTTCTTGTACTAAACCAAAATTGTCAACTTCAACCATCTAAGTCCATATGAAGGGATAACACTTGCAGGTATCATGTTCTCTGTGTGAATGAAGTAGTTTATTATTTGATATCTACCTATGGAGGTGATTTTCTTTAATAAGAGATGGAGTAGGAAATATGTAGAAGATGACATTTTCTGTTTGCATTATGCACATCCATTTTCTCTTTGAGGCTTCCAGCCTTGAGAAGCCAATTTTTTTTCTCAAGGTTTTGTATAGTATTATAGTAATCATCATGTATTTATACATCTTTAAGACCCTCCTTATGCATTGCACAATAGCTTCCCATCATACGCTTCTCTTAGCCAAGAACTATTTGTATTGGTATGATGATGTGCAATGAAACTAACTGTTTAATACTGTTTATTTCAGGGTGAAAAGCTTCTGGGGAGTCTTGGGGGCATCTTCTCTAAGACTTGGAAACCAAAGAAGACCCGCACAATTAGCGGCCCTGTCATCATGGAAGGTTAATTTGCTGCCCTTTCTGTCCATCACTCATTGCTCTTTTGTTGTTCGCTAACACCAAAAATATCATTTTGAGAAAGTAGTGATTTTGTTGTTTTTCATTTTCTGTCTTGTTCATAAAATTTGAATTACTTGCACTATGCAGATTCTGCAATTAAAAGGAGCAGCCACTTGGAGAGGGAGAAGCTGGGACTGACTTCTACACCGAAGGGATCGTCACATTCACGAACACCACTTCCTGAACCTACCAATGCCCTTCAGAAAGTTGAGGTTTGTACTTCTTATGACTTTTTTATGTGCTAATAGTATTGTAGTTACTTAAAGGTGACGGTAATGAATCATTGATGGATCTGTTTGCCTGTCCATGGACCGTTTTTTCTTTTCTTTTACCAAATTTCCTGGTTTTCCAACTCTCTTTCTACTCCCTGTTTTAAGGAATCACTTTGCTTCTTAGTTTGTCAATATAGGAATACATGTAGTTTATTTCCTTTTCCTCATGTATCGATCATGTGATCTCATATTCCTCATTGGCTTAACAGGTAGAAAAGGCGAAGCAAGATGATGGACTGTCAGATTTAAGTAATCTGTTGGGAGAGCTGAAGGACATGGCCATTGACATGGGGTCTGAAATAGATAGGTGGGTTATGATGATTCAGTATTGGTGTGTTTGCATTCATTGCTTCTATCATAACTATTTTGTGCATTAAAGAAGCATATCCAACTAATTACTCCCCATGATAATTTCAGGCATAACAAAGCTATAGGTCATATGGATGCTGATGTTGACGAGCTCCACTACCGTGTTAGAGGCGCTACTCAACGTGGTCGTCGCTTGCTCGGAAAGTAGAATATGGGTTGTCAATGGCCAGGCTGATGATGTAATCTGTCTGTCCTCCGTCTGTCCATTTTTTTACCAGTAATGAATTCTGGTCTCAGTGTACCTGGATTTTGTATACAACTTTTGACGCCATTGTTTGATATGGATACATTCCCATTAACAGGAATCTGTTATCCAACCCGAATGTTAGACAGATCATTGATTCATGAAATATTTGTAAATATGCCTTCAAGTATTTGCAATTTTGCAGTATACTGCACTAATATTCTGCATTTGGTGTTGGTTGCTGGCTTTAACTGGAAATCACAGAAAACAGAGCTACATTCACAAAATATATGTAGTCACTCTTTTTTGAACACCAATATGCACCAACTTTGCAACCAAAGCAATAAAACTTCGGTTTAACAGGTACTTGTTTCATACTTGTGCTATGTAAATCTAATGGTTTGAGGTCCATGATGCATGAGCTTGGGGGCATAGATTAACACATTGTCAATTTTCAATGCTGCACGTTTCACATCATTAAAGAATCAGGCAGACCTCAAACCTTAAACTGTAAGGAATATATGAAAGGATATGGTATATAATTTTACTTTTCTTTGTTCTTTTTGGTTCTTGTGGATTACTTGTTTATTCAGGACAATTTACAAATTACAATTGCTGAATTGCCATTTGCTCATAGATTCCGCGAAGTAGCCAAGTACTGTATAAGCTATTGGGGGTTGAAAAAGAATCATCCACAAACTGGAGCCTCAAAGTGAGGTAACACAACAAACTTGATGGACAAAGAGGCGATCGAAATAGGAGAAGTTATGGGAACAAGAACAGGTTCTAATTCCGGGATGTTTCCGTCCTTGGTGATTGCCAACGGAACCCCATTAAGGACCATGATTTTGCTTCTAAGGTTCCCATCTTTTGGAGTTAAATGGTATTCTTTTCTGTGTAACGGTCCATCTGATGCTTTGAGACCAACCCATGAAACCGTTCTCTTCAGAGCATGACTGAATTTACTTCTATTGCCAGAGTTCCTTGATCGAACAGCTGTTTCAAGCTCCAGAACGTTTTTAACATCGACAATGAAATCTGTCTGATTGCTTAAATTTATGAGGAGTAGGGTTATACCGGTCTGCAACATTATTAAGAAGATAGTCAAAAACTACTATAGTAAGAAGATGCTTGGGTGTTGTTTTTTTCTAGTTCATCCGAAATCTACAGATAATAGACTTACACTTCCTTTTGAACAATGAGCATAAACACGTAAATGCGGTGCCCCGTTGCGGTCAACCGCAAGAACACTTTCTCCCATAAGTCGATGCCACAGAAGTGCACTGTTCATTAGAAAGCATTTGATGATTCAGGATTTGACAAGTGTCAAGTAAAAATATCCTTTATATAGTCACACCAACAGTCATGCTTTACCTGTAGTAATCAGGGTTGGGAACAAACGAGGTTCTGTTGAGAAGGCCGTAGTTCCCACCAACTAGGGACTGCCTGCAATACACTGCTGTATTGTACGTGGCCGACATCCCAAGCTGATCCAAGTACCTGCAATTCATATACAAACAGTAATGCAATCTGTTAATTACAGAAAAATGCATCAAACAAATGTGGATTGCTCTTCTTTTTTTATTTTTTTTATTTTTTCCTGAAAAGCAAAGCTTAAAATAAAAGATACATGATGTAGCATGTAAACTGGCAATCATAATTACCAAAAGCTGTTCACAAATGTGTTGGACACATTAAAACCACCGCTGTTATAGGCTCCTCCGGACTCTCCAACCCATATAGAAGCCCAAGGTCCATGCTGTCTCACTGTCGCTGCAAGATTATTGAACGTACCAGATATTTGGTCCAAGTAAAACGGATCCAATATCTTTTGCATCAAGTTGGGATCAACACCTGAATACAAGAGTTGAATTGTTAAATAGAGGAGAGATGAGACCAATAAGTAGGCTGCATAACAGAGTGGAGTTAAATGAGCAGAATGAACTGTTAAATGTTCCCCCGGATCATCTAAACATCTTTACCGCAACATAAAGAGGATTTCCATTTATTACCTTCATTGAAGATAACAAAGTAAAAAAGAGGAAGGGTTCCTAAAGTCAATAGTTCAATAGGACTGCATATCTGTAGGAAAAATGATTAGTATTGGCCATTGTATAATGGGATACACATCCTTCTAATTATTCACTAAGGTTGGTTGGCATACAACCAAGTTTACAGCGAGAAAAGGGTCTCCTGTGGTTGTATGCACACACTCTTATAACTTGCATACTGTGCGTTATAAAAACTTTGACATGCAAACTTACCTGGACCCAGATTGTAAATATGCTGAGTGACAACATCAACTACGCCTGAACCAGAAACCTCTAGAAGTGTGGCAAACCACTTCTGATCAAAGAATCCTCCAGGTCCTACAAGTGCAGGCTTTACATGGGAGTCATTGTATAACTGGTTGACAATGTGTTTTAGCTTGATCAAGTCTTTTCCGTATTGTTCAGCTCCAACACTAGCTCCAACACCATTACCACAGAGCTCATTACCTACAGCAAGAAAGACAAGAATATAAGTGAAGCGAAACCAAAGCAAGTGGCAAGAAAGATGTTCAACTCTTTTAAAAGTCATACCCAACTCCCATGAGTTTATCTGGTAGCCCTTCGAAACAGTATAATTAATGAAATCATAAGCGTTGCTAGAGTCCCAATCTCCAACCCAGACACCTGCGCCTTTGTGGTGCCTCCCTGACAGTGCATTCAAGCTAAATGTGACGAGGAGCCTGAAAGTGTAAAGTAAACATCATAAGTAATATAAATAGGACAAATAAACAACAGTCCAACTTTCTTTTATCCATGTTTTTGCTTCTCTACTGAAAGTTCATAATTAATATTTCTAACCTTGTCTTGCTGAAAAAATGGTTAAGCTCATCCCATCTACTCATAGGTAGACATCCTGTAGAAAATCCAAACAACCCGCCCTTCTGCTTTCTAAAAGGATGACAAGGAGATTTCAAATTTCCCACACCATACAATACTTGGTCTTGCAAGGAACCCCCAATTCTGATCCTCAACTGATCAAAAGCTATATCAAATCACCATGTAGAAGAATAAATTAAGTTTGTAGATAATAGCCAATGACACTTGACTCTAATTTAAACAGCAAGTGAAGTCTAAATGATGCAAACTTATTAATACGGATTGACAAACCTTGAATCGACTTGGCAAGCTGAGGATGAGACAAGTTCTGGCAACAAGAAAACCAAATTCAGTATGAGTTTAAACTGATCATCTACTATTTGACACAATAACCCAAACACAGGTATCTCAGCTTGCGTACCAAATTTAATACAGATGCAAATCCCCATGGACAGTGGTTGTAGTCACACTTTTCATGACTCCACCAATCAAGAGTGGCACAGACAAAATTGTTATCAATATGTCCAATAGCTTTTGTCCCATTAACTACAACGCTAGCATGTCCGACTTCTTTGGCCAAAAATGCAGGCAGAGAAACCAGAAAGAGAATCAAGGAGACGCAGAGTTTCATTTGTAAATCAAGTTCTAGCTTACCCACTCAGCTGATGGAGATTAACTGCAATAGGAGATATATATAAACTTTGGAATGTGAAGCAGATAACTGTGCTAATTAATACGCCCAATAATAGCTGCTAATGAATAATAATTCAGTACAAATGGGAAAGAAAAAGAGTTTGGATGCATTTCCCTCAAAAGGATTGCATTAAATTACAACTTCTTACAAAATCTTATAGATAGAAATACAACTCAATCAACTTATCAATGAAAACGGTTCTCCACCAGATTTTGTAACTAAGAGGAACTGTTTTCCCAATCCTGCACTTACCAAAAAAATATTTTCCTCTTCTCAAGCCTCTATTGATCCAAATCCGTTCATTACCGCTACCTGATACAAAAGCAAAGCATGAACATTGATTGCATTTTCATGAAGCGACACAGATTCAATCATAACAGTTCCAACTTCCAGATCTCAAATTCAATATATACCATCAAAAGAAACATGCTTTACACTCACACCCATACCTGATCATATATAAGACAACCACATACAACTCTGCCAAATACCAAATCCAATACCAGTATGAATAACCCCAGCTCAGAGCAACCTCAAGTAAACCCAAAAAAACACAACAGATTCTATTTCTATAACTACTTTTCCTATAAGAGCAGGTATAATCCAGAGTTCAAGAATCAGTAGGTAAAGAACAAAATCAGAAGCAACCCAGAAACAGCTTGATCAAAACAATCCAAACCCACATCATAACTCATCTCAAAGCTTAAACCTTTACCATCAACGCGATCAGTGAAGGTCAAACACAAAAGCATGCACCTTTCTTGAAGCAAATCACATCGACAATGTGAAGCTTGTTAGCTTATAAACAAGCAAACTTAATATTTGTGGACCACTCAAAGACATGAGCACGCCGTTTGGTAAGATGGGTCCATCAAAGTTTGGAGATTTAGAAAACTTACGGTTTAGTTTAGGCATAAGAACTATTAGAGGTTCCATTAGTACAGTGTGAGGTGTAGAAAAGTCGGCGAAAAAGGAGAAGGCTTAGATGTGTGTTACAGTCAAGTATCAGATTAAGTTGGGTATATTATGTTAGTGTGAAAGTGAGAGATTTTGGGTTGGATTTGCGTGCAATTCTATTATGTAATCCCTAAACCTTTCATGCTTAAAGAGCTCTGGTCTTTACCTATAAGTTATGCCAACACCAAAATCTTCCCTCCTAAAATAAAGGGTATTTGGTATGGTTGTGAAGAATGTTTTTGAGGTGTGTATGCTTCACTGTTTGACTACGGTCTGGTTCAACATGTACAATTCATTCTTTTTTACGTTGCCCATCAGCACAAGTGATCTTGTATAAGGACATATTGCCATTAATGACAAAAATGATGTTTGGTTTGCTTAAGGCAATCTATTAAATTTGCAACTTGTTAGTTGCTTATTTTATCAAATTCAATAAGAGTGTAGCTGTTAGGATCTCTATATTTGCTCATTACACATTTCATTCTCTTTACACCTCTATTTTATTTTCAAATAAAAATATTTACTCACTACACCTCCTTTCAAATTTCAAAAATAGCAATTCACATATATTTTCATTTTTCTCATTACACATCTTATTTACTCACTTGATCTCCAATCGCATTCCTTTTTATTTTATTTTTCAGATAGCATGTGAAAATCCAATCCCGATGTCCATTTTATAATTTTTTTTCTTTTTCACGCAAACCTTTATTCTCGACCTCCTTTTTTATATTGTTTTTGCTTTTCGCAAAATTTCACTAGACTTTCATTTTCTGATCAAATTGTAAGAAAGAACTCATCAATTTCATGAAAAAGTTAATTCAAATCATGAAGAGTGCATTTATATTAAAAATTAAATAAAGAAAAAGGTATTATATGCCTCAAAATTATACCTATCGATCATCAAAATAATGTTCTTATTGTTAAAGTAAAATGAGAATCGGGAATTCATCTGCTCATTTTATTACATATCCTCTTTATATAGAGATAGTATTACAAAGGTAATTGTTGATACTGAGTCGCTACCATTTTGTGAAATTCAGTAAACATTTCAAATACATCACTCTTATTCTTCAGTAATGATACCCAAGTCATGAGAGTGCAATTATTAATAAAAGTTACAAAATATCTGGCACCAAAAAGAGAAGGAATTTTCGCAGGACTCCAAACATCGGAGTGAATCTTCATAAAAAGAATATGACTTTTATTCAGACTTGGTGAATATGAAATACGGTGGCTCTTGGTCAGTTCACAAATGTCACAATGGAAATCTGAATCACTGACCACCGAAAACAAATGAGGTTGCAGCTTCTTAAGATAACTAAAAGATAAATGACCTAAACGCCGATGTCATAACCATACAGCTTCCTTTGCATTCTCTACCCCAGTGATCTGATTAGCTTGCCCCAAAAGATGCTTCTATTTCTCTCCATTCTCTGTCAGATCCAGGTAGTATAAATTTCCCCTTCTAACACCATAACCAAGAATCTGTCGAGTCAGAATGTCCTGAAACACACAGAAAGACGGATAAAAGGTCACAATACATGCAAGAGCTAGAATAATTTGACCAACAGAGAGGAGATTATAAGCTAGTGATGGAACAACTAAGACAGACTCCAGGGTTAAGTTATTAGACAAGACAACAGAACCTTCTCCAGTAACCGGAGTTGGAGTACCATCAGCAGTAGAGACAACATTTTGGGAGGAATGTTTAAGCTTTGTCACAAGGTTAGGGTCACTGGTCATATGGTCAGATGCACCTGTATCAATTATCCATGTATTATTCAAAGTAACCTTACCCTTCATACCTGACAGCGCTACACTAGCGGAGGCATTGTCCAGATGCTCTTCCTCTGTAGTAGCAACGGCAGCCTTGCCCAGATTCTTTCGTGGTTTCTTGGTGAAATCCCACCAATCGGTGTAACCAATCACTTCATAGCATCGCTCCTTGGTGTGACCTATTTCTCCACAATGAATGCACTTTCTGTTTGCAAAAGGACTTGGTTTACTTAAGGGGCGACGTGGAGGAGGACCTGAGAAGCCCGGAGGAAGACCCTGCTTGCGTTGAACAGCCATAACCAAAGATTCGGTTGGTACAGAACGCCCCAAAGTCTGTTTCTCTGACTGTACCTTGCGAATGTAAGCATAGCTCTGCTCCAAGGAGAATTTTGGTTCCTTTCGCAAGATCTCTCCGCTCACCTGATCATACTCCGAGTCAAGTCCACTCATAAACATGTGAACACGCAACCGGGACATTGTTGAAGTCTCTTGAACTACAGCTGCAACATTATCAATCTGAGAGACTACCCTTTGATCAATCTCCTGGAACATGGCCACCAATTCATTGTAGTAGGTAGGAATAGGCCGTCCATTATGCTTTGCTTCGAAGCACTTCTTGTTCAATTCAAAGATCCGGGTTTCATCAGAGTCATCATAAAAGGTTTGCTCTACAGCTTCCCAAATATCTTTTGTAGTAGGAAGACGAATATACCGGTTCATAAGAGAAGACTTCATGGAGTCAATGAGCCAACTTTTCACTTTTTCATTATACGTGGCCCAAGCTTCATATTCTGCAGAATTCATGGCGGGTTCAGCCTTTGCTCCAGTCAGACAACCAACCTTTCCTCGTGCTCCAATGCGCATCTTCATGAGGGGAGCCCATATGGTGTAGTTGGACTCATTCAAGACAACACTAGTTGGGAACGTCGAGCTGTCTTGTTGGGTGGTGTAGTGGTGATGGATGATTTGTGAGAATGGTTGATGCTCTGTCATAATTGCCTTCTGGGGATCTGATTGTTCGCCATCAATTACAGGTTCTGCCATTGAGGAATTCAGATTTTTTCAAGATTGGATTTTTAGGGTTTCAAGATGGTTCGATTTCAATGGTGGTAGTGGTGGTACGCAGCTGTTTGTGGTGGTAGTTTGGGTGTTCTTCGAGATTCAGGATTCAAAGGATGCAAAGCAAGTTCAAAGGATTGAACCTACTCTGATACCAAGTAGAAAAGAATACTTCAATTCAGGGTTAATTCAATAATTCTATTCATCCCACAATAGAGGCATATATACAAATACAAAGGATTAATCTAACTCTAATAGGAAACAATCTACCCATAAATACAAGATATCCTAATTACGTAAGAATCCTAATTATATACGGATTTACAGCAATTCTACATGAACACAAACATGTTCCTTCCACAGATATCAGTTTCAAATCTGACAAGCCACTTCTTATGATCAAAATGACAGCTTATTACTTACATGCTGGCTCTAAAATGGTACGTTTTTCTCAACCAAACAATGGACTCCTTCAAGTAGGAAAACCCCTAAACCATGTCACTGATTTTTTTTCCTTTTCAATATCTGCAGGCAGTGGCGGAACCAGGAATCCTAAATAGGTAGGGCTAGTTTTTAAGAACACAAAAAATTTTCGACCTTGACCTCCATCCCAAGAAGATGGATAACTTATTAAAACCGGTTAATACGGTCCTAATACCACATAAGCCATTCTAACACTATCACGCAAATTCAAAGGATACTTGCAAATTGGCTGCCTTATTCCTGGATCACGTTCAAGACATGTGATATCAAAATTGTTTTCCAACCCAATTCTATCACTATGACACTCTATAGATGGAGACTCCTGTAGTGGAACAGATGGAGAGTCTTCTAATTCAACATCATTCACAGAATCAGCATTCTCACTTCTCCTCCCAATCTCACTTCTAATCCCACTTCCACTCCCACTCCACTAGTTCCATCATTTTTAAACCATGATAACAGATTTTTGTAGCGTTTACGATTTGGGCTATCCGTCATTATGCTCAATAAGACAATGCCTATAATAATATGTATGTATCACTATTAGAAATTTAGAATTATATGCATAACATCCAAAGTCCAAACAAGAATTATATCAGCAATGTTCACAAGCTCACCTGTCTGGCTGTCTCTCCTTCAATTCATCAGCACTCAGATCCCCAGTTCCCCACACTAGCTTTGTTAATCTGCTCTCCCCAGTTCACAAGCTCACCTGTCGTATTGAAGATTTGAAGTGTGAGAGGATTCAGCATATTCTAATCAATACCAATACACTACTTAAACGTCCAGGAGCATAGCAAATAGATCAAAATGCAGATACTGGCAATCAAACTCAGGAAAGACTGGAAAGTGATTATACAATCTAGTAATCTACCTTGTCCAAATTCAGACAGCAGGAAATGTAAAGATTCAATCTTGGAACATCACTAATGTAAGTTCACGTTCATATCGAGTATAATGAACAATAATTTGTAATCCTTGCATGGTTAGTTGAGAGATAACAACTCCAATTCGCAAGAGTTGTCACTCTGGTCCATAAAACATGTCAAAACCATTTTAACTTCTACAGATCATCTTGTAGGTTCATATGTTTGGTATATTGAAGAGACGTCTTAAGACTGCAACCGATTGAGACCTATTTCTACAAAATGCCATACATGAGATATAGTCCAAGCATGCAGTGCTGATGATAGAGGGTGGAAGCCTTTGGAAGATATCTATATATATTAATCAGATAAGCAACATGCACAATAGAAAACATTTCAACGTGTTATCAGTCGATAGCTATCTGCACATATCACATAGATGTATATTTACCACAAGATGTATATGATTTGCACCTCACGAACATCCAGATCAACAGAAAGATTCCTAGCAAAACCCAACAAAATGAACAGAGAATCAGACAATCAGTAGTAGGGATCAGACACCCAATACTGAAAAACAAGATCAAGAATTCAAGATGGAAACTTTACCATTCAAGGAGGACCCAATCAACAGAAGGATTCCTAGCAAAACCCTCCAGCACCGCCGCGCTGCAACTCCTGCAAGGTTCGATCCGTTCGAACTTCGAAGCTTCCGAAGCAGTGGCGGAAGGACGGTGAGGGTTTTGCCCTCAGATCGCCGGCAAGGTTCGAAGCTTCTCGCCGATCTCACTGCCACTTCTTGTGCCTATCGGTAAAGTCGTGAAGAATGAGGAATTGAGGAGTGAGGGAAGGGAGGAGTGCTGGGCTGCTGGCTGCTGGGAGAGACGACTCACGACTTAGATCTGTTTTTTTTATATGCTGGACGCTTGGGTTAGTTGGGTATATATACCTACGGGTTTTTCGGACAAAATCTCGGTAGGGCTATAGCCCTACCAGCCCTCACAGTCCTTCCGCCACTGTCTGCAGGTTAGTGCATCTTTTGCCACCAAACATCTCTGTCAAGTTGGCGCTTCTTGCAATTTGACCCTACAGGGACTCCAGATGAGAGAACTTGGATTCCTGAGTTGACTATGTATGAAACTGAGACAAGAGTATTTGCAAAGATCAAGGGTGCTGGTTGGAAACATGTCATTGTTGAGAGTATTCTATGCATATATCTGACGGAGATGAGATAATCGAACGGTGTGGATTGAACAGGTCACCGTCAGTGACGGTGCACCGAATAAATTTGGTCATTGTTCCACAACATTATATCATGACGAGCAATTCATTTCTAAAAGTCACACATGACAAAAGAAAAAAACGATTAATTCCTCACTAAAAGTCATCAATAACAAAAGAATCAATGATATTAAGGATGCTTCCAACAAGAAATATATCAAAGAATTGGTGTCTAATTGAGACATGAATGTACTAGGTTGCACGGTCACAAACCCACATTTGGGGTTTGGTAACAGATAACTCGTCGGCAGAAGTCTCCTGGTGTTGTGAAGTGAATTATGCTTTTTTTTGGAATGGTGAAGTGAATTATGCTGATGAGGATAACATGGTCATTCTCAACCTCTAGGACCTTGTTTTCCAAGTTCTTCTCTCCTCTACTCTACCCAAAATATTTTGGGCTTTCAAAGATTGAACCTTTTGAGCAGAGATGGCTACATTTCCACGTCGTATGGCTTTTCCAAGCTTTTGCTTGAGGATGGTCTCTGAAAATGATCTCCAAGCTGGCAAGGTAACTCTAAACATAAACCCCCCTCTATTTCTTTCTCATCATCTCCTTAAAGCTTTCAACTTTGTTTACTTGAAACCTGCATTAGTTTTGCTTCACTTTTCATCTTCTTAGCTTCAAAGTTGAGACCTTTACATGTTCTGCTTGATTTCTGAACTATTTGGACTTGAAAGCTGAAAACTTTTTCATGTTTGGACTAAAAAGTACTGTAAGGAATCTTGTTCTAGTCTTAGCTGGTTAAAATGTGTTGATTTATGGTTTTCGTTTCCAGAAGTGTGAAATTTCTGGCTGCAATGTTCTTGTGCTCAGTTGTGCCTATTGGGTTTTACCCGGCAATGATAAGTGAGCTAATCAAAAGTTCCAAACATTATTGATAAAGTGTAAATTCCAGTGTTAACTGCCTATTTTTACCGTCTAGAGTTGTTTTTACCAATGTTTGAAGCTTGATGCGGGAATGCTATCTAAACGTTGATCATTAGACAGATATTGTTTACTAGGTTCGAGTAATTGGCCTTGGTTGTTGCACAATGCTGTTATGTAAAGTTGTGGACATCTCAATTTGAGGAAGTTATTTGCACAGGAACTTCCTGATTCAGCTGTAAAGAAGTATGGACATTGTATGGCGGAGTTTATATTGCTCAAGGTTCCAAATTGTGGGACATTGTGGCCGGTTGAAGTGACAAGGTCAGTGCGTGGTGGTCGAATGTGGTTACGCAAGGGATGGAAGGAGTTTGCAGACTTTTACTTGATGGACGAGGGCTACTTCGCATTGTTCACCTATGAAGGCGAACATTCCCATTTTCTAGTGCGCATTTTCACTGGAACAAAATGGAAATAGATTACCCTATGTATGGACCAGGTATGTGTATTTGGAAACTTCTCTTGTGTTTGTGTAAGTTTACGTTTAGAAATTTTATTGGATTTTTTCTTGTGTCATGGACATGGACATCATTTGTGTTGAAATTGATCACTGGAAGTAAACAGGAGTTGATGGCAGACCAAAGAGGAAAAGATCAGGAGCCAATCAAGACATGCCTGCTGCCCCATTCAGAGGCTAGAACCAGTCCAACTTCCTCTGGGTCCTCGACTGATGAAAACCAATATGATCTTTCCACAGCTGCTAGTTTCAAATCTGACAAGCCATTTCTTATGCTCAAAATGACAGCTAGATGTATAAGCAGATCTGGCTCGGTAAGCTCTTCTCAAGAACCCCATGATGTATAATGTGAGAAATCGAATGCACACGTTTGAGTAATCCGCACATCCTGCAGTACATAACTGCATCTTTTGCCAAGGAACATCTGTGCAGACCTGGCTCTTCTTGCGATGTGACCCTACAAATTTCAAAGAACGGAGTTTGGACTGCTCATTGCACTGTTTTTGAAAACAGTGAGCACAGACAGTGCAATAGTTTCAGGTGCTGGTTGGAAGGCATTCAAGGAGGACAATCATCTGGAGGTATGACATTTTTGAGTTGATAGAGGAGCGTACATTTGGAGTTTACATTATCCGAGCTAAAAGGAAGATCAATAGGCAAGATAAGGATAGTGAAGACAAGCTCATGTTTTAGTTTAACTATGTGTTTGAACTGGTTCGTGGTTCCACAGCATACCATTGAGGTCTATAATCAGCAAAAACACAAGAGCAAAGGTTGGTTTGAGATTAGATACGAGAAAGAGCAAGTATAATCTTGAGGAGAAACTGGGTACTAAATAGAGTTGAGACTTGAGAGGTAGTATATTAGTACTGTTAAACAAAAAGTAGGCGCTATTTTGGTTGGATTCTGCTTGCAACATCTGCTTCTCCGTCTCGTTGGAGTAGCTTTGTCTAATGAAGGTTTGTGTATTATTTCCTCATCTATTTTCTCTTGCATACAAGTTCTGGCATCAAAGTTATCTAAATAGACATATGATCACTTAAAAGTAATCCAAAACGTAATAACAAACACGCAGAATCAGACGTCTTTCTGTTGCTGAAAGAAACACATGGACAAAGGCATTCCCTGAACTATATATAGAACATCCCTCATGAACTCGTGAGTATCCAAATAAGTCGTTTTATCCCTCATTGAGTACCGATACCCAGGAGTACCAGCTTATGTAGATCAGTGGTACCAATTAGACATAAGATTTTTTTGGGATACAATTAGACATAAGAAACTTGAAATTAAGAACACTACTGCTAATTTGTAGACAGGTCAGAAGGAAACCTTTCAATATCAACTCACTGTTATCCAAAACAAGTTAGAAAACCTTGTACAAATAGGAAAAGAAAACCATGAACGCCAAGGAAAGCCTTCATTCCTTATTTAAGGCATCCCATGGATCAGTACTCAGTAGGAGAAAAACGCTAATGGCCAGAAGCACATTGCCTAAACTTGACAGCTTACCTGAACTTGTTATTGACAAATCCTTCCAATAACAAGTGCATATTTATAAAGTGCATATAAATACAGACAATACAGTGCTTCAAATGCAATTCTCTGAATACATATCCTATATATTTCTCATTTGGGTTTTCTATTACAAGATATAGCCAATAATTGATGCTCGTGTTACAGTCAAACAACTAATATGTCGTTTAGTCATCCATGCACTCAACAAGTCTACGAAAACAATAACAGTCTTACTTAAAAGAATGCTGGTTCCCAAAAATGGAATTTCCATAAGTTTATTCTGTCAATTCTACAGTACAACAACAATTGCTTTTCCACATATATCCTATGAAATTAAAATTTCAGAAGATACCTTGATATGACCTCTATACGAACAGCATCTTCACCAAATGTCTATATTCTGTTATTCCAACAGTCACATAAGTCTGTTGCAGATTCAATATTGTAGGAAGCTTAAGAGTCACAGTTTAATGTTGTAACTTGGAAGGCGAAGCAAGAATGCCAGAAGAATTCAGCATGCATGCCCAAAAGACATTACTGGTCAAAATGAGAGGGATCCACAATGCATGAGCTCATACTCCAGCGATGCTAGGGTTCTCAGTAGAAAAGAAATTTTCTGCTCTATCAATGAAGCTGATAGGAAATCTACAATGCAGCATCATAGAGGCAGTTTCTGAAGATGGAAGAATCTGCTTTGGAGCCAACTCTTCACAAGTCTTCATCGTTTTACTTTCCCTATGGCTTCTCATCTTGCCAATTCTCATGTTGTTTCCAGAAGCAACACCCTTTCCAGAAGAAACCCTAGAGTTCTTGTTATTGTTACGGCAAGATCTTACGAGCACATCATCTGCTGAGCAACTGTCTACATTGGAATTGGATCTAACTGCTGGCAAGACATTTCTGCAAGATCGTAACAGGGAGAGTAGCATATCTGTACTCATTTCCTGCTGAACCACACCCTTGTTCTGCTCACACCCGTAACAGGCAGCAACCAGTGTGCCAGCCAAGACTGGCATCAACTCAGGATCACTGAAGAATACAAATGGCAAATCGCATACCTGACCTCACCCACTAAATAGTTAGTTTACCCATGCAACTCGAAGATGTAAACATTTGTAGGGAAGCCTTCACTGACCTTGTGAATAATGGTAGGACTCTTTCCCCAACGAAGGACAGCTTGATTCCCAAGGTGGAACAGGGCAAAGTGACCAAGCAGCAAAAGAGATTCAAGCAAAAGCAGCCCCACCTGAGACACAAAACATCATACAGAGATAAACAGAAAGTTTGGAACTACTTTAGAGCCGAATAATGCAGCTACTAAAATATAATTGAACCGAAATGTGACATGAATCGGTTACCGGATCCTTAGCTACTTTCCACTTGCTTGTACAGTGAGAAAGCAGGAAACTCATTAAATGGAAAAATTCCATTTTTAGGTCTGGCCTAGCCTGCAAGCATATCAGGCAAGTAGAAACAGAATAAGCTCATCACGAATAGTTTCAAGATGACATTACAAAGTGAGCACATCAAAAGGAGCCATAAAACAAAAAATATAGTTAAAAGGACCTACTAGCATTCTCTGCATGAACTTCAGATCCAGAAGAGCCAAATTGTTCAATACCTTCAGCACTCCAGTTGCCACATCTTCAAAATTAGATGGGAGGGCATCCGAGGCCTGAAACAGAGTAGAAGTTTCTCTTTAAATTTAGGTTCAATATTCATAACCATGAAGCCATATGTAGAGAGCAAGGGTAATTGTATGTATCTAAGCATTCAGCCAAAGATTGGCAACAGGTGAACAGACCCAAGATTTATATTTAGTCAATGTGGATGAATTTGCATTGTTTCAAAATTTGTAACATCTACCGCAACTCTTTTACGGTAAGAATAACACCAAGCACTGGTAGCACTAAATCAGTGCAGATTCACAACCATCAATTCAAGCAAATTAGTTTGGGTTTGACAATAAAATCACCTGTTCAGAAGACAATCTATTGTTTGCCTGTAATAGCACAGATGTCAACAGAGAAGGGAGACTGACAAGCCCTGTTTCTGATACAGCTGATAGAAGAAATGCTACTGGTTGCTGGAAGGTCACACAGTTGTCATTCTTATGTTCTGCACCAGTATCCACCAAGTGTTTCACTTCCTCCACTGATGCGAAAGGCTCCATGATATCATCATTCACCATCTTTAGGGGTCCATCTGGAACATCTGTTTTGACTTTGTTAGCAATGTTTGATTCAACCAGACTATTACGCTGCTCTTCCTTAGCAGCAGAAACTGACTCCACAGATTCAGTTATCTTACACATCTCATCTACTGGTCCATCCCTTGGTACATCTGGTAGATGTACAACTTTACCACCATTCACCAAAGATGATGGAGGTCTAAAATCTTCCAAGTTCAGAGTTGGAGGAAGATATTCCGAATTACCACACTCAGCAATCTTCGCCTCTTCACTTCCATTTCCAAGCAGTATTTCAATAGATTCATATTTCCAATCAATAGAACAATCAGTTTCAGGCCTGGAAGTTAAGACGACCAACAAACGTATACTTAAGATAATTGACGATGGAAATGGTGACCCTTCCACCTGGGGTCGATCATAAAGGGCAAATAAATCTCGCAGCCGCTGGATAACTTGGTAGGAAATCAGCAGCTCTAACAAATTATCCCTCATTTGAAGTTGTCGTTCATCAGAGGTTATGTGGCTGAGAATTGTTGTTACAGTCCATAAATAACCGTCTAACACCTCAGATATTGATTCAAAATTTTCAGTGGAGGTTTTGGTAGATGGGAAGTTAACATTACCAGAAGGATTCAAGGATACTGCTATCTTTATGTAGCTCTCTAGGGAAGCAGACAGCATTGGGATGATTGGTGGCAAGAGATTCTGTGCAAGAAAATAACTCCTGTTCGTAGGGAGCGATAACACCGCCCTCAAGAGTTTTAAAAGATGTATGGTCACCTGACAGGCTTCAGGTTTTGATGTATGAGAAGCAGGCAGGGCAGATGCTATAAAATCAATCAGACCAGCTTGGCGGGAAGCCTGCAGTTCCAGCTCCTTTCCCTCCAAATACTATGCTCATAAACCGAAAAGCATATCAGCATTTGCAAGTCAATATAATCATCCCACAAGTACATTAAACTTAAAATCCCTACATGAACATCAGAAAGGCAGAGTATTTGCAATCATAAAATAGATTCATTAGAAAATCAATCTGAAGGAAAAAAAATCTTTTCAGCACAAATATAACGTAGTTACATTAGCAGATTTAGATCTTTCTTTTTCGTGCAGTGGCATGTTCATTCTAGATAAGAGAAAACAGAACAAGATATAATTTTCATCATAATGATCATTATCTTAACAAAGAAATGCTTAATGCAAAATCATAATTTATATTAGGCTATCCAGTAACAACTTAATAAGCCTCAAAACCAGCGTACCTTGATCATTTCAGCTGTTATTAACCCAATGCTTGCAGCTCCTTCTTTTCTTGCTTGTCGGAGTCTTTGAAGTTCTTGAAGCCATCTCCCAATCTTTGCCCTTGCAGTTCCCAGTGCAGTTCTGTATCCAATGCCAGCATTTTCAGCACCAACAAGAGGCTCAAGAATTTCATATTTTAGAGCCATAAGTCTCTGTCGAATTTTTTTAATCCTCCGCTTCACTGAATGTTGTGCTGTATTATTGCTTTCCGCAAAAGTGCTACTTCCTAAGCCTGAGAAACTGCTTACTTGATAATCATCGCCATTGTTAATCGATGATGATCTTCCCTGAACATCCTTGAATAGAGTTCGACGCAATAAAGGTGAAGATTGATCCCTGAAATCCATAGAAGCTCTCTCTCGTATCTGCTCCAGGTAAAATTTTCGGCGCTGCTCACTTTCACGTAATCTCTCTGCCAATTTCTGGGCCAGCAGTTCAGCCTCCTCCTGCTGGGCTTTGGCTCTTTCCTCCTTCCGCCGAAGTTGTTCGATGGCCCTCGCTTCACGTGCTGCACTTGATGCTTTACGTTCCTCCTCCCTTCTAACTTGAGCCTCTTCCTTTCTCCGCTGTGTTTCAGCAAGACGCTGCAATTTTTCAGCTTCAATGAGTTTCCTCCGCTCTAAAGCAGCTTCTTCTCGCGCCATATCCTCTTTTTGTTTAGTTCTTATCACTTGAAGTTTTTCAGCTCTCCTCAGTTCTGAATCATGATGCTTCTGGCGCAAACTGAGCTTTTTATTTTCTTCGTTTAAGGAAGTTATGAACTGAACCTCTTTGACTTTGATGCTTTCATCACCAGCTCTCTTCACTCGTTGAGCTAGATGTGCTTCATGTCGAGATTCACTGCGTTGATGACGAGCATGCATTCCCTCCCGTAACTTCATATTTTTTACAGCCTGCAATTCATTGACTCTATTCATCTTTTCAGAACTACGATGAAGCTTCTGAGCTCTCTCATTCTCTAGCTCGCTTCTGATTCTCATAGCACGGGCATGCTTTTCTTCTGCCTCTCTCTTCAGATCCAAACTAGTTTTTCTCTTCTTCTCAGGGGACATTAGTTTATCATGCAACATTCGTGCACGATCAGCACTTTTCCTCATGCCAGGTGAATGTGACACCCGGGAAGACACACGACAAGAAGATGAAAGAACATCCTGCCAATTCCTCTTCTCCTTCCAAGCATCCATGGATTTCCATGGAGCTGAGTTCCTCTTTTCTTTATCTTTTTCCAAAAGTGGAATTTGCCTTTTGGACTGATCAGTAAACTTGGCACCACCTCCTGTTGACAGTTTGTCTTTCCTAGCAAGCAGCTTATCGGCTTCAGACCCAGAGCCAGACTGTTCTCTCTTAGTTTTTCCAGCAGCAGAATTATCCCTAGGAGGCAATCTAGATGCATTATTAACAAAGGCAGATGAATTCTGAGAGAGGCGTACCGACTTTACTCTGCTCGAACTGCTTGGTTCAGTATTCTGATTCCCAATCAGCACAGCTTCAACAAGATCTGAACCTCCACTATGTCTTCTTGACTTCACTGTTGATTCATTGTAATTAAAATTCCCATCATTTCTTGTAGGTGACTTATTGAGGTTATCACTAGATTGGATATTTGTGTACTTAAGGCCCATAAGTTGAGCATCATTTGCTGCACAGAAGCTAGCTCTTTCTTTCTGAATTTTCTTAAAAGCCTCAAGAGATGAGGATAGTATCTCTGCTTTGTGTGCGGAAGTTGTCATTCTTCTAACCTGCATGTGACATTGACTAGGATATTATCATTTTCACGATTTCAAAAGTGCAAGAAACCTGTCATTAAGATATCATAGTGATGGAGAAAAGAAAACATCAAGATCTCAATTTCAGAACAAACTGAGAATAAGATGTTACTGAGCAGAAGGGTAGGTTACCTCCCAAGAAAGGGCATGTGGCCTCCGATGGTCACTTTTCAAGGTGATGGGCACCCCATCAATCAACTGAGATGGTGCCTTTTTTATTTTCTCAAAATCTTCCACTCTAGTGTTCAAATCTCTGAAATCAGACCCAGCCTCTTCAAGAACAAGGATAGCCTCTTTCATCTGCTCTACATCGCACTCTAGTTCACAAAGAAGATAAAGCTCATCCACAGCCCGGTTAAGATTCTCAAAGAGATAGCACCAAAGTCTCTGTCTAAACCTTTCTTTGCTTTCCCCTGTGTCACAATCACCAAGGGCACTCATATTTGGGTTTGATAAATAATGTCCAGATGCTGTGAGGGTAGGCTCCGCACAAATTTCAGGGTTGCTCTCTGGTGTACCTAAGTCATTATCTTTAGAGATATGAACTTCACTTGAACTGTCACCATGTCCTGATTCTTCAAAAATTTCAGGATCACGTACGTCAGTTACAACCACCGGACCTTCAACTTTCCCCACTGCTATACGCTCATCACAAGATAAAGTGCTAGCACTTGCAAGATCATCAGTGACTGCTTCAATTTTTTCAGTATGTATATCCTTGCAATTTAAAGTACTGTTATCCACATCAACCATTTTGTCATTCAGAATTGGGTCAACAACAATTTCAGCAGATATCACCTCCTTGCAGTTATCTTCATAAAATTTATCATTATTATTCACTGGCGCCGTCTGATGAGAAACAATATTAGCATCTGCTGTTCGAGAAAGCAGTTCTTTTTCATGTGAATTTACGGAAGGAACAAAACTATGACCATTCTCATGCTCTTTAGAGACCATCAGATTTTCATCTCCAATAGCACCAAACTTGATTCTGGTACCGACAAGGTTAGTATGAGGAAGTGCCAAACTCTCATCCTCTAGATCTCCCCACTTAATTTTATGAACCACTTCAGAGTTATCACTTGCAGGGATTTTCTCTGAATCTCTAGTTTCACCATCAGGATTTGTACTAAATGGAGGTGACGTGGGACATTTAGCACCTTGCGTGTCAATGCCAATATCACAGGGAACAACCGTTAGACTCTTATCTGGCATGGGACTGGAACTTGCATCACTTCCCTGCCTTTGTACAGCACTAATTTCCCTTAGCTTTGG
This sequence comes from Comarum palustre, assembly GCA_951800085.1. NCBI lineage: Eukaryota > Viridiplantae > Streptophyta > Magnoliopsida > Rosales > Rosaceae > Comarum > Comarum palustre. The sequence goes on along the minus strand of OX637580.1, from coordinate 19,877,048 downwards.
AAGCCGGGATCTGCGCTTGCCAGAATAATTCCTACTGTTCTCACTTGATAAAGGGTGACTACTCAAACAGTTAGCATTCTTCGCAGAACTTCTCCCAACCCAACTTTGTAGAGACAACTTTGAGCTACTTCTGTGTTTCTGGACAGGAGACAACCAAATAAAGGAAAAAAAATTAAAAGCATGTTACTGACACCAAATGAAACAATATAATTCTGGAAAACGTGCAAAACAGCAATGCAGATCGATATCAACATGAATCCGTTACAGCTGAAAAAAGACTAAAGTCCAATAGAGACAACAATGTAGCACATTTAAACAAGTAAAAGTCCTCAGATACGCTCAATTCACTGTCATAATTTCACTTAAAAGATTATAATAGTAACCAATATCAACATGCAAGGTTGAATTTCATAATCATGGTAACCACCTCCTTGCCCTATACGATGATCTAACTTTCAAAAAGTAGCACTTCCAAATGATGATCACAACGAAACCAACATTTCCAGGTCTACAATTAAGCTCAACTTCTTTATAACAATAAAGATAAACGCCAAGAACAAAGCTGTACCCAGCTTCAATTACAATACAACATCTTCAAATGGTTTTCTGAATTATAAAAATTGACCTTTAACTCAATTATTCACTCCCCTTATTCAAATTACAGGAAATGCAACATTGAAATACTTAAGTTACTTTACAAATGAAGCAAACTGATGCAGTAAAAACACAAAAAAACACAGACCTTTTTCACTTCAAACCATCCAGAGCCATCATCATCTAGAGCTTCTCCACTGTTCTCCATCCCCAACTGATCAAACCCCAGATTCTGTTCATCAAAAAAGCCCCAATTTTTACATCAACCCAACAATCAAAACTCACTTCAATTACACAACCAATACCGAAATACACGATCTTGGTGATCAAAAACGAACTGGGTATTCCACAGAATCCGAAAACAAACAAGGAATGTGGAAAAGTTTGAAGCTTTGGTTGGTTTGTTGGTTTTTGTTTCTGATAAGTAAAAGAGAAATGGGACAGCTCAGAATGGACTAAAAGTCTGATTGGGAAATCGAAATTGAGAATGTGGGATACGAATTTTGAGGTTGAGAATTGGGAATTGGAGGTGGGTTTTAATCAAAGAATGGTTTTTTTTGGGGGAGGGAATAGAGAGAGTTTGGGACGATGGTCGGTGAGTAGGGTTCGGCGAACGAGTTTGGTAGTCTGTTGATTGTGCATTTACGAATTTGGCCTGACAGCTTTTATTATAGTAAACATTCTGTACTCTACACCATTACCAAACAAGAAACGATGATTTGGAGTAAAATATTGCATTTACGAGGTGGTGGTGGTGGTGTTGAAGTGGTAGATTAGATTATTACATACACTAGACAGAAAATGCCTGCATGTGTGTTTTTTTGTTTATAACAATTCTCTCAATATTTGGATAGGAATCGTTGCAAACAACGAAGCTGAATACAGAACAAGGCTACTGTAACTACACAGATGTTTTGTTTTTGTTTTGTTCTCTTTTTTTGGTCAAAATCTGATCATGGAATAGAATCTTATTCATCATTCTCTGCTATAGTTCTATGCCTAAAGCAATCCAGTGTGTGCTGAACACCAAGGTTACAACAAACAAGCGCATTGTCACGGACCTAGCCATTTGGCCACCACATTTGGTCCATGCGGCGCTCCCCCACCTAGGAGCCAGCCTTATCCATCGGGACAACATACTGGTTTCGCCCTGCCTTAGGCTCATCAGGGGATTGGCTCCAGACCCCGACCAGTTTGTGTAGGGATGTCCTAATCCCCTCTTCAGCGTCAAGTCCTCGACTAGCGACAAGCTCCTCAAACTCAACCGGGTTGGCCTGCCTGAACTCCGAAGGGACAGCACATCTGCTCTTACACTCCGTGATTTGGGAGCGCAATCCCACCAGCATCGCCCACAGTAGACACTCCTGAAAACGGGACGTGACATCCTCCCCCACCCAACATGGTGTACGTCCTCGTACACGGCACCCGCAGCACGCACTTCTACTCGCAGCACGATGCCCGACCGGCGTGTCGCGGCATCCCACCACGATGCCCAAACGACGAAAGGAGTTTCCCAAAGATCGCCCAACATAGCTTCCGCGCTAGACTTCGTCCAATCCTCTCCTTCGAGACACCCTGCCCACTCGACCCCTCTACCACGGGATCTCCCATCCACTCGGGGACACGACGGCACGTGTGCGCGCTCGGCAGTAACGGACATCCATCTGGTCCTCACCCTTCGAGGAACCCTGCCTACTCGACCCCTCCTTCGGGATCCCCCATCCACTCGGGGACACGACGGCACTTGTGAGCGCTCGGCGACAACGAACATTGATGTCGGGGCGGCTCTGATACCACTTGTCATGGACCTAGCCATTTGGTAAAAATGTGATTGTCCAACACAAACAGCACTATTAACAAATCATTTGAACAGGACTTACTCGCATGGTGTTTGGCAGAGTTTACAGAGAGGTTCGTCAGTCAAGGTGTAACCCTGAGTGTATTGCTTCTCCTTTTTTCCATAGCCACTACACAGGTGGACCTTTTTGCACACAGCATTCGACGGTAAGGGTTTGCTAATCTCATCATAAGGTGTAGACCGGCGCTTGCTTCAGCCCTTCCGTAGTCCCTATCATAGATGAAAATACTTTTTATGTATCTGACAGCAAATTGCTCCATCTCTAGAAACTATAAGGAAGACACTGAAATGAATTAACAATGCATTAATGTTAGATTACCTGCACCAAATCAGAAGAATATTCCAACGTCAGCAACAATCAAGCCTTCACAAAATCTGATCACATCTTGATTTTGAATATAGCTATAGTTTAGGATCAGTTTTGATATTGTATTCATTTCATCCTTATTACCTTCCTGTAATCTAGCCTAGACTCAGCCATTCACATTCCTGTAATCTAGCCTAGACTCACCTATATAATGTACAGACTTTGTGTCAATATGAATCAAGGAAAACACATTTCTACATGGTATCATAAGTCGAAGATCCTCCTGTGTCGTTCCTAACCTCCTTCTCCTGTGTCGTTCCTAATCTCCTCTCTATCTCAACCTTCCTGCGTCCCCTCCCTCCTCCATTCTCCTCATGGCAATTCTCTCTCCTTCTCACAGCCAGATCACCCAAAACACTTCCCAATTCACCAAATTACATGAAAACAATTACCTAGTCTGGCTTCGGCAATTGAAACCTTACCTCAATGGCATGAAACTCATGGGTTATGTTGATGGCTCCATTCCTGAACCCAGCACCACCATCATGTCCACACCAACTGATGGACAACCAGCCACTGTCATTCCCAATCCGGAACATGAAAAATGGTTCACTGCTGATCAACAAATCGTCAGCATCCTCACTTCATCAATGACAGACAACATCAACCGCCTCACCATCGGTTTTGACACTTCCAAAGCGATTTGGGATTGTCTTACCAAGCACTTCTCTCAGCTATCCGTTGCCAGTGCTACGAGTCTGAAGCTTCAACTCTTCGATCTCAAGAAAGGATCGCAGTCAGTGGACGCGTATCTCCAACAAGCTAAGTCTATTGCTGATTCTTTAGCTTCTATCAATCAACCGGTTGCTGATGCAGATCTAGTTGTTGCCACTCTTCATGGCCTAGGTTTGGATTACCTTATGCTGCGCACTGCTCTCTCAACCCAAAAACTCCCAGACTTCTCTGAACTTCGGGCACGAATCCTGGTGTTTGATGCTCAGAATCCATCGGCTGACAGTGACCAGGCCACTGCTCTCTTCACTCAGGGCAATCCCTCCTCTGGCCGGCATTCCAAATCTGGTCGGACCAACCCTTCTGGCCGGTACTACAACCGGCGGAGCTTCAGACAGCAGCCGCCGAACCACTTCTCCCCCAGCAGCAGCCGAATCCTTTTTCCCAGCCACAGCAGCGCCAATCTTTCTTTCCTCACCATCAGCCGCCTCCAAATCTCTTTCCGCAAACCCACATGCCGGGCTTAAATATCTCTCCATCTTGGGCCTCCAAACATGGGTCCAATGGACTTTTGGGCCCAGCTCCTCAATGGTGCTCCAATTGTCACTCAAACAAACATGGGCTCACTTACTGCCCTCACCGATACTCAGGCCCATCCACTGCTGTACCCTTTGCTGGAGCCCATTCTGCTGCTGACCCAACCTGGTACCCGGATACTGGAGCAACCCACCACATGACCTCCATGCCTGTCCAACACCCGCAACTTTATGGTGGACCTCACAATGTCTATATGGAAAATGGGGACTCAATGCCTGTTTCTCATACTGGTAACCTTCCCTTGTCATTAGGCTCATCTAATTTCTCCCTAAACAATGTCTTTCGTATTCCTTCCATTTGCAAAAATCTCATTTCTGTGGCTCGTTTCACTAAAGACAACCTTGTTTATTTCTTATTTGCACCTGACTTCTATCAAATTCGTTGCTTACAAACTGGTCGTCTATTGTTTCAGGGCCCATGTAAGGATGGTCTATACCCTCTCAATCTGTCCTCCATCTCCAGTCCTCCTCAAGCTCTAGCCTCCGTCCACTCTACTATCTGGCACCATCGTTTAGGTCATCCGTCTCCCAATGTTCTTTCTCACTTAAGTTCCGCTATTGGTTCCAAGTTATCTTTTAATTCCTTCTGTCGTGAATGTGCACTTAGCAAATCCCATCAACTACCTTTCAATTCCAATAAAGAGACTGCGAGTACCCCATTCCATATTATTCACAGTGATGTTTGGCAATCGCCTACTACTTCTGTTACTGGATTCAAATACTATGTGCTTTTCACTGATGAATTTTCACGTTTTTCATGGATATACCCCATGCGCCGTAAAAATGAAGTTCTTACTCATTTTCAGACTTTGGTAGCCATGATTAAAAATATTTTCAACACCACTGTCAAACATCTTCAAAGTGATAATGAGACCGAATATATCAATCATGTTTTTTCTCACTATTGCCAGGCTTTGGGTATCCAACAAAGATTTTCATGCCCTCATACACCTCAACAGAATGGTCTCTCCGAACGAAAACATCGCCACATTGCCATAATGATTCGCAGTCTCCTTCTTACCTCTGGCGTCCCACACCATCTTTGGGTCGAAGCCGCCCTTACTTCAGTCTACCTCATCAACGTACTACCTACCCCTACTCTTGAATGGGATACCCCTCATAACCGTCTTTTCGGAACTCAGCCACCCTACTCTTCCCTTCGTGTCTTCGATTGTTCTTGCTTCCCTTATCTTGGTGCTTATATCTCAAACAAATTGTCTAGTCGTAGTATAGAATGTGTCTTTTTAGGTTACAGTCCTCACCACAAAGGTTATCGCTGTCTAGATCCATCCACTGGTCGTGTCTATGTGTCTAGGAATGTTTTATTTAACGAGGTGAATTTTCCATACAAAAATTTTCAGGTACTATCAAGTTCTGATGCAGCCCCGATCGAATTCATCCATTTAAGCAGCCCAATAACTTCCCCGGTTATTGCACTGCCAAACAGCACAGACTCACAACCAAACACTCCCACTTCACCTCACACGGACTCGCCCTCAGCAGATCTCCCACTTGATTCCCCACCTCCAGCCGCACCGATCATTACTTATCGCTGGCGCCAACAAGCACCACCGTCTCTCCCTCCTTCCTCGCCATCACCACTACCCGCAGCTGCCCTTTCACCTAGCCCAGAACCGGAACTGCTGCTGCCTTCCTTGACCACCGCCTCAACCGCATCGTCGATTCCTCCGCGCCATCCAATGGTCACGCGACTTCGTGATGGATCGATTCCACAGCGAAATTACTCTGCTAAAAGCATTCGTCACCCTCTTCCTCATGCCTTACTGCACACAATCGAAGCAGCTGCACCCACTTGTTATACTCAGGCAGTTAAGCGGAAGGAATGGCGCGAAGCAATGACGGAAGAACTCAATGCTTTGCTCAAGAATAATACATGGACCTTAGTTCCCCCTTCCCCAACACAAAACATTGTCGGCTGCAAATGGGTCTTCCGAACCAAGCACAATCCTGACGGAACGGTCGAACGTCACAAAGCTCGCCTTGTTGCAAAGGGATTTCATCAACAACAAGGTATTGATTACGAAGAAACCTTTAGTCCTGTAATTAAGCCTGCCACTATCAGGACTGTACTTTCCATTGCTGTCTCTCGAAAATGGTCCCTCAGGCAACTGGATGTCAAGAATGTCTTCCTCCACGGCCTTCTTAAGGAGGATATATACATGCTCCAGCCACCAGGCTTTGTTGATCCAATTCGACCCTCTTTTGTTTGCAAGCTCCATAAAGCCCTCTACGGTCTCAAGCAAGCCCCTCGAGCTTGGTTTCATCGTATGGCTTCCTTCTTGCTATCTGTTGGTTTTATGCAAAGTCAGTCTGATTCATCACTGTTCATCCTTCACCATGAATCCCATACCATTTATTTCTTACTATATGTTGATGACATTGTGATTACTGGTAACAATGATACACTACTTCAGAGTTTTATAGATGCATTGGGCAGCCGTTTTGATATCAAGGATTTGGGAATACTTCATTATTTTTTGGGCTTGCAAGTAACCCATCTTACAAGTGGAATTCATATTAGTCAGCTTCGCTACGCCTATGATCTACTACACAAGCATGATATGTTGTACTGCAAACCAGTCGGCACTCCCATGTCAGCCAAACACATGCTCTCGGCTTCTGAAGGAGAGCTTCTTTCCACTCCCACAGATTTTCGAGAAATTCTTGGCTCGCTGCAATATCTCACCATCACTCGTCCCGACATTGCCTTTGCTGTCAACTCCCTCTCCCAATTCATGAGTCAACCGCGCCTCCCACACCTTGTCGCTGCAAAACGCATCCTTCGCTATGTTAAAGCCACGCTTGATCATGGTTTGTACTTCGGTCCCCAACGTCATCCGATTCATGTTGTTGCCTATGCTGATGCTGATTGGGCTGGTTGCCTTGATACCCGACGATCCACTTCTGGTTATCTGGTCTATCTCGGCACTAATCTCGTCTCCTGGTGTTCTAAAAAGCAACCCACAGTTGCTCGCTCCAGTGCCAAAGCAGAATATCGCTCCCTCTCTCATGCAAGTGCAGAAACTACTTGGTTAGCCTTCCTTCTTTATGAGCTTGGTGCACATCTTCAGTTCCCTATTTTGGTGTACTGTGATAATCTTAGTGCCACATATATGACCTCCAATCCGGTTTTTCATGCCCGTACTAAGCATGTTGAACTAGATTACCATTTTGTGCGTGAGAAAGTCACTCTTGGCAGCCATCGCATATGCTTCATCCCTTCGGTGGATCAGCCAGCAGATCTGCTCACCAAACCTCTGCACACACATCGTCATGCTTCTCTATCTCACAAACTTATCCGTCCAGGACCGCCAAGTTTGCGGGAGGGTGTTAGATTACCTGCACCAAATCAGAAGAATATTCCAACGTCAGCAACAATCAAGCCTTCACAAAATCTGATCACATCTTGATTTTGAATATAGCTATAGTTTAGGATCAGTTTTGATATTGTATTCATTTCATCCTTATTACCTTCCTGTAATCTAGCCTAGACTCAGCCATTCACCTTCCTGTAATCTAGCCTAGACTCACCTATATAATGTACAGACTTTGTGTCAATATGAATCAAGGAAAACACATTTCTACAATTAATCAGAGCAAAGAAATAGCACATTTTTCCCAGAAAGGATAATTTGACAAAGGAAGTTCAGAAAGTACCGTTTTATCATGGTTAGTGCCTTCACACAGAAAGCACAACTCAACAGACAAAGGAAGTTGCAAGGGCTTTCCTATTAGTTTCTTTTGTTCAATGGGCCTTAGTTTCTTCCATTCTTCATTGAATACAAGAAGTGCATGCAAATAAGCAGGGTTATCCTTGATCGAATTTGAAGCTGTTCCTTTAATACTTTCAGCAGCGGAAGAATATAGGGACTGAAGTTCTTCTGGTCTAAAATTCTCAAAAAGTGGCCTTGGTCTTGCTTCCTCTCCTGAGATGCAAGAATACAAGTGGATCCTACCAGTGTATTGACTCACCTATAATTCACATAAGAAAATTAAAAATAAAAATAAAACAAATACTACTGCTATTTAATTATTCCATATGTACTTTGAAGGTGGCAAAAAACCCCAATAAAATTGTTGCATTGATACAAGAACCTTGAGCTTTAATAATTGTTTGAAACGATATTCAGATGTTAGAGAAAGTCAGAATGGTAGCATATCATATTGTCACATGAATTAGCTTCCAGCCTTTAACTGGTGTAAATGGGAATCTGATAATTAGGACACAGTTTAACCTCAAATCGAAGAGCATCTACTTGGTTACTGCCACCTTCTCCAGCTTCAATTTGCTGAACAGGTTCGTTTCTGTGTCCGTTGATTGGCAAAACACACCCATCATCATGTGCCTGGTCTGAGAGTTGATTCCATCTTCCTGCTTCTAATTCACAAAATACACTTCAATTTTATAGAACAAGCGGACCCAAAAAAACAGAGGAACAATTCAAATGTACCTTATCCAGTGATTCCTGTCCATCTCTACCTTCACCGCTCTTATTAAACTTACAAGAAGACACTCTCCATTCTCTAATTTTAGTCTCAGGAACATTTGTTTCCAACTCCTCGTCTGAAGAGAAACTGTTGCCCATATCCCAATCAGAGACCACATCGTCCTGTTCAACCAATTAGATTAGTATAGAACATCCAACCAAAAGGATAATTGTAGGTTGTAACTACATGGGAATAATGAACAAAAGTAGATCTCTTAATTCAAAGAAGAAACAATAGTATCTTTAAATTTCACCTTAATAGAATTTTGAGTTTGTGATGAAATCCCATCAGTACCATTATGTCTTCAGATCTCTGAGGAATATCCGGCACTAACTCATCATTCGAGTCAGAAGGCTTCATAACCTTAGCTAAGCAGTCAAAACCAGGCACTTTCATTAGCACTGCAGAGAACTCACTACCCTCCGACTTTTGCAAAATATAATCTTCACAATTATCAAGTCCTCGTCATGTCTCAAAAAAAGAAACATCAACCTACAGCCCCCAAAATATGATATTAAATTCTATAGAGAAGATCAAAATCATAACCTCACTGACAAAGACATTAAAATAATCATGAAAAGTAAAGCCAAATAAACTACCATATGTCCTATTATGCTTAATCTTTCCTAACCTTTGTACAACACCCAAAGACTACACAGTAACTGCTTCCGATAGAAAGCCTACTATTAAACTCTATAAACAATTAACAATAACTGTTTATCCTTTTTAGAACAGCATTTTTCACTCAGTAACCCTCACTTATTAAGTCTAGAGTTAGTTCGCCATACTTGTAGACAGTGCTAACCTCTGACATAATGAGCTGTCCAACATCACAAAAACTTGGCAAGTGTAACAATTTTGAACATAGGAGAACTGGATTTCGGACTAAGGGATAATACAATATGGGCTACTCTCAAGTGTTTTGAATTGAACTTGGTACTAAGAACTTACTATATATAATTATATGCCAATGATTATTTGACCAAACACAGAATAAAGGGGTTGAAAGGAGCATTAAGAGATGAATGTACCGCTATTTCTTGTATTGCATCATATTTTCCATCTGTTGTAGATGAAACCCGGTTCAAACTCCTGTTCAAGTACTGCCAATGTGACTCATCCATGGTATCCTGCACTTTGCTGGATTCATTAGTTCAAGATTATGTGTTATATGTTGAAACAACTATGAACAAAAGTAACAAGCACCTTTCCAGTAAAGAAGTATATGTTGACTGCATTTGTTTGCCCTCGCCTGTGAGCTCTATCCTCAGCCTTCAATTAATTTCAGTAATTAAAAACATATAAACTAGAAGAAAGCCTGAAAAGTTCACCAAAACAGGAAGACAACTTCACTATTTAATACCTGAAGCATCAAAGATGGGGACTGAGGAAGCTCTAAGAAGACAACGTGTGTTGCTGATGAGAAATCAAGACCAACACCTCCTGCAGTAATACCAACTATTGCAATCTTAACCTAACCAGCATAGATCTCATGTAGTATTAACACAAACCACACTGAAGAAATGGGGTAAAAGGCAGGACTCGACGGAAGCTCCATGATCAAATGAAGCAGTACCATATTATTAAGTTCATGATGCATAAGTTGAGGGAAAGACATAGTTAAAAATAATTGTAGATAGATCAATCAAAACCACTGTGGGAATAATTTTTTGTGATGGTACAGCTGATACTAACCTCAGGTGATAGTTGGAATTTTCGCACAGCTAACTGCCTATCTGTAGCAAGTGTGTTTCCGTCAATCCGGACAAAATCTATCTCTTTCTGAAGTATGAACTCCTGAGAATATAGAATAACAAACATATTTAGGAATTGACTAGGCAAGATCATTATTCAACATATGCAATTGAACCATCGTATGAACTTAAAAACCAGAAAGAGAAAATATGTGTTACCAAACACTACAGAATGCTGGTAAACATTACAATAATAACCAAAAGTATAAGTAAAAACACTATACCAAGTTGCCAACCCTAATATATTTTTCAAATTTCAGAAAAACTAAAACAAACAACCATTGGAGCAGATACCCAAGATAACTCCAATGGAGCAACTATCTTAATTTAAAAACAAGTGAACTCAAGGCAGTATCAAATGAATAAGAAACATCAATTCTGAAGAATACCTGTAGTCCATCAAGTACTTTATGGTGATGTGCAAATATTAACATTTTATGTGAACTGGAATCCAACTCCAATTTTGCCACCCCATTTGACTCGGCAATGAATGGATGAATAGAGAGCCATTCACGAAACCCGGCTAACTTTGCAATACCTAATTCTTGGTAAGAAAGCTGCTTTGATATGCCCCAACCCATACTATCTGGAGAGAGAGAGAGAGAGAGAGAGAGACCAAATGAGTATATACAACAACGAAGCTTAGAATTCAGTGATCAATGCTAATTTCAAAGATATGCAAACTTCAATAAAAACAAAAGCAACCTATACACTGTTTTACCGCAGAACCTTGAGTATATTTTGTACCTCTTTAATAAATTAACAAACCAATGGTTATGAGGCATTGATAGTCAATGCTTAATATAGAAAGTGCCAAAACAGGAAATTAACAGTCCTTTGACATTTGAACTTTATTTGTAAATACAGAGGGAAAGAATACTTTAATTTACCATTTGGTTCATCTAACCACTCTGAAGATACATCTTCATTGCAACTCTTTCCCACCCTGATAGCAGCCTTTGCTGAAACTATATCTGATTTCTTCAGTACAACTTGTATAATCTGGCGGCGTTTGGGTGGTAGCTGAGACAGCACATGTTCCTTCAAACGTCTAATCTACATTTAAGATTCAGATAAAGAATTAGATTTGAACAAAAAGCATCATCCTTGAAAATTATACGAACTATGAAGCCTGTAGAAATACGTTTGATTCCTAGAATAAGAACACGCACTTTTTAAAACAAAGAACTAAACAAATTTTCCTGATCTTCACATGGAGTGTACAATATATCATCTGAGTATAATTTCAAAATAATCAATGTATAAAGTATCATCAACTTGAACCATATTCACTCCTAAGGTATCAGCACATAAGAATTCTATGATTGTGAACAATTTAAAATAATTGAACACAGAACTTCCATATTTGTTTTCAAATAATAGACATAATCACAGCTTTTGAGATTGGCACTTAACAGTGACCTTGAAACCACTCAACAGTTAATTTTTTAAATATAATTACTAAAAGGACTATCATGATTTCAGACAAATAAGAAAATAGGCATCCGAGTCTAAGGACCAAGAGCACACCATAACTGTTTGCTTGGGTAACATGTTCAACTCCTCCAAACGAGTTCCCTTTGAGAAATCCTGCAGCAACAGTACCACAGAGTATTTCATTACATTTCTTGTGATCATAAGTCATTGGATAAAGCAGCTCTTGATAAAAGATCTAAGCAGTGGGTCTTATAATGTGTAGGTAAAGTCATAGATACAGATTTATTATATTTTTACTGAGGAAGTAAAAGCATCTGCGATAGTCAACCACAAGGCTCTTTGGAACAAAGACAGAAACATTGCCACCATGGCAACTGATCAAACAAGAAACAGGAATCTTGAATCATGATTAAGACATGGATGCATCAACAGAATCCCATTTATTTTTCTTTTTGTTTTCTCTTTCCATGGAATTACAAAACACAATGATCATAAATCTTAATTAATAGGCAGCACAGAAAGGGTACTTCTCAAGAAATCAATATGAGAAATTGAGAATTATAATGGATACTCCAAATATTACCTGAAAAACTTTCCCTTGGACTCCCCGAACAAGTTTGGCATCACAGTAAGTTTCAGCAAATTTGAACGTCCTTTCCCATCAAACCAGGCCTGTAAAGAATTGAGATGTAAAAGAATCAATCTAGAGATAATCAATCCAAACATGAGTTCAACCATGTGAATACTTACCATAGCATATCTATCTGATGAAAAATGTCAAATGGCCTATAATCACCTAGGAAGATACACAAAATGATTAATTAAAATGCACCAAACAGGGGTTTAGTAAGGGGAAGAACAAGAGAAGGCTTTAGAGATAGCAACTTGAAAAAAAATTATAAAATAATAAATACAATAAATCATTCCAGAAATTATCAAGTAGTGCTGTGCTTAAAGGCCTGCGCTACAACCTTGACAAAGAAGGTGTCCCCGATAGTAAAGCTATGCGCTTGACCCTTCTTGCCACATCAAGAACAGCTTGTATCTGTAAATATACATTATGACAATTAACATACAGTAAAGGCTCTCTGGAAGTTAATGTACTTGATCAGTAATTACTAGGAAAAACCCAACAACAAATGAGAACAATCTAGGTACCTCTTTAGGTTCTGATTTTTTTTCGTACACCGTACATGGTGGGACTCATCAACAATCAAGAGAGCCCATTCTCGATCTAGCATGCTCTTTTGCAAATGGTGAAGCATTGTATAAGAAATAACCACAACTTTAGGCCATTTCTTTAAATTGGCAGGATTGTTTTCGTGACCAAAAACTGGATTCGGGAGAACATGTAAGAAATCAGTAATGTTTTACAAGTAATGCATAATATGGAGATGTAAAACAATATAACGTTCAAGTATTTGATGTTACAATGAGTACCAAATGGTTGGTTTGTTAAAATATATTAAATAATAAATTATGCAACCAACTTAACAACAGACAACTTCAAAATACTGAAAATATTTACCTAGATGGATGTCAGCTGGCAAACAAAAAGGAAGCCAACGTTCTAATTCTTCTGCCCATGAATAACGCAAAATAGCTGGGCAAACAACGAGTATAGAGCCTTCACTCATGAAGCAGCATGCAATAGCAATAGCCTGGGAAGACAAATTTGAAATTTATAGTTGCAGGCGATTGTTTGAAATGCAGGAGATACACTTTGTTTTTTTTGTAGAACCCTTCTATAAAGCTCTGTGTGTCTGCATGAATAAAGTAAAGCTAGAGACTATTGGAGTATTTTAGCACTCTAAATCCCTACAACGACATTAAAATACCCCACTGCTGACTCATTGCACCCCAACCGGCACAATATCATCAGTCAAAATCCTAGTGCTGTCAATAAGAATGGAAAGACATATAATGTCACTTAACATAAAACTACCTGTTGTTTTTCCAAGGCCCATTTCGTCTGCAATGAGACATCGTCCACCCCTTTGCAAACCAAATCTAACACCCTCATGCTGGAAAGGCAAGAGTGAATCCAATAGCTTCTTCGGCAGCTTCCCAATCAAGTCATCAACCTTATCATCCGACAAGTGTTCTGGCCTGCATGGTACCCACTTCCCTGTGATATATGACTGTGAAAGCCTCTCCACAACATTGAAAGTAGTCCAAGGAATCTCTTCAATATCAATCCCCTTGTTGCTCCTCAAACATCTCACGACTTGTTTGTACTCACTCAGCTTATAAACACCGGCCTTTCCACCCCCGTGATTCTGCGTGTAGTGGGATGGCATCACCTAAGACAAATGCATAACACAAAAACACAAAACTCTTAGCTACTTAATATGATCTAGAATGGAGGGAATACTACTTAGAAGTTAGAACTAGGCACTTTTCGCAACAAAATCATCGAAATTCAACAAAACCGAAACACAATATCCTACATGTATGCTCATTTACATGTAACATTTTCATATATTCCAATCAAATCAAGCTCATGATGAACACTATAAAGAAAACAAGGGCAGTAATAAAAACTCAAACTTTAGGCCAAATTCATCATGAAATTTCGCAAAACCGAGAAAACCCACTCACATTAGACAAGCAATCACTCAATCTCCGCAAACACTCTTCCTGCCCCGGAAATGGAAACCCTTGAATTGCAACCGGGGTGGCTGAGAATGAGTCCGGAGAGAGCTTCCGGCACTTGAAAAAGCGACCACGGGTCATGAAGGGCGGCGGAGGCGGAGGAGGATTCGGCCAGGGCTTTGCGTTTGGCTAAGGCCGCTAATCGATTCGCTTCGGCTCGCTTTCGCTGTTCTTCGGTGATTTCCATTTTTGGGGATTTAGGGTTTTCAGAGTGTTTTCAAAAGGGGCTAAATTGCGCGGGGAATAGATGCAAATCATGTAACTCAACCAAGTGTATTTAATATTTTATTTTCTTTTTCTTTTATGGTTGGTCTAAAGTTTAATAATTTTAATTGGCCAGAACTCCTACCCGTTTGTGGTCAGCAAACTTAAAAGGTCTTTGGGTTCATGCGGCTACGACACACTAAAGATTAGTTTGGCTAGGTTGGTGTTAGAGCCGCACCGAAAGAGCATTCTAGCATGAGCTCTCCACTTTTTTAGACCAAATAGTGTGAGGAAGCACTTCAGCCCCTCGAAGCAGCGCGCATTGGTCCCTCCCCCAGCAGCACAAGCTATCTTGATTGCTCCTTGACCTGCTACTCGTCCTCGAGGTCGAGCTCCGATAGCACGAGTTGGAGCACGCCTCCTCGGCGCAAAGCTACTCACGTGAGTGACGGAAATCAGCGTGGGTCATGGCCGAATAGCACGAGCAGCCCTTCCCAGCACGAGCACCAGCGGCCTCCTCCTGCGGCGACCGCTCTTTGACCGAAGCACGAGCTAGAGATCGAGCCCGAATAGCAGGAGCAGCCGCGGCCAACCGGCGCAGGTGCTCTTAGACCATCTTCCGACCTAGGCTAAAAAGTTAAATTTGGCTTATAGTTGCTCTCATCATAAGCTATATTATCATTCCCAATGGGAAAATTTTAGCTTGAGCTATTTGGTAAGTCAAATTTGGCTTATGAATTTGGTACGCTAAAATTAATTATATTTTATTCAACTTTAGATTTATCATTTTAATTTACACTATCATCTAAATTAAAAAATTTGTACTAATAACCATCGTAAAGATCTCGTCAAGATCTTCCATATGAGCCTCATATCGAGTATATTTATATATTAAAAAAATTCATGGTTAATTATTGACTCATAATAAATACATGACAAAAAATAGTTTTAGCTTAGGATTTAACTTATGGTCGGAGTCAATTTTAAGCCAAATTGGTATTTGTTTAACTAAAAATTTAGCTTATGGTGAGAGAGTTTAGTAAACTAAAACAACATTTCATAGAATATTCTTGTTTTTTAGATTAAATTTAGCTAAGAATTTAGCTTATGGTGAAAGATGCTCTTAAGATACTTTTATGCATCTCAGATCCAAATACTGACTAGATAGATGTGTTACACTTCGGTCTCATTTGGTTCACGGAAAGAAAAGTAGTCTCTCTCATGGGAAAGTGTGAATCTAAGTCATATGTCATTGATTCAAGATTTGTGTGAATCCAAAGTTTGATTTCCAACATCTCACGCATTAGCTAAATAAGAGAATCCTTGAGTTGATGTTATAAATGTGTATTGGAAGTATATAAAAGAAAAAAGAAAAACAAGAGTATATCCATATCTCATAAGTTTTGGTTTTGGGATCAGACTGAGATCTATCCACTATTTGAAATTTGTTCTCAATCTTAATGCTTGGAATGAGCTTGATTTGGATTGGGGTCTTTCAAATATGACATGAAAGCAATCTTTAATTAAAACTACTATCACGAAACAAAAGTATCATCTGGTATGAATTTTAGGTACCCATCAGTCTTTACTGAAAGGCATAGAAGATATTGAATCCATACATGTAGCTGTATGCAATAACTGCATATATAAAATATGGGTTTGCGTTTTTTTGTTTTTTAATGATAGATCTTGGTTTGTTTTTCTAATGACATATGAGTTTGGATTCAATTCAACATTTCTTTGACATCAACTAACAAAATATTTTCTCTATTAATTAGATGTTAACTTGTACATGTGTTGATCTTTTATAGGCATGTAGTACTAGGGGTGGGCAAAAATCCGATTTTCAACCGAAAACCGAAAAAACCATCCGAAAAAACGGATCGGATAACCGATCCGTTTAAAACGGGTCAAATTATAGGTAAAACCGATCCGATCCGGTTTGAACCGGGTCGGTTCCGGTTTTGATTAAAAACCGGTCCGAAAAAACCGAATTTTTTTAATATATATATATATTTTTAATATAATATATATATACCGAAAAACCCTAATCGTCTAATCGGCCCTCTCTCGGTCTCTCCTCTTTCGCCTCGCCTCTCTCGCCTCGTCTCTGAAAATTTTTTCTCAGTCAGTCCACTCAGTCACCTCTCGATCGGATCGGTCCTCCGCCTCCTCCCGAAATGCAAGCACGCCTTCCACGTCGAGTGCGTCGACACGTGGCTCGACGCCCACTCCACTTGCCCGCTCTGCCGCTACCGGGTCGACCCGGAAGACATCCTCCTAATCGAACACAGCCAGCCCCAGACTCCGGCTCCCCAACGCCAAAACGACATCGTCATCGACATCGAAACCGACCGCCCGGGTTTCCGCCGCGTGTCGGGCCGCCACTCCTCCGCTTTGGAGCGGCAACCTGGTTCCTCCAGCGCTGGTTGCCAAGGAAAGATGGCCTTCTTTTACCCCAAGACAAAGTCCGGCTCGAGCACAGAATCATAGTCTCCTCCCCGAGATCAAGCAACACGAACGGCAACGGCTTCCACCAGCGCTGGAGCGACGTGGAGCCGTCGGATCTTCTCTACCTCACCTCCGAGAATCCGAGATGATCATGAGCGATAACGGAGCGACACGTCAGCGTCTGCAGGAGGAGGAGGTACCGTTGCGCTGTGGCAATGGGGCCGTTCCAGCTAAGGATGAGAGTAATGGGTGCAGTGGCAGTGACAGTGGCAGAGGCGTAATAAAGGAGAGAAGCGTGTCGGATTATGGGTGCAGTGCCACTGTCGACGCACTCGACGTGGAAGGCGTGCTTGCATTTCGGGAGGATGTCTTCCGGATCGAAATCCGAAACCGATCCGATCCGATCCGGTTTTCGGATGACCCGAAATTCGGATAACCCGGATTTCGGTTTCGGATTCGGATGCATACTTTACAAATCCGATTGATTCGGATCGGATACGGTTTGGGCTCAAAACCGGTCCGGTCTGAATTTGCCCACCCCTATGTAGTACCACGTGTTATATGTCACCTGGTCCTACGGTTGGACCGGAAAATTTCTCAAGGGAATGAAAGTGTTTCCCTTGGATTTTAGAAGGAACCAATTTCCCCCACTTTTTCCATCATGCATGAAAGTCTTTCTTTTCCTCTTGCTTTCCCAAACGCAGGAAATAAACAATTTTCCTTTCCTGATGCCTACTTTCCACGAAACAAAGATGATTTCTCTACCGTCTTTCCATATTCCAACGCACAGTGCAAGACATTGAGATTCGCTTTGGTGTGACACTGACTTCACACATACGTAACAAGATTGAACTTAATGTATACAAATCTACATTTTAGTCATGAGTAGCAAAATAGGTTGTTCTTGGTTAAAAGAGTAACAACTGATGAACATCTTGTAGCTCACATAGAACCTCCTTATCTCCAAAAGGGCTAAACCATAAATGATTAAGAAAATTTTAGTGGTTCAAAAAATAGAAATCTCAATGGATATATCGAGAAAATATCGAATATAGATGAAAATTTTACTAAAATTTATATTCAAATTGTATATTCAATAAAAAAATTGACAAAATACAAAAATATAGGAAATATATGCAAATTAATATCAATACTTATAAAAAAAATCAAGGTTATTATCAATATTTTAGTCTTGACCAAAACCAAGCAACCAAGCAAAATCCAGATGCCTCTCATTCTTTCACATTCATGCAACCAAATTTACCTTATTTTCCTTGTCCAAAACCAAGAAAAACAAACCACACACATCTGCTATAGTACCTAACCTTGCAAGGAATAGGATCACCAGAGCTCGAACATCTGGCTTGAATTATATATTCTCTCTGTTTGCTCTGGTGGGCCATCAAGATTCAAGACATTGAATTTTACATCATTATTACTGTACCATTCTCTTCAAGGGGAATAAGGAATGAAAAGAAAGCTAGCTAGCTAGCTGCACAGAATGAGAATATGGTGATTGATCAATCCATGATTCCATTTTCATTACCAAAAACTTGAACAACAGTGCTGCATAAAACTTTGACTACTATATGAAACATGGCTTTGTGCCAAACATGGCTTTAATAGAGAGAAAGACAAGTAAGGACTTAAAAAAGGAAACAACTTGTTAGTTCAGACTTGTTTTTTTCAAACATCACAAAACGTGAGGTAATAGATTTATTAAAAATAAGAATAAAAATAGGGCCGACCCTGCTTTTATAAATTAAATATTCAATTAATGAAAATGAAAATTGGGAAGATCAAATTTATCTCTGACCAAAAATTGACTAATGAAATTTGGAGATAAATCAAACAAAGTAAAACCTGTACTTGAAGCACCAAAATTGGTCAATGCATCGGCCACCTGATTTCCTTCTCGAAAGATATGTGAACAACAAAATTGCATCATTGAAATTCGATGCACACACTTTTTCCATGCCACTTGGGAGTTTCCAAGGTACCAAATGGGGAGAGTGAAAGAAATTGATAATTAGAGACGAGTCAACTTCAAGCCAAATATGCTTAAAATCACGAACTCAAACGAGCTCAATTGCCTTGATCATTGCCATAACCTCAGCAAAAATAGAGGAATGAATATCAAGGGACAAAAAGAAAGCACCGACCACCTCACCATAAAAATCACAATAGACTCCACCATAACCTTACCAATCATCTCCCCGCTTCCAAACACTGACTGCACCGTCTATGTTAACTTTTAGTCAACCAATAATAGGAAGGTGTCAATTCACCTCATAAACTCTTGGGGCACGATGCGGCCTATTGGTAAGGTCAAACCTCTTCAAGGCACAAAGCTCATGAAGGTTGTTGAACATATGCCCAATAGCTATGCGACTAGAATCATGGACATGACCACTAATTAGCCTACAAGCCGTCGTTACATCTGGAGTAATAATGTCATCATATCTCACCTTATTCCTTGTTTTCCAAATAAACCAAAGAGACACACAGAAGCAAGCAATCCATAATTCACATAATTGGAGACTAGCTAGAACCCATCTTCAAACCCAATGCAAAGAGCTCATGTAATGAATTAGGAATGAGACCCAACTCAAAATTTTCCAACATATAAGACCATATAGACCTTGTATATGGACACAAAAGAAATATGTGCTCTATGGATTCAGTATGATGTCGGCATAATAAACATACTGAGCACAAAGAGACACCACACCGTTGTACGTAGAAAATCCTAAAAAAGAACCTTACCCTTCAATACCTTCCATACTAAAATTGACATACGAAGAGCAATATATTTACTCCAAATCAGTCTACCCCGATCCACTTTAGGTAGAGAATGCCTCATAAACTGAAAAACATATCTTGTTGTGAGTGTACCAAAGGATGAGGCAGACCAAATTAATTTGTCATCTTCTTGTTGATTAATTGCAATTGGAATATCAATAACAATATCGCGAATATCATGATAATGCAATTGCAGAAGTGAGGGAGCTCCCAATTGCCATTATGAACATAATCACTAACCAATCCATCCATCTGCTCCACCACTCCTATATAAGCTCCAAAAAAATTCTTCAGAAGAACACTAACAAAGTTATCCCTCCAAAAAGAAATTTGAGAACCAGAACCAATGAGTCACCTATCATGCAAAATAACTTTAGACCAA
Organism: Comarum palustre; assembly: GCA_951800085.1. Classification (NCBI taxonomy): domain Eukaryota; kingdom Viridiplantae; phylum Streptophyta; class Magnoliopsida; order Rosales; family Rosaceae; genus Comarum; species Comarum palustre. Next base: position 19,856,767 of record OX637580.1, on the reverse strand, counting down.
AATTTCTTCAAGTCAGGCCAAATGGAAGAGATTGCGTAAGAGCTTCGAGGCATACCATGTCTAAAAAACGGTGCACGAAGAAAATACAGCCTTCCGAAGAGCAAGAATAAATTTCCCATCACTTCTTAAGAAGAAAAGATCGATTTAAGACGGTCAAACGTTTTAGCCCTAGACCACCCTCTTCAAATGAAGTGCAACAGTGCTTCCATGCTATTAAAGGCACACCCTGTTTATCAATTGAACCTGACCATAGAAAATTGTGTGACCAAACCTCCAATTTTTGTAGGAATCTCGCCGGCTACTCATAGACTTGAAATATACACAAGCATGCTAGATATGATTGATTTGATCAATTGTAGATGCCTGTCCATGGAGAGAAGGTACCCTTGACAACTAGAAAATTTCAACCGGATTTCGTTCATGATTGAACAGAAATAAATCGCTTGCGGCTGACCACGAAAAATGGGCACACCCAAATAAGAGAACAGAGTAGTGCATATAGAAATTCCCAAAGTAGAAACAATATAGTGCTTCCGTCGAAAAACCAGCATCGATCTCATCGAAAAACCAGGAAACAGATTCTGTCATAGAATCAGCAACAGATCAGGTTGTGAAGAACAATAAATGGACGCTTCAATGATGTAGAAGATATAAGGTACATTAGCATACGTCAATTCTTGCACAAAAAGTTGGTACTTCTGCTTCTACATATTGTCAACATCGAAAAACCTTGGAACCAGCCTCAAGGATCAGAATTTATTAAAGAAAGGAACCTTTTTTATAAAGAAGCCTTAATTTCAACAAGCAAAGTGTTTAGGTGATAAAGCTGCAAACTTTCAATAACCTGAGTTTTATTGTTTTAATTGTCTTAGTTCAAAATAAACTATAATGTTCTCTTGTATAGTTGATCCATACATGGAAAAGAGAGAACCAACATAATCACGTAAATTCTCAAGAAACCTTCAGTGATTAACTTGTTGTAGATAACAAGTAGCAAAACTGGTGAAGAAGGCAGTCCCTGCGGAAATTAGTATGGATTATGATTCACAAGAGAGCGAGTTTGCCACTGCTGTTGCAGCAGCTGCATTTGCCATTCACTCAATGGAACAAGCTGAATTGCAGTGCCAAAAAGAGGAGGAAAAGCCTTGAAATCACAAGGACCAATACTTTACCAGATACCAAGATGAGGCCTACTTTTGTGGCAGCAACTAGGCGATTATCAAACAAAGGAGCCAATACTGGTGGTAAGCTTATAGCTGCACATATTCAATTTGTTTTTAATTTTATTATTTTTTTTATAGTGAAATGGCTTTGGAGATTTTATTAAGAGATAATTAGAGAAAAACCCAAAAAATTCATCCTCTTTTAAGATAAACCCATTAACTTTTTGTTTTTAAATTTACATCCAATGCAATAATTTAGCATGCCTTAAATTTATTTCAATTTTTTCACTGTCATTTTTGCCCTTTTAATGTTCATTTTGTTTTCTACCTTTAAGTTAATTAGGTTACAAATAGAGAAATTAAGTTTTAGATTAGGCCGGGGTTAGGGTTTAGGGGTTAGAGTTTATGGAAGAATTGAGTTTTGGGTATAGAGTTTTAGGGTTTATGGAGGAATTGGGTTTTGGGCATAGGTTTTAGGGTTTAAAGGTTAGGGTTAGGGTTTAGGGTTTTAAAGCATCTCCAGCAGCTTCCCTATTTTTTCGATTTTGTCAAATTTGGAGAATATTAAGTATTTTTTAGGTCCAACAGCTTCCCCATCTCATTCCCTAAAATAGGAATGGAGAAGAAAAATGAGCATTGCTTCTCCAAATTTGCAGCAAAGCTTTCATTCCCCAAAATTTAATTCTTTTCGGGCTCCAACAAAATTTTTACAAAAATAGAATATTTTATTAATTATTTTGTTGTTACAATAAAATATATAATCTCTTTTGGTCATAATTAATTATGATGTATCATATTTTGTTGTTCTAATAAATGTCAAATCTTCAAAATAGAGAAGCTGTTGGAATTGGAGCATAATATTTTTGAAGAATTTGGTTTTTGCTTCCTCATTTTGAAGAAATTTTGGGGAAGCTGCTGGAGATGATTTTAGGGTTTAGGGTTTAGTGGCAAATCTTGCAATTTCATTATTGAACAGGTTCTATTTTTAAGATTAAATATAAATAGATTTTTTTTCAATAAATCAACCTAATTAATAGGTGAGTGTATTTTAAAAAAGTGTAAAAATTTGAGTTTAATCTAAAATAGACCTAGTAAGTTAGGTACATTCACTGCATTGTCAAATACCCCGTTTACTAAATAGGTGGAGCTTAATAAAAATGCCAATGGGCCGGGCCATAGAGCATTGGACAGGAAGGTGGGTTTTTTCCATCTAGGTATCCAAATCGTGGGAACTGTACAAGGCCTTCAACGTCTGGGGACGGAAATCAAAACCAAAAAGGAAATGCAAGAGGACATGGCAATGCAGTGGAAACCAAAGCCTTGGGAGAAAGCTCAGATGAAGAAGATTCAGAATCAGTAAGCGCTAGTATATAAACATAAGGTTGCCTAACTAACAGTCTAAAGAAAATAATTAGCTTCTTATTTGTGTAATGGCAAATCCATCATCTGTAGGTATGAAAAAGTTGAAGCTGCAATCCTTGCTTGGGAAAATGAGAAGAAGATGCAAGTGAAAATAAAGATGGAGAGGAGAAAGGTACTGTTTTTATTAAATTATGTTGTTCTTTAGTTTAAATTTGTGAATACCAGTGATAGAAATTATTAAAATCATGACTGTTGTATTGCAGAGAGAATTGGAGCAAAGAGCGAGAAACATGCAACACTACCAAGTTAAGCAAGCAAGGATTGATCAGATAGCAGGAGGAGCAAGGGCACAAGTGGAAGAGAAAGGAAGAAATGAAGAGTCCAAGGTTAAAGAAAAGGCTAAAAGGATTAGAGCAACAAGCAAAGTTCCTGTTAAATGCTTGTGCTTCACTTGTTACTAGTCAGAAGATGGAAACACAATAGTAAATACAGATAAAATTGTTTTAATTGTGAATGATGTAAATAAAGGAGAAAAAACTATGTATTCTATCTCTATCTAATTGTAATTATACATTTGTGACATCTCAAAACAGAAAACTCTATGAAACCCTTTGCACAGCTACTCTTGAATTAACACATATAGACTTCATTGTTGTGGTTAATGGTGTAGAGATGAAAGCATTGTAATGGACAACTTCCATATGAACAAGAGTATAATAAGTCCAATAAGTTGATTTAGATTTGGATATGGATATCTAGGAATGTCAATAAGGTTTTTCCTCATTCTGAGGGCAAGGGCACAATAGCTGGCAAATGGATGAAATTACCTCCATCACATAAACCAGTCGGAAATGACAATCTAAATTGATTGCTGACACACGACAGGAATAGAGACAAATCCCACCAGAAGCAATATTGTTTGTAAAAATCATAGCTAGAAGGAACGCAACCGTCTTCAACCACATAAGTAGTGCTTAAGCAAGACTGTAGTGGACCTGCTTACCATTGTCATTACGTGTTGGTACACGCCCAAAAAATCACCATCGATCACAACTTCATCACAAGCTTATTCCTTCAACAGAAGCTTGAAGACAAGTATGAGATCACATTGTTCCTAGAGATGGAGCAAACTGACCCCAGCTGCCATGCTTGCAGTCGACATTAGACTAAAATGTCTGATCCATTTAGTCAAGGCGGTAACCATACAGGCAAACACTAAACTACCAAGTAGGACATAAACTTATGTTATAGATTGGATGGTAGCTAGTCAGTTAGCAGCAGATAGTGAGAGACTACTGATATGTAAGGAGAGGAGAAGAAGAAAGTACTTGTGTGTCAAACTATAAGAGAACAACTTATTAGCTAACCCGAAATCACCCTAAAAAACGGCATCAAATGCAAGATTCTTACGTTTTTCTTCAAAAGCATGCTTCAGATTGATTCCTGTTTCCAAAATTTCAATGATATGGAGGAATCGATGATGCATATATTGCAGTTAGGAAGAGACGGATACTTGAGACAGATAAATGTGAACTTTCATATACAATAAGAATAATGAAACTTCAGTCATCTGAACTCCCAGAAACCAACTTGTTGGTGTAGTATTTATTTGTTGAGATATCTCATTGATCCAATGGGCAAAACTGTTTATAGCTAACACTTGAGTTGTAAACAGGACCATACTAGTTTTGGACTTGTCACCACACGGTGCGATAGGGTTCGTCTAGATGTGTACTGCAGGAGGGCAGATGCAGGGGATTCCTCATCTAATGCCTGTTTTGTATGAAGCTGACAACTCTTTGTACCGAATTCACTTGTGCACAGAGCTAGCTATTATTGATTCTATACCATAATAGAACAAAACGAATTCAACAGTAAATATCTGATTATGGAATTGTACTACTGCTAGGTGCAAAGTCATGATCTACAAGTGGGGAGAAAGAGATAGAGGGGGTGTCAAATAGCCATGGAGTCAATATGCCAACCAAAACATATCTCTGTCAAAGTTAATGTGTTCATAAGTTGAAATCTTGAATGATGCATATGACTTAGATCAACCAAACGTGAGCTTGTCTTCAAGTGGAGTGTGAAGGCAATTTTCCTAATACTACACAAAATACGGAACATTTTTTCTTATTAAGTTTTTTCTTGAATAAATAGATGATTAAGTGAGTAGAAATCATGTCGGTCGCCGTATCAACTGACCCGATTTGTCAAAAGAAAAATATATCAGTGTGACATTGTATGGAAAATTTGCAAAAATGATCAAGATCCTTGAATTGATATGTTGGTGTTGGGAAAGCAATGGGGAAGGTTTTCGATAGAGCCAATGCATATCCGATCTCCTCTCCCCAGCTTGGCTTGTTTTGGCTACCACATGTTTTGTGTAAAATTTCCATCACAGCAATATATATTGACACTGACTACACAAAACAATTAATGAAAAGGGACCATAAGACAAAGAAATTATTTCTAGGAGAGTCCAAAATCAATCCCAAACTCTCATTCTTAGTTTCAATGAGTGAGTACTGTATATAAACTATATATACAGAAAATATAGCTGTGTTGGAATAATCTAAGCAAGAAAAGAATAAGTCGAAGAAGCAAAAGCGAGGAATAGATCCTCTCGATACTGTCAACTATATAATATGCAGCAGCAGCAGCAGCAGCATCAGAACAACCCCAACATCACTCATCTAGTCCCCTTGTAAGCACCATTTCCTCATCATATAAAATGCATGTGTACCTTTCATCATCAACATGAGTTCTCACTTCTCAGCTTATATATTAGTTCGATTTACTGTACTTTTCTTCTTCTTTTTGTTCATAGAGTTTGGAATCTGGATCATCGATCCGAGAGAGACCCAGCTTTGTATTTCCATTACTTCATTTTCTTTCTTCTTCTTTAAGAAACCATTTGTAATGGTCATGTATACACCAGAACTAAGAACCAGTAGTTCAGCATGGTTTACTTCTTTGCTACAAAATCAGCTCCTTTTACTTTGTTTCTACTTCTAGGCATTTTTCGCAGACTATCTGAAATCTGAAATAATTCAGACAATCATTTGCACGTACAGGTCGGATTATGACGTGACTGAGCTAAAATTGGAAAACGGTCATTTGGCAATTCATGGGCTTGGTGGGATTGTTCCAACTGCTCCGGCAAAGCCCACTTGGAGCAATAGGGCTTATGACACACTGGAATCTATAGTCCATCAAGCTACATGCCACCACAAACTACCTGAAACAAACTTAAGCTCAATGGTTGCATCCTCCGGTGGAACATGGACAGACGATTCCGGCCGGCAGCAGTTGGCAAACGGCTGGATCAGGAAACGTACTCGGTCGGATTCCGATTACCATGGAAAAAATGTTACTAGTACTAGTACTACTAGCAATGTTGATGAAGAACAGACCGAGTACCAACTGGACAATGATACTACTCTGAACACATGGACTTCTTTTGAATCGGCCAAGACCAAAAGCAATGACGACGATTCCACTTGTCATGAGGGATTGGTGAGTGGTAACTAACATTTTTGTTTTTCTTTATCAAAGTTATACTTCGAATATGTAACATTTACGGATCATCAAAATCTCTTAATATGTGTCCTATTTTAATTAGGAAAAGCAAGATGTGGGACGAGAGACCACAAAAGAGCATGAATCAAGCCGTTCAAGATCACGGCCACGGCGACTTGCTGCCATCCATAATCAGTCAGAGAGGGTATAGATCTTACTTCCTTGCAATACCATGCTACTTATAACTACGGATCCAACAAGAAAGTATGTTTAATATAGTGATGCAAATCAAAATGGTACCTTTTTTTGTAGAAACGAAGAGATCGGATCAATCAGAAAATGAAAGCTCTACAGAGGCTGGTACCAAATGCCAATAAGGTGAGAGATGCCTTTTGAGAATTATTCACGTCCGTATAGACAATCTGTGTGGTTTCTAATTCTAGATGCTTTGCTATAGACCGATAAAGCTTCCATGCTTGACGAAGTGATCAAATACTTGGAGTTACTTCAAGCACAGGTTCAAATGATGAATAGCATGAGAAATGATATGCAGCCCCATATGAACATGATGATGCCTTTAGGAATGCAGCAGCAGCAACAAATGGCAGTCCTAGCACGCATGGGAATGACTCCGGTTGTTCCTGGCGCACTAGGAATGGGAATGGGAATGCTCAATGTAAGCAACATGGCAAGAATGGCTCCTCATCAATCTCTACAGCAGCCGCTCATTCATCCTACTCCTGCATCATTTCTTCCACCCTTTATGGTGCCCCAACTGATGCCGCCAAAGCAAGCTCCTGCCACTAGTGCTAATTCAGCCTCTTTTGGTGATCCATATTGTGCCCTCCTAGCACAAGTAAGCATGATAAACTAAACATTGTTTTAGAACAAGTCGATTAAACAAAATAGCCTAAAAACCTCTAAAGCAAAAAAGATTCGATAAACTTGGGGATCAGAAAAACTGAAGAATATTCAAGGTCAGTGATTTTTTATTTTTAAACCTGAATGTTGGTTGATTTTGCAGCAGCAATCAATGAATATGGACCTGTTTAACAGGATGGCAGCAGTGTTTCGTCAACAAGTCAATCATCAATCTGCAGCAAGCAGCCCATCACAGTCGAAACAATAAGAAGTTGAGGAAATGATTGCCTTGGCCTAGTTGGTACAAGCTGTGACTTTGAAAAATATCTCTGTTTATTAATAAGTTTTCCATATTGTATTTTATTTCTCTGCATATAGATCACAAAATGTGGATTTCTTTGCTCTTGCTAAATGGATGATGAAGAAAACTAGCTATAACTACATTTCTGTCGCCAACATTCTCAACTTGTACAAGCTGTACGATCTTCAGAAAATCTTGAATGAGTTGTGACATTGCTATTCATGGACTTAACTCCTCATCTTCAGCAATATTAGAAAAGGATTATAAGTTTAGACAATGAATCAAAGAGTAAAATAAAGGTCATCTTTTCATAGCTGAAATTAGTATATGGATATATGGGACTAAAAGAACCCCAGCGCGGGTACTATCTTTCAATCAAGCAAATAAGGCTAATAAGCAACCACAGCCAAATACAATCTTTATGTAAAAATGGCAAAGGTAAGGTGGGCAAGTAATCATATATAGGGTGGAAGGAAAATGTTACTCGATTATCAAGAATCAAGCTTTGCAACTGTTCTTTCACAAGCACAGATCCAGTCTTCCGTAAGCAAAAATTAAATCAACAAAACCAGAAAATACATAGAGAATATAATAATACACTCCTTCCTTTGGGGAAACCAATAGATAGCTAGCACTCCTAGCTGTAAAAACACAGAGAGCCTTCTCACCTTGCTTCAGTTTCCATTCATCTATGCCTCTGCACCTTCACAAATTCTTGTGGCTCCTATTCCATGTGAACTCCAAAACTACTTTGTTCATCATTTTCTTTTCTTTTCATTTTTCTATACAAACATGTACAAAATAAGCTATTATGTATTTGATTATATAAATCAACATGCAACTGCCTTTGTTGCTGGTCTGGTGTCCTGAAGAGAGATCACAGTCTCAAAAGCACCAACCAAGGCCTTGACTTTACTCTTCCTAGTTTCGACAAGCTTGCTAGCCGTCTCTTCAATCACATTGTTGAGCAATTTCTGATCAACTTTCTTTCCTTTTACATCTTGGTGTCTCAAAACCACCTTCTCATGATTACTTCGAATTGCATTAGGAAGACCAACACTATCCCCCTTCCTCCTTAAGATCTTCTGTGGAGAAACTTCAACTTGTTCTTGGTTTCTCATACCAACTTTCGGGGATTTGATTTTAGCCCCATTTTTCTGATTGCCATCAACTTCCTTGCTACCAGTGATTGCCCTTTTGATAGCAACACAGTATGGTTGGCGATCACCAACTTCCTTTTTCAGAATGTTGACCCTTTTGATACCAGCACCATTTGTCTGATCATCATCAACTTTCTTCTTCCCAATGATTTCCCTTTTGATAGCAACACCATTCGACTGGCGATCACCAACTTCCTTTCTCACAATGCTTACCCTTTTGATGATACCAGCACCATTTGACTGTCTGTTACCAACTTCCTTTCTCACATTGCTTCCCCGTTTGATGATACCAGCGCCAGTTGACTCACTGTCATCAATGTCCTTCCTAATGCTTGCACTTGTGATACTGTCTTTACTATTTTGAACCTCCACCGCAAAACTTGGTCGCCTGAATTTGAGTCTCCATGGAGTAATGTTCTCAGGCTGAAGTTCAATCACCCTACCTCTCCGAAATGACAGCTTCCGGGAGACACTGTTTTGGTTTCCAGAGCCAACAATTGCAGACCTCCTAGGTGTAGTCTTGTGCAGCACCTTCAACTTTCCAATTGGCTCCACAGTTTTACTTGCACTGTGCTGAGACTTGGCACCATTTAATTTATCCCGAGTGAACTTGGGTGAATAAATGGACATGGGTGATGAGAGTGACAATGGAGATAAAGATTCTTGAGTACCACGTAGCGTACATGTCAAACCCTTGTTATCCTGATCTAGATGACCAGATGATTGAGAGTGAGCTACATTAATACGTTTCAAGTTTTTCTTCTTGAAAGATGGAGAAGATCCAGTTCTGCCAATTCCCTTCCTTGCATGCTCCAAGCTAATGCTTTTGCTTTTGCCTTCAACAGATACATGTGACAATGGTGATGGCTTAGGAACACTGACACCATCTGGAGTTGATTCCACAGTATTATTCTCAGTACTTGATTCAATGACATACAAAATCTTTTCTGGCATATCCTTATCACTTGGTGGCTCAGGTTCAACTTTTCCAGGATCATTTTGATCTTGCACATGCGAGAAGGCCTTAAGGTTATAAGAGCTTCCAGGATTCACATTGGAGTCTCTCTTATTGAAGTGCTTGGAAGACAAAGAAGCAGTTTTCAGCCCGATTGTTTGTTTTTCACCTGATAGAGAAGCCCTACTGTTATGGTTCTTGATACTTCTATTTCCTCCACTGATAGAACCGTCTGGTGCTTCCTTGCTCTTTCTGGTTCCAACATTTCCTTTATGACTTGAGCCTTGCTCTTCCATAGGAACAAAGGAAGGCATTTCATTTTTTGAAGTACCAGAATCTTTCTTTTTCACTGGTAGAGCTTTCTTGACATTGAGTTTGCAAGCTTCAGAACCTTGAGAAGGCTTAGAACTGATTCTTGATACCACCTTAGAATTCCTCATGCTGTGCACTGATCCTGTGAGAGAAGATGGCTCTGATAGCTCAGGTTGTCCCTCCTCCAAATCCATGGAGTCTTCCATAGTAACATCAATTTCTTTCTCCAAAGAAACAGTTCTTTTGTCTGTCACTGATACAACCTTTTTCTCTGTGACAAAAGACTTGTTAAGTATCTGGGATTCAGAATCTGGAGAAGGCTCATGACTGGCAGTGGATTTCACCTTAGACGATGGCTCAAATTGCTGACGCTTCACCTTTGAATGAATGGAATCTTCCATAGGAACATCTACTTCCTTAAAAGATGAAAACTTTTTCAGAGGACTTCCTTTCTTTGTCACTGATATGACCCTTTTCTCCATGACAAAAGAATCTGGAGAAGGCTTAGAGTTGGTAGTGGATGTCCTTTTCCTCTCAGCTTTAGGAGATGCTTTCAAATTTTCATCTTTGCCATACTTGCAATAATCATGGCAGGATCCCATCGAAGCTCTGAGATAACGGGATTGGATACTTCTAGTAATAGATCTCCTTCTGATATCAGCACCATTCGCCTCTATTCCTGCAGGGATCACTATGATAGAGTTTCTTCGGATGTCACCAATCTCGGGCTCCATTTCCTGTGTGATACATGCAATAGAGTGCCTTCTCAGATCACCACCATCGAAGTCCATTTCCTGTGGGATCACTAGAATAGAGTTAGTTTGATTATTAGCAGGATCTATTTCCTCGATCCTTCTGATATCATCACCATCAGGTTTCATTTCCTGCAGAGTCTCAGGGATAGATTTTGTTCCTACATCACTGCCTTCGAGCTCCATTTCTTGTGGGATCACTGGGATGACATTATTAAACTCATGAACATTAGACTCCATCTCCTGTGGGATCACTGGGATTGAGTTAGTGTTAATATTATCAGACTCATCACCTTTAGACTCCACCTCCTTTGGGATCTTTGGAATTCTGGAATCATCACTATCCGACGCTATTTCCTGTGGGATCACTGGCATGGAGTTCCTCCCAATTTCATCACCATTTGGTTCTATTTCCCGTTGGATCAATGGGATAGAGTTGCTAATGATATCACCACTCTTGGATTCCATTTCCTGCGGAACTAATGCAATAGAATGCCTTCTAATGTGACTAACTGTGGGTTCTTTTTCTTGTGGAATCACTGAGATAGAGTTCCCTCTACCATCCTCACAAAATACCTTCAAGTCTTGTAGGATCACTGGGATACCGATATTCTCAACTTCCATTATGAAGAATATGACATTGCATACTGAGTTGCTGACAACCCTGTAGAAGATCAAAATTCCCAAAAGGGAGTGTGAGTAGAGACTATGCAACTGCAAAGCTACTCAAATATGATATGAATACTTTCCCCACTGAATTTCAAGTACAACGAAAAATTGAAGCAGAATCTAAAGGTAACAGAAACTTAACATAATCCTACAGAAGACAGGAATCACAAAATTGCATAAAATTTACTTGGAATAATTTCATTTCATGAAAAATGGTGAAAGAATAGTCAAAGTATCCATTTCTAACAACACCCGGAAAGGTTTATCTTATACGACTCCCTTAGAAGGTATATATATTGATCCAAAACCAGAAAAAAAAAAACATAGAAAAGGCATAATCATAACAAATAATTGAACAAGACCAGACCAAAAGAAGCAACGAATAAAACAAAGATTCTCTGAATTACAAACACCAATCCAATACAGATGAAACAGATCCTTCATAAACAATTCTGCAACTCCCTGACTCAACAACTAATTGAGAAATATTAATAAATACCCCGAAAGAAATAGACAGAACATTTCTCATCAATCATCATAAATTAAACAAAGACCAAACCTTTCTCAAAACTTAACAGAAATGCTTATCCATCAACACCATCACTAAACATCAATCATTTTTCCTAAACACACTAAAGATGATTCATTTCATACAGAAACAAACACAAAGATCATTTTTGACATCAACCATGTAATCACAGGCATAAAACAGATAAAACCCAATTGAAATCTATCAACAAAAAAGCTAACATTGAAAGAAATAAGAAAAAAGGATCATCAAGATCATACCTTATTCTTGTCTATCACTCCAAACCCAAGAAAGAGAAGAACCCCAGAAGGGGATGTATTGGTTGCTTCAGAAAGAGTTGTGATTTATTATTGGAATAACAGCAACCGCGTTTGTTACAACCAAATTATACCCCCAAAAATCTAAGGACATTTACCAAAAACCTCTTTTTGCCGCGGAGAGATAGGTAAAAGAGGAGAGAGAAAGTTCTAGAGAGAGAATCTTTGAACTCTCTAGATAGAGGGACATCAATCTTTGTCAGATAAACCACTGTGTGAATGTGAATATGATATGTGTGATTCCACGACAAAAACGCGCCAATTATATATAGGCCGTCTCTCCATCATAGCATTTTATGCTCTTCCATTTTTGCTTTTGTTTATTTTCTTATATACCAATGAATCCTATGGATATGCACATGAATTTGAAGTTATTTTTCCATATTTAGAATTTGACCATATATCATTATCTTTGATTGGTTCAGTATTATATATCAACTATATTGACGTCATATTCAGTTTCAAGTAGAAAAGGTTGAAGACCTCGAGTGCAGGAAGAAACTTAACCAGGGAGCTGTCAGAGAGTGAAGGCAGATTTAATAAACTAGATAAACTTGAAGTTCTTTGAGGTGGGCACATTAAGCCCGAAATGCAGTCATCCTTCGCATCACATCGAAATATTAACCGAATTTAGGCAAAACGACGTCGTTTTGCTCATACACCGCAACGACCCGTTTAGTGTATATATATATATATATATATATATATATATATATAAGCCTTTGACTCACTCTTACCCTAGCCGCTTTGACTCTTTGTTCTCCCCTCAGGCCCTCACTGCTGAGTCTCGACCTTCTTCTCCCTTCAGTCCTTCATTGCTCACTGCCTCTCAGACTCTCACTCTTGATTGTAATCGATCGATAGAGGGATCCAGAACATTGATTTTGTTTGCGTCCCTTCCTTTGTTTGCGTCGTCGTGCTCACCGGGGACAACTTCGAGAAGGAGGTCGATCAAGATCGCCCTGCTCTCGTCGAGTTCTACGCTCCCTGGTAATCTCTCTCTCATTTCGATTCCACTAATTCGATTCTTAATCTTCAAATTTAGTCGGATATTAATTTTGCTAACGATCAGGGCTTTGTTTTATTGTTGATCTAGATGAATTTAAATCACTAGGAGATTAGTTTAGCTAAGTGTGATAATCCGAATGATTTGAATTTTCTAGCTTGATTTGCTCGGATGACGAATGGAAATTATTTCATGTTGAATGTTGGTTTAACTGTTTAATGCGGTTTGAAGCAAACCGCACCGAAAATGCAGTTTGTATTATTTAAAAACAGTTGCAGTCTGCAAAATTAGAACACCGAAAATACAGTTTGCACTGCGGTTTTGGCCTTAAACCGCATTGCACCGCACCGCGCCCACCCCTAGAAGTTCTAATGAAATTTTGAAATGAAAAGGGGTTTTAACTTTATTTGATATATTTAAATTTTAACGTCTATATTATCTAATTATTTATTTGAAAATTCTCATTTGATGCTCTTTATAAGGTCCTCGTTGGAAGATCCCTCAGTTAAATTTAAACTAGGAACAACTTCCTTGTCTTCGATTTAGCCTTAGTCCTTTTAGGTAATTTTCTTAAAGAGTTGACCCGCCCGTAAGTCTAGCTCGGCCCACTAAAGCAAAGACCGTGGAGACGCGCCAAGCCCGCAAAAACACATTCTGTTCGGTGTGAAAATATATTTTTTTCGAACAACCAAGCTTGAGGCGTGCCAGTACCTATGCGTCAGGTACAACCTTGATCTTCGACGTTTGTTCGCATTCTGAATTCTCTTCAAACGACTGTGTACATACGTTGGTCAGGCCTGCACTTAGGTTCTTCTTAGACCTAGCTGAAGAGCAACTAGGATTTTTCTCATCTCCTCGCGAAGCGGACATTTCTTACTCAGACCGGAGTGGTTGAGCAGAGCTTTAATTAAGGATTACGAGGCGTTCGCCAAAGGATCCTCTAACAAACTAGAGATATTTTCTAAGGTTATTCACCTTAACAATGGTTTTGCAGGTATTCGCCAACGGATTGGTCTTTATGAAGTGGTGGTAGACTGTTCGCTCACGGATGAGGCTTGGTGAGTAGAAGCGGGTAATGCTCAGGGATGAGGCTTTGATGAGTAGCAGCGGGGAATGCCTACGGATAGGGTTTTGGTGGACAAAAAGACTCGATAAATCTTTCTGGTAGAGGTGCTCCAGGAAGGTTTGTTTTGCAGTGTGCAAAAGTTGTTGATTGATTAGAAATGTCCCTTCTTCTTGTACTTTGACCCCTTTAAATAGTGAATACTAGGGTTTGTTCTTCCTTACGGACTAAGGTGTATCAAATCTTATTCATATCATTGAAATATTCCTTAAGCAACCTCCCTATGACTAGGACATTTATTTGACATACTCCAACAGCTGCAAGCGGAAGATCAGCAACAACAACCTCCTGGTGGACTTGACTTGGTCCTCAAGAAATCTGAGAATTTCTATGTAACCCTAACATATCCTACATCAGAAATATGAGACTTTATCTGTAAGCTTATAAAAGTTTGGACTACTCTCTTCATAGCTAATTGATTTTGAAGTTGAAATGCAGACTACTTTATCATTCTTTGGTCTCAACAACATTGGCTTTGCTTCTGTTGAGATACTGGGAAATTTATAATTTTGTCTCTTCATTTCTTCATATCGATGTTCGTCCAGCCATGCATGGCGGCATTGCCTCGTTACGTAATGTGATGGATACTTTGCCATGATCGAAACCAAAAGCCTTTCCACCAAGTCTTCCCATAGTTAAGCAACCATTAAGCAACCAAGTCTTCCCAAGCAGCATATACTGCCGCTCTACAGGAGTACACTATAGCATGCCATGCCGCCCAGCAGACACAGCAGCAGCAGATGTACCAGTACATGCAAGATTTTATAGCTGCACAGCAGCAGGGACTTCCGCTTCCGCCCATGCCCCCGCCTGTTGTCTTACCTCAGCCGCCGCAACCTCCCCAACAACCTCATCCTGGAGCAGATATTGATTTAGACGATATCGATTTCATTTAGTTTTTTAAGTTTATGAACAATTATTTATTTAGTTTTTTAGGTTTATGAACAAATATTAATTTACTTTTTAGGTTTTATGAACAATTTATGAATTGAAAATTTAATGCAAAATGTTTATGTTACTTTAGATGGTGTGTTGTTGTTGGTTATAAAATTGTTTCTGTAATTTGCAGCTTGCTTGGATGGTAATGTATAAATTTTGTTTGGGTTTCTAGTATAAAAAGTACTATAGCCGACGAAATTTACCATATTTCGTCGGCTATGCTAGTTTTTTTTTTTTCCAACAACCTTTAGCCGACGAAAGTGTGCTAATTTCGTCGGCTAAAAGTATTAAAGCCGACGAAAGTGTGCTAATTTCGTCGGCTATTCTCTATTTAATTTTTATTTTTTAAAAACTTTAGCCGACGAAATATTAATATTATTTCGTCGGCTAAGTGTTGGATTATAGCCGACGAAATATTAATATTATTTCGTCGGCTAAGGTTTGGAGTATAGCCGACGAATTTTTTATATTATTTCGTCGGCTAAGGTGTGGAGTATAGCCGACGACGGACTTTATTTCGTCGGCTATAAGCATAGCCGACGAAGTATAGCAGACGACTTCTTAGCCGACGACGTGTTGTCGGCTAAGGTCATAGCCGACGAAAATGGTGAACAAGCCGACGAAAAAATTTCGTCGGCTAAAGTGCTTATCCTGGTAGTGGTACTATTCTTGGTGTACATATATAGTCAGACAACCATTTTTAATTTTAAGAACTCATATAGTTAGACAACCATTAAGGCACCAATTCATGGAAACCACAAGGTATCTTGAAACACTGATGTGCTTAATTGGCGTGCAGGTTTATGGGTGTATCTACTCGATTTAATTTATTTACCCAGTGTGTTATTACTGAACAGTCAGACATTGCTGGAAGTAGGAGTTTGGTACTCGTGCATTATTGTTATTGAACGCAAGGCCATGATTATAATTATGATTCATTGTAAAGCCTTAGAGAAGGTTATATGGGGGTATATCTACTCGATGTTATTTACCTTGCAAGCTTTACATACAAACCAATCGTATCATTGCTTATCTGCTAGCTAGTATGATTGATAATTAAAATTTGTACCTGTACTTGAAGACTTGGATTGTACAGACTACCAGGGCAAGCGGTTTAGCCGACAAAATTTTTTTTGTTGGTATGTTAATGAAATTCGTCGGCTAAGATCATAGTCGACTAAGACAAAGAGTCGTCGGCTATGACTTTAGCCGATGAAACTAGAAACCGTCGTCGGTTATTGTTCCAGACTTTAGCCGACGAATATCTCGACTGTTTCGTCAGCTAAAGTCTAAAACTATAGCCGATGATACAATATGTCGTCGACCTTAGTCTACATCTTTAGCCGACGAAATAGACAATATTGCATCCGCTAAAGTATGTAATTAAAAAAAATAAAACAACAACAATACCCGACGAAATAAGGCAAGTTTCGTCAGTTTTAGTAAGATTTAGCCGACAAAACTTGTCATGATTCGTTGGTTAAAAAAATTAAAAAAAATACTATAGCCGACGAATTATGAGAAGTTTCGTCAGCTATAAGTCTATTCTAGTAAAAAAAACTCAAAATTTTTAAATTACCATTTATAAAAACCTGTAAAATACACCAAAACATTTTCTGGTTTCTCACTTGAAGTGATTCAGATTTACCTACTAATTTATATGCAAAAAAGTGAGATCGAAGAATAGGAAATGAAAGAGGAACTGTCTGTACTCGACTCGATGACCACATTTGGAAGTCAAATGAAAATGAGGGAACTGTGTTGAACAAACGTGCTTACTACTGTTTCATGATTGCTCTCGTTCCCCTTAGCTTCAAGAAGTGCATGCTTTTAGAGAGGAGACAAATAATCTAAGCTACGCATCATTTCATTATGTCACTTGTGTCTGTTTCCAAACTAGCAAAACCATCTTGATCCATCTCCAACATCATTATATATGAACCAAAATATCTATATATAATTGGAACGAAAATCGATCTTTGAGCACTCTTCAACAACAAAATAGAAGTGGAAACTATTATTGATGCAAAAAGCATGATCCAGCTTATCTTTATAAGAACAAATCTTTAAGCTCTATATATATACTTGTTCATGATTATCATCTTTGATTATCATCTTTAAGCATGATCCAGCTTATCTTTATCATCTTTGTATAAGTATACTTGTTCATATACTTGTGCATGCTTTGGTATTACGCCATGCATTAATCTCACAATAATTTTAGGTGCTTAAACAACGTTCCCGCTACTATAAAAGCCCTCATCACCAACACTACATATACCAAACTCTCACATGCTTCTTAGTTGTGCTTCTTAGGTATCGTTGTATTTCAGTTAGGCTATGTACCCAACTAAAACACAGCTCACGACAACCGATTAACATTATTTGTTCATCGAGGCAAACAATATATCATTTTCGATATTTTAAAAAGATATATCAATCCCCATCTGCTTGCTTAAACAAAGGTCCCTCTATAAAAGCCCTCGTCACCAACACCAAACTTTCTCACACCCCCATCAAATCAAACTCCGAACAACCAAAAGAAAACACATCGACACAGCAATGGTTTCTGAGAGGTACCAATGCAAAAGTGTCTGTGTAATTGGGGCTGGACCGTCAGGCCTTGTTGCTGCAAGGGAGCTCAGAAAAGAAGGTCACAGAGTGGTGGTGTTGGAACAAAACCATGATGTAGGAGGTCAATGGCTGTATGACCCAAATGTGGAGGGAGAGGACCCCTTAGGAAGGAACACTACTAGTCCTACTACGAGTGCTGATTCTCATCATCTCAAAGTCCACAGTAGTCTTTACAGCTCTTTAAGGCTTACATCTCCTCGAGAGATCATGGGATTTACTGATTTTCCATTTTCGGTTAAGAAGGATAGAGACATGAGAAGGTTTCCTGGGCATAGGGAACTTCTTTTATACCTTCAAGACTTCTGTGACTGGTTTGGGTTAAGGGATGTGGTTAGGTTCAATACTAGGGTTGCTTATGTGGGAATGCTGCAGGATCATGTAACTGGATGCCAAGATTTGAAATGGCTCGTTAAGAGTGTGCAGAAGAAGACCCAGATTGTGACAGAAGAGGTGTTTGATGCTGTGGTTGTTGCTACTGGCCATTACTCTCAGCCTAGATTGCCTTCCATTAAAGGTACACTACAATATTACTATGAACTTCTTTATTATGCAACATTGTTTTCAATCTCTCTTTTCTTCTTCTCAATCTTAGTGATCGTGTTTAGGAATGGATTCATGGAAGAGGAAGCAAATGCATAGTCACATTTACAGGGATTCCAAGCCTTTCCGAAATGAGGTAATTTACCGCCATGTATTTGACAGACCTTGTAAGTTTTATTAGGATTTGACAAGTTCATGCTTTTGATGTTCAATATTTCTGGTTCAAGGTTGTTGCTGTGGTTGGAACTTCATTAAGTGGGCAAGACATATCAATGGAGCTAGTAGAAGTGGCAAAGGCAGTGTACCTCAGCGCAAGATCCATGAACAATATCTCTGAGGGCTTATCCAAGGTCATTTCCAAGCATGAAACATTGCATCTTCGTCCACAGGTACTAACAATCGCGCACATCGATCTCATGGTTACATCGAAAGAAAGGAAACCGCTAGTTCGTTATAGCCCCTCAAGCTTTCACCATAATTTTGTTACATGTGTGATGTTAGTGATCACTTTTCACAATTCATATACAGATAGAGTCCCTTCAAGAAGATGGAAAGGTATTGTTTGTGGATGGTTCTTGGGTAAATGCAGACACTATCATCTACTGCACAGGGTAAAGTTCCATTCCATAACTATTTTGGTACTGTTTAGAAGACACCATTATAGAAACTAAATGATTGCTTAGGAAGCAAGCTATCAATGCCCTAAACTGTACCAACTTGACCTTGACTGGGAGATTTTCTATGGGTCCCTGACATGAAAAATCCAGTGACTTCTAATTGTTCCAAATGAGTTGTGACTTGTGTGTGGACCTTTGTGCAGGTATTCATACACATTCCCATTCCTTGACACCAAAGGAATAGTAGGTATTGATGATGACAGGGTGGGTCCTTTGTATGAGCACACCTTCCCTCCTTCACTTGCTCCTTCTTTATCTTTTATTGGCATTCCTAGAAAGGTGACTAAGACACATCCCGACATCTTCCACTGATTTGTTTTCTTCTTTTTCCCCAACATACAGAGATATAGCTTTCATGTTCATCATATATATGTATGTTCCATTCAGATCATAGGGTTCCCTTTCTTTGAGTCACAAGCAAAATGGATAGCTCAACTGCTCTCTGGGAAAAGAACATTGCCATCATGGGAGGAAATGATGCAGTCCATTAAGGACTTCTACCAATCAAGGGATGTTGCTGGCATCCCAAAGTGTCAGACTCATGATATTGCAGAGTTTGAGGTAAAAATGTGTGTTAGTTTTTTTACGTCTAGTAGTAAACTGATATTTACAGACTATTTTTTATCTTGTATACTTAATTACGTTGCTTGCATTCTAAGCTATCTCTCTAGTAGGCCTAAATCGTTTTCTTGTTCTTGCAGTATTGTGACAGATATGGAGATCATGTTGGGTTCCCACATTTAGAGGAATGGAGGAAAGAGCTTTGTCTTTCTGCCTTGAGAAATTCTGAGACCAACTTAGAAACATATAGAGATTCGTTGGATGATGATGACTTGGTTCAAGAGGCACTTCAAAGTCCACATTTCACTAAACAAGAACAAGGAGCTCAAGATTTTCCTATGTGAAGTCTTCAAATTATTCTTGGTTGTTTAAATATATTACATGTATTTTCTTCCAATATATATATTTACATGTATTTGTTATTTTGTTGAAACTTGAGAGATGATTGTTAGACACAAGAAAATAGCTTCTAAACATTTGTGTTTGCGAGAATATCCTTCTTTGTCACTCTATTCTTAGAACATCTTCAATCGTTTTTGTATTAATTCTCTATTATAGATGAGAAAATCACAAAATCTCTATAAGAAAATGAACTAAACTCCAACAGCTCTTCTATTTGTATATACAAAATTAAATATTTTCTGTATAATTTAATAAATTTATAGAAATATATAAATTCATTCAAATCAAACCTTGATTATTTGGTTAATTGTTTTAACTTAATGACGTTTTGTTCTTTCTTTAGGGAAGAAAATGAATTTAAAAAAGTAAGCAATAAAGTTTACATGAAGATAGAAATTTGTAAAAATTCTATAGATTTAGAGGATATGTTTCTCTCTCTTCCTACTTTTTCTATTATAAAAGATCCTTTACATGAGCTATTGGAGTTAAAAATGATGTTTTCCTCAAAAATATAGAGATTATTCTAGTTTTACATGAGCTGTTAGAGATGCTCTTAGTGACCAGAATTCTTTTGTTTTTCTTCCCCCAAATAGACTCATATGAATTGCAACTAAAAGAACCCTTCAACAGATGTTTGATTAACTTTGAATGGAGAAAAAGAACTATCATAGTCCTACTATATCAGTTTGCCAAAAACACTACAATATTAATATATCACTCACCAAAGAGGGGAATCTCATGCATGAATGTCATGGCTTACTTACTATGAGTTCTATCCACCCCAGCTTATATACCCACCCACATGTATTAACGCTGAAGGTTTGGAGAACATGTACAAAAACCAACCTAACGATTCACACAAACCTCCCAGAAGAGCACTAATAACAGACTATTTGTCATTCATTTCCTATACCTTGCTACCCGGATTTCTCTGCCCTCTAGGCCGCCTAGTTACGCCTCCCCAATCAATTAGGCTTCTCTTCTCCCTTTCCAATTGCCGTTTAACACCAATGCGAGTCAATGGTGATGCGGCAGTATTCTCTTTTACATTGGAAGCAGAAATGGTGCACTTCCTCCTCAACTTTGTCAACCCAAATTTAGCTGCAGGTCTTACTGATCTTGTTTTGGAGCAATCAGCAGAAGCCTCAATTAGTGTTCCTATGATCTGAAGATCCTCACTCACCTCACACCTTGACAAAGATTCAAGGCCCGAGAGAACTTCCTTTTGGAAGTTCTTCATCCGTTGCTCTCCTTTTCTTGGCCGGCCCTTTTTTGGCTGACTTTGTGATGAAGCTGTCACCATCACTTCCTCTTTGTAGTCACTACGTATATCTCTGTAGCAGCAGATCTCTTCCACCCTTGACTCTGGTAGCATCAATGTCATGGCCTCAAAGTAGTCCATTCCATCAGGTAGAACCACCTGATCATCATCACAGCCTACCTTGTTTTCTAGACTGCCTAAAACTGAAGACGCTACACCAGCAAACCACTTTAGGGAATTAGATTTACTTTTAGTTGGCTTGTTTGTGGTCCTTCCAGAACAAGTATGACACACGGATGATGAAATGGAAACCAAACATTCTGCTGCAGTCCTGAACATTTCCTCTTCCAGATGCACATCATGTCTTGACAATAAAACAGGTGTGCAAATTTGTTTTTCAGTAGAGTCCATTGGCTGGGAACAGTCTTTGGTTTCCAGATCGTCCTGTCCTGACAATGGCAAAGGTGTCAAAATTTGATTTTCATCACAGTACATAGGCTGAGAACAATCCTTGAGCTCCAGATCATCTAGTCCTGATGGTTGTGTCTCAAATTGATTATCATCAGAATCCATAGGCTGAGAACAATCTTTGTTTTCCACGTTTGACAACGGAAGAGGTGTCTCAATTTGATTTTCATCAAATTCTATTGGCTGAGAATACTCTTTGTTCTGCAGACCACCCTGCCCTGACAATGCAAAAGGTCTCTCAATTTGTTCATCAGATTCTGTTGGCCGATAACACACCATATGTTCGAGATCTTTGTGTACTGACAGTGGACATGGCATGTCAACTTTTTCATCAGATTCTGTTGGCTGAGCACACACCTTATGTTCAAAACCTTCCTGTACTGACGATGGAAAAGGTATCTCAGCATGATCTTTGTCAGATTTTCTTGTAGGTGGAGGAAACTCCTTGTCTTCTGGAGCTTCCGGCCCTGACATTAGATCAGGTGTGTCAACTTGATTTCCATCAGATGAGACGCCTCTTGGTGGAGAACACTCCTTGTTCTCTGGACTAGCAGGTGCCTCCAAAAGGCTCTCTGTCGAAGGAGAAGATATTGCTGAGAACTCAACTTCATTTATGGATGCGTTCAGGTCAATCTGAACTCCAAACTCTACATCATTTATGGACGAGTTCAAGTCAATGTGAACTCCAAAACCTCCTTTCTCAAAGTTACTCTTTTCTACATGTTCATTGGCAGTTAGTTCTGCTTCTTTGACATGCACCGAATGATAAGGCACATTTAAATCATGTAGCACAGCTCTTTTGCAGTTATGGACACCTTGAACTGATTTCTGAAGGTGATTGGAGCTTGAGACATGATAACAGTGATCACCAGGCATGTTAGGTGTTTCGCAAGTTGATGACCCATGAACCCGTTTACCCGAGAAGTCACTTGCCTCCGCCTGATTTGAGTCTTCACATCCTTTATCAGTCTTCCCATAATAATCAACTTTTGGTCTGTGCAACGGAAACCTCTCATTAAAACCTTCATGCTTTTCTGTTCCAAGTGTTTGGAAACTCTGGGAAACTGCCACATCCAAAGAACAGCTAGAAGGCATAAAATTCAAGTCTATATCCTTTTGAGCAATGACATTTGCAGAATCCTGCGTGTATCTGGTCATTCCATGAAGTTCAGGCAGTGAACCTTCATTAACTCTTATCAGATTATCACAACCGATGGATGGTGGCTGAGCCCCTGATTTGTTGGTTTCTAAATAAAAGCCTTTGCCATAGCTACTGTCAGCAACGGTACCATCACATTTTGTACTAGACCTCAGATGCTTCTTTAACTGTAACCTTTCTTCCTCAAGCCCAGGCCTTAGTATTGATGATTTACGGTTATTACTGAGTGGTATAGAGGTGTCCACAACCGGGGTACGTGCCAAGTCATGTATAGGTTTTCTTAAACCTGTAAAGCATGAGGACCCAGAATTTTCCAAGCAGTCACGAGGAATATGCTGAGATGCTGTGCACATCAAAGCTCCACTTGGTCCAGATTGATGATCACCTTTAGAACCAGAATATCTTCTGAAGATCTGAACACCAATCGTTGCTCTTTCACTTGACGGGTTTTGGTAATTGTGAAGAAAGGATGACGGTTCATGTTGCTTGGGCTTCTTATGTAATGAATCAGATGACAAAGATAAGTTATCTGCATGAAATCCTTGAGGAAAAGTATTGAAGCTGCTTTGAATTTTCCCTGAAAAGATAAGTGCTTATCATATAAGAAACCTATGAGTTATCAAAAGCTATGCAGAAAGAATTTAAGTGACAATGACGTTCAAACTGACTTTGAAGCATATATGATAAACGCCACTCTAAAATTAAAATGGGGAAACTTGAAACACTCACCAGCATTGTAATTATAAGATGACAACAGCTCCTGTTTGCTTTTTGTGCCTTGCAGTAGAATACTTGAGTAAACCTCGATACCAGTGGGCCCCACAAAACTATCAGATGTAGGAGCACTTTCTTCATCTAGCTCATACAGACAATTTAAGTCAACCAGACTTTTTTCTAATGATGCAGCACTTGAGGCATAGTTGGGAACAGATTTGAATCCATTAGATGCAAGACAATTGCACACAACCTCGGGAATTTTCTTAATAGGATAACTTGATACCTCAGCTACTTCAGAAACCATTCCATCTTCTAACAGTTCCTCTTCTTCACAATCAATGTATATTGTATCAGGTGGAAGTCGCAGGTCCAAGTTCTTCCGAGATTTCTTGCATTTGGATTTCAAAGATCCATGGTCTCCTGAATGGTCTTCAGTTTGAACAGGATTAGAGCATGGATGTATGTTCCTCTTTTGAACAAAACATGAAGGTGACTGGATACTTTCCGCACCTGAAATATATAACTGACTGCATGCAGAGATGTTGAACGTCTTTTGCGTACAGACAAGAGAGGTTTGAGACAAAGAAGTAGTATGTGTTGAAGCCTCGGTGCTCAGATTATGTTTATCTAATTCATTCCTTGTTATGCCCATTAATTCTCTCTGTCTTCCATATAGGCAGTGGAGGTCCATAATCTGGGTGTCACAAGACATTTCAGGTAAAGTGTTAATTGTTCATGTTGGTTGTGAAAAAGGACATAAAAATAAATTAAGCTAAAAGAACTGAAACTAAACCCGAAACAGAAAAAAGAACATTGTAAGTTCATGTGATGCTTTCAAGAAAGACTATGTTATATATAATATGACAAAACATCTTGTAATGACTCTAGTTAATATCTCACTGAAACTAAACATGCAGTAAATTCTTTACATGAAGAGTCGCAATAGTATACCTGATTTTTAAATATCATTTCTTGATTGAGCATTGTCTGCCTGAACACCTCCTTGTTAAACCGAAGAATCTGGTCAGAAGTTAAATTATGATTCCTCTCACTGCCATTAGCACTTGAGTTATGATTCATTTTGGGGATATATACTGGGGTCAAGCTCTTGCATGGAACATGAGCTTCCATTTCCAGCAAGTCTGCATGCAGTAAAGCACAAGTTCACTGAGTTTACTGAATAATGCAACAATGTATAATCTCAGTTCCACAAAAAAGAACCATGCAACTATGAACAGAAGTCAGAACTTTTTCATATTGTATGCTATTATAAGACAACTTTTTTTAGAACAAACTACTATGTTTCTTCATTGAAGCATTTTAGAAAAACATTCCAAGCAAACAGGAAAACTTATATGTCTCTAATTTCAGGCGGCCAACAGAAACATCTCCGAACACAAATCTGGTGAGCAGAGGGAATCCACATCTTAGCAGCACTCTCAATGCTGCAAAAGATGCCGATACTGAATGGCCAAAGCTCAACCAACTCATACCTATTGTGTTATAAGCTTCCCACATATCAAGTCAAAAAATAGAGTAAACCGAAGGGCAATAAACATACTCTAGTACTACTGGAAACAAGTCCGAAAAGCCAAAAGCGTCAAACAATGTCGATACTAGGCCAGATAATCTACCAAATTTCCACTAATTAGCAAGCACAAAAATACACTTCCTCAAGATCAAACAAAGCATGATTTTGGCAATTTTGACACTTCCCCATGAAGAACCCATTGGACTTTGCCCTCAAAAAGTGTGAGGATGATATCAAGGTCACAGTAAATAACAACTCATAAATTCCAAGAGAATCCAGCATCCAGACTCAGAACACCAAAAAAACAAAAAACAGAAAAAAGCCCAGTATTCATCAAACCAAATACCCAAACAAGGAAGTGCGTGCACTGAAGAAAAACATAAATCACCTCTACAAAAACATGGTCATAGAAAATTCCAACAATGAAACCATCAAACACTGAAAAACCCACATTCATAAATGTCCATTAACAAACCATATAGATAAACAAACAAAGAAAGTGTATTACACTTCTTTCTTTTACAAAACCAATCAAAGACACCAGCTTTAATCGCCAAAAAAACGAATCAAAACCCGTACCTGAATTCTGATACATGACTCCACCTCAAAAACCCACAAAGCTTGATCGTTCACTCATTCCCAGTATTCCATACATGCTTGCCTTGCTCTGCAACAACCCAAAACAAAGAACAGCCCAGAAAACCAAAACCCATGAACATCGGATAAATCAGAACAGTAAACCAACACAGCTCAAGCATCAAAAGCCAGCATTTTGTGAACACACAATATAATGATAAAGATGGAAGCTTTGGGAACCCAATGGGCCATTTTTTTTACAAGGAAGAAGATTTAGAGAGAGAAAATGAATTACCCAGAAAAATGAAATACACATGAGAAAGAGAGATATGAGAGAGAGTTGTCCCTACCATTTGTGTTTGTTTTTGGATTTTTTGCGCAAGTGGGGATTTTCTTATGAGCCTCTCTAGATTCTCTCAGCCATTTCTGAAAATAAATATTTGGTTTTCGATATTATTGGGAAAATCAGACGGTCAGTACTTGTAGTAGTATGCAAACCGGATTTTACTGACAGTGGTACCAGCAGTACTGGTGTAGCTCCGTCTGTGTGTGTTTATATATATATATATATATATATATATATATATATATACATATCAACATTTTTACCGTTTAATACTTAAATATATATATAGATCTTTTCTGTCAAATTTCATCCAATTTGATAATCGTTAAGGTGCTCAAAACTGCGAATTAAAAGTTAAAGTATGAACGGCTCATGTTTGGCAGATTTGATCCGTCAATTGATTTCAGTTAGTTCGAAGCCTTAACGATCACCAAATTAGATGAAATTTTGTAGAAATTATCTATATGTATACATCTAAATATTGAACGGTGGAGATGTTGATATGTGATTAAAACATTGGTTTAATCTTCAATCCCTCATACATGTCAAAAACTGGATCCCTCATTGGAATATATTTATACATATATATATATATATATATATATATATATATCCACTAAGAGATTCTTTTTTTTGACATATATGAGGGATCGAGGATTAGACCAACTTTTCGATCACATATTAACATCTCTACCGTTCAATATTTAGATTCATATATGTAGATCATTTATGTAAAATTTCATCTAATTTGGTGATCGATAAAGTGCTCAAAACTGTAAATTAAAATTATAAACATAAACGGTTCATTTAAATTATTATTAATATATATATATATATATATATATATATATATATATATATATATATTGGACAATGAGGATGTGATTTTGTGATCAAAAAGTTGGTGTAATCATTGATTCATCATATATGTCAAGAAAAGTGATCCCTCATTGGAAGTGAGCAGATATAATGGGTCATTCCACTAAGAGATCTTTTTTTTGCTGATATATATAAAGAAAAATTGAAATTGCTAGTATTTCCTACCTAAGAATCCCTCATTGAGCTAAATCCATATGTAACAGAACAAAAACTTGTCTCAAATTTTTTTTGAGAATGTAAACTTATCTCAAAATTTGAATTGCAATTGTTTTATGAATGAGCGTTTTCCTCGGAAATGTAATTTGTGAAGAGGACATGATTAATTTTGCGAGTATAGACAAAATGGTTACATGTTTTACAAAGTCAACCGTTGAACATGGCTACAGTAAAGGAAGAATATTTCATGCACCGTTAAAAAACAAATAAATAGAAAAAATAAAAGTAAACAGTGCATACATCTGATGATGAAGAGATAATCAGACAGTATGAATTAAACGAGTCACGAGCGGTGATGATGCACCAAATAATTTCGTCCATTGAAACGTGAGTTGTTCTCAAGAAGACAAAAATGATTAGTTTTCCATGTCTTCATCCGGTGAACTAAACCAGACCTGGATGGTGATAAAATAAATGTGAATTAGTATTAGTAAGCGGTTTATAACGTATTCATTTTTCAAAATTGACATAAGCTCCAATGTTTTAACAACCGGTCATTTTCATTAGAAAAAAAACAATAGTTCTTAAATTCATCCCAGGACACATGAGTCATTACAAGCCAAAGCTTGGTAAGTTGAAGTCATCTCTCATTTGGTTCATTTTTCAAATAAATTCAAAAATGTAGTTCCTTTTTCCTACCTTGCTGAACTAATCATTCATTAATATGTTTCTCAAGACATGACACATTTAAACAGCATTCTAATCAACCCCTTTAATCCTTAATCATGGTTGTTAGTACATCATAACCACGAAACACTCAATCCTCAAAGCCAACTAACACGACAAGAAGATGCATAACTTGTTAATATAAATGAATTAGTTACAATGCTTGCATCACACCTATCTTGTCACTAAACAAAATATCACGAAAAGAATATTAGAATGAAAAAAAGAGAGGACTAATTGCTATATTTGAAAATAATAGGGAAAATACAAGAATGAAAGGCTTCCTTCCCTCAAAAGCTTCTATTTGAACACGGACATTGGTAAAGCTTTTTTTGGTGAAAAGAGAAGTATATTGAAAAAAGAGAAAAATACAAAGGGAAGGAAAATAAAAGCTACGGACGGAGTTGTTGGGATCTAGTGTTGGGTTGGGATTGGATGAACTCTTAGGCCGAAGAGTGGGCACATAATGCCGTCTGAATTGGATCAGGATTACTGTGATTAAAGATGTATCTGCAACGGTTAATCCAAATTGACAGAGCATGAAAGAAACTTGGGTGAGGAAATCTTGATGAGCCCGAAGAGTTTGGATTGTTTCCAGCCAGCCAAGCATAGAGGTCAGTGACTGAAGGGGAACCTGGTACCTAAATGGATGTGCAAACCAAGAGGCTCTTGCCCATGAGCAAGAGAAGAGGACAT
The DNA here is from genome assembly GCA_951800085.1 of Comarum palustre. Taxonomy (NCBI): domain Eukaryota; kingdom Viridiplantae; phylum Streptophyta; class Magnoliopsida; order Rosales; family Rosaceae; genus Comarum; species Comarum palustre. The sequence goes on along the minus strand of OX637580.1, from coordinate 19,828,467 downwards.
GCTCAATAGTTTCTGGACATAAGTTGTAGATAGGAGTATAGGACACATGGGACTTTTGGAAATGTGTTTTTTGTGCAGGGCCTCTTTTGTAGCCAAGATGTTGTGAACTACTCTCTAAATACTCAATTCTACCCGATAATAAGCTTTATTCATATCAAGCTTAAGATCGAAAGCACCTTCTTCACCAGACTTTTGTAATTTCAAATGATGATAAACCTCATGAGCCACCATTATATTGTCTTGGATGAGTCTTTCATTGACAAAAGCTGATCGGTTTGAAGTGATCAAATCAGGCATATACCTTTTGAGACGAGTAGCAATGATCTTTGATAAAATCTTATATGAGAAATTGCATAAAGCAATGGGCCTGAAATGAACTGGATTGGTGGGAGGGAACAGCTTTGGGATTAAGGCAATGCGTGTTTGATTAAGGTTTCTGATCAGATTACAAGAGCTTTGATGTTGTTGAGCCGATTGGTGGATCACCTCCTGTATTGTTTCCCAATGATGTTGGTAGAAGGTACCTGAAAAACCATCAGGAACAGGGGCCTTGATAGCACCTAAATCAAAGACAGCCTTTTTCACTTCTTCCATTGAGATTGGTGCCTGTAAGGAGGTATTCATGTCATCACTTACTAATGGATCAATGCAGTCTAGGACTTCTTCCCATTGTTGAGGCCCAGAAGAAGTAAAATTTAGGGAAAATCGACAACTGAAACAGAGATTGATGCATCCCAAAGAAGAGCCAGACCACCTCCAGTGCGGAACGGATTAACCAAAAAATAATAATGCATTTTTAGCTTCTTTTTCCAGTTGGACATTTGCTCTTCTGGTTGCCTCGTCTCCATTAGAAATAGGATATGTGGAGATTGATTTTTACACAATCTTGGGAGAGCTTGAGTCGTCAGGGGTGATCCAAGGCACTGACAATTCCATGATATAATCCTCATGGCTGGTCTGTGAGATACAGATCTGATGGAGGAGAGGAGTGATGAAAGGGAAGGTCAGAAAGACCTGAGATAAGGGATCTAAGATCCAAGGAAACTCTTCTGGGAAGAGGGGAGACTCTCTGTTCTAGAGAGTGACGCTCTCACTTAGAGAGGGATTTTTTTGTGAAATTTCAACTTTTGGAAGCAAGCATTGGTAAAGCTTACTGGATATTTTTGATTATATGAGAATAAGAAATGTAGAATAAGGTTCAACTTGGAACTTAAGAAACCCTAATTATAAATGCTTCTTTTATTTTCCTTTTCATGAGATAAGGATAATTTATGTGATCAGATATGTTTTTTGGTCGTTATGTGATTAGATATGTTGGTCCTTTTATAATGAAAAAAAGAGGAAAAAAAATTGTCTCAATAAGTAAATATGTTGAAAGAATGACTTTTTTGGAAATGAAATGTTTAAAGAATTACTTTTTTGGAAATGAAATGTTTAAAGAATGAGTTAGTGTTATATTAATATATAAAAGCTTATGGCCTTATTATCTAACATTCCACTGCCAAGTAACACTCAAAATATATGGACATAATCTCTTGAATCGTGCAAATCATGGGTCACATTATGCTGCCATTATAATTAATCACTATGGATGGTAGGACTTAGCCCTACATGGAAAGTGGCCATTTTTTTAGGAAAAAAGAAAAATATCTATTGATAAAAGATCTTAAGACCGAAAGCTAAACCATGAATAGTTTGAAGACCATATAAATGCAGAGCTACGTGAACGGAACTATAATTATGAATTAAAATAACACCCTTAAAAGCTATATCCAAAAAGGCTGATGAACACTAGAAAACATAATATTTTGTCAATACCCTATCAGTTCTACCTCCTTCCCCGATTAGAGACCTAAGACTCAATGATGTACATTTCATCTTAATAGGAAGGAAGCTTCACTGATGGGATAGCAACATGGATCTTTTCCTAGTTACTCTAGGAAACTACTTCTCCTCGGCCTCTGATTCGAGGCCTGAATCCAATTAGAAGGAACCCACAAGAAGCTTCACCTTCCCTGGAGTCCTCTTTAAGCCCAGTTAGCCATCCATCTGAAGATCTAGTAGAGCCTAGACCCATCACACAGTTTCTAGCTGCTAGACTTATAAATAGATCATATCTAGACCGAATCTACCTAGATCCGGATCTGTAATAGAAACTTTAGATCCGGATCCGACCCGTTACCCGCCGGATTTTTAATAGCTCGATCCAAATCTGGAGAGTTAACGGATACCCGACCCGTTTATAATAATAAATATATCAAATTTTAATAAGAATTTCATAGTTTTATTATAAAACATCGATGAAATTTTATAAGAAAATAAAGTTTACATCAAAAGTTGAATTACATGCCTAAAATACTCCTTAACGGTACACTAATATAATTAAAAAATTTGACCTCCAATGTTTTTTAGCATAAATATATAGGCATTAACAACCTTCAACTTCATCAAATCGTGTTTTAGAGGCAATTTAGAAATGAATGTTTAGATTATCTAGATAATTATCATATTATTTAATATTTATTAATAATATTATATTTATATAAATATTATTTAATTATTTTTAAACAGATCTGTGTCCTTAACGGATCGAATCAACCAAGATCCGGATCTGATCCATTTAGTAAACGGGTTAACGGATTCGAGTCCTTAACGGATCAACTGGTCAAATTTTAAATCTAAACCCGTTTAAAAACCACGGATCAAGAACGGGTCTGGATAAGATCCGATCAATTTACAAGTCTACCGGCCGCTCCACCTCCGCCGTCAAACCACGTTTTGACTTCACCCAAGAACTCCCTCGACTTTGCCTCCAAACCCAGTAAGTTTGGTAGCCGCCTCTTCCAGACACAGCCATCACCGCCAGCCAACCAATCCTTAAAACCCAACACCAACGACCAATCTCGATCGCCTCTAGAGCATAGTCGGCACAACTCCACTGAAGAGCTGGCGGTCGCCTCTGCACCGACATGATCCCAAAGGAAAGCCAGACCTACTCCCCGCTCATCTAACCTCATTCTAGCCAACCACCCATCAACACCAGCAACACGATCAAAGAAGATCATCGGAAAAACCAGCATGTCGCGATTCACCCATCGCATCACGTTGAAGCTTCTTCGATCACTCCTTGCCGCCTTCACGGTCAAGCACAACCTTCCAGCCGCACCACTGCCTTGAGAGCACGACCAAACTGTCTCGCCGAAGAGAGGTTGTCGCCGCCATATAAAACCTAGTTTAGGTTTCAGAAAGTTGAGGTCGCTTCGAAAGGGTTGGAGGCCTCTCATGGTTTTTTTAACGCTCAACTATTGTTAATAATCGCCCTACATGCAAAGTGACCAATTGATAATATGGCAGGTGCATCAAGTCCCTACCTTGTTCTATTGTTCATTGACTCTAAGCTTCAAAGCAATGATCTAGCTAGTTTCAACACCACCTTATTCTCATTTCTCAAACAAGAAGATTACATAGATCTTGTAAACAAAGATTGTACTCAAAAAACAACATAGAAAATGAGGTGCAATAAATCAATACATAAATATAGATCAGAGAAAGGTGGTTCTTCAAAGCTAGTTAGCTAGCTAGCTAGTTAGCTAGCTAGCTAGTTGTTTGAAGCTGCATCTGGTGTTTGGCAGGGAACTGGGTACTTCCTAGCATTCTTGACAATCTTGCTGAGTGCTGCTTGTCCAAGATCAAGGTCGCAAACATCGGCGAGTTGGATCAGATAGAGCAGCACATCAGAGAGCTCCTCTCCTAAATGCTCTTTGTCATCAGAACTCCAGTTTGGTAGTCCTCTTGCTACTTCACCCTTCCACTGGAAAATCTCAGACAGCTCCCCAATCTCTCCAACCTGCAGAACATTATATACTACATATAAGTACGTATATGTATAAACAAAAGCAAGAGACTTGACTTGAATTATCTAATATAGTTTGATAAGTACTTACCAGTGCTAGAAGGAGATTTCTAGGACTGTGGTATTGTTCCCAATCTCTAACTCGATTAAACTCAGAAAGCCTATCTCTCAGTTCTTGAAGTGAAACTTCCTTGTTTTCATGTCCTGTAGACTCATAAGAGCTCCCCATTTTCTCTAAATTCTACTCCTAGCTCTCTTTCCTACACTTTGCCTCATGCACAGCCAAATATATAAGGCAGAATACCTTTGGAATTTTTATTTGAAACTAAAATGTTATAGTGGAGGGGGACTTGATGGAACACTCATAACAGTAATGATTTCAAGTATGACAAAGATTTCCAAATCCTATCATTCATGACTTGACATCATTAGTTTTATACCCACCTGCAATTTTTTTACTAGGAATGTGGCATCAGTAGGTTCAAAAACTTCAAGTTAGGCATTTTAAGCTTTAGCTCATCTATAGTCTCATATGCCTCCTCAGTCCCACAGAATCTAGTCTCAAATCCTTTGGAATCCAGCTTTGCTCCTTTAGAATTTTGGATTTATACTTGCAACATAGAACTGATGGTGAATTTTGCTTACAATCTTGGATTTCAAGAATCACAAAAGATTTTATTTCTCTATATGAACATCATTGTCTTTATGTTTGCTTCTGTAAACCCCGGGAATTGCGCCTCGAGTGTGGATAAACATGAAAACAAAGCATTCATGTCCCTAATCATATGATTTTGAAACTAGCTAAGACCTACTGAAGGGGACAAATGTAAAGGAAATAGATTTTTGCTTGCATATGCTTTAAGTTGAATTTACTCTTACCCTGTCCTGATCTCAACCAGTGCAGAAGTGAAAAAATAAAGCTATAGTTACCACAATATCACAACAGTAAATGGTGCTTTCAAAGTGCAAAATGCTGGAACACTACACTTAGGCTTGAGCGGATGTTAGTCGAAAACTATATGTTTAAATACAGTAAATGACTACATGTAACTGTTATTTATTATTTGTAACTGTAATTGCATTATTGATTAATTAATGTTGGAATCACATTCATACAAAAGAGTATCGGCATTTTCAGAACCATTGTCTGTAGATTCAGTATGTAACAAGGTATGAGCTCCGAGTCCCCATCAGTCTGATTCATCTTTCCACAATATGTGTTTGCAGCATTTCTATTTTCTTTTTTAAAATGAAATCTATTTTCAATCAAGTAGTTAGATTGAAAAAGTAAATTAGGTGTAATATCAAATACACCTTTTTTATTTAAGTAGTTTTCTTCAGTTGCCAAAAAAAACTATCCCAAATGGCTACCAATTGTCATCTTGGCTATCTATTTGAAGTACAGGAAAGCAAAGAAAATAGTCTCATGTCCATATGCTACAAGAAAACAGCATGGAAGTGAACATCCTTAATTGATATCAATCATTTCAAAATCTAAAACTTGAGGCTCACATGAAATTTTTAAGGTAATTGACATTACATCTAATTTGGTAGACTCATTTTAAATTACACACACCTGTAAGATTGTTTTAAAATACATCAAAATTAACTTATTAATTAGGTTTGTCTAAACTAAATAAACATATTATTTAGGATAAATAATAAAATAGTAAAATACAATTTAGTTATCAACCATATTTCAATTTACAAATACATCATTTAGACAATATCTTCCACTTTTAAGGACACAAATTAATAAATTAAGACAAGTTGATGTCCACATGTCATTTGTCACTATATATTTTACCAAATTACCCTTAATGAAATTTTAGGACAAATTGATGTCCACATGTCATCTGCTATTGTATATGTCCACATGCCATCTGTCATTATATATGTCCACATGTCATCTATCATTATGTATTTTACACAACTAGCATTCACTACATATTCAATTCTATGTTGACGTGACACGTTGCTACTGCCGAGTTGAAAGGTGCTACTGCCCGAGTTGAAATTACCCTTAATGAAATTTTAGGACAAATTGATGTCCACATGTCATCTGTCATTATGTATTTTACCCGACTACCATTCATTACATATTCAATTCTCTGTTGACGTGGCACGTTGCTATTGCCGAGTTGAAAGTTGTTACTGCCCTAGTTGAAAGTGCTACTGTCGAGTTGAAAGGTGCTACCGTTGGCACTATTGCAATTTTTTCAAACAATTTCTTTGATGCTGACGTGGCGCGCTGCTATTGTCGAGTTTAAAGGTGCTACTATCAGGTCAGAATGTGCTACTGTTAGCACTATTCTAATTTTTTTGTCAATTCTTTGATGTTGTTGCACTGCTACTACAAGACTCTGCTGCTTGTGCACTGCTACTACTAGATCCTGATGCTAGAGCGTTGCTACTGTCAGATCCTGATGCTAGAGCGCTGTTACTGCCAAAACCGGATACTAGCGTGCTGCTATTGCCAAATCTAATGGTAGCGACTACATAATCCTACTTCCAACAAACTGCTACTGTCACTCCTACTTCGCGCAGTAGCATTACGCCTCACCACCGCTCAATATGATGCTCCAATGTTTGGGCTACCTACCAATTAGCCAAAAACCCAAACCAATCAACCTCGTTTATATCACTGCTATTGATTGAGATGAATAAGAGAAAGTGAGGAATTAGAATACCAAGCATCATTAACCAAGGTATTTGCACAATGACTTCAGCTCTTAAACCTTCAAGATCTTGAACACCTACTTCTCGAGCATCATTAACCTAGTCCATGGTTTCTGTAGCTTAGCCCACAGTTTCTATAACTAAATCCACAATCCCTGGAACCAAAACCACAGTTCCTGCAACTAAATCTACAATTCCTTCAAAATCCTCCACACCATCAAGGTCTACAGCAAGATCGTCAACACCAATTGGCAGGCCCACCCCTTGAAAATGTCTGGATCCGCAATGGACGCTCTGCCAAATCTAAGGACAACACTTCCTGATAGACCACTTTCAACAGCAACAACCTTTATTTAGACGGGAGTGGAGTAGAAGGAAGGAATGTTTTGGTGATGGGTAGGTGGAGAACGGTGGCCAGGTGGTGGCTCTTTGTCGCTGCGATTGCAGAGTGGACAAGAGAGACGGAGGAGATAGAGAGAGATCTAGGAAGAGAGACCAAATGAGATAAAATAGGGAGATTGGTGGTATATTCGTAATTTTATTGTAAAACTGGATATTTTAGTCTTTTTAAAGTCAAAATTCAAGTCAGGACTACTATTGTTAGTGTTGGGTCTTGGGCTGTTGTCTTAATTTGTCTAAATATTATTAAAAGTGGGTTTTTTGTTTTAAAATTTGGTCGAGTGCTACTATGTAATTCTCCCATAATAAAACCTATCACAAACAATATTTACGATGAAATGATATGTACAAATTGTGAACCTTCCTAAACCATAAACCTTATAAGTACCCTAAACTCTAAACCCTATAAGTACCCTAAACTCTAAACCATAAACCCTATAACTCCTAACCCCTAAACCCTATACCCTGACCCTTAACCTAAAACCCTATATCCAAAACTTAATTCATCTATTTGTAACCCAATTTAAAGGCAAAATAGTCAATAGAGAAAATGTAATAATTTAAATTTTAGAATTTAAAATCTGTAAGGCAAGTAAAATAAATACATTGGGTGTAAATTTAAAAAGAAAATGTGAAAGAGTTTATATTCAAACAGGGTCTAATTAGCGAGTTTTTCTCTAATTATCTCAATAAAAAAAGATGAGACAAAGGAGAATAATGAAAATTATCAAACAACGCAACGAAATGGTGCAAATCAATATTGAACCACAAAACCTGATTTCAGGGAAAAAGGAATAGATCAAAAGAGGAACAAACTCAATGACAACAGAGGTAGATGAGGAGGACGAAAAGACGAATGTGAGGAAAGGATCGAGGGATATCTAAACTGCTGATACCATGCAGAAAGTGATTTTTCTAATACAATTCTGTTTACAAGATGTACAATATAGTTATGATTATGCTATCAATAATAAAGGGAAATAAACTACATTTACACCAATATCAAAACTGATATGCAATTACACCAAATCATAAGAGCCTAATCATAGCTTGATTTAAGGAACATATTTTTTCATTCTAACAAAAAGACTGATATGTATAATTCTCTCGATTCTTCAAATGCTAAACTCAACAACCTGCTTTCATTAGTCATGTACAGATCTTCAAGTTACGAAATTTCCAACCGACTAACTATTCATAATAATTTTTTGAATAATGAGAGCTATAATGGCAGCCCTCACACCATAACAATTAATGAAGCCTCGGGATACAAGGGGGGACATTATGCCTAAATCATAAACTGTAAGAACACCCTAAAATACTATTAGACATGTCTACAAAAGCTTTGCATTTATAATAAACATCATTTAACAAAGAGTGCATCATTAGCTACTCCATTTGCTTTACAATTTTGACGACATACCGGAAAAAAACCACTCATACAAAATCATAAGATACTATGTCTATCAATTTTACGGCTATGATGCCACTGAGAATAACCAGTGGCCCCAAGTTTTATCTTACAACTAGAGATTGCGACTATTTGACAAAGTTATGAACTCGCTGTCTCATTAGAGCAAATATGGTACGCTGCGTGCATTTTTCAGGACATAGCCCATCAATATCCAAAACCACTAGAAAACAATAAATCAAACAACAAAAGGAGTACCTACCTCGGTATAGCCCTATCTCAACCATAAGATAATGATGACTTATTTCAACAACTAACCAAATTAAAACAATGACAATAAAAACATAACTATAACAACAACAAAAATACCCAAATTGGACCCGCAAGCAAAATCCAGGCCCAAAAGTTCATTATCGCACAGAGATCCACTGGCCCAAAAAGGGAGGGGACACCCTCGCCCAAACGGAGGGACAACAAACAACACCAAGAACAAAAAAAACAAAACTAATAAAACCAAGAAAAACTAAAACCTAAAATAACCAAATCTGCCACTATCATATGATCCTCAACTAGCACCGATCTGCTAACCACCTCTACGAACAACCGCCATCGCCATCCCTACAAAGCCTCCCAGACCATCTAATTGTGTTGCCACCACAACATAGCCGCACCATCAAGTCAAGTCCATGAAACCTCAGAGCAAAATACGATCTCGTCGCCATTGATGTGGATAGCCATCAACACCTCCATACAAAACACACCGCCAACAACTCAGACCTCCGTTGAAACTTGAACCAGACCAAACCCAAAGGCTATTGCGCTTGAGTGAACTAAGACCCGTCCGGCAGCATCCAAAAGATGCCGCCAGACAAGAGTCGAGATTCTAGAGAGGGGTGTGCCGCTCTTCGGGAGAGACTAGAGTTTTTTATGGAGAGATGTGCCGCTCTTCATGATAACTTATTTCAACAGCTAACCAAATTAAAACAACGACAGTAAAAAACATAACTAAACAACAAAAAATACCTAAATTGAGCCCGCAAGCAAAATTCAGGCCCAGATGTCCATTATCGCACATAGATCCACTGGCCCACTAACTTTGGCCCAAGTCTGCAGCTTCACCACCATTACATTTCCCCTCGGCGAAACCGACGCCGCCCTTGTCCGCTCCCCACCCACCACCCCATCTCGTGGCCATATAGACCACCCACACTATGTCTACCACAAACCCACTCTCCACCGGTCTTTCCTTGTCTTCTCTGATCACAACAAACCAAATCTAAACCAGCATTTAGATTGCCGCCATCAATCCTCCATCAACGACCTCAGGACACCACCCCCCTTCGACCCGGACTCATGACCATTCCGATCTCACACCATCCCCAAGGCTCTGGTCCAGCCGGACAGGCAAAAATCAAGATGAGCTAATGGGCAAAACTGAGTTAATTCTGTAACATATAATGAATGACATCTGTTTACAAGAGGAACAGCAGAAACAGATTCTATGCAAAAAATGTGAACTATAAAGCCCGATATGGACATTTCCTAAGCTAAAAAACTATCACAATGGAGGAGAACCATAACTAAAATCCCCTTGGATATTGGCTATCTTTATCAGCATAGCTAAAACTTCCTTCATGTTTGGTCTGGCCTGTGGTGCCTCAGCTGTGCACTTTATGCCAACCCTTAGTAACTCACACATCTCTTCTGCCCCACCAACAAGTCCAGACCCCATAAGCATAACCGGCATCACAGAACGATTGAATCCTAACCGGCCATTTCCCATCACCCTTCTGGCCCATTCCACTAGACACTCCTCTCCTCCATCCACTGCTCTCCTCCCAGTTGCCAGTTCCATTGCTAGGACTCCATAACTGTACACATCGCCTTTGGTTGTGGCTTGCCATGTCTGCCCATATTCGGGTGCAACATAACCAACAGTTCCAGCCACCATTGTGCTCACATGACTATCCCCTGCATCAACAATTCTAGCCAGCCCAAAATCTGTTACTCTTGCCTTCCCATCCTTATCTAGCAGCACATTGCTAGCCTTCACATCACGGTGCACAATAGCAGGGTAGCACTCATGATGTAGAAAAACCAAGGCTCTAGCCACATCCACTGCTACATCAATCCGCCTGCGCCAGTTTAGTCTCACTTTGTCACATATAATATCCTCCAAGCTCCCACCTTCCATGTACTCATAGACTAAAATTTTCTCTGAACCATCATGACACCAACCATGAAGTTGCACAAGATTTGGATGAGGCCAACCAAACCCATTTCCAGTAAGAACTTCCATCTCAGCTCGGAATTCTCTTTCGCCTTCAAGTCCTTCTCTTTGAAGCTTCTTCACTGCTACTTCTCTACCGTCAGGCAACACTCCTTGGTATACTGTTCCAAACCCTCCCCTCCCTATGATCCTCCCTTCTGAAAAGTTTCCTGTGGCCTTCAAAATGTCAGCATGTGTGAAAGCAGTTTTGTCCAGTCGAATGATCTTGACAGTATCCAATAACCAAGGTGATGAAGAGTTTGAGCTTGATGCAAAGTCATGCCGGTATTTGCTGTGTGACAGCAGATACCCTTGTGGCTCATTCATATGTAAGCGCATTAGAAGTGAAAAGACTCCACATATCAAGAAGGTCAGAACTAGCACTAAAAACACCAAATAAGTAGCAATCTTTGCAGGCTTTTTTATGTTTCCAGTTGGTTTGTTTCTTGAGTGATCTGGGGAGTTGGTGATAAACATCGGAAGGATAAGTAGAGGGTCACCAAGGTAGGACTCCTTTTCAAACGTTGCCAACTGCCCACTTGAAGGAATAACACCAGATATGAATTGATTGTATGAGACATTGAACTTGCTTAGCTCAGTCAAGCTGTTTAAGCTTACAGGAAATGTACCAGAAAAATTATTGTAGGACAAATCAAGATTCTGCATACACTTGATGTTCCCAATTTCCTTTGGAATTTCACCCGAGAAACCATTCCTAGTGAGGTTAAATACTACTAGTGGAATTTGTCCAATCCCTGCAGGGAGCTCTCCAGTTAATTCATTGAAAGCCAAATTGATCATACTAAAATTGTGCATCTCACCAATCTCAAGAGGGACCTGACCTGAAAGCTGGTTCCCACTCAGCTGCACATAACCTGAGATTTGCAATGTCCTAACAACAGAACCAGCTACACATATTGGGAAAAGGCCATTTCCTTTAAGTAGCCGATCCCATATGCTTCGACAACTCTTCCTGGTGAGGATTGTGTACACAAAACTGAATGGAGGGTAGTCTGCTGGAATCCATCTCTTCATTGCTAAGCACTCCCCGGATCCAGCCACAATCTGATCCTTGATCTTATTGTTTGATTCAAATGTTTGACCAGGATTTTTCCCAATATTCTTCAACTCATATGGAATTGTTCCATTGAGCTTGTTGTTGGAAAGGTTCAGCCACAACAAGCTAGTACAATTTCCCAACTCCCTAGGAATTGGACCTGTTAGAGAATTATCAGCAAGCATTAACCACAGAAGAGACCTCAACTTTCCAAAGGAGGCAGGAATCGACCCGGTTAGGCTGTTAAAACAAAGGTCCAGTGCTTGGAGCTGTAGCAAATTTCCATATTGGTGTGGTATAGTACCATTGAATTGATTGTCGGCAAGGAACAAGTACTTCAAGGTTGGCATCTCAGCAATTTCAACTGGTAAAGAACCTGTAAATAAGTTGTGACTGAGATCTAACCGAGATATATTAGGTAGCTTGAGAATTCCAGATGAATATATCCCACCTATGTATGAGTTTGTGTGCAGCACAAGAAACTTCACCTGCGTAAATCTCCCGAAAATCTCTTGTATATCTCCACCAAAATTGTTCCTGCTCAAATCCAAGAACACCAAGTTGCTCAAATTCAAAAGGGCTTCCGGGATCACTCTAGAAAAACTGTTATTTCCCAAGATCAAAGTCTCGAGATTCGAAATGCTTCCTATCTCAGCTGGAATTAGTCCTGAAAATTGGTTCCCCCAGAGATTCAGTGTGACCAAATTCCGGCAATTTGAAATCTCCTTTGGAACTTTACCAGAAAAATTGTTTACTGACAGGTCCAAACTCACCAAGCTACAACTGCCATTGAAAATAGAAGGCAAAATAGCCCCACTGAGATAATTCTCAGACGCCGAAAACTCCCTAAGCCTTGTGAATCCAACCCACACATCACCACTGAAATTGTTTGAGCTCAAATCCAAGTACTGCAAATTATAGCACTCATCAAAGTATTGGTCAATCCTACCAGTAAAGTTATTGGAGGACACATTTGCCACCACCAAGCTCTTGCAAATTCCAGGGAAGCTCATCTTCATATCCCCATAAAACCTATTCACAGCCAAATCAAGAACCTTCAATTGACTCAACCCCTGCAATCTCAGCTCACCTTCAAGAATGTTATGTGACAAATTCAAATACTTGAGGCTCTGGCATTGACTCAAGTCCTCCGGGATAGCTCCACCGAGAGTGTTATCCGATAAGTCCAGCTCCGAAAGCTGTGTCAAAGCCGAGAAGTTTCCAAATATCTGACCGGAGATTTTGCTATCGGATAGATATATTCCGGTAACTCTAGTGTCACCATTGCATTTAACTCTAGGCCAATCACAAGGGTTGATGCTCTGGTTCCATTCGGAGTATCTGCCTTGGTTTATTTTGTTGTGTTCTTGAAGAAAAGCTTTAAGGCTCAGCAGAACTTCCATGTCTGTGTTTAAAGAATCTCCAGCTACAACTTCAGCTGTAAGAGTCAATCAAAAACAGAGTTGTAGACTCTGTATTAGATAATATCAATAATTAAAACAAAAAAACAAAATCAACCTCGAAAAACGTAACTATGAGATCTTCTGACAATGCCTAACAAGTGTTTTAAACTATACTCTCGATCTTTCTCGAGAAATGATCAACTGGGTTTAATTAAAAAAACGAAAACAACAAAAGCCAGATAAATACATAAACTTTTTTACATGAACTTACCTGTGATCATGATGATGAGTGAGAATACTGAAAAACACAACAACACTGAGCGCCATGAATGAGTTTTCGAGTTGGAGTACATGATTTTCTGACCTCCACTATGATCAAGAAGCTAAATAAAAATGAAAGAATTGTGATTCTGATTGAGGGTGCGTAAAGATTACGAATTTACAGGTTGAAGAAATGTGAAAGTTTGAAACATGGAAGTTTGAATGTGGAATGTCGTTGAAGACACACATAGGGAAAGCGCCTGCATATACAGACTTGGATCGACGTCCTTCTCAATTTTGCTTTCTTCTATTTCATTTACACTCCACAAATATTTGTAAAAAAATGCATTAAATTATTGATTTCTAGTTGTAAAATATTTTCCGATAAAAAATATATATTTATACTTTTTGTCTGAAAGCTCTGGTTGGTAGCAAGGGTTTGAGCCGCAGAAGTTGATCGGTTCGCTTAAACCGGCTGGGGGGATTTGACTCGGAGACAGAAACGAGTCTTAGTGGGTTTAGGGTATTGATATGCTTTCACGTTGGTTTGGTTGGACTTGGATTCTAGAATTGACATGGTCGTCTCCTTTTTCATATAAACAGAATCGTATTATATGCTCGACATGAAATTTGGTGGAAAATGAACTTATTGTGTGTAGCTTTATATCATTCTATGGAAGTTTACAAGTAGAGAATGAAGCAAAAGGTAGAAAGGGAATAACATCTTCGATTAATCAAAATTGTGCTCATGGTTTTGGAGTAGCTAGCTAGGTTGCAAAATGTTTGAGAACACGTACATACAATAGAAAGTTGTATATGTAGTCTTCTTTTCCCTTAAAATTAGAGAAAAGATCAGAAAGACCGATTTTGCGTGTATATCTTCTCTCTTGCATTATGTATGCAAAATGTATTATGAATTTTACATAAAACTCTAAAGCGGATAGTAATATCTACGATTTACACAGACAAAAATTATTTTTCCCAACTTAGCAAGACATGGCTTAGAGTGCAAGGTAACTTTCACTATTATATTAACCGGGAAGAACTATAAGTTGGTACACAACATATAAAACACAAATAACTCACTTGTAATATTTGTTGTACAAGTTAGGACATGAGCCTAAAGCCCATAATACATAATTTCGGGTCTGAACCAGATTTATGCTACCAAATGACCAAAAAGCCTAAATTTACAAGAAAATTGCGAATACTACCATGTAATTATCTTCTCTTCTTCTCTCGATCCCTCTCTCTAGTTATTTTATCTTCTTCTCCATATCTCTCTCTCTCTTTCTCTCTCAATGATGGAAGCCTTCGCGTTCTGATTTGGAGGAACCTCCCTCTCATCCTTGCAAATCTAATCCCTCATGTGGTGTTGGCGCAAGGAGACAACAATATCAGCTTGATTTCTGATCTAGGCAGTGGGCATGGATGACATCTTTTTATTCCAATTGATTCGAGCCACAGTAGCAGCATGATGTGTAAGATCTGGGCGACAGTAGCAGCCATGTGTGATCTAGGAGATAGTAGCAACATGATGCGTGAACTGGGCTACAGTAGCAGCATGATGTGTGATCTGGGCTACATTAGCAACATCTTGATGTGTGATCCAGGAAACAGTAGCAGAGCTTGATGTGTGAGAGACAATAGCAACAACTACCTTACATTTGCTATTGTGTGCTACTGTACACATGTGGTGGTAGTAGCAGAAATTTTATCTTGCGGTTTTTGTACTAGTAGTAGCTGCAGCTTGATGTGTGAGAGATAGTACATCTGCTATCTTACATCTACTACTGTGTGCTACTGTACACATTTGGTAGTAATAGCAGAAGTTTTACCTTGTGGTTTTGGTAGTATCAGTAGATTTTCAATTAGCAGTAGTAACAATTATTTTCAATCTATACAGTAGCAGTATAATTCTGGTTTGTACAATGTTCTAAAAAGCGGTAGGCGGGCGGCGACCCATAGCCTAGCACCTGGACAGCCTAGGCGGGGATTAGGCGATTTACTTTTTTCATATTTATTAATTAAAATATATATTTTATGTACTATAATATTTGAAAACAGTCAAATATGGATAAATTATTCGACATAAATCTTGTTAGACCTATTTATAAAATAGATTATAGCTAAAATTTAGCATAACTTCATGTAAAAGTGAGCAACAACAACAATAAACACATATATTTCTAATTCTAAAAACATCATTTACTCTTATACTCGCATGCTCCCCACAATGTAACAATGCCACTACTAAATGTAAATAAAATTAGCCGGAGAGCTTAGAACCCTAGGCGGCTAGCGCGGCCTCTAGGCGGCGATTAAGCGGGCTAGGCGGCCGTCTAATTTCCCATAGCCTGGCACAAAGGCCTTGAAGAAAAGCGAGGCGGCTTGTTGCAGCTTAGAGTCTAGGCGGGGTTTAGAACACTGGGTTTGTAATAGTAGTAGTAGTTATTTTCGATATGTGCAGTAGCAGTACACTTCTATTTTTCAGTTAGCACAGTCTTTGTTGTTACTATATATATATAGTAACAACAAATACCCGATCGGTGGTGGAGGTAGTAGTGAATTTTCCAATGAGTCAATATTAGAGAAGTATGCTTTAATCAAGGACAAAATTATAAATGTGTTATTACCACATGACAAGAATATAATAATTTGTCCTTATTTATAAAATTTAGTCATTTCTTAGAATCTGTTTGAATGGATCTAATTATTAAATGATATTTTATCAGTAATTTAACTATAATTTATTATATTAACTGTTCGTTTTGGTCATCGCAATCTGAGTCGACTCACTATCCACCTATAATACCTGAACCTTTTCCTCATGGTCGCATAGCGAGAAGAATCAATTCAAATTCAATTATTCTGTATACTATATATAATCAACAAATTCTAATTCGGCAGCCATATATAAGAACCTCTTTTTTCTATATATATATATATATATATTCAAAAGTTGGACTAGTAATGTGAAAAACCACATCTTATTTATTTTGGTAAGTTCACATTTTGATGGAAAAGGCAATCTTGGTCTTTGTTTTTCGATAAAAGATCAAAGAAATCCGTACCATATATCAAACTGTGATTTAGGTACGTACTTCGATCATGAATTCCCAACAACTTCTAAGAAATGGAGCCTCACTATCAATGATGCGATTTGTTTCTTATATAGTTCTGGTCTTAATCCCACTATGTGATCATCCCACGTTCTTCTACAAATCAAAGCCGCGATTTGGGAAACTCTATTCCATATATCTATGTATATACGTGTTTCTTTGGACCTTCCAGTCAACAATGGCTGTTTTAATTTTCCAAATACAACAGGTGCATTTTCATAAGAACAATCTTAAACAGAAACTGATCTTAGATTTACTTTTACCCTAGTGTTATACTATTTGCTAGCCATTAGGGTGTTGACCAAATAATTTTATATAGTTTTACTAAATTTACAATTCATTCAGTTTAGAGGAGCCGGACGGTTTACTAACACTTACATATTCTGGGACTCTCGACCATCTCTGATACTTGTTACCTCTTTCGAATTTTCATGAACAGTGAGTACACTTAAACCCTATTGTTTTGTCAAAATTATGAACTGCAAACTGGGCTGTTTATACTTCCTCTGGTTTGTTCTCCTGCATGCAGAAATCTCTCTTGTTTATATGGGACAATGTTTGTAGGCAACCAAACATACTGAAGAGTCCGGATCCTTGTATACGATACTATATACGATAAGAGTATATATTGCATACTTAATATACAAAACAAGCACAAAAGGCCTCAATATACCAGACAGGAAACCAATCAAGAAAATTACTTAAAGGTTCTATTAATTACATAATTGCCTACATAGATATATTATGTACGTAATTAATAATCAACTCGTTGCAAAGAAAGAAACATGTTTCTTTGGTTTTTCTCATGCGGGGTTGATATATATATATATCAGAAAAACAAAAGAAACAAGTTTCTTTCTTCGCAACGAGTTGATCATTAATTACACAAATAGAATATAAACTGTTTCCAATATATATATATATATATATATGAGATGTGAGAGACTAGCAAGAGTTAGGGTTTCACTTTCCAAAGGCAATGCGACGAGTCGTGTGGGTCATATATAGACTCGTCGTACCTACGTGTATGATGTAAGGGTCGGCCGACGACGGTCGTGATCTGGACTTAATTAACGGCAAAGATTAACTGGAACTATTCCATTTTCATTATCGATCACTGTTTATATTCATAAATTTTCCAAATCCAAAGTCAAATTAGTGGACGTCGACTCTGTTTGTCAATCATATTGTGATCATTGTCGACGCTTCCATCTGATCGTGTTGCTGGAGTTGTTGTTCTGATATATATAAATATATCGATCAATCATGAGTGTTAGCTAGAGCTTGCCCCCTACCGCAGAACGTGACGAAACCAAACTAGTCGATTCCTACTATAAAGTTTCTATCGGACAATATATAGAGTTTATTGAAGCTAGTCGATTCCTACTATAGAGTTTATTGAAGGACTATGAATGTATTATTTGAATTTATAAAATGTATAATATAGTATTTAGACTTTTTTAGTATTAAAGACATATCTATTAAAACTTTTTCTGAATTTATAAAATGTATAATATAGTATTTAGACTTTTTTAGTATTAAAGACATATTTTATACTTGTGTTTAGGATATTTTATAACCTAAAACATATTCACCTTTTAATTTAAGAACTAGCCTTCAACATGTCAAAACTTCACCTAACGACCTTTTGTCTAAATGATTACTATACTGGTGGAATCACTGTTGTCTTAAATTGAAAGATTCATAGATTTTATTGTGCAAAAATATCTTAAATACAAAATTGAAATTAACAACTTAAGGTAAAATAATTCTAAAAAATATATTTTTGTGACGAAATTATGGGCAAATGCTAGAATTTATTTAATATAACATAACTACAAATACAGAACCCCGAGCCTCGCTCTTGGGTAAACAACTATAAGCTATTTAGCTACTCATAATTATAATTACAGGCTCAAGATACTTACTTGTAATAAAAACTCATCATACTGAATGATTATAGACTGAATTCTTGACACAATATTTACACTCACACTCTTATACTAGAGACACTGTTTACACACACACACACACACACTACTATTCTGACTTTCTGACTTCGAGAGGAAGATTGAGAGTGTTTCCAACTTCTATTCCAGATTTTTCGATGCATTCTCTCGGAAGTTTTAATCTCCTTATATAGCACACAGACTTCAAACCTGAATTAAACACAGCTAGAGAAAGTGGGGGACAAGAGGAATCAAGCTTTACTTTAGCAAAAGTAAAGTTATTTGTTTTTATGCGTCGACAGGAAAGAAAAACGCACAATCTTTAACAAAAGAAAAGTCTTTTGTCGTGATGCGTCAGCCACCGTTCATTTCTCTATCATGTGAGCGCACCAACTTTAACAAAAGAAAAAGTCTTTTGTCGTGATGCGTCGGCCACCGCTCATTTCTCCATCATGTTTACTGTATTGTAGTATTCTTTATCAGTGCAATCATAATCAGCCAACGAATCATGACCCTCTTGTTCTTCTGATGTTTTTTCATCTTTTTCTTCATTGTCTAAGTCTGAATCATAAAGAAAGACATAAGGAATCTTGTATCCTTCTTCATTCTCCATTTTTTCAAGCTATTTTGTAGTAGCTAGGGTGCAGTCTACTTCATTCCTCATAATGGCTGAGAAAAAGTCATAATTCACAGGTGGATGATGATTATAGCAGGAAACCATTATCTTTTCTCCACTTGTCAGGAGGCTTGACTCATAATTTTTCGCACCATGTTTTTGATACACATGATTGTCATGGCTTTCATCCATGGAATGCTCTGATTAAGACTACCATTTCCGCTCATTCTGCTTGTTTCTTTAATTGGACCTTGAATTATCCTAATATAATGATAAGGAAAAATATAGTTCATTTGCTCTTTCAGCATTATCTATTCCGGTGGAGTTGATATGAACTTTAATTTCAGAATACATCCATCTGGCCTAATGTTCTTGACAACTTGAACTATCAGTTCAGTGAATCCCTCTAAATCTTCATTAGACTTTGTCCAAATATTATGTATAAAATCATTCTCCAGTAACCATATTTTTTGTTTCTGAGGATGTTCAACTTGTACATTAACCAGGTATCTTCCATAATATGGGCCGGAAACAACAGACAAAGTTGATGGAAGTATTTTTCCATTTTCCAGATGCTCATGGAATTGAACCATTCGGACCTCTTCATTGTTGTTATAGGGATCTTTGCACTTTATGGATTTTCTAGGTATACCACCTTAGACTTTTCATTCTCTTTTGCATGGATTCCATGCAATTCTTCTGTAAGGGTTTCAAATAGATGATCTTCATTTTCTTCATGGAATGCATAAAGAATATTGTCTATGATAATCTTTTGCTTGAATGCTAACAACCTTTTTGTTTGAAAAACCAGTTCTTTAAAAATCTTCAAAGACTGACCATGAACGGTTTTCTTTCCAGTAACCACATGCGATCTGTTTCCTCTAAAAGGGGCAATTCTGATTTTTGGTAAAACAGCAGCCATTAACGGACTTGTTATGTCTTTACCTCCTGCCATTTGAGACGGGCTAGCCGGTCTTTTACCCTAAGACCGATCAGTTGTGGTTGTATCCTTTGGATATAACAAATATTCATGAGTGAGCTTTTCTTCTTCTTCTTCTTCTTCACCTGTTTTCGCGGACTGGCTTTCATTTTTCAATGAGAGATTTGAGCTTTTATTCCAATCAGCTGGATTTATCCTGTCATAACCTATTGCTTGACTTGTTTCGGCTGCTCCATAAAATACGATGAATTGATAACCTGGTCCGTCATGGAGAGTACCTACAGTCTTTTCATCGCTCTTGTATCTTTTCCAAAGATTTATCACTCTTGATTCTGATTTTTTGTTTCTTAGGTTGCGTCCTTCATTCCTGTCATCTCTTTGAAACATTGACATTTCTCTTGTAAGGGCGTCTGGTAAAAAATTCTTGTTACCTGCAACCATTTCAACATCATATTCATATTGAGATAAAAACATTTGTCATCTCAACACTCTTCCTCTTTCTGCAACATCAATTAATTTGTAGTTTTTGAAGTTTTTTACTCTATTGTCTGTCCGTACTACAAATTTGTTTTCCAAAAAGAGCAAGAACTTCTTTATCTCTAGTAGAATAGTTTAACTAAGCTGCGTTAAACTTTCCTGAAAGAAATTTACAAATCTTTTCATGATTTGTATCTGGGGCAATAGACAAGACAAGACAACTCCTGCCCAGTAATAATCATTTGCATCAGTCTGCAAAATAATCGAATCTCCTTCTTCAGGTAGCTGTAAAGGAGGCAGGTTTTTGGTTAGCTCTTTGATTTTTCTAACAGTATTACTGTCGTTCTTTGTGAATGATCATTTCTTTTTGGAGCTTGTCTTCAGAGAAAGTAGAGCAGTAAGACCACTAACTTGAAGAATAAAATCTCTCGCAAAGTTGACAACTCCTAAAAACTTTTGCAAGGACTTTGCATCAAGAATATGATTTGGAAACTGACTGATTTTTTTTGACAATATGATCCTGGAGAAGAATCTCTCCATCTTTAACATGAATGCCTTAGAAATCGATTTATCCTCTTATGAGGTGAATCTTTTTTTATCAAAGGATGATTCCCTTCTGGACAATCAACTTGCATACTTGTTCAAGATGCTTCAGATGTTCGTTCATAGTTCGTGAAAAGACAAGAATGTCATCTATATATACTATACAAAAAGCTGAGTATGGTTTGAAAATATTATCAATTTTCCTTTGGAATGCAGACGAGGTCTGCTTGAGGCCAAATGGCATAACCAGCCATTCATAGTGTCCTTGAGGTGTTCCAATTGCTGTTAAAGCAATGGAGTCTGGATGCATCTTGACTTGTTAGAATCCTAATTTTGTATCAAACTTAGAGAAGATCTTGGCTCCTTTGAGTCAATTGATAAACACTCTTACCTGGGCTATCTGGTATCCGTCTTTGACTGTTTTTTTTATTTACATCTCTGTAGTCAATTATCATTCTAGTTTTTCCCCTTACTTGCTCTGCAAGATTTCTTACCAAAAAGGTTAGAACATGATGAAGACTTTTAGAAGGTCTAATCAACTTCTTTTCGAGCAACTCTTGAATTTGGCTTTTCATCTATTTTTTGTCATCTTTCCTGTAATAAGGGATTGCTTTAACATGACAAATAATATTTGCATCATGCATTTTGAGTTGATAGTATACTGGATCTCTTTCCCAGTATAACTGAGGATCTTCACTGATTACTGGTTTCAGTAAGTTTTATATTTCTGCAACAGTTGACACTTTCTTCTGCTCGATTTTGTTAGCATAAACCTTTACATTATGCTCTCTGGTAAATTCTTCTTATCCGTCTGAGCTTTCTTGTTCTAATGAATCTGAATCAGACTCATCTAAAAGGGATTCATACTTTTCCTTAGAATCTTCTGAATTCATCCATTCATTTACCAATATTTCACTGTGACCCTTCAAATGGTATTTCAGCAGCAGAACTGGTTCTAAAACTGGCTTATAATCACCACTCTTCGTTGACGATCTCTGATATTGGTTTGTAAATCCCAGTCCTGTAACGCTTACAGCGTTGTTTAGACTAGATTCCCAAAAGAATTTATTATTCTTTTCAAAACCAATCATCTGTGGATTCTGAACTATCGTCTGTTGAAGAAGGAAGTCATTTCCAATTAACATGTCTGCTCTTTGACTTTCACATTGTCAGATGATTTTTATGACAAAAGTTCCTCCGCCTAAGGAAACTTTAATGTCACGAGCCATAATATCCATAATTATTTCATTTTCTCCCATGGCTATTTCAGTAACTGATTTTGGAGCATTTTCTCAATATTCTTCAGGGATGACATATCTCTTGGCAAGAGAATACCCTGATCCACTATCTACAAAGGCATGTAGATGGTATTTCCTATATCTGGGAAATTTCAATCCTATAGTGATGTAATTGCTGAATCTGCTTGTCTGAACCTGCTTTACTTTTTCTTTACTTTCTGCAGTTTTGCCAGGCAATTCAATGAAAGGATTGATTTCTCTTTCATCTGGCTTGTTGATGGATCAAAAGGCTTAACCTGTTGTATAATAGGTTCTGTGATAATGTCTTCTTCTTGCCTTCTTGCAATCCCATTAATAGAATCAAAATACTCTTTAATTCCTTGTTTTAACTTAATGAAGTTACTAACTTCATTATCTTCAAATCTTCTTCTAAGTTATGTCCATGTTGCTCCTTGGCTTCGTAGAACTCTTTATATTCTTGTTTGACCAGGATGCGAGCTTCATTGTCTTTGGTTTTTCTTCGTAATTCTGCAATGAAACATTCTTGATGATAAGTTTCACATATACTTTTACAGTACATGAGAACTGAATTACTATCATCGCAATTGCAGTAATCACATGTAAATTTTTCTGGATTGGGGTGGAAGTTGCTGATAATATCAGTAGTTTCTTCCTTACAATTTAAAATCTTTAAGACAAACATAGGACGAGATCCGTCCCCCTTTTCTTCTCCTTCAAAACTATCTGAAGTGTTTTCTATTTCACTTTCTGATGGAAACTCAAGAGAATATATTGAATCATTCTCTTCATCAGAATAAACTATCTCAAAACCTTTCAGGTTTGCATATTATATTGCTTTATCATATTCCTCAATTAGAACCTTCGCAGATCTCTTGTCTTTTTTAGGACATTCGTTTGCGTAATGTCCTTCGGCTTTGCAAAGCCAACATCTGCACTTTTTAACTTTTCGAAAAGAATTCGAAGAATTAGTTCTTTTTCTTTTAAAAAATCTCTTTCTAGGAGGAGACTTTTCTCCTGCAGAGCTCTTTTTGAAGGAGCTTTTCTGAATTTATACTTCTTTTTAGAAGCCAAATTTTTCCTCTGCTTGTTGCTGGAGAACCTTTTCTTGTATTTTTTCTCTGTGTCACATCCCCATTGTATTGGTATCTCCAATATCTTGGGACACATATTTTTCACTCCTCTGAGTTGCTTCTTTGTAGTTTTGGATTTTCTGTTTTCAACACATTGCTTTCTTAGGAGATGTCTGACTCTTTCAGTAATTCATCCTACCATAAAAAACGTTAAAGGATTTTCATCCAAAGATTGTGCTACTGCATCGTTCCATGGTTCTGGTAACTTCCTGTAGTAGGTTCTGACCAGATCTTCATTATCTAGGTCTCCAATGGTACAATGGTAATTTTGAAACTCATTAGTATACTCTTCAAAGTATCTCATGTTACAAATACTCAACTTTTGAATATTTGTCTTAGCTCTTTCTTTAGACTGCTCACTATGCCTAGTAATGTCTTCATAAAATTGTGCATAGATGGGGCATGTGAAATCTAGAAGATTATTAGTTTGAGCTAATTTGGTTGCCTAATTAGGCCATTGAGAGTTTCGCTTGAAAAACTGATACCACTTCTGGACTATGTCAGTTAAGGTGGACTCATAATATGCATGAGCTTCCTCGTAGGCATATTTAGATAGCACCAAAGCCTGAGTTAGCCTTAGGCTAGCTACCAAGTTGTCTATTGTCTTTATCTTGTATCTTATCCTGTCGAGATCAAGGTAAACTCTCAGATACTGACTGACCCTATTTAGATTCCGTAGGGATGTACTTCTGAGAACTTCGTTCTCCTAGTTTCTCTGTAAGAGCATGTCCCTTAGGAAGTTTAATCTTATTTTTTTGAATGATTTTAGTGGGGTAGTTCATGATGTTCTGAACTACAGTGTTTTCTTGAGGAATATTTTCAGTTTTCATTGTTGAGGATTCGCCTGGTTCTTCCGTAGCTGCTTGATAAGGAAGAATCTTCCTTCTGTTCTTTCTCAGTTGCACCTAAGAAATCTTTTTCATAATCTTTTCAAGCTCTTCTGTAGATTCACAGATTTCCGCTTGTTCATACAAGCTCTTCAGCTCTTCTGATTTTAGCATCATCATAGGTCTTTTAGCATCTTCTTCCTCGAAAGATTTTTCAAGACAAGAAGTTGGTTTGGTTTCAGAAGTACTAGCTTCCTCATAGCTAGCGAATGAATGTCTATGAAATTGTAAACTTATTTTTCCTCTCATGTCTTCATAGATCATGTCTTCATAGATAGAAGCATTGGTATTTTCTACCTGTCTAGCCGGAGGTGTCAGATTCTATTCTCTTAGGAATGTTACTTCATGTCATTTTGTGATATGCTTCTGTTCAGTATGATTTCTTGGATTGGTGGGGATTGATGTTGTA
Organism: Comarum palustre; assembly: GCA_951800085.1. Lineage (NCBI taxonomy): Eukaryota > Viridiplantae > Streptophyta > Magnoliopsida > Rosales > Rosaceae > Comarum > Comarum palustre. Next base: position 19,803,803 of record OX637580.1, on the reverse strand, counting down.
ATCTCAGGGCAGTTGAGAAATCTGGTGTTTGGGGTTACATTCGAGCTCATCAGTTTATAATAGATACGATAATCTATCGCAAGCTCCATCATTCATTTTTTTATGGAAATTCTATCTGTCTTGATTCTCAATCTTAGACAGTGTGCTGCATCTCTGAGACGTGTGGTGAATTTTGGAAAAACATTGAAATATGCAACTTGGTTGCATAGAGAAGCTTCTACTGTTCCTAACAAACTTTTCTTAAAGTCTCTTATTCTATCATCTTGTAAGACACATAGAACATAACAGTCTATACCATCTCTGGCTAAAAGCTTATTCTTACTTGAACTGCCCCAATATGCATGTAGGAATATTTCTTCTGAGATGTTTCACTTACTTCTTTTAGAGTGATTAACCTGATGTCGGTTTCTCCTCCTTTAGAAGGAACTGTTAGTTCAAGAATCTTGAACCTGTGAGAATCCATAAGGAAAGATCCTCTCCTATAGATCTCATTAAGCTTGAATCTAGGAACCGATGCTTCTCGCATACTAGATTCAATTTCATTGTACTCGAATTCTTGAGCATTGATTATCTGTACAGGCATAGTGTTTCTTTTACTGAGTATTCTACTCAGCATCTTCACATCTCTTCTGGTTGAAGATGTAGATTTGGACGAGGATCAAGTAAGGAGTTTAGGTTCATTAAACTTAAACTCACTTTCTCCTTTTGATAAAGGGGTATGATTATTTTGCTAGCTACATTTTGAGCTAGTTGTTCTTCATTGATCCATTCTCCTTCTTGTATCTTCATTTTTTCTATGCTTTTTGTAGTCTTGCTATTCTGTTGTTTAACTCTTGGAATTGATTTTCGAGATCAATACTCATCTCTTGGAGATAAGCGATCTTGTAATTTTACTGATGAATTATTGCTTTGACATTGTCATGCACCGTTTCTATAGGAAGGACAAAGCTTAGAGCTTTATCATCTTCCTGTTTTACTTTTAGTTCAACTTTATGATTCATCCTAATCAGGTGATCAGAGTTTCTAAAAGCTTTTTCAGTGATTCTTGAGAAGATTTTATCTCAATTGCTCTCTGACGAATGTTGCCGGCGAGATGCTCAATGCGAACTATCTTATTTTCAATATCCAATAGATATTGTTTTTCTTTGAGATAATCAAGTTTGGCTTCAATCTTGCCAAGTGTAGAACTTATCTCTTCAAATTGCTTGAACTCAAGTTGTAAACTCTCAAGTTGTAATGCAACATTGTCTGAAGTCGTGCTCCTAGATAGATGATTTAGGTATTCAATTAGGCTTGGTCTAGAAGGATCAAGTTTTTCAACCCCGACTTCTCTTTGGAGGTAAACAAGATCGTCGTAGAGTGTGTTTAATACTCTATAGATGTACTCTATCGAGTATTGGTCTTCCTGAATATGTCTTGAATGAAAGCACTCTTGTCACTTATCAGTACTTTTTGTAAATACAGAATGACTGATAATTTTTGAGTTTGGATTCTCTTTTGTTAGACAAGAGAAGCCAACTTTGTGGCATAAGCCTTGATAACCTGCTTTTGAGCCAAGCAGGCTCTGATACCAACTATGACGGATCTAACCGAGACTCAAAACGTTCAGCGGAGTTTGATCGTAATCAAAAACTTCTTGTAGAACTTCAATTTGTTCTTCAGTTCGTTTGATTCTTTGCTGAACTCTGAGGATAATATCTCAGTAATTTTTTGTTTTTCTAGGAAGATTATCTCTATATTTTATCAATCTTCTTAGTTTTCTTTTTTCGTCTTGCAATTCTTTGCGAGAAATTTTAGCATAAGCTAATAAATCAAGTCGGGTAGCTATTAAATTTGCTATCTGATGATGAAAAATAATTATTTACCTTCGAGTGAGAGGATGAGTTTATATCTACAGTATGCTAGATAAACAAATTCATAGATCTAGACCTACCATGATCCGTCAATTTTTAAAAGAAAACCATATAGCATACAAAATAAAGGTTAAAATGATAATTTTAGAATATTCTTTAAAAGAATATTCCTTACTGTTAGTACCTAAAAGCGTAAATTGATCTTTTAAAGAGAACATTGGGCCTTAATGTCATGTAAGGTCCCTAAACACCTAAAGGACAAGGGCCCTTAAGGGGCAAGCCATGCATGTCATGCCAAGCCATGCCTACAGGCCAGGCCCCCCAAGTAAAAAAAGAAAAAGTTACGTGCCTATTTGGGAGTCAAGCCACCAGGCCATCCATTCACGCCCAAGCACACCTCTCTTCACTCTTAACACGGTCTCTCGTGGATATAGCCCATTCGAGAATCAAGCCATGAACCCATGCACTCATGCCCAAGTATACTCCTTAGGCATATGGTCCCTTATGGACACAGCTCAACCACCACATGCCTGTTCACTCCATGCACACGCCAACACATGCCCAAGCAAAGCCATGCACGAGCGTTGTGATGGCGTGTCTTAACCCATCTATCACGACATGCCACGCGGCCAGGACCCAAGACCACTAGGCCAAATGGGGCTTACTAGTGGGTTGTGGTGTGGAAGGATACAGGATCTTAGGAGGCCTGGATGCCAAATGTCAAAGTGTCCAAAGCGTCTTGGGAGTGGAGGACCAGCTTGAATTTGAGTTTCCCGCGCACAGGCGTGTAACGGACATCTCATCTGTTCACAAGCCACCCCAGACCTGACCCCTGCTTCCGTAAGTTTTCACCTTATAAGCTTAAGCCCACCCCGAGGCCATACTTGGTTGGAAACCTTTAGCCTAGAATAGCTTGTTAAGAGATCGAGACAATTGGCCTTAATCTATCCATGACAGGGGTCCTGAAACACTACCTTGTCTTTACCTTTTGGTTTGATAATCCAAACGATGGCACCAAGAAGGAGAACCCTGACCCTTGCTAAAATGGGAGGTCACGGGTTACCATTACAGACCTCAGGCCTTCATCTACAGTTCTATATAAAGGGTGCTAGGGTAGACTTGAAGAGACACCCATTCATGCTCCGCAAGACCTACACGCAAAACCATTTCCAAACCCCTAATGCCTAACCAGCTCTAAGCCACCACCACCGTATTCACTTTTTTTTTCAAAACACCATTCAAAGCTCCCAAGCACCATCATCCACCTCAATCTACCATTCCTCACCCGTATTAGACCCTTTCACGCGATGAGCATGCATTCGTTACACTTCTAAAATCCTAGCTCTCACACCAAGCATACTACTAAGTCCTTCTTTGATATTGATATTTACATGCTACACGCTTGGAGCCCTTTCTCCATCACAACAAAGTCCATCTTAGGAGGGACTTTGGGCCTAGTCTCGTAACCCTAAGGGGGGAAGATCGGATCCTCAAGCCCAACACCGGCAAGCTCCTGGTTCCTCAATTTCTACCCCAACATAAATTGGCGACTCCACTGGGGACTAGGCTGTGATTCATTCAAATGGCTCCACCACGCAACAATAAGAAGAGCAGGGGGGCTAACAGCACTGTGCCTTCGCAAGAGGGAGGAGATCGTCAAGAAGGGGGAGAACGTCCGGAGGAGTCTGCCTCCAGGCAAAACGAGTCCAGACATCATGAAGACATGCATGAGGAAGAAACGGTAATTACGGCTGCTGATCTCTTACGTACTTTCAACACCTTCGGAGAGACCCAAAGGGAGCTAGTCGAAGCCATGAAGGGGATAATGAGTTCCCTCTCAGCCAAGAACTCCGGAGAGGAGCCAGACAAGCACTCTCAAGATGTAAGAGACAAGGGTACTCATGAGGAGTCGGCGGCAGCCAAGGAATCTGAACAAAAGGGTTCAGGAGCTGAACAAAAGACCACTTCTTTTGTCACCCAAGATGATGTCATTGCCATGCTAGAAAGAGAGTTACGGCGCACTAATGAAGATTGGAAGTACCTTCCTCAGCCACCCTACTCAGCAAGTTTAGTCGATCGTCCTTATCCCAAAGGCTATGAAACACCAAGCTTTGTCCTCTTTGATGGGAGAAAGGGAAATCCAAGAGAGCACATAAGCCGTTTCATTGATGCCCTTGGACCTCATGCAGGTGATCATAACCTCAGGCTACGTGAGTTCTCAAAGACCCTCACAGACCGTGCCTACACTTGGTACACCACTCTGGCGCCAGGTTCCATCCGTACTTGGGAGGATATGGCAAGTAAGTTTTGCAAAAAGTACTTTGAGCGTGAAGAAAGGGTCACTTTGGCTCAGCTCAACAACACGCGCCAAAGATCCGGGGAAAATTTGGTGGAGTTTGTGAGACGTTACAGAGATCTTGCTCTAGATTTTTACGATGAAAAGGGTGAGGAAGCCTTGGTGGAGATATGTGTTGGTAACATGCTGCCTGAATACAGAGTGTATCTTGAAAATGCAAACATAGTTACCTTTTCACGCTTAATAGATGCTGCAAAAAAGACAAGCATGTCTGTCAAAGTTGTCAGCGGGAATAGGACGTGGAGGTCAGAGAAAAAGGATACTCATCAAGCACTGGCAATTGGGGAAAGATCCTCAAACAAACGTAAGGATAGGGAAACCTATCCTGCTCTGCCATGCAGTGAAGAGGAACTTAATGCTATCTTGGATACTATGTTTGCCGATGGCGTGATAAGACCACCACGTCCGTACAAGAACCCATCCCGTGAAGATAGAGCAGATCCACGCTACTGTAGGTATCACCAGCTTGTTGGGCATCCCACTTCAGCTTGTCAATTCTTAAGGAAGTTCCTTAATGAGAAAATCCAGGATGGAACTTTAAATGTACCATCCAAGAAGCAAGCTATCGATGAGGACCCCTTGCCTCGTCGGCGTCCAGGGAAAGAAACAGTCGCTGTCATATCTTGCCTTAACGATGATATGGAGGAAGGAGGCCGTTCGGGTAGCCAAGTGCCTTACTTGGTCACGGAGCCTGAAGAGGGAGGTTTTGACCTCGTTTCCTGGAATAAGTACTGCAGGCCTCAGGGTTATGGTACCCCATGGTCTAATCCCATGGAATGGAAGGAAGAGGAGCATGTTCACTATCACATGGGGGCTTCGAGTAACAGGGAAGCAACCGTAGCAGCCTTTACAGGTCTAGAGGATAGTGTATCAAGGTCTCACCTCAATGGAAGCAAGAGGCAGCGATCTTATCCAACTTGCAATCAGGTTCTGCAACGGAACCCAAAATTCAAATCTCTTTTTGATCAACTTGAATATGGGCCACAGGCCAGGCAAGTGGCAACAGAAGCACTCATGCGGATTTCAGCTGAATTTGGGCCTCAATGCTTCGCAGCAGAATCAGCCAGCAATAGGGCGTTCCTAGAAAACCCTAGTGGTGTAACTTTCACTGATGATGACATGGTGGCCCCTTATGCAGATCATCGAAGGCCACTTTATCTTGAAGCTCATCTTAATGATGTGTCGATACGAAGAGCCTTGGTTGATACTGGGTCATCAGTTAATATTGTACCACTCTCGGTGCTCAAAGCCGCACGGATTCCTACTTCAAGGATCACGCGATCGGCAGTTACCATTTCAGGTTTTGGTAACGGAAGTGAAGACACCATAGGGTACATTCAGCTGGATTTAAGGGTGGGACCCATTCGTTCTCTTACAAAGTTCCATGTCCTTGACGCTTCAGTGGCATATCATGCTTTACTTGGGCGACCTTGGCTCAACAAGCACAAGCTCATTGTCTCAACCTAACCATCAGTGCGTCAAGGGGAGGTTGGGTCTTAGGCCCATCAGTATCCCTGCAAACCAGACGCCATTCAACCAAGAAGAGGCTCATTACTCTGAGGCACGGTACTACGACGATTTCGCTCAAGAGAAAGACCCGGCTAGGGCCATGGGTACACCTTTGCCATCATGGCTTGAAGTCAGAGATGTTGATGATGACACACTCCATATGAATCTTAGCCAGAGGAGGAGGCCTGAGGAGACCAATGTTTCCGATCACTATGTAGTCCCACGCTGCTCAAAAGTGGCACTACCAGATGGTCGGGTGGCATACCACTTATGACGGGTTGCGGGGCCCTACCGCACTTTGTGGGAAGGCCCCAAGACTAGAAAGGAGGCTGTCGTGGGGAATGTGTGTGCTCAAAATGAAGACGGGGGAAGCCCCACGACAGAGAAGCCAAGTACCCTTCAAGATGTCATGCCTGCTCCAAAATGCATGCAAGATGGATCTACAGCAGTGGCTGAACCACTTGAAAAGGTCAACTTGAGTGATGACCCATCCACTCAGAAGTTAATCTCTATTAGTGCAAGTCTCACTTCGAAAGAAAAGGAAGACCTCCTCAAGCTACTCAAGGAATTCCAAGATGTCTTTGCCTGGAGCTACGAAGAAATGCCTGGTCTTGATCCAGGTTTGGTATGCCACACATTAAATGTACAACCAGGATCCAAGCCTGTTGTTCAACCAAAGAGGAATTTTCACCCTGATGTAGAGGAGAAAATTAAGCAGGAAGTAGAGAAGCTCATAACCTCTGGTTTCATCAAGCCTATCAAGCATCCAACATGGTTGGCTAATATTGTCCCGGTAAAAAAGAAGAATGGTCAGATGCGGATTTGTGTCGACTTCAGAGATCTCAACAAGGCTTGTCCGAAAGATGAGTTCCCATTGCCAAACATGGATGTCTTGATAGACTCCACATCCGGACAAGGTTTGTTGTCTTTCATGGATGGCTTCAGCGGCTATAATCAGATTAAGATGGCAACTAGAGATGCAGAGAAAACTGCTTTCCGTACTCCTTACGGGAACTTTTATTACACGGTCATGCCATTTGGACTCAAAAATGCAGGCGCCACCTATCAGAGGGCAATGACAGCCGTCTTCCATGATATGATGGGGAAAGAAGTCGAAGACTATGTGGACGATCTGGTTGTAAAGTCCAAAAACAGGGGTGCACATTGGAAGACACTAAGAAAGGTGTTGACAAGGTGCAGGCTTTATAATTTGAAAATGAATCCAGAGAAGTGTGTCTTCGGTGTAACTTTAGGCAAATTCTTGGGTTTTATAGTGCACCAGAGAGGGATAGATGTGGATCCTGCCAAGACCAGAGCTATAATCTCATCCCCACCGCCTTCCAACAAAAAGGAGTTGAAAAGTTTCTTGGGAAAGCTTTCTTACATAAGGCGTTTCATCCCCGGTTTATCGGCCCTCACCGGAGTATTCACCCCCTTATTAAAGCAAGATGTGAAGTTTGTATGGAGCAATGAGTGCAGTGAGGCATATGACAAGGTCAAGCAATTACTCATGCGACTTCCAACAATGAGAGCACCTATGCCAGGCGTTCCTTTAAAAATTTATCTTGCTTCGACGCCTACTGCTATGGGGGCATTGCTCGCACAAGATGATAGTTCGGGTGAAGAGCAAGCAGTGAGCTTTGTGAGCCGTCAGCTCCAAGGAGCAGAGACCCGGTATCCCAGGACAGAAAGGCTATGCCTGGCACTTGTCTATGCTGCTCAAAGATTTCGACATTACTTCCAAGCACACAAGCTTCATCTCATGGTGAAAACTGATCTGGTACGGTATCTGCTCACTAAGCCTGTGTTGACCGGTCGTTTGGCGCGGTGGTTACTGCAATTATCTGAGTTTGACATCACATGCATAACCCCTAAAGCTATAAAGGGGCAGGCTTTGATTGACATGCTGGCACTTTTTCCTGAAGATGATGAGTCCATCCTGTCTAAAGAGGTGCCCGGTGAGCTTCCAGAATTATCCACAATGCTAGCTCAGGAGAATCTTTGGACTCTACATTTTGATGGCTCGGCTACAAATGCCGGAGGAGGAGCCGGGGTAGTTCTGACTAGTCCAGATGGAAAAACAACCGCTTTATCTTTCAAACTGAACTTCCCTTGCACCAACAACATGGCAGAATATGAGGCCCTCATCATTGGCCTATCAACAGCCCAACAGATGGGAGTTAGGGATCTAAGGGTTGTTGGCGATTCAAATCTGGTCTTGAGTCAGCTCAAAGGAGACTTTGCCTTAAAAGAAGCGGCTCTAGCACCCTATAGAACAACTGCAGAGGGTCTCATAGGGTCATTCGAGCATGTTACCATGGAACACACCCGCGGCGCCACCAATAGATATGCGGATGCTCTGGCCACCTTGGGTTCAAAGCTTTCCTTCATTAAAGGAGAACCAAGAATCTCAGTGCTTCAAAGACACTCGCCTGCCACTGAGGTTGTGGCCACGCCAAAGCCATGTGAAGAAGACGATTGGATGCAAAGCATAAAGGAAGGATTGTCCGAGAATGACATTAAGGTCTCAAGAGAATACGTGATGCTCTTTGGGACATTATACAAGCGGCTTCCTAGTGGCATTCTCTCCAGATGCACAAATAAGAGGGAATCACAAGAAAAACTACAGGAGATGCATGATAGCACTTGCGGGCTGGATCAGACGATAAGTTTGTACCGTCGCTTGCAACGCAAGGGATATTATTGGCCTGACATGAAGGTACAAGCTGCCCAGTTACAAGCCACATGCCCCCGTTGCTCTAAAGTGTCATCTTTAGAGGAAGTATTCACTCTCTCGGTGTCAGAAGATTGGCGCACTCCATACTTGTTGTACTTAATGGAGGAAAAGTTACCAGCTAATGCCAAGGAGGCACATCGACTCAAGAGGGTAGCAAAAAGGTACTTTTTGGATGGAGAAAAGTTATTCAAAAGGGGGTACAATGGGGAGCCCCTAACATGCTTGGGACCAGGAGAAGCCCATAAAGTCCTGCAAGAAGTACATGCAGGTGACTGTGGAGAACATCAAGGAAGGAGAAAGCTATACAGATTGCTGCTCAACATGGGTTATTATTGGCCAACCATGCAGGAGGATGCAAAAGCTACAGTCAAAAGGTGTCGCACATGCCAGGTTCATGGAAACCTTAACCACAAGCCGCACACATTGCTTCAAGACATAAACACACCATGGCCTTTTCATACTTGGTGGTTAGATTTAATTGGCATGATCCACCCAGGGTCTCATGGATACGTGTGGATTTTGGTCGGGACAGAATCATTTACGAAGTGGGTAGAAGCAGTCCCTCTTCGAAAAGCTACTGGAGCAGCGGTTGCAAATTTCATCAAAGAGTACATCATCTGCAGGTTTGGAATCCCATACAAGATAGTCACTGATAACGGGACCCCGTTTGTCAACAAGCAAGTTAGTGACACCCTCAGCGATTATGGAATCAAGCACCGACGCTCAACCCCATATTACCCTCAAGGAAACGGTCAAGCTGAGGCAACAAACAAGACACTTTTGAGGATTTTGAGCAAGATGGTGTATGAATATTCTGGGGGCTGGAGCGATCATCTCTGTGACACTCTTTGGGCTTATCGCACCTCGCCTCGAAGTACTACAGGCTTTTCCCCGTACTCGCTCGTGTATGGGTCTGAGGCCATTTCCCCTGCCGAGATAGCCGTCCCTACTGCTAGAGTTGTTGTTGTTAATGACATCGAATGGGATGCTAGCTCTTGTGCAGACTGGAGATGGGCGGACTTAGAAGGAGTTGAGGAAAAAAGAATCGAAGCTGAAAGGAGGACTGCACTCTATCACAAGAGGGTCGCCCAAGCATACAACAAAACAGTCAAGCCTCGACAATTTGAGAAAGGGGACCTTGTCCTCAGAGTTGTGGACCATGTGAGAAGGCAAGTCTCAGCACCCTCCAAATTCTCCCCATCATGGGAAGGCCCTTTCATTGTGAAGGAAGCTTATCAAAGCGGTTATTACATGCTCGTCTCACATGATGGCACGCTAATGGGTCCCATCAACGGCAAATGGCTCAAGCTCTATCACTCTTAGCAAATCTTTTTTTTTGGAGCCTTTTGTACTTTTGTTCAATTTGTTCAAGCTTTCGCATCATCTGCACTTTTGTTCGAGCTTCCACACCTTTTGTACGCAATAGTGTAACCAACCGGGGAAGCATAATGCTCCTACAATGTTAGCATCCAACTTCAAAAGAGTACCTTTCCTTTTGAATCTCATCTTTCCCTTATCAAACAACCATTCGTTTTTATGCCCACACAATTCTTTTGATTATGTGATCTAACTTTAGTTCACATAACCAAGGGGGCTGACATAGATGATAATAACGATGGGATCCCAAACATAAGCCATCAAGCGATGCACATGCAACATATATTAAAAAAAAAGAGGAGCAAGTTGTAATACCGACTTACATGCCAAGCATCATATCAAGGTACGAGTCCAAGTGACAAAATCAAGCTACAAGTCAAAATAGCAAAATAGGAAGTCTTAGGCCTACCCTAAGATCACAAGCCCCATTACTCAAAGCACACACTTGTTCAAGGCCTATGGTCAAGCAAACCAAGGAGGCTAGTGTTTCCAAGGCCAGATGTGCACTCAACTATATACTCAGAATAATCCGAGGGAAAATTCGGATCACGAGACAAGAGATCACGCAGCTTCTTTTGTTCCGTGTGTATCTTCTTGTAAACGTTCTCAGCAGATTCCTCAAGACTCCTAATTGTCCCCATTTGACGAAGGGTCTCTTCAGGCAACCTGGATTGTAAGAAATAGCAGATACGAAGAAGCTTCTGAAGGTGCCTAATAAGGAACCCTATTGGAACATTAAGACCCATAAGGTCACGCACCACATCACGCCATCCCAAAATACCATCCAACACTAGGTTGGACATGAGTGTCTTGTCCATGCTATAAAGAACAAGCCCAAGCCTTTCAAATATCATACTCTTGGTATCACACATGCAGTGCTTGAAGCAATCAAGTTGACTCATGTCTCCATATTTTTCAAAAAATACGGTCAAAAGAGCAATGACTTCAGGACACACATACATTCCACGGAAAGGCATTCGACGTTCAGTAGAAGGATAAAGCTGCTCTATGTTGTCAAGCTTTCTTACCCCACTTTCAAATTGAGCACTCCAATGAACAAAGTCTCTGATGCCTGGTGGAACTGCTTCAATTGTCTTTGCCAGAAACTGTGGCGTGTGTTGCGAAGGTATAGGAGATACAAATAGCTGAGTCTTTGGGATGCCAATGGAGCTTGAGCCTACCATAGCAAATTCCCTCCCCTATAAGCAAAAAAAAAAAATTTAGTCATACCTTACATATGATATGTGTCATGAGAAAAGAATAATTAGAGTAACATGCCTACCTTCATACTTTCTAACGGGGCAACAACATGCTGAAGAGGAGAAATGACATGCTCATTCATTTTACCTCCCTGCACAAATATATACTTAGACCAAAAAAATTCCCTGGAGGGAATGTTGTATACATGCATGGTGCAGTATAGACTAAAAAAAAAGAGGGTTTAGCAACGAGGCCATACCTTCTCTCCATGCGCCTGCATGGTCTGAACAGATTGGCCACCAACATGCTCATGCTCATTTGCCTATGTACATACAATAATCACCAATTATATACAAGCACACATGCAATTGTACAAGCATAGATACAATGATCACCATACATACATATATATATATATATATATATATATATACATGCGAGACAAGCCTACACAAACCTTTTCTTCCTCGGAAGGTTCTTCATCGGAAGTATTGGTAGAGCCGTGCGTAGGCAAAACATCCTCACTAACAAGATCTTCATCCCCGCTTGAACACGTAACTTTTTGAAGTTCTCGCGGACGAAGGGTTCTTCTCTCTGGCGCAACCAAGTTGGACTTGTCAACTTTAGACGTTTCGGCTCTTCCAGGCTCACGCATCTCAGCTTTTCTCTTTGTGGGAGTGTCATCCGCGGCTCCGGAACTTATTTTCCTCTTCTTACTTGTAGTGCTTCCATCATCTACTCTGCCTGATTCCAATGTACCCTCGGCTATGTGATCCCCATCACTACTTGGCCCAGTGGGTAAAAATCTCGAATCACAAGTGCCACGCTTGACATATTTCCTAAAGCCTTTTAAGACCTCAAGCCAATAATTATAAAAGACCCTTGATGTGTGCCCTACTCTTTCCCTGCCTGCCAACATCACAGAGGCACCCTCATCCAAAGCTTCCAACTTTCCATAGAATAAGTCATTAGGCATGCCACATTCCTCACTTTGCTCTACACAACAAGGAATCCCTTGATCTAAGCCGAATTGACGCCTTACTCGATGAGGAGAATATGATATGAAGGAAATCTTAGATTTCTCGCCAAGAGTGGGCAACAAGCCACGCCTAACCACCAAATATGCGTCTAGTAAAGCATCACCATGACATTTTTTCACTAGTTCAACATTGATACCATTAGGATCTGCGCACCCATCACTCAAGAGCTTCAAGGGAACCCCACTTGCCAAATCAACATATGGGCGAAACTTGAATTTTTCCTCATCATCCAAGCTATCAAGGAAAACACGGGCACTCAGGGGTGACGTCCTCTTAAACCAACGGTACATCAAGGGGAGATCATCAGGCTTGAAGTCAATTAATTCCTTCTTTCTGAATAGAGTAAGGGGAGTAGGTTTTATTGGCAGGTTCTTCAATCTCTCCCATATGAACATCTGAAGAAAAACTGTGCTTACATATGACTCAATTGTTTTGTCACCAGTCCCCTCTTTCTCCTGGGTGGCTATTGAGTCAAGTGATTGATATAAGTGCCCAAGGAACATGGGTGCTAAAGGAAAAGCCTCACCTTTAGACAAAAGTAAAGCCAAAGGGAAAACCCTCTCTTGAATCATATCCCTCCCATCTGAAAACACAAATTTACTCAACCATAAGCTCAATAAGGCCTCCATTCTACAACCCGAATCGTAGCCAGGTCCTTTCTTGAAAATCCTCCGATCATCATCTTCTTTGATACCCCCCCAGAAATGCTTCACCCACACAGCAAAACGGTCTCTGACTTCTTTCAAATCATTTAGCTTGTCCACATCTTCCATGCCTATTCGGATATTAGATGGATCAACACCACCCGTGATGGGCAGCCCGGTGATGTTAGCTACATCCTCTAATGTGGGAGTGAACTCACCCCATGAGCATACAAATGTGTGTGTCTCTCTACTCCATCGCCTCACAAGATGCCGAAGCAAAGTCAGCTCCTTATTCACATTGCATAAGCTTGAAAGAAGGACTGCAGGAAGGATTTTGGCCTTGTCCAAAATGCGTCGAGTTTCTGAAGACTCCAACTCATGGTTCACCCAATTGAAATGGTCATTGACGACCCCGGAAAGATACTTGAATGATATTGTCAGGGCAGGATGCTCACCTTTCTCAATATTGAGCCTGGATATCGAACCAGGACTTATAGGCAACGATGGACTCTCTTCATCAATAACCAATTGCTGGTCGCCAGCAATGTCATGGAATTTTGGAATACGCAGCCCGTCCCCAGTTAGTCCATCATTTACAGAGAAGCCTATGTCCACCATGGAAAGTGGAATACCCCCGACAGATTCAGGGTCCATGAGAATGAAAAGAATTGAGTCTCAACCTACAAAAAAAAACCAGAAGAAAGAGGCGGTGCCATATATTAATACGAAATCCATATCTCAAGCACCCATGTTGTAGATTAAAACAAATCCATGTACAGACAAGACATCGCTTTCCTCACGCCTAATTCAAATGTTTCTATACCACTTCATCATGCTGATATACACACATGCTGAAACCATTATCAATCTGACACCATATGGATCGTGATTATACTACACGATCATGAATATTCCAATTAGCTCTGACAGAGGCTTTCATCATCAGCAGAAATGTCATTTTTTCCAAAAAAAAGGGAGGAAAAGAGATCAATGAAGGATACTCACTCTGAAGATCCACCGGCACTTGCCTTGATGATGTAGTCTTGACGATTGATGCCTTCACCCTCCAAACTTCTGATTCAGCCAAGGTATCAGTAAAGAGTAGAGATGAAGGATTACAATTGTGGGAAACAACCGTTACCTTATGAAAGTTGCAAATGAAGCTTTTGATGCATCTTTCTCTTCTACAAACTCCTAAAAATGGAGGTCTGCGAACTCAGAAAAGATCAGTGAAGAGAAAGACAGAAGAGAGAAAAGGAGAGGATGGAGACGTGTGAATATGGGCAATGGTCAGACTTAGCTTGGGTTCATTATAATAACATTATTATGGGGTTATGCATGTACTTATGGCAATTGTTTTGTCAGTCAAGCATTGGGACTTGTTTCACAAAAAGAAAAAACAAGAAGAAAAAAAGGGAGGTAAAGAAACGTGTGGAGTACAACAAGGGGGAGCTACTTTGATACATGCATATGCACATAATTAAGTCATGCACTCTAATACTAATACATGCATGTGCATTAGGATAAACCATGCCCTTCATCTCTCTCCCATGCAATGAAAATATGACCATAATCACAGCTAGCGTGCATGTTATGGAGTAATTAGGTATGCATCCTATCATGCAACATGCGTGCTACACGCCACGACTGCATTTGGAAGGATACTTACTTTCTTTGAAGTTGCATCTCTAGCCCGTACCACAGGAAGACTAAGTTTCTTTCTAATCCCTCCATCTGTTCTTTCTTCTGCAAAGAGGAAAGTAAGGTCTCCAAATTTTCATCCTCTGGCCTGTTGATCTGTTCTTTTAACCATTTCCTAACCTTTTCTAATGTATTGCATAAAGACACGACTGAACCACGGATATGAGATACACAGGATTGATCTGCAAATCCAGCTTTCTTCTTCTTCTTTCCCGATGGAAAAGATGAACGAATGCAAGATTGAATAACAAGACCATGCCATGCCAATGATTCTGTAACTAATTGTATCAGAATTGGAAGATCAACCCAAGGAGAGGTAATTAGAGTCTCCATGGAGCTAACTTTATCTGAAACAAACTTCTCCACTAAAGAATCTGCACAACGCCATGCTCGGGACAGACCTCCTTCTCCATTTGCCAGCCCAATTTCATGGGAACTCCAGTTCCATGCATTCACAAACACAGAAAAGTTTATCCAGTCGATCAAGTCCGAACCAAAGACCTGCAAAAAATGCTAACGTTATTATACCCGCAACCTTGCATCGTCAGCTTTCTGTCGAGGACCCTGTTTTTCGAGAGGTACATCTCAAGAGTCTCCCTGTGCTTGTGTCACATCTTTCCATGAATTTACATCTTGAAGGACTCATGTTCACATTCATAGTTCACAACTTCACATTCCTGTTAAATTACATCTCAAGGGCCTTAAGCCATATCTATGCATCACATCTCAAGGCTCATGTTCACGACTCATATTTTTCTCAAAATTACGCGTGAGCTTCCATGATCATGGCTTGTATTCTTTAAAATTGCGTCAAAAGGGCTTATGGCCATGTTTATAGATTAGATTACCTGAATTGCACTTTCGACCTTTGCGGTCACTTGTACCCTTCCAGAATCGCACCCTTGGATGACCAACCAGTATATGATGCATTTTCTTTAAAAATTGCACCTTAAGTCCATAAGACTATCACATGCCCTAGTTCTAGAAATTACATGTTTTATCCCTATGCTCACCTCACGCCTCACATGTTTTTCACTAATAGCATCCTAAATCCCTATGATTACCTCTGCGGCTTACGTTTATCTATCAAACTACACCTTAAGTCCCTGTGACTTGTTCCCACTCTTTTCAAATTACTTCACAAGCCATCGTTTTGAGTCAGTTGCGTGAAGTACTCCGTTCCTTTATTTCGGACTAAACGACTTTCTTAACGTTGCATGCTCTTATTCTAATTGCACCTTACACTCTTGTAATACATTGCTTTGTTAACTCCCAAGATTAGACAACCCACGTACACATGATCAAGCACCGTGACCTTCCACGCGTAGGTTCTGGAGTACATGCTATGCTGTCCAGGAGTCACGTTGTAATCAAGAGCAACCCTTTAGCGAGGTTGATTTAGGCTGAGTGTTGATTATGTTGCTCGCCGTCTACACGAGCAACATAACCAAGGGGGCTAATGTTAGTACCTAAAAGCGTAAATTGATCTTTTAAAGAGAACATTGGGCCTTAATGTCATGTAAGGTCCCTAAACACCTAAAGGACAAGGGCCCTTAAGGGGCAAGCCATGCATGTCATGCCAAGCCATGCCTACAGGCCAGGCCCCCCAAGTAAAAAAAGAAAAAGTTACGTGCCTATTTGGGAGTCAAGCCACCAGGCCATCCATTCACGCCCAAGCACACCTCTCTTCACTCTTAACACGGTCTCTCGTGGATATAGCCCATTCGAGAATCAAGCCATGAACCCATGCACTCATGCCCAAGTATACTCCTTAGGCATATGGTCCCTTATGGACACAGCTCAACCACCACATGCCTGTTCACTCCATGCACACGCCAACACATGCCCAAGCAAAGCCATGCACGAGCGTTGTGATGGCGTGTCTTAACCCATCTATCACGACATGCCACGCGGCCAGGACCCAAGACCACTAGGCCAAATGGGGCTTACTAGTGGGTTGTGGTGTGGAAGGATACAGGATCTTAGGAGGCCTGGATGCCAAATGTCAAAGTGTCCAAAGCGTCTTGGGAGTGGAGGACCAGCTTGAATTTGAGTTTCCCGCGCACAGGCGTGTAACGGACATCTCATCTGTTCACAAGCCACCCCAGACCTGACCCCTGCTTCCGTAAGTTTTCACCTTATAAGCTTAAGCCCACCCCGAGGCCATACTTGGTTGGAAACCTTTAGCCTAGAATAGCTTGTTAAGAGATCGAGACAATTGGCCTTAATCTATCCATGACAGGGGTCCTGAAACACTACCTTGTCTTTACCTTTTGGTTTGATAATCCAAACGATGGCACCAAGAAGGAGAACCCTGACCCTTGCTAAAATGGGAGGTCACGGGTTACCATTACAGACCTCAGGCCTTCATCTACAGTTCTATATAAAGGGTGCTAGGGTAGACTTGAAGAGACACCCATTCATGCTCCGCAAGACCTACACGCAAAACCATTTCCAAACCCCTAATGCCTAACCAGCTCTAAGCCACCACCACCGTATTCACTTTTTTTTTCAAAACACCATTCAAAGCTCCCAAGCACCATCATCCACCTCAATCTACCATTCCTCACCCGTATTAGACCCTTTCACGCGATGAGCATGCATTCGTTACACTTCTAAAATCCTAGCTCTCACACCAAGCATACTACTAAGTCCTTCTTTGATATTGATATTTACATGCTACACGCTTGGAGCCCTTTCTCCATCACAACAAAGTCCATCTTAGGAGGGACTTTGGGCCTAGTCTCGTAACCCTAAGGGGGGAAGATCGGATCCTCAAGCCCAACACCGGCAAGCTCCTGGTTCCTCAATTTCTACCCCAACACTTACAAGTATCTTATTGATAGCAAATTAAGAGTTTAGGTATTACCTAGCTAACTTTACAAATTCATGTATCATTTTGATAGTCACTTAAAAATCTAAACACCTTTAATGCATATTATCTCAATATATATGTTCAGTTTGAGCTTGTGTCTAGATACATACATGGTTCCAAAATAAATAAATTAATTGCATGCACATAATCAAACTTATAACTAACTTACCCGACCAACAAATTTACCGGAAATATTTTCGGCGGACAAACATCTTATACTGTAGAGAACGAGGTCTAGCTAGGTTTCGATGAGATTTCTCTCTCAATACTTGAACCGCTCTCATGGAGCACCCTAGCTCCTCACTTGATCGAATTACCCTTAAGAAGATCCATTCATTCTCACCATGATTCTTAATTTCTCGAGGAAATTTCTCCTCATTCGAATGATCGATCTCCCTCAAAGAGCTAGGCAGTAGGGGTTTTGGCTACTATATTTTTACAAATATATAGGATTTTTCTCAACTACACATGTCTTTATTTATTCTTATGGTGTATATTTCTACTTTTGACACATTTTATAATCGAATTTTCACATCTCTATTATCTAGTCTTTAGGTATTAAAATAATGTTAAACGAACCACATTTTGGTGAACCACCTTAGGTGACAAAAACGTGGCATGTCCACATCATTAGAGCAGTAATTATATTACAAAAAAATCTTTTTTCTTAATTACAAAAAAAAATCTTTTTTCTTTTCTCACTTTTTTAGTTTAATCCTTTCAAACCCTATTTCTTCTATGGAATCTAATCTATGCCGTGTTCATTGATCTTCAGACCAACAAAATATTTTCATTTTTTCTTAATTACAAAAAATATCTTTTTTCTTTTCTCACTTTTTTAGTTTAATCCTTTCGACCCCTATTTCTTCTATGGAATCTAATATATGCCGTGTTCATTGATCTTCAGACCAACCATCTTCATAGCTCATCATTACACTAACTATCATATTTGTGTTCCTTCTTCATCCCACTTCGCATGTTCAATGGTTCCATTACATTCGTTAGTTGTTGGGAATGGTTCAATGGTAAGAGGATATAGATGAACACGCGACATGCAGTGCAACTAGATATTGAACCCTAATTAGAACTTTTTCTTTGAAATTCTTGCAATTTAACAGGAGAAAAATGGAAGCAAAAGAGGGTGAAAAGTTTTCATTGTTTGGTCTTATAGGCATCAACATGTTAATTTCTTCCCTAGATCGACTTATTGATAAAGGTAAGATTGTTGGTCTGATGATGAAGATGGTTGGTTTGATGAAGATCGATGAAAACGACAAAGATAAAATCGATGAAGACGGCAGAGATTATATTCAATAGAAGAAAGGATTACACTAAAAAAAGTGAGAAAATAAAAGAAAAATTGTAATTAAGAAAAAATGAAAATATAAAAGATATAACTAATGCTCTGATAATGTAGACATGCCACGTATACTGCCACCTAAGGTGGACTCTAAGGTGGTTCACCTAGCATTACTTATTAATGTGTAGATCATCTAGGTTTGTCTCCTATACATATACGTATGGTATACATCAAGCCCGTGAACCGTCTGACCAGATTTAAGAAAATGATTGGACGGTTCATGGCTTGATATATGCTAACATATATGTATACTATAATTTTCCAGATCATCTATGTAAAATTTCAGTCAATTTGATAATCGTTAAAATATTCAAAATTATGTTTTTCTATCATAATCATGAACGGTTCAAACTCGATATATTTTAGTCCGTCCATTGTTTTAAAAGGTTTTGAGGGCCTTAATGATAACCAAATTTGTTGAAATTTTGTAGAGATGATTTATACAATAGTATCTAAAGACTAGAAGGTGAAGATGTGAAAATTCGATCAAAAAAATGAGTCAAAAGTGGAAATCTGCACTGTAAAAATAAATAAGGACCTCCTTAGCTAAGAAAGTCTGTATATATATATATATGTATATATATATATACATATATACAGATATATAGTAGTAAAGTCTGACACTAGCATCCTTTTCACTTTTTTTTGTTTTAAATAAATAAGAGATTAGACGATATTAGCTTCTAAGAAGTGGACGATGTAGGGAACAAGTCTCACCCTCAAACCTGAAAGCGAAGGGTCCACCCCACTCTAGAAGCCCCCGGTCCTCCTCACTAGCAGAGCTACCTTAGTGCATGGCACCCCCACACTTTTTCAAAATTCTTTGCTAATTTTGTTATAAATAGGATAAAATGGGTGTTAGGACTATAATTATAAGGGTTTGTCCACCTTTTCCAATAATGTTATAACACAAAAGGAAGGATATTTTTAGCCCTATAATCAGAGGTTTTAGCTATTTTGATTCTTAGATTATGCAATACTCTAACCTTAGCACATTAGAAGTTAAATTAATTAATATAGCTTTTGCGTAAGTTGTTTACTTTATTTCTTATTAACTAGCTAATAACTTTATGTGCAATATATATACTTTTATGTAGTTTATAATTATGTACGACAAAGAAGTTTGGTTGTTATCTATATACAATGTTAATGACTCGAAATTGTTACGTTGTTTTTGTACATATTTCGCCCCCTAAATCTTCAACCCTAGCTATTTGTCAAAAAAAATTGTCAACCCTAGCTCCGTCACTAGTCCTCCTATTTTATTTTATATAAATAAAGAGAAAACTTATGTAGTCTGTTGAAAAAGATACATGATAGAAAGTAAGAAAAGATTGAGAACATGGTAGTTCCATCTCTTGTACAAATCAAAAAAGAAAACTGTAAAACAAAGCAAAAACAACAATTTCCAGTAGGGGTGGGAGTTTGATACCGAAATCTCTATACTGATTCCGACCGTACCGTATCAAACCCGATCGGGTCGGAACACAAAGTGAAAAAAGTGTTGTTCCGAACTGTACCGAATCCTGAATTTAGTAATTGGTTCGGAATCGGTATGAGCCAAATAGATATTGAATTTCTCGAACCGTCATGAATCCTTCCAAATTTATAATTTTACTAGTTTTAAAGAAAAAAGTATGTATTTATAATTTTAATCATCTTAAAGTGATGAAGTCGTCTAATTATATTAGTTTGTTGATTTATGTTAAGAAAAAGTGTTAAATATTGCATAAATATAGTACAAAAGTGATTGTTTAATTTATAGATATAAAATCCTAGCTTAAAACCTTATGTCCCGATTGGTCTCAAACTTGTCATGAATTTTTCAGTATTGAGACGGTTCGGTACCAAGCTTTAAAATCACACATCCCATCCCGTACCGATATCAAAAAAAATCGGAATCGATATCAGGATAGGTCAAATCTTATACCGTTTCATACCGATCTCACCCTAATTGCCTGCACCATTCTCCAATAGTAAAACACCAACACACCGTGTGACGTAAATGTCCTCATAGTCAAATATCATTTCTCAATAACCTGGCAAAGAATAATGATCGTCTCCAGAAGTTGAGGTGATCCCTTCTCACTTGAATCATTTCTCTATCAAAATGATTAAGATGTAAGCAGTATTCATTTCTAGTATCTAGTCTACCAAGTGCCAACAATGAGGTGATTGATCGATCGAATGTGGACGTACATAAAGAAAACATGTTATTTTATCGGAATAATTGAGATGAGTTTAGAGATTTTAATGGCATATGAAGCTGATGCCGCTGTTCCATTTACATGCAAGGCTAGCTAGCTATCAGCCAAAGAATTGAACTGAAAAAATATATATTGATCTGGCTTGGAGTTTTGATGCATAGCCGGCCTATTCACTTAAACATATTTATTAGCTTCGAACATATATAATTGACAACTAGCTATAGCTACGTGATGGTTATCTAATAAAGAATCTTAGGGCAATACGAGTGTCAAGGTTTGATTTTGTTTTCATCTGGTTTCTCAATTATGCTGGTAAACAATTCTTTGCAAAACGAAATTTAGTAGCTAATAGCTACTTGGCTGGATTTGAAACTTCTGTCGACAATACTTGTTCCTCTCAGATCACGAATACAAAAAATCGAAAGAAAGACCAATATCCAGATGTTATATACAAGTTTAGCTAGTCAAGGACTCAAAGGCTGAAAGCCACATTTGAGTAGTTAAACCAGAAATCAAGTAGGCCAATGAAGTACGTAAACAGATCAAACCACTAAAACTCCAGAAATTTCAACTACGATAACCATGATTGTTTAAGATCCGTGAATATATCATGAAGAAAAAGATAGAACATAAGACCACCACGAACGCATATGCAACATTTAGTCTTAAGCAGCAGAGGGGTTATGTGATTTTTCCAGTCGAAATTAATATACAAAATCAATTCATAATGTCACTACCACTTCTAATCTTATATGGCAGGATGAATTAATTAATCTACAAATTAATCTGTGGTCAAGCATGTACAACAATTCCTAAACCACCCGTACGTGTGCAGAAAATTTCGGTTTTTCAATCTTCAACAATGATGTTTTATTTCATATTTGAGAATTGAGATCGACGGGTCCTTGAATAGCATGGAATTCCCTCTCACGTGTGGAGAAAAAAAATAGGATCACAGTTCACACAGTACAAGTTAACTATCTACTATATTGAAGCTTTGTGTTACTTTCAAATGCAGCATCATGGGATGGAGCTCCGAACTTATCGGAGCAACTATGCCCAGAAATCTAGGGTTTCTCAAGGGTGATAGGGCTCCTCTTCAGATGTGAGCGTCGATCGTGATTGCATGTTGGCGGTTGCGCGGAGCTTGCTCGGTGTTGATCGTGCTTTGGTGGCAAAGGTCTACTCTGCGAGTTTCCTTCCGATCACAGATGTTTTCTGGCACTTTAAGCATGATGGTTTTCTAGTGATGAAGTCGATGGATTTGGTGACGACATATGGCTGAAGATTTCAATCTGGGTGTTCGGGCATCAGAGCAGTGGTCTGACTTTTGCGGGGTTTCAAGATGGGTCAGAATTTACTCAAATCAAATTTCATTTTGGCTGTGGAATTGAATTTGTTTGTGATGTGGGTGGTGTTTCGACAGAGAATGGGTTGCTGTCAGAACCTTTTGGATTTGATCTTGTGACTCAAGCTGGAATCTCAAACTTGGGGTTGTCGGTCAATCAGGCGATGATGTGTCGGACTTGGGTGACTGTTGCTCCGATCGATGTTGATCCATGGGGATGGTGAAGGAAATGTTGGATCGGTTTTGGTCCCCGATGAAGTTTCAATGATGCTAACATCGGTGATGTCTGGTTTGGCGGAGACGAGGAGAGGTAGTGAGATCGTTGAATTCATGGCAACGACAACGACGACGGTTGTGAACCCTACGCAACTAGGGGACAACTAGGGTTGCTATGATATGGGCTGCTGGGCATGGGCCTGAACCAGTGAGATTGACATTTTAGGCACTGGTTTATGGGCTCCACATGGGTGGTCCAAATGGATCTGGACTCAGACTTATGGGTCTTGGTCTGGTGTTTTTTAATTTAGTTTTAATTTTGTCTGGAATTTGCTTGTCGCACTAAGTTCGTAAGCTCTTTAAGAATACTTTAATGTAACTCGACAAAAAATGCCTAGAGAGCTCGCTCTGCTAGGGTTGGGAGAGCGCCGCCTCTGGCCTCTGGCCTCTCCACCCTCCTCTGTCATCGGTGTAGAATCATCTTTGCTTTGT
Organism: Comarum palustre; assembly: GCA_951800085.1. Classification (NCBI taxonomy): domain Eukaryota; kingdom Viridiplantae; phylum Streptophyta; class Magnoliopsida; order Rosales; family Rosaceae; genus Comarum; species Comarum palustre. The sequence goes on along the minus strand of OX637580.1, from coordinate 19,780,888 downwards.
CATCAGTGCCGATTGAATCTAGCCTGGCAATTGTCGTGCCAAAAATCTGGTTGTTTACTTATCGGCCTATGGAAACGTCTTTATTCAGATCCAACAGAGAAAGGAAGAGATCAGGGTAGGTACACGACCATGTTGGTTGGCTTTGAGCTCGGTAAGCAAGGTTCGACGAGGCCACAGAGGGCTTGTTTGGAAGATGGTGTGGTCCTAGGGCCGATTGGGATAGGTGGTCGAGATGTTGTGCGACAAAGGCTTTGGTTGTTGCAGTGCATATTCAAATTGGTGGTCGTTTTGAGTTGTGTTTCAACCCAAAATCATTTATTTGGATGTGATATGAAGCATGGAAGATTTTGACAATGGTTGTGAAGTGGTCCTGGCACTAAGGATGCGGCTTTCCGACTTCATCAAACGGCGACACTTATCCTGCAGCTGGAACCTAGATGAAGGTTGATTTGGGGTCAGTTTTTGAATCAGATTTGGATCTGGGACTGTGGCATGATTTGGGTCTGGAACCTGGGTGGGTTTTGTAGACCTTGGGCCTAGAATCCAAATTATTTTTGTTCTTGGAAATATTTCCAGTGTTTTTGGCTTTTGCATCTACACTAGTTTTGGTATTGGTTGACAGACCCACAATTATGGTATATGTTCGTTCATGATCATCTGCCAACACGGCCATGTCTGGAATTACCATTGGCCGATTCTTCAGGTGGAAGATTACACACATCCCGATGCCAAAATGATTTTTATCTTTTTGTGCATTGGTTTTTGATGGGTAGTCAAATCACCGACTACTCATCTCGCTCAATTTCTGCAATAGGTATGCGTAACCTGAACATTGCCGTTATTGTTTTAGCGTTGTTGTCCTTATTGCAATTTTACTTTCATATGTTTTTATTTATTGATGTACTTATACATCGTCTCTATGCAATACTTCGTTTATTATAGTGATGACTTATTTCATTCAAAAAAACGCTTTAATATTTTAATAATTAGATATATTCTATGTATCACTATGATCTTGTATCACAAACATTTTATCTATCCATAGTTGATAGAGAGAGGATATGTAATGACTTTCTTCTGGCTTGAGTATCAATATATCATTATCGATATTATTAAAAAAACGCATCATCATGTAATTAAAATCTGTTATTATATATAGGAGACACATCCTTTTCATTTGAACAACAATAAAATAGCCTTTGAACAACAATAAAATAGCCTTGCTGAGTTTCTGCTTCAAATCATATATACTTGTGCAAAGTATGCACGTACATGCATCAATGATCACTTCATTCATACTTGTGCAAAGTTTGCACGTACATGCATCAATGATCAATCTAATAGATTTCGACAACAAAGTATATATATTAGATTGTTTAACACCTAACAAGTAGTACTAATATACAGAACATTTAAACTTTCACACACAAAAAAGAACATCTAAACTTGCTGCTGAGGACAGTGAGGAGATTGAGATTCCTACGTACCAATATCATCATATGTTGCATTCCAGAACTTGACTTCCCCTATACCTTTTTCATCACATCATGAGTCAGACGACCTCCAATATCAAGCAACTAAAATCAAAACCGCTACATATACTTCACAATTTAACAAAACAAATGCAATATCGACCTTCCATCTGGCACAAAATACTCTTAGGCTGTCTTTGCCTTGAGGCAGGAGGAGGCGTTAAGCCCAATAAAGCAAAACAAAGAGTTCACAATGAAAAGTAGAAAACAGATGCATGTTAAACAAAACTCAGAAACCGTTGGATTAGTTTTGAATCATAGGAGGCGTTAAGATGTTTGTCCTCAAAATTCAATCAACTAAATTCAAGATCATGTAGTTCATCTTGAATTAATTACTAGATTGAAACATCAGTCATCCGGCATTGAAAATCGGCACAAGGGGCATCGGTGATCGATCTCCAGCCACCGAACAACGCAATCTCCGTGATACAAGTGTTGGCAAGGCAAGCGAGTAGCTTCAACTCCCGCTTCAAAGTCCTCCATACAAATAGTACATGACCCGGCATCACTCGCAGCTTCCACACTCTCGAGTCTCACTTTTTCCAACTCCTCTATGGCAGCTTTACTTGCCGGGATGGTCATGCCTGTATATGTTTCAGTGGATTCCAATAAAATCCTTTCAACCTCCTCGGTACCATTCATATCTGTTTCCCTGTCCATAAGGTTGTCGAAATCTATCATCTGTAGAATTTCGTTGATGATCGGATCGTCGTACTCAATATCATCAGCTGACGAACTATAGAGATTTTGAGGCGGCTGATCCGGGATGGTCATGCCCGTAAATGTTTCCATGGATTCCAATGTAATCCTGTCAATCTCCTCGTTACCAGGAGTATCTGTTTCCATGTCCATCATCAGTAGAATTTCGTTGATCCCAAATGGATCGTCATCAGCCTCCTGAAAATCTCTATAGTTCATCAGCTGATCATCCACAGTAGGATCGTCATTATCGGTATCTATTTCTGTTAACGCAATCAATTCTTGGGCCAATGCATTCACATAACGATTCTCATCTAATAAGTCATGTAACTCGGCCAGCAATGCATCCGTACGATCTTCCAATTTCATCAGCCAATCATCATTGTCTGGCTCCATGTACAAATCAACAACTCTCGATGAACTTGTAATGTTATCTGTATGATCATCCTCCTCATCATCCGGGACAATGTTTAGATCTATGGATGGTGCATCATGTATGGTCACACTAAAGTAACCACTCCTGTCCGTGGTGCTACTGCCCTCGACCATGTTCCCAAGGCCAAGAACAAGCTCATGTATGTTTTCAACAATAATTTGCTGCACCTTCAATGGCAGGTCCATGTTTCCAAGAACCCGGGTGAGCTCAGCGAACTGCATGTCAGGGTTGTTGTGAAGGAAGGTAATGCTTTCGCGGGGTTCTGTTACAGGTGCCTGGTAGAGATGAATAAAGATGGGAAGGTTTTCAGTTTTCAGTGGGATTGGAAACCACTCCACCTGGGTGCGATAGTCGGCATAGTGGTGTTGTCTCTGGTTTATAGAAGGAAATAAAGCTTGGCCGTAGCTGGCAGAAGGAGCCGTGACTCCGTCGTCGGACATGACTTCCCTAGAAGCAAGCTCTCGCAAAAACCCAAATGAAAAATCACACCGTTTGGTTATGTTCTCTCTCAGCCTCTCCTAATTGCTTTAGTAAATCGTTTGGTTTCATACAAGTCCTTCGTTTATAGGCATTGCTTAAATCCTTGTTATAGTTAGAAAGGGATTCTCAATTTTTTATTTTTGGCCAAGAAGCTTTTCGTATTTTCGCTTCTCTTTCTTGTAATCCGATCCTCACTCTTATAGGACTGCAAATGCCTTGGAGAACTATATCCTTGATTTCTAAACATTCATAACAGCAAAGAGTGTACGTTCATGTCAATCATATACATGGCCCGTCCAGAGGGATTTGAGGCCCAGTTCGATAAATAAAATTGAGCCCTTATAATTTAAAAAAAAAAACTGAAAAATTAGGACATTTTCTTTCTTTTAAGAAGTCACGAAATATCCAAGTGCAAGCGTTTTAATTTTATTAAAACGAGGCTAAGTATCTGAAATTAAACAATAACAAAAAATTAACATGCTTGCAAACAAAATTACATAATTCTTAGAAACATGAAGCTCTAAAGCATTATTTGTAGTGAAATCTTCATACGATTCTAACATTATAAGACCACAAAATTGGAATATTATTCAATTTCAAACTTGAAATACTAAAAAATTTCTGGGCTCTTTAGATTTGATAATCACTAGATTTGACTAAAAATGAAGTAGCCATAATGTGTTGATCAATATTGTTACTGTTAAATGGTAAAAATATACAATAAAGGAAATATATTTCCCCATTAATGACCTTTATAATTACAGTCATTTCTTCATATGATAGCAAAAGTTTTTTTCGATAGAGATTTGATAAAAGGTTAAAAACTATATTATTATAATAAAAAGGACAGTGATTATATGTTAATTTATTACCCAATCCTAAGCCTCTACCCCGTGTTTTTAATCTGCTCATAACAAAAGACATGTCACAATTTTTTAAATTATATATAAGGCTACAGATATAAGAAATAGATGAAAGAAAACGATTTGTGTGCCTTCCTCTCCCCGGGCCCTGTGCGGCAGCACGGCCAGCGCTGGGGTAAGGCCGACCGTGATCATATATTCTTCACAGGAAGATGATCACTTAGAAACTAAAAAAGCACTTTTTATAATTGATACAATAAGGTCACTCACGAGTCATGATACAATAACCGTTAATTGTAGCGAATTCAAGAAGAAAAATATGCCATTCACTTGAACATGCACTAGCAGAGCTAAACTTGCACAGAGCCAGACCAAACAAGAATTTCAAGTACATGGGGAAATTACTTTTTTATCTGGAACACCATGTTGCATATGATCCCTTTTAATTTTATTGGTTTAACTATTTTGTCTTTATCTCTGATTGGTGTATTTAATTATATATATATATATATATATATATATATATATATATTCATCTCATGTTAGTCCCCACATGAATCTGAACAATATGATTAGCTGGGAACGTCAAATGACAATGCCATGTGGTGTTCCGGGTACAAGGAATAATTACTCCAAGTACTTGACATAGAGGGGGATTTTCCTTTTTAAATGAAGTATGTAAACAGATCAAACCACCATAATCTCACAAATTTCTACTATAACCATGACTGTTCAAGATCCGTGAATATCATGAAGAAAAAGATAGAAGACAAGACCAAGAACATGGACGGACCTAGAGATGGAGTAGAGTTTGTTGTAGCCCACCTCAATTTTTTTATGAAAAAAAATTGGTATATATCATGTATGTATATACAAAGCCGGCCCTGGGCTAAGGCCAGTGAAACACAAGCTTGGGGCCCCAAAAATGTAAGGGCCCTTAAAAAATTATATAACCCCATATATATATATATGAATGTTAAAAAAACCTAAGAAAATACAAAATGGTAGAAATTTGTAGGTCTCGTGCTTCAATATGATTGGATCACTGTAATTTTATGGTTAAGCTTGTAAAAAATGGTTAGTATTGAAAATAGATTTATTCGTTTGAATATCAATACACTAATAATGTTGCGTGCGTTATTATCAATACACATGATAGACATGCGAGTCCAATTTAAATGTTACATGCTAGTAATGTATATGAAATAATAATACACTAATATTATTACATGGCTAGTATCTGATATGTAAGCGGATGGGGTGCCTCCGAGTCTGTCAGAGTACTTGTGCTCTAGATCCCTAGGGTTCAAATCTGGCGGTAGAGCTCTTGCGCGGGTGGTGATCATGATGTGAGTTTGGCGGCGGTGAGAGATGATTCAATCTCTTTTATTGTGCTTGGATTTGGGCAAGGAGGAGTGACTGGGCTCAAGCTGACTGCGACAGCGATGTCGATGTTGACAGGTTGGATTTCGACAATTGGGTTTGACTTGGAGAAAGAGCCGAGGTCCAGATATGGATAAGTGGATTCGTGGGACGTCAACGAGATTGAGGACGTCAGGTCTGGGCGATCTGTTGCGGAAGTGGACGGATTTGGTTCCTTATCTGCTTCGGTGAAGGCGCTGACTTGCTGGAGGGCGTATGAAGGCTACCAAGCGGTGTGGTCGGTATAACGTACCAGAGCTTGGAGCTGCAAGAAGACGATCCGCGAGAGGTTGGATCTTGGGTTTGAGATGGTGGCTGAGTTAGGTGCGACTGGTGACTGTGGATTGGTTGTGGCGACGGTTGGATGCGGGGTTATATCTGGCGGCCGGGATTTGCCTGTGGATTGATGTGGGTTGGGTTGGGTTGGGTCTACTCAATGGGTGAATGAGCTTGGCTATAGTGTTGGAATTGGGCAGATGACAGCTTCTGAGCACTAGTGGATTTTCACTCTTAGCCGACAGAATCTAAACTGTTTCGTCAGCTAGAAGAAATAGTTCGTCGACTAAACTCTTTTTAGCTGACGGAACAAGGTCGTCAGGAATTTCCGTCGACTAAACCCTTCTTAGCCGACAAAATTGTGTTCCTAACTATTTTTGTCGGCTAAGAAAGCTCTTAGTCAACGAAAATATTCATATTACGAAAAATTCAAAGAGGTTTTATCAAGACTGCCTACATCCGAGCACAAGATCAACCAGCGGATTTGTTTACCAAACCGCTCACTTCTACACAGTTTACCGATTTGTTAAGCAAGTTAAGTGTCATTAATATAAACACTAACTTGAGGGAGAGTATTAAAGCGTTAAAGGAAACTGTCCCAAATAGTTAGAGATTTGTATTCGATATCTCTGTGTTGAAGCCAATGATCATAGCAAATGACAAATACTCATGGTGAATGGTGAATGATCATGGCGAATTTTGAATCTTGACAAAATGATGTTTTCCTACTTAGGTAGAGAATCTCGACGTAATCCCTATAAGTTAGGTATTTGTGTATGGCTGAAAACTTAGATCTGTTAGGGTTTGTACTGTATATATACCATGTAAACATTCATTGTCAAAATAATATTAAAATTAAAATTATAAGGTGGTGTTCAAAATCAAATAATAACTAAGCAATCTCTTAAAAAATCTAGAGCGCCTCCTCTGAGAGCAACCCAAAAACCTTTCTTTCCTGTCCGGCGGTGAGTCAATCACCGTCGTCGGACGGGTAAGCCGCCTCCTTGTGGGGCTGGTATGAAGTTTGATACCTCGATTGATGGGGGGGTTGCGGTGTTGGTATGTGAGGTGAGGATTGGGAGAGTCCACAACGGTTGTCAGGAGTTGCTTGTGTGGAGCGAAAAACGACAGACCAACGACCGAGAGTACTCCGATCTGGGGATCCTCATATATAGTGAGATCGTGCTTCTAGATTCCAACTCAGTCAATTCATTCTGACCTAGTGACACACTCGATCTGGTTTCAGATATAGTCATCTGCGGGTTGGACATGGTTGGGTTGTGATGGTGAGTTCTAGAGCGAGTTTCACCTGAGAATGAGGAGGGTGGTGGTCTGGCGCTCATGCCGAGGCGGGTTGACGATGGCTTGGCTGACGACGGTGGCAGCTCCTCTGTCCTTGATTTGGATTTAGGCTTGGGCCCCTTTGTTGGGCCTGGTCTGGTTTCAAGAAAATATCCCATGTAAGGCAAGTATGGTTTTATATTTATGGTATTTTACTTTTTTAGGTTGTAATATTTTACTGCTTTCAATAAGGAGATGTGTGCATTGTCCCGGTATTGACACCTTGTGTGCCTTGTCTACCCTTGGTTTGTTACAAGTTCCTTGCTTTGTCAAATGGTCGTAACCTCCTAGTGGTAGAATGAAACATAGAGTCGTCGGATATGATTCCGTGCGGCTACATAGTAAGAAGGATGTTCTATTAGTTGCTATGATGCTCGTCCGTAGTACAATTATCATTCTGTTATGTCACCGCTTTGTCAAAACAAACAGAGTTGTCAATAACGAACTCGTTGCTAACTGGTGCATGTTAGAATACGTTACTTTTTGTAATTTGGGGTTTAGACTCTACATTCCCCCTTGTATTCTATGGTTTCATTAATTAAGGCTTAAGGGCGGCCGCACCGGCCCTTCTTTAAAAAAAAGATTAAAATCTTCACCAAATACAAACTTCTTTAGAGACGACTTGCAATATCGAGCAACTAATTAATATCAGAACACTACAGATACGTACACTTCACAATTTAACAAGCTCTAACTGGAAGATGCAATCCTTCTTCCATCTGGCACAATATAATTCTTTGCCATCAGGCAGGAGTTAACCCCTATAAGACAAAACAAAGAGTTCACAATGAAAACAGATGCATGTTAAAATATTCAGAAACCCTGTGATTAGTTTTGAATCATAGGAAGCGTTATGATGTTTGTCCTCAGAAATTCAATTAACTAAATTCAAGATCATATAGTTGATCTTGAATTAATAACTAGATTGAAACATCAGTCACGAGGTATATATTTGTTAATAAGCATAAACCTTAAATCTGAACTCCTAAACCCTAAATCTCTAACCCTTAAATCCAATGTGTTTGAGATTTGGTCATATATTTGTTAATATGCCTTTGAAACCTATAAGATTTAATTACAAATTAAATTAAGGGGCAAAACTGAATCTATATATAAAAAGAAAAACTGAACGCTAGACACAAAAAAAACTGAATTGAAAAAAAAATAGTGACATGAGGGGATAGTGTGTTCACGTGAACAATAGAACCCCATCCCTTTTATATATAGAGATATGAGTCATCGAACATATTCAAAACAATACCTCTTGACCTTGTAACCCTAACAAAAGGATCGTCTTCCTTATCATCCAGACCATGTTTTGATCTATGCACGGCGAATCACGCACATCAAAATAACGACTACTCAAAATAACCACTACGTCCCAAGAAGCTCAGATATGTGTGCGACAATGTCTAGCTGCACCTTCAGTGAAACTTCCATGTCTCTTAGAACCCTATTGACCTCAGCGGACTGCGTATCATAGTTGCTGAGAAGGAAGGTAACTGTTTCGCCCGGTTCTATTTCATTTGGCTTGTGGAGATGAATATAGATGGGAATAAGGCTGTAGTTTTATGTGGGGTTAGAAACCACTCTACCTGGATGCTATAGTCTGCCCCTCTGCCTGGATCGGATGCGATAGTCGGCATGGTGATCTTGTCTTTGGTTTACAGAAGGAAAGAAAGCCTGGCCGTCGTCGGACATGGCTGTCCAAAACAAGCTCTCTCACAAAAACCCTAATAAGAAAGGCAAATCCATCGATGTTCAATATCTGTCTGTCTCAGCCTCTCCTAATCGCTTTAGTTAATCATATCCTTCTGCTTTTATAGGCATTGTTACTTTCAAAAAAGAGATTCTTGTTATAGAATATTTGATATATGTGTGTCTTGGTCCATACCTTGTATATGAGTTTTATGTAGTAAACCATATTGTAATAGGGTTTTACACATATTCATGTAATAGACCAAGAGACCCATGTATTTGTCTATATAAAGGACATCATTCTATCAATAAGATAATGATAATTTATTCCCTCAATATTATTGCATAACACGTTATCAGACACTTAGCTCTAAACCCCAAAAAGAGCAAGTAGGCCACTGAAAAAAAAAAAAAAAAAAATTCTGTCGCGCGCACCGCTGGGTACCACCGGGCACCATCGCTCACCACTGTTGCGCACCTCCTGGGCACCACTGCGCACCCCCAGTGCAACTCTGTGCACCCCCTGGGCACCGTCGCGCACCCCCCTGTGCACCTTCGCACCAAGAAACCCTAAAATCTGCCTCAGGGTTCATAAGCCAATATCGACAGAATAAATTCCGAATTGGATTTGGTCACCAACATAGAACTTGAAGATTTTGTTCTCACAAATCCAACGCCGCCAACCACACCCCAAGAACCGGCCGTCGGAATCACCAGACCGGACGAACTGTTAAAGCATCCGGTTCGGTCACTTTACGATGTCTGATTTGCGTGAAATTTGGAGAGGTTATGCACAAGGATGTCAAGATTCTTTAGTCAAAAGGGAACACCAAGAACCAGAGTAAAAGTGAGTGAATCAGTTCTCCCAATGACTGCCATGTGCATGGGAATCACATTTCTTTGAGAAAAACTGGTTATATTCCTTGTTTCTCTTTGAATCCTTCATATGGTTTATGTTTTTCAATGTTTTGCTACTGTTTTATGACAAGTTTAACTAACCATATTATTTTCATGTGTTTCTTGGTCTCCTTGCGTGACAATTCACGATGGAATTATGCGAACGATCGCTGAAAGCGCATGGATTTGAGCGTGGAAGTATGGAGCAACTTATATAAATGCAGTTTATTTGACAGACTAGCAAGTAAGCTTTACTTTTGAGTAATTTCAAAGTTCAATAACCTCGGGAGGATAAAATTCGTTCCCCCCTTCTCCATCCTCATTTTATGCTTGGGACATTTGTCTTTGCAGGTTATTATGGAAATCCTAAAACATATGTGCATTTGGCTACCGTCACCACTAGCTGCTCGTTGTACATTGCTGTCGAGCACTGTGCTCTGACGCGTGCACAGCTGCTGAGTGTTGTGCTCTAGCACACGTGCGCTGCTGCCGAGTGATGTGCTGCCGCGTGCACCTACTGACTGTTGTACTGCCGCGTGCACTTGCTGAGCACTATTGCAAGGGCCTGCCCCTGTTCGCGAGCACACTGCTGTCAGGGCTTGCCTCTGTGCACATGTCTCTGTGCGCGTGGACGCTGCTGTCGGGGCTTGCCTTTGTGCACGCGTGCGCTGCTACCAAGCACCTCATGTGCACCTGTCTCTGTGCGCGTGCACGTTGCTGCCAGGGCTTGCCCTTGTGCACGCGTGCGGTTCTTCCGGGCACTGTATGTGCACCTGCCTAGGCGCTGCTGTGCGCTGCTGCCAGGCACTATATGTGCACGTTGCTACTAGCTACCGAAGCCCTGAGCACTAATTGATATGCACTGTCGAGCGCTGACTGCCGATTGCTACCAAGCACTGTCGAGCGCTGGATGCAGAGTGACAAGCACTAGTTGCCGTGCACCATGCACCGAAGATGTTTTTAGGTCCACGTTGTGAGGTATCCAATGTTGGTTTGTGCTATGCTATTAAAGAGAGTTCGGAATTGGAGAATCATCTCATTCCTTGAACCCGCGTTGTGTTTGATCAACGTTAGCACATTTTTCTGGGTTGAAGTCCCGTTGAGAACAAGGTAGGAGAATCAGCTACCGGTACAAGATGCCCAGCTGTCGAGCGCCCGACACTCAGCTGCCGAGCGCCCGACGCTCAGCTGTCGAACACCGACCGCCAAGCTGCCGAGCATCGGCTGCCAGTTGTCCAGCGCCTAGTGCCCAGCTATAGAGGACCAGTGCTGCATAGCTGCCGAGTGCTAGTTTCCAACCACTGAGCACCCAGCTGCCGAGCATGACATAAATTTTGCTCGAGATTTAGCCACTGCTTCCTACACTGAAACTCCAACCCATAAACGGAGATGACCACTCTCGAGTCTCAACAATTTGATTTTGTATGCACGAGCGAGAAAATTTGCCGCTCACTTAAATATTGACCCTTGAATGCCGCTCTAAGTCTCAAATGGAGATTAGAAGCTGAGCAACACTGTTTTATTCTAAAGGCATGCAGCTATTTGCCATAGTGTCAGCGATCGTATTAGAGTCACAAAATTTCAGCTTGCAAGCATTGTGGTATATATAGGGCGCCATAATGTGACAACATGGTGTCCTAGGCCTTGTGGCTCCCTGAAGGTTAGGTTGAGATCCTTGGGTTCGATATACACTCACACTGAAAGAGAAAGCGAGTTTGGCACTATTGGTCCATTGATCAGTGATACTCACTTCATCTCATGTTAGTCTGAATTGTGACTATCGTTGGGGGACGCCTCAACGTCAAATTCCAATTCATAGAAAGATATCTCTACAATGACTACACTAGTGTACATGAGGACGTGAGATGATGAGTTTATCGAACCACATTTTGTTGATAAAGCGACAAAGTGTATTGACCTAAAATGGGAAGATGCGACCCAGACAAAGGGATACGTCCTAGGGCAGGTGTTGCCGACACCGCAAGCGTAAACCCTATCAAGTAAACCTTTGTGAGTTAGCATAGTGCGAACAAGAGTCTCAAGCTCCCTTATGGCGCAAGGTTTCTCACAAACACGCATTGGGATTGACTACGATGAGAAGTACTCTCGTAATGGTTGTTATTGCACTCCATTACCTTGTCAGTTTGGTAGTTCTCCAATAACTGTACATGTAGCCCTATGAATATGATCATAGTGACGTCTCTATGAGATCAGAGATATGCATGAAGATCTTAAATAGAATTCATAAGCCAAATCAAATGGAGCTTGCGTTGACCAAGTGTTTTGGACGCATATTACATGACTCCTTGATTTCGGATGGGATATGATGAATAATGTCATTGCATATTGATTCCGGATGATCGCAATATATGCTGGATATCCGATGTTGAAGTGAAAAGTTTCTTAGGAAAGACACAATCTCGTATTGAAGACGTTGGATTGTGTATTGATGATGTATTTCCGTCAATCGGCTTAGGTCCTCTGAAGAAGAGTGGAACCTTCATATACTCCCATGATTAGTCAAGGTTTTTACTCCAATAGAGAGTGATCCGTTTAATCAAAAGAAAGACTTGACATCTCTTCCATTCATATGAAAAGCTAAGTAATTTTGTGCCCACGCAATGCCAATGATATGACAAATGACATTACTTAAATACTCTAAGAGTATCTGACATATTCAATCCCTATGGCATGAGAGAAAGGTTGTTGCCTATGTCATCGCTAGCCATGCATGAATCGTGATGCATCGGAAGCGGAATCATGATCTAGGCACTGGTCAGTTTAGTGGCCAAATTGCCAGACATATGACACGCTGTCTGTGCACGCTGCCTGAGCGCTGCCTGTGCACTGTCTGTGCACACGTGTGCACTGCTGCCAGACACTATACGTGCACCTGTGCACCCAGATGCCTAGCACCGTGTACCTGTGAACCCAGATGCCGAGCACCGTGCACCAGCGGCCAAGCGCTGTGCACCAACTACCGAGCATTGTGCACCTAGCTGTCGAGCGCTGTGCACCTAGCTACTGAGCACTGTGCACCAGCTGCTGAGCACTGTGCACCTAGCTGCTAGGCAACGCTAACACGCGTGGACGTGAGTAACCTACTCTGATACCATGATAAAGTAGTCTGAGATTCAACTCCAAAACCAATTGACAATGAAGAAAGTAACACAAACTCTTATAAGGCCACAAACAAAATCTTATTTTTCTGATGTGAGATAGATACTCAACACAGTATTATTTTTATTTTTTGGTGAACGTTGCTCAAAATCTTCATAATAGCAAAGACTGTTCATGTCAAATTGTCAATGATATATTCTTCAAAGGAAGATGATCACTAGAAATTAACAAGAACTTATATATTTAAGGTCACTCATGACACAACAACCGTTAAGATTAACAATTAAATTCAAGAAGCAATAGAGATATATGCCATTCACATGAACACTAGCTGGCCTAAACTTGTCCAGACCAAGCTAGAATTTCAAGTTAAGTACCTGACCTAGTGGGGGATTTTCCTTTTCTATTTCATCGTATTTAGGAAGGCTAAATTCTTGAGGAGCATGATATCCATATTCTTTTGGAGCAGCTACTTCCCTGAGTGCATTAAGAGCAGCCTTTCTCTTTTGCCTGTGCTCTCTCCATCGCCTTATCTGATCCTCGAGTCCTGCTTTAGCTGTTTCAGCTAGATCAGCCCTTGTAACTGCCTGTTCTGCTCGGTTCCTGAACTGCGCTACTTTTTCCGAAGCAGCCTCCAACTCCTTCTTCAACCTTTCCAACTCAGACTTATCTTTTGTGGCACTTAAGCTCGACTGTCTTGTATAACTAAGTTCATTCTCCAATGACAAAGGAATTTGATTAACCTTCTCGGCCTTTTCAATCAAGCACTCGTATTCCTTCAACGAAATTGTTATGAGTTTTTCATTATCCTTTTGTTTCTTCTCTTCTTGATCTTCTTCAGCCTTGAGTTCTTCAATTTCGGAAGATTCAGCATCTTGAAATTGTTCATCAGCTTCTTCCTCTACCCTATCTGCTTCTTGTTTTAACATTCTGTTCTCCTTCTTTACATTTTCGGCTTCTATTGCTAGTTCCTGAATTGCAAGATACATCCCCGATTTCGTGTTGTCCTTTCTAGCTTCGGCTGCTTCAGCTGCAGCAATTTTTGACCTTCCTCTATGAAGCTCAGATTCCAGCAGTGCTATCTCAACTAGTGCATTGCTTTCCCTTTGTTTGATCTCACCAATCTCACTTCTTGCCTCCAGTAACTCACCAGTTAGAAGTTCAACATCAACCTTCAAGCTATTAGCCACTTCATTAGCATTTATCAACTCTTGTTTTAACTTGTTCAGTTCCATTTCAAGTGACTCAATCAAAACTTCCTGATCCAGGTTCTTTCTTTCCTTCCCTTCCATATCTTCCTGTACAAGTTTCAGATTATCAATAGCATCAGAAGCAGACTTCTCGGACAAAATGAGTTGATCATTTAGCTCTTTGATCTCATAGTTTAGCATTTCAATGTACTCAAAATTGGAAAGGAGCTGATTCTCCAACTCCTGAACAGCTAGTGTCTGTGTTCTCATTTCTTCTAGCTGCTCCTGTGCTTTGGGAGCAGCTTGTGTAGCTAACTCAATCTCAGCACCTTTCTCCATTAACATTGCCGACTTCTCATTCTCGGCCTCAATGGCAGCATCTTTTGACATGAATATTGTGTCATTGAGATCTACGACATGCCTCACAAGCTCTTCCGTCCTCTCTTTTTCCATGGCGAAAGCAGTCTCCATCAATTCCGCTTGCGTTAGGGCCTTAAGCTCCGAGTCTCTTGAATGCACGAGATCAGTTTCCATGCTAAACAGCTGGTCTTTTGTAGCCTTCAACTCGGTAAAAACGTGCATAAGCTGCTCACGTAGTTTGGCAGTTTCCGATAGCTGATCTGCCATCTCCTTCACCTTGGACTCAAGTTCCTCCACACGAGTGCTAGCCTCTTTAAATTCTCGTATGTATGCGTCTCTCTCAGTCTCAATGCTTTGAAGCAGTGTGGAAAGCTCATCTGCTATGCACTGATGGTGTTGCAGCTTAAGGAGAGCTTGCATGTAGGCAGCATCCTTTGCTTCCAATTGCACCTTGTAATTGGCCAAATCCTTCAGTATACCTTCAATTTCTCTCTCTTTCTCACTCTCCTAACAAAAAAGAACATGCAAAACACAGAAAAGAGTAAAACATCAAACATCATTGGAGATTTAGACCTACATATAGTACTCTTATCCCACACATTATATATCAAATAGCTAGAAAGATTGGAACTAACATGTAGGATATAGCAGACCAAAATTCAAATTTGTAACCGAAGTAATAAAGCAGATATAAAGATCATATATACATCGATGACAATGCAAATTCAGAGAAGAAATAAAAATTCAGTTTTGATTTTATAAGAATCAGTGCAGCCATATTAGCATCTTCACCTCTATAATGCAGGAGCACTTGCACATTGATACTTAATCGAATACATGACCAGATATGAATGATCACGTTTCACATCTTTTACATAGGAAACCACAGTAACTATCACAGTTCAAAATTCAAACTTCAGAACCAAGAAAATACCAATACTGCATTCAACTACACATTACTATTTAGTATATACAAGTCAGTAGTACAGAAGCAAAGTTGAGATCTTACATTGGTGCCGGTAGGGCGGGGTTTCCGGTGATCAGCTTTATCTTCAAACAAGGACAGAGCAGCCTGGACTGATTCAATTGGTTTGGTATCAATCTCACCCATATTTCCCACTATATAAACCCTACACGAAAATGGGTACAATATTCACAAGTTCAGTTAGTAAAAGACCGATCACTGCTACCTCAAAATCCATTCATGAAAGAACAAGGGTACCTGAAACTGAGTGAGGAGCCAAAGTGGGAAGTGTAAATGAGAAGTGAAGAAAGCAAGAGATCTGAAAGCCATTCATAGAGTGAGGCATTGGTTTGTGTGACTTGGATTTTGGAATCGGTGTTTACGAAGTTTGCAGGAGGCTGTCTGTGTTTGATCCGCCTCTGCCTTGTGATCACCAAGACGGCAGAACCACAAACTACAAGTTTTGGCACTATTTCTTTGCAGTTATTTGCAACGTATTCATCCGTTATTGCAAGTGAATGGAATATAGTTGGGCCAGCTTTGGTTGGGCCTTCATATGTACAGTAAAATTTCAGCCCAACCCATAATTGAATAGACGTTGGAGGGGTGCACAAAACAGGAATGAGATTACCGTTTGTTTTGGGATTTTGACGTCCTTTTAACTTTACTTGCCTTCTAAGATTAAGATTAGGCAATTTGTAATAGTTTTACGAAATTTCTCAAGTACATTAGGTGTTGGCTTACTTATAAAGCACTTCATTATATATGTTTTGATATATGAACTGCTGTCAAGCCGTGCATTCTGAAACGAGAAAGAGGTAAATCATATGCATAATGTCATTGCAATCTATGTTTTCTTCGAATTATTTGGCTACAAGTAATTTCAAAATTGCGTATAATGGTGTGCATGTTGATGAAGCAATCACATGATATTAGTTCAAACGTCTCAGTTGCCATATAATTATGACTCATCTATGCATGTGTTAGACAGAGATTTGCCGAGGTATTGTTTGGGTGAGCCGACTACTGATACTACTTCCAAAAGGAAGCCTCGTTAAAGAATGGAGAACGCTCTGACAAAAGTGATTGGGAGATCTTGGATTGCTAAGAAAGCAAAGGTTGAGATCAACAACATCACAGATGACCTCTCTGTAAGTACTCACATGCAGATCGAGAGTTTCACACTTTCTAAGCCTTTTGTTTCTGTTTTTTCACACTTTGTGAACTATGATTTTCTAAATAGGGCCTAACAATGATGCTTCTGGTGTTCTACCTTCAGTTCCCCTATTACTAATCTTCATAGTTGATTTTCAATCATGCATTTTAAAGGGCATTCTTTAGTGTTTGATATTTTAGTAATTTGGGGAATGATTAAAGCTTTAGCCTTTAGGCTGATTCATACAATTGTATGTGTTGTCTTGTACTATTCAGTTTCCTGTGAATATGAATATACATTGTAGCAGAAATGCAGAATGATTCCTTATGCAACGTACTCTTAACTAATGTTGTTTTCTGTTGGTTATTTCAGTCACTCTCAAACGCTGCGGAAGGAAAGGCGAAATGGGTGTTCAACAAGCTTAAAGGTATGCTACTGTGTTTTGAACATTCTGAGCTCCTTCTTGAACCTCAACTACAAGAAACCGTTTGTCATATCATTCTTCAGAAGATTTATCGATTCTCAACGTTTGTCCTTTTGAAATTTCAGATGTTCCTTTATCCATCTTTCTTTAATTTTGGGACTTCTAACACTTACGAGGGAATAGGCACTGTAATTAGAATTTGGGAGTTTGGAACAATACACCATAGGGCATTTTAGCAAGACTAATCAAGTTCTGCTTCTGCATAATGCAAGGAAAAAGAAACTGAGGTGATAGAAGAGGTTCTTCCTTGTTCGATCTGACTGTCTGCCTAACCATCTTAAATTCTTAAGCATATTAACTTATCAAAGTGTCGGATAATTAGAGAATGGCACCCTTTTGACTAAGGATACTAGACCGCATCAATCTGCCATATTTGTGCACTTTCTTCTAATCAAGCTGAAACTTACACCTCTTTTCATAAGGAACTTTGTAGAAACCTAGTTTGATTTCATAGAAAAATTGTGCCTAGCAAAAATAACCCGCATGTTTGATAGTGGTTGAGCTTGCTACACTCTTTTCTCGAACATATCTTGGTGTGTGAAGGAGTACTTCAAACTCATCCAACATTATGGATGGGAAATACTAATCACCGGTTGCTAGTTGGTTGAGTGAAACTTGTCAATGCTATTAGACTATAACTCTTACACTAAATATGTATCCTTCATTATGTTTTGGTGTGATGTTTTAGAAAAATGCCATTTGAGACTTCTCAACACACTATTGAGAAACTGATTTAGACCACTAACCCAATCTGAGAGTTACTTCATTGGGTACTGTTTCATTCAGCCAAATTCTAATCACATCAAACTATATTACTTTCAGCCCAAGTAAAATAAGGATGGAACTTCAAAGCACACGAAGCTGACCATAAAATGTGCACTTTATTTTGCAGGCAAGCCACAGAGAACGTTGCCGGAGCTTCTGCAGTTGTACAACCTTCCTCCAGGCCTATTTCCCCGAAACATAAAATGTTACGAGTTCGATGAATCAAAGGGGAAGCTCATTGTGTACTTAACCTCTGCCTGCGAGGTGAGCTTCAAGGACTCGTCTGTTGTAAGGTACGGGGTTAGAGTAAAGGCAACATTGACAAGGGGAAAGCTGTATGCAATAAAAGGAATGAAGACAAAGGTTGTTCTGGTTTATGTCAAAGTCACTAGTGTAGCTGTAGAAGGCTACAAGTCTGATAAAGTTTGGTTCACTGCTGCTGGCTTGAAGAGATCAAGACCAAAAGATGCCTATGAGATGCCTCGTGATGCCTTCAGTGTTGAAGAATTTTAATATATATATATATATAGGGTTTAGGGTTTAGTAAACCTAAACTTTTCGTAAGGACGTCCTTATCTAAGTTTTGGTAATGATTTCTTGAATTTACCAACATTTCGATCATATTTTCTCATCTTAACCGTTCAGTTTCTAGATATATATATATATATATATATATATATATATATATATATATGAGTATATCATTTCTGCAAAATTTCAACTAATTTGGTTATCGTTAAGACATTCAAAACTGTGATTAAAGAGAAGAACACGAACGGTTCAGGTTGAACAAATTCAGTTCGTTCATTGTATTTATACATTTTCGAGACCTTAACGATTACCAAATCAGCTGAAATTTTGTAGAGATGATCTATATATACATATATATATATATATATATCTAGATTCTAAATGGCTAAAATGATCTATACATATATATATATGATTATATCATCTCTGTAAAATTTCAGCTAATTTGGTTATCGTTAAGACATTCAAAACTGTGATTTACAGAGAATAACACGAATGATCTCACACATTCACTTGCTTTCCATATAGCTGCTATGTATGGATCTCTTTTCTTTTCCAACCATTTTTTTCCACTTGTTTTTTATTATTCGTGATGTGAGAATTACTCATCTGTTCTACTATCTGTTCAATTCTCTCAACATTCACTTATTTATTTCTTTGTCAATTTGCTATAGATTTCATTGATTTGCTATAAATTTCGTTGTTATATATAGACTGCAGTATACAATCTGGTACAGCGAGGATTGATCAGTGCCTTCAATCCCGCTCGGGTCCAATAGCTATAAATAAAGCTGGAATCAGAATAGTTTTGAATATATATTGTAATCTTCAACCCCTGCGCATGATACTGCAAAAGCCAGATCAAATAAAGCTGGAATCACACATAATGATCCAAAGTTAAAATTGTTTCCTCAACCATAATAAACTCATACTTTCTCTTACGAATTACGAAAAGGTTGAAAAGATAGAGAGACCTTGAAGAACTTCCCAGATGCATGCATGGCTTCACGGCTGGAGATTGATGCAAAAACGTCGTCGTTTTGAACAGGTTTAAAAAGAGAAATACTTGCGTCAATACCGGTATTGACGCAAGCGTGCATACTTTTATTTATTTACATACTTCTAACAATGTAAATTATAATCTTAACCTTTTTAAAAGTTTAATTAACCAATCAAGATTATTTCTGTAAAAAATCAATTTGAAAAAAAATCGTTTGCTCAACCAAATACATCAATTAAATAGACGGCAGTTCATGAGGCTGCTAACTTTCATAATAACTGTCCATTTGATTGAAACATTTGGTTGAGTAAATGATCATTTTCTAAATTGATTTTTTACATATGTGATCTTGATTGGTTAATTAAATTTTTAAACGACTAAAATTATGATTTAAATGGATAAAAATACATAAATAAACAAGAGTAAATAACTGTATCGATGCTAGTATTTTTCATTTAAAAATTATACGGGTCTGGTGGAGTGCTGTGTCTGCGCGGTTCAAGTTAGCACGGGCCCATTCGGTGTAAAAGTAAATCACTTTTCTGAGCTTCATATGTTGTCTCTCCTATTCGCTCTCACAAACCAACCAATGAGAGAGAGATGAGTAGTTCCTCAACATCTTCATCGCCACACCGTTCACGTGGTGGCAGTAACAACAGTAGTAACAGTAACAACAGCGAAGACAGGCCGCGATTCTTCGACCAAAAAGCAAAGAGCAAGTGCTGGTCAAACGCGGCAATAGTGCCAGGTCGACACCCTGAGCGGTGGCGCAAAGACGCCGCGGGCAACATTGTCTGTAAGCGCTTCTGCAACTGCCAGGGCTGCCTCTGCTTCGAGTACGATCACATACTCCCCTTCTCCAAAGGTCCCTACTTTTCTCTATTTCTACATGCTGGGTTTGTTTTTCTCTGGGATTTTTTATCTGGGTATTTGGATTCTGTCAATTTTAGTGCATGTACTAGTTGCTTGAGCTCATTGTTGAATTGGGTCTTTGTGGGTTGCTTCTCAAGTAGTGTAGTTGTGTCCAACATGGAGCCTTATAGTGTTGGATTGCTTGGTAGCAAGGAGGATAGAGTGGTTTACTTGATATGGCATTTTGCGTTTGAGATATGAGTAGTGATGTTGGGAACAAGGTTTTCAAAGTTGTTGTCTTTTTGTTTCTTAGTTCACAACAGACACTAAAGAGGGGATTTTGTTTGTTTTGGTGGGTGACTTTGTTGAGATTTGGGGATTGTGATGTAGGTGGTGAATCAGTAGCGGAAAATTGTCAGATTCTTCAAACAAGAGTGAACAGATTTAAATCAAACAAAGAGCAGGTCGACGAGAAAGAATTGAAAGGTTACTCTTGTGATGTCAAGTTTACAGGTATGTGTGCTGCCTTGTTTACTTTGTTCTTATGTGTTGGCTTCTATTGGTTTTTGGGAGGTACATTACTACAGTGTACTACTCTGTCTGAAGTTAACAATTAGTGCGTTTAATTTTAAGTCCCAGAGAATAGGAAAATGGTGGTGGTGAACTGGTGACTAATCTCCTGTGT
This sequence comes from Comarum palustre, assembly GCA_951800085.1. NCBI lineage: Eukaryota > Viridiplantae > Streptophyta > Magnoliopsida > Rosales > Rosaceae > Comarum > Comarum palustre. The sequence continues at coordinate 19,760,137 of OX637580.1, read as the reverse complement.
GGTTCGTTTATACGTTTATAATGTGCTTTCCTAGTCTGGTTGATCTTGCTTTATCATTCCAAAATGCTAGTGAACTTTGATGTTGATCTGGTCATAGGGCTGGGAAATAATAATCCAATGCCTATCTACTTGAGTTAACTATTATGATTTGTTTGGTGGGCTATCTGATGTGATGCCCTTCTGGCCTTTTTGGAAGCCAGTATGCAAATTCATTATTAAAGCTACATCATTTACTTAACTCATCAGCCTTTCATTATTGTTTTTGCTGCACTTGGTAAAACCTGTGTACATGCGTGCCCTTAACTTGCAGATAAGGAGCTTGACATAATTGAAATGGCTGTCTATGGGGATGTGATCCGGCCAGGAAATCAGTGCCGATGCAGAACTGTAGCTGAGATGCTTGGCCAGGTCATGTCAAAAGACAAAACTGCTGCTTGCAAGTTGCCGCATAGCAGTGAGGCTTTGTAACAAATAAGGCGTGTACCTGATGCCTTGAATTCTTGAAGACAGTTGGAATGTATGGATTTCAAAATGAGGATTTGGATAGCCATTTGAAAAGATAAAAGCATTAGAGAATATACTCTGCAGCTGAGTAATTTTACATTTGTGACTAACTTTTGGTCATCTTGATAAGTCGATGAAAATGGAACAGAGTATTGCCATTTATCTTGGACTTCAGAAGATGGCAATACTCAGTTCCATTTTCATCGACTTCATCAAATATTAACATGATGATCTCAAAATTTTCGGTTGTAGACTTGAAGTTAGTTACAATCTTGTTTTTTTGCTTTTCTTGTTGATCCAATTGAATTCCTTAATATCTCTAGCAGAATGTGTTTACGATTCTGTAATAGCTTTGCCATTTTCAGCTTCTTCAAGATAGTTGCAACTTCTGTAATGGAACAATGTCGACAACAGCAAAGCAATTCGCCAACGATCATCAATCATAAAAGAAAACCTGTCGACTCATAAAATGCCTTTACAACTCCACACTAGGGCAATGCCTCTACAACCCTGCAATTGGAATCTTGGTTGATTTAGTTTGATCAATGATTCTTCTCAGAACATTTGAATAAGTCATTTTTCTCAATGAACATCTCAACTAGCTTATTCCTGACCTTCTGTGTGGTTTTATAGTGGGAATTAAGGATGACTAGCAGTGATTATATTTCAAATGAGTTTGGAGGAGGAATTGAAGCTTGTTAGGTATATGGATGGTTCTTCTATGTTTGGCTACCACATATGATATATTGTATGTTTTCACCTCAGGAGACATGGAAGTAAATTAACATTGACTTGATGAGTGAGAGTTGGTGGACTATGTCTATTTGTGGTGTCACAAGTAGACCTAACTCCAACTACATGCTTATAAAGAGATGTAATTGGGTTTGAATTGCACAGTTATACATCATAAAACTATGGCACTGCCAATTTTAAAAGCTTGATCTCTTTTTTGAAGTTAGGTGTTGGGTTCCATCCTCCTGCCTTGGTCAATCCACAAAGTGTGCTATTGGTGTTTGGTGGCACATTGTTAATGGTTTTCTATATAATTTCCATAATCCATATGTTCTTTTCCATCATCTCATGCTATTGAGTAGCTTTGTACAATGAGGGATACATCTTGATTGGATCATGGGAAGCAGCAATCATAGCTTGAAAGAGCACACTCACATGCCTTCTTCTTAGAACAATCATGGATCATTTGTAGTTATCTCTACTGTGAACTATAAGCTCAAAACAGATATACTTGAGAAGAGATATTTTTATCAAATTAAAAGATCATCTTCGTGCTATAATATAATCACAAGGTGTTTGGTGAAAAACTAATGGCAGAGGTGCAGAAAAACCAGAGAATGTTCAGTACCAGCTTCTGTTTACAGTCTGTTACTGCAGAGTGATCTGAAGCCTTAGTAAATGTGTGGTTAATTCCAATGACCATGAAGATCACAACCCCAGCTAGAACTGTCTTCCAATTTATGGGGTAGTTTGAGGTCAGACTGGTAAGTGATGTGCACATATCTATCATTGTATTGTAGGAAAATGCATTGAGCTTACATACAGAGTGTTCTATAGTGCTCCGCGTAGAAGTTCAGATTAGCTAATCGGAAAATTCGACCTGTGATGTCCTTTGAAATAAGAGTAATTTGACTAATTTCTCTTCATGAAAACCCTGGTCTTCAAATAACAGAATCACAGCTTTACATGTTGTGTTCACTTTCTCAGACTTTATTAAAGAGCAGCCTAACCACTTTATACATGTGTATTCAGCAATGGAATTGGAATGGCCCCAAATCCTCATATAGCTTCAAACCCCACAAAAAATGTATTTCCAGCATCTAAAAATGGGACTCTGATTCAATATTGAAGAGGAGGTCAATGTCATACTGCTATGTTCACAATTGCATCACATTGAGAGACTCCTACCAATACAAATAGTCTCTTTTGATGTAAGAAATTTCATTTTCTCAGCAGTAGGGTGGAGAGGGCAGCTCCAACAATTCAATTAGTCCTGCTTTTGAGGAATGTCAAGTCTCAATCTAAGATGGTTAAGAGAAAGAACGATTTAGCACCCTAGCTAGGTAAGCAGTAGCAATTGTAGGAGGCTAGGAGCAACTATATCATCACAATTGCCTAGAAATATTCAAATCATTGTATGAGTTTTACCTTTCCCCTTTTCCCTTTCCCTTTCCCTTTCCCTTTCCCTTTCCTCTTTATTCAACTCCCTACGTTCCTCTTCCACTATCAACCCATTTCATACTTATACATCTACTACCTCTAAACCCTAATAAAACCCTAATAAAAGATGGACATTCCACACATCAGTTCCTGTATCGAAATCTAACATTAAATAAGAAATCATTACATTAACTCACTTTTTTTAATTAGTACATGTTAATATATATATATTTGATATCCATTTTTAATTTCTGGCAAAGACAAAAAAATAGATAAAATATAAGAAAAAAAAACACAAAAGCGACTCCAAATCCATTGGTCAACACCCACCCACGACCCAACCGACATCCTCACGCGTCATCTTTTGGATCCCGGAACCAAATCCACGGGCCCACCCAACTCATCCAGCCCATTTTCTGCAGCATATACTCCCAAAATTCGGGAAAAAAAACCAAATCCAAACAAAACCAGAGAATAATCCCAAGTCCCTCCAAATCCAAATTTCCCATTTCGCAACAAAAAATAAGCAACCATTTTTTCCGCGGATCTCGCTCTTATTTAAATTACCAAAATCCATTACCTCCCGTAATCGTCGCGGAAAATCAAAAGTGACGGGAAATAAAAGGGTGAAAGAAACAGCAAAACATTCTATCTTTTGGACTGTGTTTATATATAACCCACCTCATTTCATCATTTCTCTCCAATTCCCCCAGTACCATTCTGCATTTCGGGTCGGACCTCCGGACCCGGCTCATAATTTCCCGATCCGGTTTGGGAATTCCGGTGGAGGAGGATGGGGTGCGTGAGCTCGAAGCAGACGGTGTCGGTGACGCCGGCGGTTGATCACTCCGGGGACAATGTCGGGAACTCGGGTCGGAGCCGGGTCGGGGATGTGGTGGTGAAGAAGAGTGGGAGCGAGTTGGGTGAGTCAGGTAGAGCGAGTTCGAATAAGAAGAGCAGCTATTCGGAGTCGTTGAGTTTCCGGCTGAGTAATTTGCAGAGGTACGTCGAGGGTGAGCAGGTCGCCGCCGGCTGGCCGGCGTGGCTCAGCGCCGTCGCCGCCGAAGCCATTCAGGGATGGGTTCCGCTTCGCGCCGATGCCTTTGAGAAATTGGAAAAGGTTGAAACTTTGAGTTTTGTGAATTTCAGTAGTTTTGATGATGAACAAAGATTTAAGCTTTTTATTGAAAAAAATGTTGAAGATTTATATATTTAGTGTTGTTTATATAAATTATATTTCTTGAAAAGAAATAAAAACTTGCATTTTCTGGTGTTGTAAGTAAGAAGCTTCCATTGATTAAGAAATGAAGAAGCTCAAAGCTAATATAGGGTGTTTGATGTATTGCTTTGTTTCAATTTTGTTTTTTTTTGTAATGTGTTGAGTAACTGTGTGTTTGCTGTTCTTACTGAATTGTGAATTGTGGTGCAGATTGGACAGGGTACATATAGTAGTGTGTTCCGAGCGCGTGATCTGGAAACTGGGAAGCTAGTTGCTTTGAAGAAGGTGCGGTTCGACAATTTTGAGCCTGAGAGTGTAAGGTTTATGGCACGAGAAATCTTGATTCTCAGAAGGCTTGATCATCCAAATGTCATTAAGTTGGAGGGTCTAATTACTTCGCGGTTGTCGTGTAGCATTTATCTTGTGTTTGAGTACATGGAACATGATGTTACTGGACTCTTGTCTAATCCTGACATCAAGTTCAGTGAAGCACAGGTTTGCTTGCCTTGCCCTTGTGAGTACATGTTTGTTGCATATCATGTTGTGGTGTTTTGAGACCAAGCGGGAATAGTTTCATGTGTCGTTGTTATCTAAGTTATTGCTGAAATGGTTGGTGTTTGCTTTATGTGACAGATTAAATGTTACATGAAGCAGCTGTTGTCTGGACTTGATCATTGTCACTCACGGGGTGTAATGCATCGCGACTTAAAAGGCTCAAATCTTCTAGTGAATAATGACGGAATTTTGAAGATGGCTGATTTTGGATTGGCAAACTTCTGTAATTCTGGGAATAGGCAACCCCTTACCAGTCGTGTTGTCACTCTGTGGTATCGTCCTCCTGAACTTTTGCTTGGATCGACTTCCTATGGAGCTTATATAGATCTTTGGAGTGTTGGCTGTGCATTTGCCGAACTCCTGGTTGGGAAAAATGTTCTTCAAGGGCGAACAGAGGTGATTGACTAATCAAAATTTGTTTTTGATTAGTGTTAGTCGTTTAGATTTGACTGAAGTATGTTGTGCAGATAGTTTGGTACCTTTGGGAAGTCAAAAGAGTGTCTTTGGACTTATTTTATATGGAATGATGTATGTTCTGCACATGCAGACACCTCCATTAGTCGAGGTGATAGTTGATCAATATGTTTATCAACCCAGCATCATGAATGCAGATCATCCACTATAATTATGTTTTATGCAAAGTCTGATTCTCTTAACAAATGCATCAGCTTATTAGAACAACTAGGTTGATTTGCTGATCAAGAGTGTATGCCATATACGCATGTTGAAGATTTTTCACAAATACCTTTAATTATCATACCTTGCTTCGACTCCTAGAGTTTGACTTCTTGAACAATTTTCCATTGACAGGTTGAACAATTACACAAGATTTTCAAGCTCTGTGGCACCCCGCCTGAAGAATACTGGAAAAAGTCCAAACTTCCACATGCAACTCTATTTAAACCCCAACAATCTTATGACAGTACTCTGCTGGAGACCTTTAAAGATTTGCCAACAGCCACTTTTAACCTTTTGGAGACTCTTCTTTCTGTAGAACCACACAAGCGTGGAACTGCATCCTCTGCTCTTGCATCTGAGGTAATCATGCAAGATAATGGAATTGTTTAGTCGTGTTTGCTAAAACTATCAAGTGTATACTCACGCATACTAGTTAATGTCCATCACTATTTTGTCGCCAAACCTTGGTGTTCTGATTTCCTTTTTCATTCTACAAGTGAGAGTTCTTAAATCTTGGTTTTCAACTTTACGTATTAGACGTTTTCCTTTTATTCCTGCATTGTGATTCTTGTTCTTGATGCTCTTAGTGGAGCATGAAGTTGAAAGTTGCTCATATTAAACATTGATCTTCCTCACACAGATTCTCATAAGCATTCTGTATATGCCACTTTCAGTATTTCAAAACGAAGCCTTATGCCTGTGATCCATCAAGCTTGCCCATTTACCCACCTAGCAAAGAAATTGACGCAAAAAATCGGGAGGAGGCAAAGAGGTGAGGGTTCTCTTTCTCTTTTATGATGAATTTACCTTAGTCCTACCTGGAAGATGAAATTTGAAATTTAGTATCTCCTCCACTGAATTATCAGGAAAAAGATTGGTGGTAGAGTTCGTGGAGAAACAAGAAAGTCAATGAGAAAATCACATGGAATAAGTAAATTGGCTCCAGTCGAGGTCTTTATCTCTTCATCCTCTATGTTATATGTAGACCTGTAGAGATACATACTTTTCATTGTAATGATCTATCTTTCCTTATCTTGCAGGACATCGCAACCCATTTCCAAGATTCGTATAAAATTAATGGCACTAATGGACATATTACGAAGCAAGAAAATGGTATCAAAGGCAGGGAGTTGCCAAAGCCACCAGCTTCTAAAGCAGAAGAGGCTTTACATGTAAAGAATGCATCTCAAGGAGATGTTCCCTTCTCTGGACCATTAGAGGTTTCTACATCAAGTGGCTTTGCATGGGCAAAAAGACGAAGAGATGATGCTTCTAGAAGATCGCATACTCGATCTATCTCAAAAGGACACATATTTAACACAGTAGAACCTTCAATTGCAGTGCATACAAGGAAGACGTTCGACTCTAAGACGCATGAAAATGGTGAATATAGAGGGTGTACCGACTCTAGAGGATATGATTCATATGAGGTTGCAAAGCTAGCAATGATGAATCAATGGGGAAAACTTGGACGTCCGGATTCTTTTGATGCTTCTGATGGGTATCACTCGCAGGAATTATCGTTGGCACTTTATCAGAGAGAAGAAAGGGTAGCTGCTACTAAAAGTGATCTGGTGAGTTTATGTAATATAGGAACCATATTTTCTATGTATGTATATGTATATTACTGAACTTCATTAAACTCATTTAGTTTTGGTTTTGCAACAGAGTTTTCAACTTCATGATGATGGAGACAAGGTTGAATTTTCAGGACCCTTGTTATCTCAACCATATAAAGTTGATGAATTCTTAGAAAGGCATGAGCGCCAGATCAGAAGGGCAACACGGAACTCATGGTTCTATAGAGGTATAAGATACTAGTACAAGTTCAGACTTACACTTTACCTTGTGGCTCAGTATCACTGTTTGACCAAGATTATCCTCAAGCAACACAAGGTCCTAAACTAAAACATTTGGCGGTTTTTATGACTTCTGAATTTGCAGGTAAGATGCAAGGGAAATAAGTTAATCTGATAGGTTCTAATTGACTGCATCAAGAAGAGTAGAGGAGAGACCCCAACAAGAAAACAGAATATACAAAGTCTCAGTCTGGTAGATACCATTTCCATATTCTGACAGGGCTGCTATATCTAATAGTTGAGAAATTGGAATTCTTCACCACCATTTCACTATAGAATATTTTGGAGAGGAGAGAATGGTTAGAATGATTACATTTCTCTCTATTTTTGAACCTTTTGTTTGCCTGGTTTAGTTCTTTCTTTCCTAATCTTTTGGCAAATCCCAAATCTAATGTATAGAATCTAGATTAGTAGCAGGAGCCTTGTTTAGTTTCTTGTCATGCCTCTTTACTTATCCAATAGCCTTGGTTACTCTGAAGTTACGAGTCTTGGGAAGTTTAAGATGCAATTGTGGGCTTGTAGAAAAGAAAAGATACAATAATGAGTGACCTCGTAGCTGAGCCCATAAATCTCTTCTAAATATCTCAAACTTGATAACCCCCTTGATAGCAACCACCTTGGCAGCAAGCAGCAAGCAGCAACCACAGCTAGTGAACTTTGTCCTGGACTCTCATGGCCAGGAATAAATTGTGGAATTCAGGTAAAACCATCAGGTAGAAGCAAAAAAGTAGTTCAAGGGTTGCAAATCTCATTCAATTCACAATATAAAATCATAAGTGCTAGCAATCTCAATATCAATCAGCATCAACAAGTAGCTGGTGAGCTTCAGATCAAGAAACAAAATACAAATCAAAGCCTTGACACTTGACAGCAATCCAACCCTAGTTGGCCGAAGTTGAGGCATCTACAAGTGAAGTATGGAAACACATTCTCATTGCCTTGTATGATTGGGATTCCAAGGACATGTTATTACGGTTTAAAAGTCCTTACAAAGTGTGCTTCACCAAGAACATGTTTGCATAGACTCCGTCGTGCAAAAAGAAGCCAGTACGATTGGGGAGGCCAGTCCGGAACGAAGGCATCCATTATTGCAAGGCAAAGTGGAACAGAGATAAGAACCCATGGGCCAATGTGTCACCACCATAGAAAAATAGGAGATTTCCCAATTATTTGGATGAACGTGGGTCCTTGATTGTAATTAAACCAGAGATGTTAAAGCAAATTACCGACACCACTGTTACCCATAATTACCGTAAACAGAGACATGACGGGTAAAAGCGTTTGGGTTTTCTAGATTGGAGATTTCAGCTTGACCAGTTTAACACAAGGGAAACGATAAAAACGACAAAAGCTAAAGATTTAAAAGGATATATTTTTTTTCTAGAAGTCAATTTAGAAAGATACTTAACAAAAAGTTCAACAAAAGTTTCTTTAGATAACCCCCCTCAAAATAGCTGTGCATGAGCATGACCTTTCATGCATTGCTTGTCCAGCACCCTACATTAATTATCCGCCGTCCATTTCTTAGACTGGATATATACAAGTAAAGTAACAACGGCGGTGATCGGTGCCTTAAGAAATTAGATGATCGAATTTCTAATTTACTGGTGATTTGTTGCGAGTTCCTCATTGGTCTGCTCCAGCTTCACTCGGTGGTCCTCGATATAGCCTAGTACGCTTGACCAACTGAGAACACGTGAGCAAATCACGTGGCTCCTTCCGTGGGCTAAACAACAGCGTTAAGCACTCCGGGGTAGCTGTCGTATTTTGGAGAAAGATCAAAAGGAGACGTAGAGGATTAGAAGGGAACGTTTCGATGGATGGGACGTGGCGACGTGTCGCAAGCAAAAGGTTGCGAGGAGGGTGAGCCTTGATTGTTAAGGGCAAAATTCGGAGATTCATGCCGGATTGATTGTTGCACCCGCCTCTTCTACCCCATCTAACAACTCATTAGTTACCAAAATGTGTCACTTAGAATTACAGATGAATAAAATCATGTGACAATAAGAAATGTACATATTTTGTTTTACATATAAATGTTCAAATAGTTACGATAGACATGGCAAATGGTTTGGTGATAAGGACCTCATTATAACCTTTATTAGCATCTTGTTTCATACTACCTACGTGTGAATTTTTCTTTCCACTTTTACGTTTTAAGTTTTTTTTGTTTTTTCTCTTTTATTTCCGATATTTGTAATTATAAATTCACAATTTATCTGTTTTAAGTTTTAATCAATCAAATACATTATAAGAAGTTCAAAAGTTTACCCTTTAGTGACACGACGATTCTTACCTAGATGGCTATGCTCCTTAACATACGTTTGAATAGGGCTGGGATCGGTACGGGACGGGTCAGGATTTGACTTATCCCGATCCCGAAGTTAATATAGTAATCTCGATACCGATCCCGATCCCGAAATTCGGTACGGGACTGGTCGGGATTCGGGACATGTCGGGACCAATCCCGATCCCGATCCCGAAAATATGCAATTTTTAGTTCTAAATAGCTACATTTCTACTAAAAATTCGGGACGGGTTCAGGATCGGGACAGATAGATCCTATACCGATCCCGACCCATTTAAGAAATTCGGGATCGGGTTCGGTATCGGGACGTCGTATCTGAAATTTTTGTCCCGTCCCGTTCAGTATCGGTACGGGATGGACGGGTTCGGGATCAGGATTTCGATTCCAAATTCCCACCCCTACGTTTGAATTCTGAAACTTATGTCAAAAACTTATTTCATTCGCATTGAGATAATGACTTGAGAGAATAAGAAGCTTATGTCAGAAAAATTATCCACCCAAATTATAATTACCCTAATATATGTGTAGATACATATATAATTCATATATTCTTTTGTAAAATCAAGTGTAAAAATATGAAGTGGTTTTCAAAAATCTTGTCATGTGTGTTATTAATACGAAAGACGTTACGTGCGGTCAGCGAAAAATACAACGGTAAAGCATCAATGTAACGCATATAAATTCAATTCCCAGCATTTCAAAATTCTCTACCCTTTTGAATCCCAGTAACAGTACCCCATTATTTAATAATTTTTACAACTAATCCCCCTTCATTAACTACCAGAAGCGCGCGTAATTGCCACGTAAGATCGTCCCCTCTCAGCTGCCAAACAAAAAATCAAAGCGAGCAGAAAAATTTTAATCGGAAAAAAAAGAGAGAGTTGCAGACAAGGAGGACGTTTTCTCCTTTTCAGTCCACTACGCTTCTCTCTTTCTCTCTCTACGATTACCAATCCTCTCTCATTTTCCAATTCCCAAACCCTCACTTGCCACAGTTGTCGTCGGAAATTTCAATTTTCCGGTTTCGGTTTTTCCGTCAATTGGCGAATTCCGGCTTCGTTTCGCTGTGGTTTCGTTTGGACCGATCGGGATCTGGCTGAAGTTTCTCCAGGGGATCGGAATTGTGATCCAATTGGAGCTTCGTTGAATTACCGTTTTGGATCCGATCGTGGAAGAAACAGCGCCACCGGCCGATGGCGCTGTTCCGGAGATTCTTCTATCGGAAGCCGCCGGATCGGCTTCTTGAGATTTCTGAACGGGTTTACGGTACGTCGTCGTTTCAATTGTCTTTCTGCTCGTTTCTTTGCCCTAATTTTGAGCTCGAACGTGGAATTATGGTTTCTTTGTGCTCGGTTATGGAATTTTCGGGTGTTTTCGGAACAATGGAGATGGATTTTGGTGTATATGAGCGTTTCGATAGGGTTCTTGTTGCAATGTGTTAAGCCTGGTGCATAATTTTGGTGTCAAATTGTGGTGTGTGATTATGCTTAGAGTCTTTTGAGTAATTCAGCTGAAGCTTTGCTTCGATTGCGATGATGATACTGGATAAGATGAAAGCAGCTGACGCAGAGCTGTAGAGTTGCAAGAGAAGTTGAAAGAATTGAAAATTAGTGCTTATCTACTGAACAGCTCTGAAGGCGGATTCTATCAAATTGGTTTTATTGCGCTTGATCATGTTATTGGTGTTGAAATTGAGCTGAATTGTGAAGGAAACCGTTTTGTTTGAAGGATAAAGGCTTTGTTGAAAATGAGATATAGTTCCTACAGCTTATTTAATGCAGAGGCTATTGTTTTGGTTATGTAGGAGTACAAACTGTCATGGTCTTGATGCATGGTTCTATCGCTTGAGTTTTCCTTTAAGCAGCAGGAAATTTGTTTGATATACGTCACAGAAATTGAAGTTCTGCAGTTTTCTTTTTGAATTTTCTCACATTTTATTTCGTATTGCCTAATTATTCTGAATATACAAGATTTAGAACTTCTTAGTGTCGATGGGATTGATTCTCATTTTTACTTCTCCTTTGATGCAGTGTTTGACTGCTGCTTCTCCACTGATGTGTTGGAAGAAGATGAGTACAAAGTGTACTTGGGTGGCATTGTAACCCAGCTACAGGACTACTTCCCCGATGCATCTTTCATGGTGTTTAACTTCAGAGAAGGAGATAGACGGAGCCAAATTTCAGACGTGTTGTCCCAGTATGACATGACAGTAATGGATTACCCTCGACAATATGAGAGTTGTCCACTGCTGCCATTGGAGATGATTCATCACTTCCTTCGATCAAGTGAAAGTTGGTTGTCATTAGAGGGACAACAGAATGTACTGCTGATGCACTGTGAAAGAGGAGGCTGGCCTGTGCTTGCCTTTATGCTTGCTGGTCTTTTGCTATACCGTAAAAATTACACGGGGGAGCAGAAGACTCTTGATATGGTTTACAAGCAGGCTCCTAAACAGCTTCTCAACCTGTTGACTCCTTTAAACCCACAACCCTCGCAGCTTAGATATCTTCAGTACATTTCACGAAGAAATCTGGGTGCTGATTGGCCTCCATCAGATACACCACTATTTTTGGATTGTCTGATACTTAGAAACCTTCCACTTTTTAATGATGGAAAAGGTTGTAGGCCCTTCATACGAGTTTATGGCCAAGATCCTTCAACACAGGCTAACAGAAGTTCTAAGCTTCTCTTTTCAAATTTAAAGACTAAAAACAATACTCACCACTATGTACAGGTAATGTCTACTTCTTGCAACTCAATCGGATATGTAAAATACGTTTTAAAGCATTCTTATGAATCCTAATCGCAGGCAGAGTGTATGCTGGTGAAAATGGATATCCGTTGTCGTGTTCGAGGGGATGTGGTAGTTGAGTGTATCCACTTGGATGAAGATCTGGTTCATGAGGAGATGATGTTCAGAGTTATGTTTCACACAGCATTTGTACGGTCAAATATATTGATGCTCAGTCGTGAAGATATTGATATTCTTTGGGATGCCAAGGAACAGTTCTCAAAGGACTTCAGATCAGAGGTATGTTATTGTTTGCCTTATGTGGATCTCCTATTCAGAACTTTTGGAGTTGAATGCATGCTCAAATCTGTATCAGGTACTTTTTTTGGATGCTGATGCCGTTCTACCTAATATCACCACAATTGTGGCAAGTGATGATGGAAATGAGACAGAGACTGCTTCACCTGAGGAATTTTATGAGGTGGAAGAAATCTTCAGCAATGCCATAGATGGGCAAGACCTGAAGTTGGCATTTGATACTGCACTGATTCACAACAAAGCGTCTGAAAATATAGATCAGAAAGATGTCTGGAAGGAGGATACCGAGCCTCCCTCATTCCAAGACTGTGCATCAGATGATGGGAACCACAAAAAGGACAGACATGCGGATATTACAAATGATGCTGTGAAGGACATTGCTGTGGACGATGTAAAATACAAGCTGGAAGAGGTGAATTCCAATCTGGATGCAGTGAAAGACATTGATGTGGATGATGGGGATACAAACTCAAATTTCATCTTAATTTCTGCTGATATTCCTAGTCATGAAGGAACTAAGGAAGTGGCTGAAGAGGTGTGTGAAAAGTTGGAAGAGATGAAAGATATAATTGATGGGGAAGACACTTCTACACAGAAGCTAGAGACCAAGCTCATACAAAAAGCCGAGGTCTCTAGACCAAAATCTGAGAAATTGCAGCCACCCACTTCGAAACCTGTAGTGAGCACAAAAATAGCTTCAGAAACAACGGTTACAAAACAGAAGGTTAAACAGCAAGAAACTCAGGGGCCTTCAGCAAGAATAGCAAAACCAAATGCAGTATCTAGGTGGATTCCTCCTAACAAAGGCTCGCATACCAATTCAATGCACGTTTCATATCCACCATCAAGATATAATAGTGCACCAGCTGCTTTTGTCAATTCCACTCTTTCAAAAGATACGAATGCAAATGCCAAATCAAAGGCTTCTTCTGTTAATACTGCATATGAAACTGCACCAAGGGATGTGGCAAGTAAACTGAAAAATAGTGATGTTGAACCTTTAAAGCATTCAGAATCTGCACCAGACACACTTGCATCCTGCCTGCCATCAACAGCTCCTCCAAATCAAGAGACACATTCATCCTCTGTTCCCACACCACATACTAGCCCACAGCAAGTAGTGGCCGTTCCACCACCACCACCTCCTCCACCAACACCTCCTTTAGTGTCGTTGAAGCCCCCTTCTCCTCCCCCATCACCTCCACCTCCACCTACTAGTGGGCAGGATACTGGTATACCTACGCCTCCTATAGCTCCACCTCCTCCCTCCCTTAAAGCCAGTGGCCAAAATAGTGGCCCCATTTTGCCTTCACAACCTCCGTCATCCCTTTGGAAGATTGGGTACTCTACAGCCTCCCGGGGTTTGGTGGGAAGTACTCAACCATCTCCCCCACCTCCTGCACCTCTTCCTGTTCAGGATGCTTCAAGTGCATTGAAGCTTAGTGTTGGGATCCCTACACCACCACCACCACCTCCCACACATGGAGCTCCACCACCTCCGCCACCCCCACCTCTTTCACGTGGAGCTCCATCTCCACCATCACCGCCCCCACCGCCGCCTCCAATGCACGGAATTATACATCCACCACCTCCACCGCCGCCTCCAATGCAAGGAATTATACCTCCACCACCTCCACCTCCCTTACATAGAGCTCCGCCTCCCCCACCCCCTCCCCCTTCATATGGAGCTCAACCACCACGTTTAGTGCAAGGAGCTCCACCTCCACCACCGCTTCCAGGAGCTCTACCGCCACCACCACCTCCTCCATTGTATGAGGCCCAGCCACCACGTTCAGTGCCAGGTGCACCATCTCTTCCACCACCACTTCCAGGAGCCCCACCTCCGCCTCCTCCAATGTATGGTGCACCACGTCCTCCACCCCCTCCAATGCATGGGGCGCCACCTCCTCCTCCACCACCTGGTGGTGGTCGGGCACCCCCACCTCCCCCACTACCTGGTGGAAGTCAAGTACCCCCACCACCCCCGCCACCTGGTGGTGGTCGAGCTCCCCCACCTCCCCCACCACCTGGTGGAAGTCGAGCTCCCCCACCTCCCCCTCCACCTGGTGGAAGTCGAGCTCCCCCACCTCCCCCACCACCTGGTGGAGGTCGAACTCCCCCACCTCCCCCACTGCATGGAGCTCCACCTCCTCCACCGCCTCCAGGAGCTCGTGGTCCTGGGCCTCCTGCTCCTCCTGGACCTCCAGGTGGTGCTCCACCACCACCACCTCCATTGGGTGCCAAAGGTAATGATGCTAGAGGCCTTCCTTCTGGAAAAGGGCGTGGATTAGCACGTCCAGGGTTGGGCCCTTCTGCTACAGCACCTCGACGATCCTCTTTAAAACCACTACATTGGAGCAAGGTGACAAGGGCAATTCAAGGAAGCTTGTGGGAAGAACTGCAAAGACATGGAGGAAGTCAAATGTATTCCATTTTCTCATATAGTAGTACATTTCCACAGTAATCTGGAGTGGACCTCCATTTTTGGGATTTGGAGACTTCCTCTCTACTGCTTGCAGTCAATAATAGTAACCCTCCATGTTTGAGGTCTTACAAGGATTATCTCTGCCAAAAAATCAGCCAAATGTTAGATATTCTGTTTATCTGCATATGGCTGACCAAATGGCTTCCAATAGGCTGATTATTTGGAAGTATGATCGTTGGAGATGGTCCCAACTAATTATTGAACTGCAGCACAAAAGTGGAAGTCCACTCTACTACTGGCTTGGTTTATTACATTTGTCATACAAACATGTCTCAATATTGTTCTGGTCCCACTCACTAATGTTCTCTCTTATATTCTAGTGCACCTGAGTTTGATGTGTCAGAGATAGAGACCCTTTTCTCTGCAACAGCTCCAAAATCTGCTACCAAATCTGGTGACCGTCGCAAGTCTGCTGGATCCAAACCTGACAAAGTCAGCCTGGTAAGATTATACAGTTGAATAGTTTGCTCTAAGACAATTATTTCTGTAAAGGTTATGTCTGCGGCAGAGAATATAAAACTTCATAGGTGTGAAAGTAATGAATTGTCTTTCATCCCACCATTCCTCAGGATTATTGTTCCTCAATCGCAAACATATTGATTGATATTGTCTTCTTGAGAAGACAATGATTTTGTCTTCTTGAGAAGAAATATTTGTTAAAGCAGAAAGTTATTTATGATTATCTTTTCAAAAAGTTATTTTTATTTCCTTTCTATTTTTGCAGTAGTGTAAACCTTGAAGTTGTTACTTATCTACTGTGTTACCATGATCCTCTTCATACTATTTACTGTAGATCGACCTGAGAAGGGCAAACAACACTGAAATTATGCTCACTAAAGTTAAGATGCCACTTCCTGATATGATGGTAAGCTTCTCATCTTTTCATGATTTAGTTTCTGATGGGGAATGGTGATTTAGTACCTTAGCTAATGATGTACTAAACTAACATTTTTCAGGCTGCTGTTTTAGCAATGGATGAGTCAGTATTAGATTCTGATCAGGTGGAAAATCTAATTAAGTTTTGTCCTACTAAAGAGGAGATGGAACTTCTGAAGGTTTAGTTTTTATTTGACCTTCAGTTTGTTTTCCACATTTTCATCTATTGTTTTATAGGTGTTCACTTTGCAGAGCTTAGTGTTCATGTTTATCCTGGTCAATTTTATGATTTTCTCATCTTATTTGTATTTACTTTCTTGGTTCTGATTTGCTGTTTTTTTAATGATTGTATAGAACTATACTGGCGACAAGGAGACCCTGGGGAAGTGCGAACAGGTACCACAAATTCACAACATCTTTGACAAGATCAGAATATCTTCTTATTTTTGTATTTGAACTTTGTTTTCCCTATACATTCTTCCATGTTATTTAGACCATATTGCTCATAGCATGTGCATATTTGTATTGAAATTTTTCTCCATTGTTTTTACAACAAGAACATTTATCTGAATGTCTAGTTTATGGATATACTTATATTGTTTCAGTATTTTTTGGAGTTGATGAAAGTGCCTCGGGTGGAGTCAAAATTAAGAGTATTTTCTTTCAAGATTCAGTTCAGCACACAGGTTTGGTGGTTTATCTCTCACTTTTTTTTGGTTTTCTGATGTCAGCAAGTATATCCAATCATGTGTTCTTTGCATCATGCTTTAATTCTTGACCTCCTTTTCAGGCCTCAGAATTTAAGAGAAGTTTAAACACAGTAAACTCTGCATGTGAGGAGGTTTGTCACTTCTAGCAATGAATTCTTTCCTGCTTTTAATAGGTATTATTTGGAGTTAATTATCTCTCGTCTGTTAAATCAGGTTCGAACTTCTGAAAAGTTCAAGGAAATTATGAAGAAAATTCTTTTTCTGGGGAATACATTAAACCAAGGAACTGCAAGGGGTAAGTTATAAAATGAAACCGTTTCTGGGTTTAGAGCATCTTAAGATCTTGTGTTATATGTTGCTTAAAGTGCATACTTAGTTTATCTTATTTCTCCATGAGCTGCATAGTCAATGCTGTAATATGAAGATTTCTTTTCAGTTTATAAAGTAGTAATCTGGTCTCTTGTTTTTTTAGAAACTTGTGTACATCTGATTAACCAAGGCAACACCTTGGGTTTAGCACTATTTTGCTGTTTCATAAAATTGAGTACTGCTGGTTCAAAGAGAAAGAGATTATACTAAAACTTTGCGAGTTTTTCTTCTTCTAAAGGTCTTCATTGGTTAAGCATTGGTTTAATGAGGTAATTTGCCCAAGTGAAATTTCATTCCGACACATCCCCATTGTCTTGGAACTGTGTATAATTGCTGAAGCTGATGCCAACAACTTGCTCATGGTCTTTTAAATGTGACCGGCATTTATCCCATACAGCATCCTCTTCCTTTGTCACCTAAAACAAAGGAAACTTGTCACCTGGTGTTATAATTCCTATCCGTACTTGTTGGATTATCGTGATGTATTTACTTTTTAGTTTCTCACATACTTCTGTATAATTTACAATGCTGTTTCATGTAGTACTAATTTTTTTTTCCGGATTTTGCTTACTGATTTGATAAAATCTGTAACAGGTTCTGCTGTTGGGTTCAAGTTGGATAGTCTTCTTAAGCTAGCTGATACTCGTGCTTCTACTAGTAAGATGACACTCATGCATTACCTCTGTAAGGTATGTCATTCTGTTATGTTTATTATTTTTTTTTCTTTTGAAAAAAAAAATTGGCGGCTCATAAATTCTATTCTGGTTGATCCAGTTATATTATTGATGTTATGAGTTCATAGGGACTATATATATTTGTTCCAGATAGAAACTCTTGAAGAGACACGCACTTATTTATTTTGATTTCCATTATTCCATCCCCACAACAAATGATAAGGAAGGATGTTCAGTGTCTCCTTGAGATACTTGAATCAGCTCGATATGCTTTGTTTTGATTTGAAATATGGAGACTCCATAGGCTAGATCGAGGTTGAAAAAGAATTTTAGTAGACCTATTAGATGGAAATTTGAGAATATGTGTTTTTAGGGGATGGGACTAAGAGACTAGGCTCCATCTCTCCACTTCATTTAATAACTTAAGAGACTTGGATATCTTTTCCAAAGTCATTAAAAAATTTCACCTCTGTACTAGGATTGAAATAGTGTCTTAAGTAGGACATGGGGCTTTTCATTCTGCAATATTGTTTACTTGATGTTGACATCAAATTTTATTGTTGAATTACTACATAAGAGGTGACTGCTTGCAAAAAGGTGCTGTTACTAGCCAAATACTTCCCAATACAAGTTTCTTTCTGATGGGTTATTTATCTCTTTACGTGTCGCAATTCGTTTTTGAATCTCAGATCTGGTTTTCTTGTATTATAGGGTCTTGCTTCCAGATCTCCTGAACTTCTTGGTTTTCACCAGGACCTTGTCAACCTGGAACCTGCATCAAAGGTGCCCATCTTTTGCATGGGTGTTAATTAGACATTTCAGTTCAATGTTGTGTGAAACAGATCTTGCTTTCATGCAGATACAACTGAAGTCTTTAGCTGAAGAAATGCAAGCTTTAATCAAGGGGTTAGAAAAGCTCAAGCAGGAGCTGGTGGCATCAGAAAATGATGGCCCAGTTTCAGAGGTTTTCCGTAAGGTATGCTGTCTTAATTTTTTGTTTTTCACCCGAATGATTTCAATGCTTTACGAAAGAACCTGTCTTTTTTTCTTTTTAATTTCTGTGGTAACCTAACATTTTATGTATTTTTCTTTCTTTCTTTTACTGTTGAAATTTCTAGACATTGAAGGAGTTCATTACTGTTGCTGAGACTGAAGTGTCATCTGTGACAAACCTTTATTCTGTGGCGGTAACATGCTAATTATGAACTGTCTCATTGTCAGTTGCCATTATGGTTTATCATCCAAATTTTTGACATTTAATTTTGGTGGACAGGGTAGAGCGGCTGATCAACTTGCATTATATTTTGGTGAAGATCCTGCCCGTTGCCCATTTGAGCAAGGTCAGTGGATGTGATCATTTGTCTTTTGATAACAAGCTTCTATATTGTTTCAGACTGCTTCCTTAAATGTATGGGATTGTAGTATATTCTTAGGTGTCCCAAAAATTATATTTTCATCTGGACATTATACATTCACTCTTTTTATGTTGTAATTCTGAAGCTGACTTCCATTGGGTCTTGTTTGGATAACTGCAGTGACTGTGACTCTCTTAAACTTTGTGGGGTTGTTTAAGAAAGCACATGAAGAGAATTGCAAACAGGCTGAATTGGATAGGAAGAAAGCTGAGAAGGAAGCAGAAATGGAGAAGGCCAAGGGTGTTAACCTTACAAAAAAAGCAACAAAATAGTGTGAAGATTAGTCATTTTACCACTGCATGGGATATCGGTTGCCATACAGCAGTGCGGCTGCAATATTGGTAACTAGTAGTGGGGGAATATTTCTTCTAGGACAACCCTGGTGAGAATCCCTTTTCTCAGTACTTGTGCCAGGAAAGCCCTCCAAAATGATTTGGATGAGGGGAAACGGGCACTACTTGAGTCCTGCAGCATTTGAACTGTGCAAGAAGCTTAACTGTACATTCTTGACAAGATGTTCAATAGAATGATGGTCAACTGATCAATGGCATTGGATATCATAAAGACCAGACTTTGACACCACTTTCATTCGGCAGCTCTGGGTCATTAATTGAGAAGCAACGGTATCCCTACAGTTCTGATACCAATCACCTGGCCCCCTCTGGCATCCTTCTGACCATAAATTCCTGAAGGCTTGGTTCAGCCTTGGCGATATGGGCTCGGCTTTCACCATGCGAGCTGCACAGATTCTACAGCACCAGGGAAGATGCCATCGGGATTGTAAAGTAAAGCACATGTTCCTGCTTACCGTGAAACCATGTACAAATCACTAACCCCCTCAGCTTAGAATTCAATTCATTTTCCTGTAACATATAAATTAGTTCCTTTTATCCCCGTGTTCCATTAACATTTTGCATAGGATGACCCAGTTGCGTTAGATGTATAGTCATCAGATTCAGGAGACTAGAAGACTAGTGTAATTGTAAATTAACCAATAGGCTGACTTAGAGACAATGTTCCTCATATAAACTAGTATATACTGATTCATGAAAGTTCGTCAGAATAAAATCATACATTGCAACAATGTGCTTGCAATTTTCACCAGCCCTTGTATTTTGTATGTTCATGATGACTCTTGTGTCATTACGGATGCTTAGATAACTGGCAATGCATCTATCATTCTGTGAATTTGAAAACCACCCGTAGCAAACGAGTGATAATGTAATTCAGCAGTGTTGATCTATTGCTGAAGTATCCAGCAGGGACGTTGACCATGTGAAGGTTTCCGATGCCATCATCGCCGGTGCATAGACCGTGAAGGTTATTAATTCCTTGCTCCTGATAGGAGCCTCCAAAATTTGCTGAACTTGTGCCATAGATACCAACTTTAAGTGTTTAAGGCATTCTTCAAATACCGGTTTCCCTTCGACATTGATGTCGGATTTGGTCATTCAAGTTGGACTTGGGAGCCAAATGGGACATCACATAAAATCGGAGGAATTTTTCAGTGATATGGTAATGCGTATGTTACCGTCCAATTATAACAAGACTTATGGATTTATTATAATTAAACTTAAATATGTGGATTTTAGCTATATTGTTAAAGATTATTGTGAGTTTCTTATAGTTTATTTTAAAATACTTCAAAAAAAATTGTTCTTTAAATACTAAACCCTAAGTCCTAAACCATATACCTTATACTCAATACCCTAAACCATATACTCGATACCCTAAACTTAAATCATAGACCTTAGTATGAACTCACTAAATACTCTTGAATGTTATTTCACCAAATATAAAAAAAATTAATTTTTATTTTAATTGTAATAAATTCATACGTCTTATTCTAATTAAAATGTAACACCATTAAATATTATAATGTGATACTATGATAACATTAAAAAATTTCTCAATAAAATGATCATCAGTACCTGGAGTAGTTTGACTTGTTTCAGTTCAATCCAATAAAGTTTGTCGGCCATCTTTTACTTGCTCACCCGGATGCCCACTATCTAAATTAGCGACACATGCCTATTTAATTATCAGGAATAAATTCAAGTCATTTCAGCAGACATGAGTTATTAATCCAGATGGTGGACATTGAGACGGGCAAGTAAATCTGCATCCTGCATGTTACAGAAAACATTACTCTAGATTTCTCCAAACTGGCACACAAGTAATATTGATTGAACAGGATGCCAAGAGAAAATGATACAAAAACGTCATCCATAACAAGTAATTGGACAGTATCTAAGCTATCAAGACAAAGATTAAGAGATATATTCAAGGTAAAGTTCCTATTTTTATATTCAAGGTAAAGTTCCAATCTCTTCTCCCTCAAGTAATTTCATATATCTCAACCACTCCAAGTTACATTGAAATTTCACCTAAAACTAACTACAAGGATCCATGTATCATTCAAAGGAAAAAGAAAAAATAGAATTGGAATGTACCCTTGAGCAAAGTTTGTGTACAATTTTCGTTTCCTGTGTTCAGGGTCTGTCCTCTATATGCCTGGAAAGTTGCCTGGTGTCATTACCAAGCAAAAAGAAATCAACTTTGAAGATACAATCATACGAATTCTTCATGATAATTTTTGTAATTTCTCTAAAGAATAATGAAATTTGGAACCCCAATCCATTCATGAAACTTCCTTCAAAGCAGTCTTCAAATTGGTATATCCAGCACTTTCTTCATCACTGTATTCGACCCAAGAACTTGTCTTGCAGCTTTTGAAGAACATGAAGCTGACAACTGTGTCAAGAACCACAAGAACTGAGTACAAGTAAGCAATGAAAGCTCCCTCCAATACCATTGAAGATCCAAGCTTTCCTTCAATATGGTAAGCCCTTACAACCCTGTATTGGAACAATGCCTCAATTGCAGCCCATCCCAGACTGACTGGTAGAGCCAGAAACAGAGCAGTTGAAGTTCTTCCTCTGATCACTAAACAAGCCTTGAGAATTGTTAGGTAACCTCCACTCTTCTCTGTCCCTGATAAAACCAATGCCATGTTGCATATAACAAGAGCATTGGCAAGAACAATGGAATAGAGAACTGCCCCAGATGCTGATAAGAAGAGAAGGGTTTTGGGTGAGTCAGAGAACCCAGATCCCTGAAGAAAGTTGAAGGCAATGAATAGGAGAGAAAACACTGTTGCATTTGCAGAGAGGATTAACAGGGAGTTGCAGAGATGGGTTATGAGAATTGAGGGGTAGAGAGATAGTGAAGAAGAGAAAGATGGGTTCTTGTGGAAATTGAGGGCTTGGATTATGGAGGCTTTGGTGATCAGGAGGAAAGATAGGGTGAAGGGGAGTGTGAGAATTGAGGAACAGATGGTTTGGGAGAGTTTTGATGTGAGAATTGTGAAGAATTGTGAAGAGGTTGGGAAGCCTGCTGCATCAAAAAGACTCTGGAGGCGGTTGTGGATGGATGGGAATAGAGATGAGGTAAAAGAAGAAGAAGAAGGAACAATGGCTTGGGAGATGAGGACTGAAATTGAGAAGGGGAAGGCTATGAGTGCCACAACTGAGGTGAAGTGCTGGTAGTGTTGCAGGAAAGTGTGGATTGATCTTCTGAGAATCCTGGTAGCTTTTCCCATTGCAATTCTTGGGTTGTGTTGTTCTTCTTGCATTACAAGGGAGAGAGGGAGAGAGGGAGAGAGAAGATGGGTATGAAATGTGGGATGTGGGTATTATATTTGAAGTGGGTTTCTAAATGATAATTTAATTTTAATTAACTAGGTCTATTTCTATCTCAAATGGGTGGTTAGATAGGGGAGATTAGGAGGTTGGGTGTCTTGGATGCTTGGGACTGACCAACAACTAAAAACTAACCAATTTTACAGACTTGGGTAAAGCTTTGTTTTCATCGAAGGAGATCTTTGGACTCTACTGTGTTCAACCTTATAATCTCCAACAATGTGGTGTAGCAGACGAGTGAAACTAAAAATCTTATGAGCACAATAAAACTTGAACTTGTGGCATGGCTTTTGCTGATCCAAAGTATGAATGCCTGCTTTTGGATTTTGCTTCTATTTCATCTAATGTGATGTTTCCATTGCACTTTTTTTGTCTTCTTTTTTGTTGCATGATGATGACACTTAGAGATTATGAATATTATTTTCTTTGCAAGTCTGTGCTTGTCATGAACAAAAATGTGGGCTCCACATCCCTTGAATCTTAAGATTAGGGTATTTGCTTTCAGTTTTAAGTTAATTTTGTTATATTGACCTGGTTTATAATGATTAACACAGGCAGAATATTGAGATGTTTTTCACTTTTGGGACTCCTATAAGAAGGTAGTTGACAGTTTTTCCCAAACTCATCTCAATGATCTCATACAATATTGGTGATGGGTTCCTAATCCTCTATCTATTTGTTTTGAACTCTAATTTGAGTCTTCATTCAAATCAGCTTCTTCAACAAAAAAATTACCAAACTTATTTACCATTTTCCTCAGCACTCAACTTGTTACTCGACAAATCACATTCAACGAATTGAGATCTAGATTAGTTACATCATTTGAATGTAATTCGTCGAGTAAAAAATTGAATGCATCGAGTGATAAGTAAATTTGATAATTTTTATGTTATCAAGTAGCTGATTTTTTACGGTTAGTTTTTGAGATCCATGTATAGAAAGAGCAAAGTCAGCAAACCATCAATTATCATGGTGTAATCATCATTAAAAAAATTAGCTATTCTGTTTAGATCGACGACGATAGAGGAATCTATTGTCTTCGAAATCTAGCAATTGGAGTCTGATCTCCATCCTTTGGTTTGCGGTGTACAACCTCGGACAGAGTTGGTCCTCACTGGCCAGTGAAGCGTCAGAGCTTTGACTGTCAAGGGAAAGCGATGCAATTGAAGGCCTATGTTCCAGGATGGAGTTTCGGTGGTGGAGGCTCAACCAACATTAGGGATGATGTTATTCCAGCTAGTGGAGCGCGGGAGATAGACGGTGGCTTGGTAACACTACCAGAACACCCACTTTAGCCGATGAAATTTTTTCGTCGGCTAAGAAGTCGTCGGAAAAAAGCCGCTGGCCAAGACTTTAGCCGACGAAATTACTGTTCATCGTCGGCTAAAGTCAGTTATTTACTGACGAAGAAATTTTTCTTCTCTTAATTTCTGGACTTTAGCCGACGAATTTTTGGACCTTAGCCGACGAAATTTTATTAAATTTCGTCGTCTATAGCTATTTTTTTTCTTTTTTAAACTTTAGCCGACGAATTTTAGGGTAATTCGTCGGCTAAAGTTATTATTTTTTATGTTATTATTTTTTTTCTTTTTTAAACTTTAGCCGACAAATTTTAGGGTAATTCGTCGGTTATAGTTATTATTTTTTTTTTCTTTTTTTTAACTTTAGCCGACGCATTTTATTAAAATTCGTCGGCTATAGTTATTTTATTTTTTTCATATTTTTTTTCTTTTTTTATTTCTTGTATTTTTTATTAAAACTTTTTACTTTTTTTCCGTTTTTACACCGGTGGTGGAGAAGGACAAGAGGAGGAGGAGAAGAGGATAGGAGCAAGGCTAGGAGGAGGAGGAGAAGGTTAGGAGAGGGAGAGGAGGAGGAGGAGGAATGAGGAGGAGAATTAGGAGGAGGAGGAAGGAGGAGAAGAATTTAGAGAAGGAAGGAGGAGAAGGAGGTAGGATGAGAAGTACGTTGTTGCCGCCGGAGTAGGAGGAGGAGGAAGGAAGATGAAGAGGAGGAGGAGGAGAAAAATGAAAGATATAGCCGCCAAAAAATTTGAATTTTTAATTAACTTTAGCCGACGAAATTAGGGTAATTCGTCGGCTATAGTTATTTATTTAACCTTAGCCGATGAATTACCCTAATTTTGTCGGCTATAGTTATTTATTTATTTAACTTTAGCCGACGAATTACCCTAATTTCGTCGGCAAAAACCCTAAACCCTATACGTAGAAGCTTCAAACGAAAAAAGTCGTGAAATAAGATATAACCGAAATGGTGAAATACGTCTATGCTTGAAAAATCACGTAATTCCGGTAAAGTCTCGGTACCGATAATTGCGGTTAACTCAATTTTCCATTCTTTCTCCCTAGAGGTAGCCCTATCTCCGGTAGTTATTTTTCATAAAATTTTTATACCACTGGTTGCGTCTCATCGATTTGAAACTATTTTCAGTTGAAGGTCCGGGCAAAATACGTAATTTAGACAGTCAAATGACCGTTTCCGTGCGTTAAGGGGTTTGACTTACGGGATTGACCGTAAGGATCGAGCCCTTAACTTTGTCAGATTAAGTTCAATTTTTTCCTATAGACATATTTCAACATAATGATCATATCAGACGGTCGTAATTTTGTTTCTCAACTTTGATCATCGGAATCACAACATGCGTACTAATGTTGTATAACTTGTTTACTAAACTTTAAGTAAATGTTCCGTTTCTAAAACAAACTCTACGTAGAAACTTCAAAGGCAAAAAGTCGTGAAATAAGATATGATCGGAATGGTGAAATATGTCTGGTTGAAAAATCACGTAATTCCGGTAAAGTCTCGGTGCTGATAGTTACAGTCAATACAATTTAGGGGTTTGACTTATGAGATTGACCGTCTAGATGAAGTCCTTAAATTTATTGGATAAAGTTGAATTTTTTACCAGAGATATATTTCAACATATTGATGATATCTGACGGTCGTATTTTTGTTTGTAAATGTTGATGACCGGAATCACAACATGTCTACTATTTACCATTATTTATCTATAGGGGGAGTCCTATCATCGAGAGGTAAATGTCTCAAAATTTTTAGATAGACATTTGTGTCTCATTATGGTGAGTGTTTGTTGTGTTAAAGGTTCGACCAAAATACCTCATATAGGTGTAGATATGGGTATTTTTATGTGTTAAGCGTTTAGAAAAACTTCATTTTGAAGCCTTAAACGAACTCGGATGGCCAAAAAGCCTGTATGTCATAGCATTAACAATGAGTTTGACTCGTAGAGCCGTTCTGCTTCCAGATTGGTATCACAATAGTCAATCGGACACCGAAATATCCGTAATGCAATTTTGTAACTAAAAGTTACTTTAGTCGACAAAATTAGGGTATTTCGTCGGCTAAACTTTTCAAATTTCGTCGGCTAAAGTTCACATACTATAGCCGATGAAAAAATCACTTTAGCCGACGAAAAAATTTTTTGTCGGCTAAAATTTAACTATAGCCGACGAAAAAATTAGTTTAGCCGACGAAAATTTAACTTAGCCGATGAAATTTTTTTTCGTCGGCCTGTTTTTAGATATTTCTTCGGCTAAAAGCTTTTTTCTGGTATTGTAAAGGCTAGCTTAACCCGCAATCGGGCAACTGGTGAGATGTGGGGTGGTAACCAAACCCCATACCTTGGTTTCGTTGAAATCAAGGTAAGTGTGTTGGCTGTTGTGACCGATTTAGTTGATGAGACCAGTTTGTATGTTGTCGGGACTAGTTTTATTGTTGGGATCACTTTGGTTGCTGTCGGCTTTGGATCAGAGTTGGTCGGGATCGATATGAAGGCTGACGGCGGAGTTGGTGACCCTCTGTTGTTAAGCCCTTATTTGGGCCTTGGTCCTACTCTGCGTTTTAGGTCAGGTCTTGGACTTCATTTGTTGGTTGGGCTGACCTCGAGGAGGTCTCTTCGGTGTATGTTGAGATATATATCCTACATTAGGAAGATGAGACCTTGTCTATAGGTTTATAAGAGTTTGGGCTACTCTCTCTATTACCAATTGGTTTTGGAGTTGAACCGCATACTACTTTATTATGGTATCAGAGTGGGTTACCCACGTACACGTGTGAAGCCCAAAGGTCACACGAATTCCACGATCACCCAAGTTGTTGTCCACGTGTTAGGCTTAAAGATTCGTCACACTTGCGGGGGCGTGTTGAGATATATATCCCACATTAGGAATATGAGACCTTGCATGTGAGTTTATAAGAGTTTGGGCTACTCTCTCTATTGCCAATTGGTTTTGGAGTTGAACCCCAGACTACTTTATCAATGTAAGTTAATATCGGTTTTGTTTAATAAGTTGGCCAAGATTGCATCATCAAGGGTGTGCTCTCTGGAGTGGACAAGCTGCCCTCCTTCCTTGTTTGTGTCCTTATGAGTGATGGCCTTCCAGGAGATTAGTTCTTTCTTCTCGTCCTTTTCTTTTGTTACCAGCTAGCTGTATTGTGTAGCTTCTGGTCTTTTGACTCTCTACTTGTTTCAATGTTTGCTCTTTTCCTTTGCCCTTGTGGCTTAATGAAAGTTTTTTCATTGACCAAAAAAAAAGTTGGCAAACGCTGACAGGTTCTGGTCTTGGTTACTTGGTCACTTCTTGAGCTTTAAGGAATGGTTGCGACATAGAGATTGTTTATGGCTGCTTAGGTAGTTTTGCATGGTTCACTTTTTACGTAGTCTGTGAGAACGGATCGTGTTCATGTTATATTCCTATATTTGATTAATGATTATCATCTCTATTTCAAAAAAATGTATGGAAAGAGCAAATCTAAGTAATTATCAATGAAATAGAGTAGTTTGTCCCACTAGAATGGTATGCAGTACATAACTATACATAAATACAAATGAGGAATTAATAGAGTAGTTTGGCGATTAGTGACTGAAATTTCAAGATTAATGTAGTTTGTGATACACGCCATTGAGCGGGGCCTTTCTTAATTTGTAATGTTTCACATGGCATGCAAAGTATGAACAAATATGATTCTTAGCTTCCAAGATAGTTAGTAATAATAACTACGTACGAAAGAAATTGATTTTGAAATGTGGCAAAATCTTAAAATACAAAATTATGGAGTAGACTAAGATAGGTTACCTTCTTATTCTATCAACAGTTATTTTGGAAAACATAATTAATTTGAACACTGTCATCATTTGTTGAACCGTTCACATCACCGTTCGTTTTGCAATTCACATCAATCAGTGATTAATTAGGGTTCCATCAATCTTATTCTTTTTTAGTATCCAAGTAATATTAGTGATTGAGAAACTTCGATATCTGCTCAAGTATGTAATATTTTTGAATGATAATGCTACATTTCATGATATCCAATCCTTCCTCATCAATAATCCTCATGTATGTTGCGGTTTATAATTGTAGAGATGGAACAAGACTTGAGATATATAGGTCAAGTGGGGAACAATATTACCTAATAAGGTCCAAAAAGTGGATGATATTGGAGTTGGTGGATTGGAATTCTGCCTGCACTTATTCTTTCTGGGTAGGGAGTTCAGCATCCATCACATATGATCGATGTGGCATTTCCTTTTCAGTAGAATACTTGGTTTCAAAGGAATACAAAATCATATCAGCTATGCTTTCTTGTTTGCTTCTTCTGGTGATCTGTCGTTGTTCTTGGTGACCTGCCAACAGAAACAGAAAAAATGAAAAATATTCATGAGTAGTAACAAGTTAATCATAATTTTACATCATTCTAATAATATTTGTCAAGGAAACTAATCGATTTCCTTCCTAGCTAAATACACCTTTGAATCATAAACCCTACATTTCAGTTTATAATTCTGGAATTTCTGGGTCTATCAATATATAAAAAGAAGCTAGAAACACTTGTACTTGCACAAAAAAACTAAATGCTATGATCAAGTTTAATAATGCTACAATAACTTATAGTTTAGAATTGCAGGAATGTGTGGTAATGCAACTATTTAAGATAACAAAGACAAAAAAAAATCAAAGACAAGGAGCATGATAATTAAAATTTATATAAAAAATAACACCCTAGCTAATATAATAGGGATTCAACTGATTTATAAATAATTTCTATAATAATTGAGACCCTAGCTGGACTTTCCTACATAAATCATTGCTTACTTTGATGAATCATAATTAATCAAGAATACACATGTTATATATAGGCATTTGGGTGTGGCTAATTATTCAAAGGAGCAATTCGATAATTTCATTACGTTCTTCTCCAAATGCGCTGTCATTTTTTTTCTTTCTCTTTTGGTCGGAATGTGGGCTGTCGATCACTTGCAAAACAGCAAGACAGATTCATTTTAGCCCTATATATTCAGCACTGATTCTTCAATAATAGAATGTCTGCATTGAAAAAACACCAATCTTCAGGATCAATTGATTGAGTTTTAATAAACCCTAATGTCCTAATCACCCTAGTTTTACCGATAAATCAGATAGAACATTACTTTGACCTGAGCCAGTTGTTTTCTTGGCTTAAACATTATCTATCCATAAAGTGGAAACTTAACCCAAATGTATTGTGGATTACGTACGTTATTATTGGAAGAGAACCTATCCATCCAAAACAACTTGCCTAATTTATTCAAAGTATCCAAAAATAATCGGAGAGGATCTATTTAAATATGTAGATTATTATCAAAAATTCTTAATCAAGACAGGAAGTTAGGGCATGCTAATTGATTCATTGATTAAATTAGTTCAAACTTTTGTGTCAATGGAATTCGGTAACTGATTAGATTAGATTATTCACGAGGGGTGAGAGCTCCGGAAAAATAGTAAGAAGAATTTAGGGTTTGGTGAGTTGTTGCTTGTTTGGCGTTTCGCTTCTAGCCTTGTCAATGTGGTTAGGATGGCTGTCGGATGGGCGTTGATAATGGTCGGATAGTTTTATGCCGCGGCCTGTAGGTGGTGGTGGATCGAGGAAGGTTAGGCGTTCTCGGGGGCGGTCGGATTAACTGTCAGATCTGATTGACAGTGTTGCAGTCTCTTGACGGCGAAGTGATGCCATCACCTTTGAGTGGTGGTTCGGAGCCTATGGTGAGGTGAGAGGGTGTGGCGGAGCGGCGAAACGGCGAAACGAAGCGACGATGGCCTACTAAGATGAGGTTTGGACTTTGTGTTTCGTCCCGCTGATGACGTAGAAGATGGTGGTCTACTCTCCATGGAGGGTTGCGGACATCATCGTTTCTCGGGTGTCGATATGGCATCGACGGCATGGCAACTGGTGGCTCCATTTTTTCAGGTGCAACAAGTTGTCTTTTGATGTCTCTTAGTGTGCTTGTGGTCCATTGGTTAGTTAGGCCTAGGTATTTAGTTTTTGTTTTAGGTTTATTAGTTGGTTTTGTTGTCCCTCCTTTTTGGGAGAGGGTTTAGGGTTTTTATAGGTTGGTGTCGTTAAATCGATTCATGGGGTGAGTCATGGTTATGGTGTCGTTTTTTATGGACTATATTAATGTCAATTAGTTCTTGTTGTCAATATAATTATGAGGTTACCTGTGCATATATGTATGTAGTTTTGACATATAGTGTTTGAAAGTCTTGTTTCTTCTTGAGGTTGATTGTAAGGATGTATCGGTACTTTTGGATTAAGTTAGATTACATTTGAACTCATATCGATTCTTGTCCACTGTAATTGTCGGGGTTTCGGGTTGGTAGTGAGGAGAGTAAGAAATTTATTTTTACCACCGTTGTCTCTCATGATTGCAATTAATTTTGTATACCCATTAATGAATCTCTTGTTATTGGTCTAAAAAAACTTTTGTGTCAATGGGTTAAGTCAACTATTATTAAAGTAACACCAGTTGATGTCACGGATGGAACAATATATTAATTAGCGTAGTTAGAGGAGATTTAGATCTACCAAACAACATAATCTTGTCTCATACTACATTGCTTACTCTATTGATTTTGCTAGCGCTTTCATATAACACGTACATTTCGTAATGATAACTAACTTGACGTCTCGTCATGACTCTCCCTCTCTCTCTAGGTGTTGCTTAGTAAGTTTTGTAGCTCTAGTTTAGGGCTAATCAATATTTCCTGAAACAGAAATAAAGTATACCATGATCACTCACTTGAAAAGAGTCGAGAATTTGAAGAAAGTTGCAAAATGATAATAGAGCCATGACAATAAGGAATTCAAATGGGGCCAATAAGCAACTAGTAGTTCTGTCATTTCTGTGTAAGCTTGTAGCTTTGTATCTCAGTGCATATGGGGAGCTACGTGCTCTTGTACCGGGAATATCTGACATGGAATAGACTTGCACATACAAGATAATGACGTTTAAAATGATGTAGTTTGAAGTCTAAACAAGATTGGCACTGATGATCAAACAAGATTCCGGCCACGAAGCAATTGTAACTTACGGGGCGATGGGCTCATTTTGAAGACGTGTGAATTGTCCAATCCAACTTCATCCATGATCATAACCGATAAGGCTCGGAGATTTGGGACACCCAACTGCAATTTCACAGTACAAAACAAACAGTTATTTGGGCCTGTTGGGAATCAGTGGACAATTATACGTCTATTCATACCCGATTGGGCCCTTTTGTCTAAAGAATTACAGGGCCGAAACTTACATATGATCTTGTTTTTGTACAGAAACTATTTACAGTCAAGGTTCTATTTACAAGCGGCGCTTAGACACTGGGCGGTAAGTACCGATTCGATTTTACAAATCATCCAAGCTGAGTTTCGGTGCGAAAACCGTCCATCTAAACGGGTTAGATGGCGCCTAGGCACCTAGACAAAATATTATTCTATCCTCACCCATTACAACATATTTAGAGAAATAAAATTGAAGAGAGGGGAGACATGACTGACACCTCATCAGCTCCGGTGACTAGAATCTGGAATCAGTTTATTACCTCCTAATAAACACACATTGAACCCCTAAATCATATTCTTATTGTCACAACCAACTTTACTACCCCCTAATAAACTCTCACTAGATCTCTAAACCACATTCCTATTGTCGCAACCAACTTTACTACGCCCTAATAAACTCTCACTGAACTCCTAAACCACATTTTTATTGCACAACCAACTTTACTACCCCTTAATAAACTTTCACTAAACCCCTAAACCACATTTCTATTGCACAACCTACTTTACTACCCCTAATAAACTCCCACTAAACCCCTAAACCGCATTTCTATTGCATAACCAACTTTACTACCCCCTAATAAACTCTCACTGAACCCCTAAACAACATTTCAATTACACATCCAACTTTATTACCCCTTAATAAAGTTGAAAGATAGAGAGAGATTCAACACAATTGATATGGCACCCAGACAAAAACCCAAAGCCTTACCTCATCTTCTAAATTGGTAGAGTATGCCTCCGGCCTGATGACGTGGTCATGGCGAGGCTATCTAGATCGTAGCAGCGTTCTTGATGTCGAAGGCGGTTCGGTGACGACATTTGATCTTCAT
Organism: Comarum palustre; assembly: GCA_951800085.1. Taxonomy (NCBI): domain Eukaryota; kingdom Viridiplantae; phylum Streptophyta; class Magnoliopsida; order Rosales; family Rosaceae; genus Comarum; species Comarum palustre. The sequence continues at coordinate 19,728,099 of OX637580.1, read as the reverse complement.
CGTTGACCTTGAGCTCCGTCGTCTTGCTCCAACGTCAACGTCGAGCAGCTTGCTGGTGGCTACAGCGACGGCTGGAGCCGGATAGAAGAAGAGAAAGAGGGCTGGTGGCTGCTGCGACGGTTGGCGTCGGACCGAAGAAGAGAAAAAGAGAGAGAGAGGTGATCATATCGTCTTTTTCAGTTTGGAATGGGCAACCTAGATAACAAACCAAATGTAATCCCTTCCCCTCACACAAGTCTTTTTATATGTTTATAAGTCCAAATTCGTCTTTTTCTTCATATTAGTTAGAATTGGCACATAAAAGTTTTTTTAGACCTAGTGGACGTTTTTTTCTTTGTAATTTTGTAGTGAATTGTCTTTACCATTTTTATTTATATCATTATATAAATAAAACAAAAAAATATCTAGACGCTAGACGCTCGCTATCCACTCTAGTAGCGTCTAACGTTTTTTAGAATCTCATTTACAGTACAATGATGTGGGATTCTTAGCCATCATAAAGAATTTCACTTCGAATGTGCAAATGGAAAATTCTTTTGTGGGCCTTAGGATACTCATACCATGTCACATATACGATTTTCCATTGTTAATATGTACGCCTTTTTCTGTTTCACATTACCATTGCTGAAAAATAGACATATTACACAACACTGAATCATGTCTCAGTCGGACCGCACCTGCTTCTTCAAAAGCATCTAATCCTCATGACCACATCAATTTTCAAGATGCTACTCAGTTACCACTACTTACCAGAGTACCAGACTCAAGATGCTAATCAAGTTGAGCCGGACTTGGGTCGCTGATCAATGGATCTAGTTCTCTGCCCATTTTTTCCAGGACCAAGTCGTGCTTCAATGGATTACGTGGTGAGATACAAACGAGGGTATGGGAAATTAGGGGACTTGGGTTGTCTTTGCTTTCTTTTTCCAGCAAAGACAGACATACATGTGTGTAATTTTATTTTATTTTTTGTTTAAAGGGTCGGTGTCACTGTTCTGAATGTTCAGTTAATGAAATGCGAGGATAATCTACTTTAAAACCTATATGATCGTATATGTAACGTGATGCGAAATCCACACAATTTTTTTTTTCAAATACGAATATGTACACATATGTCGCAACAAACTGATTACATAAACATAAAGAAGAGTATATTCAAGACTAGAGAGGGGATCCATTGAAGACATCTTATTGAAGACTAGTTGAAAACTTTCTTCTTAATGATTTATTACACCTACTTTTCAATCACATTTTTTAATCCTAATCGTTCAGTTTATAGGTCTATATAAATAGATCACTTCTATAAATTTTTCATTCAAATTGATGATCGTTAAGACATTGAAATAGATCAAATCAATGGATAGTCCAAATATGTCAAACAAGAACCGTTCAAGTTTATAATCGGTGAATCACATTTATAAATGTGTTAACGATTTTTAATTTTATGAAAATTTGTAGAGATGATCTACTCATATATATTTACAAACTAAACGGTCAAGATGTAAATATGCGATCGAAAATAGAGTGAAACGAAAAAATCTTCAACTAGTTATTAATAAGAAGATCCTTAATAGAACTATTTCGTTCAAGACTATATATAATGCATAATCCTTTATGGTACTTCGAGATATGACTCATTGAACAAATAGTTTTCACTTGCTAAGATACAGAATGATGCATGCAGAACAATCCACAAGAGGTAGATAAAGCTCGTACCTTCCAAAACGATAAGAGTCATAAGACAAACCATCCCTCGACCTTTGCTCCATCTCCATTTTGACTTTTTCACCTTCACGGCTTCACTTTAGTCAACCAAAATACTTACTTTTACTTTGACTCGGTAAGTTGTACTAGCCGCAACATAGTACTAACGAGTAAGGAAACATAACAAGAATATCTAGACTACACTTTTGTATATTAAACCAAAGCTAGTTGACCTCAAAACTTCCCAAATGGCACCAACTAAAACGAAGTGTGATTCTTCTGGCCGATGATAAAGGATCGCATCTTTCACTTAGCACAACATTATGGACACCACAAACCATAGAATAAAATAAAACCAATTACCAAACTATATTGTATAATGTGGATGTAACCAAGTCAACATGGCCAAATTTCCAATGTTGCACACCCCTTTGAGGCAAGTCACTCACAGCCAAAACGTTGCCGTAGGCACTTTTTGATTCTCAAGTTGTTGACCCATATTCTTTTCAACTTATATTAAATCTTGTGTCAAGCACAATCACATAAGAGACACTGAAATAGCAAAGCTTGGACTAATCACTAGTGGAAGTATGTGATTGAGTTTTGGTGCCCTTAGACGGTTGCCGTTTCCAGCCATCCCCCACCAACGGCATCAACACGACGGCACAAAAACTACGTATATACTCCCACACACACTCTGTCTCCAACTCATCTCAGTCACTCGCACAAGTTCTAAACTGCAACGTAATATTTTGTTCTTCCGTCACAAGATAAAAGCTTGTCATATCTCTTTTCTATTAAAGAAATACCAAGATAACGGGAGCTCCTTTTCCCAAACGTGCTTGGAAAACAGGATAGGGTGGATTATACAACACTCCAATGAATTGACGCCACGTGTACAACAGGTCAAAGTCAACGAGGACCAGGTGAGGCTGCGGCGCAGAGGATCAGAGAGGAGAATAAAGGGCGGGGGCAGACGTAGTGAAATGTGGTCCGTATAACAGAAGAAGGGGCAGAGGGACGAACACGATGACTACTCTAATCTCAGCTCATTTCCTTCTTCTTCTTCTCTTTTAACCTTCAAAGCTTGAAGCTTTCAGTCTCGCACTCTTCAAAGACTCAAGCTTTTTCAAGTTTGGATTTGATTTCCGATTGGAATTCGTCGAGCTGGTGATGTCTGCGGAGGCGGAGCCGTCGTCAACGGCGGGGTTCGTCAGCGACGGACCTGACGACGTGGAAGACTACATTTCGGTGACGACTCTTATCCTCTACCTCTAACTGTGCGTATTGATTTTTTTTAGATTTTCTTTTTGTTGATGTGAAGAAATTTAGTGATTTTTGATTTTTTGGAGCGTAGAAAACTAAGGGAATGAGGAAATTGAGGTGGAGAAATTGAAGCGTTTTCGCGGCATTTTCTTGTGAGGAGGGAATAGGAGGTTTGTTCATGAATTGGATGGTAGTTTTGTGTTGGAGTTGTTTGGAGGGTTGTGTGGAGTTTTGGGTTGCTGGGATGAGTTTAGGTGGAAAACGAGTTAACGATTTGAGCATTGGTTTGTTTATTTGTTTTCATTTGCTTGTAATTCACACTATGCCAGCTGGAGTTTAGTTAGTAATTTCGAAAAGGAAGTCTAAGAGAAAATGAATTATTATTCCCTGGATTGTGGAAAATGGAGCATTTGATTAGCTATATTGAAAAGAGGATGTTTATTTTGATTGCGGGAAGTTACTGGAATACTGTGGTTTTGATATGAATTTGCTTGAATTGAGAATTCATTTTTTTGTTGAGAATGTAACATGAGGAATCTGAAGGGTGGGCAATGTTTGATATGCAGGCTAATGTAGCAGAACCGTCACTGCCCTGGGACATATTTAGTCATATTTTTGACCTTGTGCAGAAGGGAAACCAGGCATTTCGAGATAATCGATTCGAGGAGGTGGGAATTTGACCAGTTTATCCAGTATATATGATAAAGTTTGTTTCTTTATTTGTTTAGTAAGTCTTCCAGGATATGGAGAACTAATCTTGTAAGTCATTAACATGGGTTATTATATACTCTATGATGCACCACTTTGTATAAGTAGTTCTTTTGACTATGAATATTTGTTTTTCCTTTACTAATCAATCAAGTTACTTTCATCAGGCAATTAATTGCTACTCAAGAGCCAATAACATTAAACCATGTGACCCTATTATTCTTGGCAACCGAACTGCTGCCTATATCAGGTTAATTTTTGCAATCACTTTTTGTGTTTAAGCATCAACTTTCGTGTCATTAGTTCCAAGGTGTTATTTTCCAAGCACCTTCTGCATGCATAACTTCATACCTAATTATTGTTACACTATTGTAAACCCTTCTCTAACAGGATCAGTAAATTCCTTAAACGCATACCCGCATCGGCTTCTGAATATAGAGCACAGACTGGATTGGATCCCACAACACATGCTGAAGTATGTCTTAATGGCTCATTGTTTATGTATTAGGACAAACAATCATTTTCAAGTTTCAACTATATACCCTTTAGAAACATTCTAAGGAAGTTAAAATATTTTTTCAGCTTGCTTTAAAGGATGTTGAGAAGCTACTCAATGTCCGAAGTAATTCAGCAAAACCTTACATGTTGAAGGCTGAAGCTCTAAGTTTGGTAAGTGAGTATTGTTTGCTGGTTTTCTTATTTTAGTATAAGGTTTATGCTTAATTTATAATCAGTTAAAACCATCACTTTGTGTTTATTATTATATATATGGGCATATGTCTGCCCTATAATAGATTTCTAGGGATTGATTGTGCATCATATTAAAGCTAAACTTGATTTGAATTTGCAGCTGGAAAAATATGAAATGGCCCGGGATGTTATATTATGTGGTCTTCAGGTTGACCCTTTTAGGTAATACATAACTGTTTGTATTTTGTTGATCATCATACATAAACTATACCTACTGGCTATATCTTATGCTGTTTCTGAGTTTCTGGTGTGTTTAATGTGTTATTCTGTAGCAATCCTCTTCAGACAACTCTTCAGAATTTGGAGAGACTACAAGTTCGCCAGACAGGGAAGAAGAGCCATAGCAAACCAGAAAGAAAAGCAGAACGGAGTGATGATTTTGATTGTACATTATGTTTCAAGTTACTCTATGAACCTGTGACAACCCCTTGTGGACATTCTTTTTGTCGTTCATGTCTATTACAGGCGATGGATCGAGGTGTGTGTTTGCTGTTATTCAGTTATGTCAATTGTGCCTGCCACGCACACACACATCCTTCCTTTACTCATTTTTTCCTTAACCTGTGATACTGATCTTAGGTAACAAATGTCCACTATGCCGAACCGTTCTATTCATTAGTCCTAGAACATGTGCGATCAGGTAATTTTGCTCATTTGGTATTATTAGAATGAGGTGCTTGTATTCATTTACGCATTTAGCAAGAGTAGCTTTGCTTTATTGTCCCCCTACCTATTCTATTTATCTTCAAGCACGTCTCTGCAAAGCCAGGCAGCAATCCCTGAGTATACACTATACACTGAGGCTGGCATTTGGAAAATAGAATATATAATATTTAAGATCTGTGGTTCTACCCTCTGCACATAAAATATTTAACCAATATGAAATTTATTACGTGTAAATTTGTATTTAGGCAATCAATTTAGTGGAGTGTTTAATTGGTTCTCATGTTCACCATTCAAACAATGCTCGGCTCAAGCTTTCTTAGTATGAAAACTTTTGCTACTAGTTCTAGTCTAATAAATGATATAGCCTTTCAAATTTGTTAATGTTGTGCTTTTACTAGTCTATAACTTGTACTCAATTTCTATTTACTTTTACCAGTGTGACTCTTAATGACATTATACAAAAGAACTTCCCAGAGGAGTTTGCTGAAAGGAAGGCAGAGAATGACACGATGACAAACTTTGGTGTTGATTTGATGCCACTCTTTGTAATGGATGTTGTCCTTCCTTTTCAGAAGTTTCCTCTACATATTTTTGAGCCTCGATATAGACTTATGGTAAGCTGGTTAATATTTCTAATATTCACACATGGTTTCTACAAAATAATTTAACATATACTTCATTTGGCAACAGATGTATGCTTATAAGCTCATTTAGCAGCATGTTATGTACCTGCTTGTTACATTTGTAACTTTCGTAGATTCTTCTGTTTAATATTTGATACTTCGACGACAGGTGAGGAGGATAATGGAAGGCAACCGTCGGATGGGAATGGTAGATTATTATTACTGGTCCTTTTCTTTCCCTTTTAACTTTTAAGGTGTATCGACGTTGACCATATTGAAAATTTCACTGATTGAGGCTTGTTATTTAATGGTCTAGGTCATAATCGATTCTACAACAGGTTCCATCGCTGATTTTGCTTGTGAGGTGGAAATTACTGAGTAGGTTCTTTCGTCAATTCTTTTATCATGGAAATGTCATCTCTAAACTCGGTATACATGTGATAATATTATTTTTTTTCGACAAAAACTGATTACAGTGGTTATCTGTGTGTAGGTGTGAACCACTTCCAGATGGGCGTTTCTATTTAGAGGTTTGATACGATTTCTTTTTGCTCAAATTTTTCATGCGTTGTGAATGGCTAAAATGGTCTACTTTGAAATAATCCACTTATTTCATGAACCATTATCATTCTCTTTTTGGTCTTGCAATGTACCAAACTTCCAGATAACAGAAAGGGCTCCTCACTTTTCAAAAAAAGGAAAAAAAGAAATGGATTCTCTAAGATTCCTATATTTCCATGTTAGCACAAATTTTCTTGAAGTTATGATGTTTGTCACATTAAAAGGTGTATTTGTGTATCTTTCACAGATTGAAAGTCGCCGAAGGTTTCTCATAATTCGATCTTGGGACCAAGATGGGTGAGTTGCCCTATGATTTGTCTAGCTTTTCACTTGTGTACATACTGCTCTCGTTCAGTATCTCATCTTTGTAATATAATTTCAGGTACCGAGTTGCAGAGATTGAATGGGTACAGGACATATGTCCACCAGAAGGATCCAGAGAGAGAACAGAAGTAAGTTTATGATGGTTTTGCTTAGGGGTGGGCGCGATTCGGTTCGGAATGGTTTAAGGCTCAAACCGCAACCGAACCGCTTTTATTGGTTTTATAATATTTCATACCGCAAACAAACCGTTTTATTCGGTTTTTAAATATTTCGGTTACACAGTTTTTTGGTGCAGTGCGGGTCGGTTTCTGTTGTGGACCAATTTATTTATTTTAATGAGAAAATTATGTTCATATTTTCGCCTAACAATTCCTGTATGGCATGATTTTTTTTAATGCATCCATGCATGTCTATAAATTAATGTCACTCAATTAACAATCAAAAACACTATTTTATCACTTGATAAATCAACATATATCAACTACATGCAAACACAACAACAGACAAACTATAAACTTGAACATAAATAAATTTTTTATATATTACAAACCAAACTCCAATTAAAAAAGAAAAAAATAGAATATTGTAATTCGGTGCGGTTCGATTTAAATTGGTTGAATTATAACCTCAAATCGTAACCGAACCACTTTTATATGGTGACCATAAACCGGCACCATTTTAGTTCGGTGTGGTTACCGAATTATTTTGTTCGGTGAGGTTCGGGTTAGTAACTGCATTTTCAGGGCAAATCGCCCACTCTTAGTTTTGCTTCGCATATTGATTTTCTCCGTTCGAGCAATTATTAATATTAATATTATTATTAGTTAATTTTTTTCAAGCATGTCAAAGGTAGTAAGAGAAGCTTGTGTTGAATACGATCTGGTGCTTTGAAATTTTTGTGCAAGACAATTATTTTATACTTATTCACTAAATGCCAAGTGGTGGACCTTCAATTACACAGCATTATTTGACACGGTGATGGATAAGACATCTTACATTTTCGTGTGACCTATCTAGTTGTGATTCTCAAAATGAAGAGATTTAATACAAATTAGGTTATAAGTCTTGCTTAAACACTGTATAGCAAATGCGTTGAAAATTAATTGTAGCATTCATGTTTATATCTTTGTTCTCACTTCTATATCCCGTACAGTTGCAAGAACTGACAAATAACGCAGCAGAATTTGCTCGTTTATGGATAGAACGGGGTAAAAGAGCTGCAAGTCGAGGTATAGTGTTGGACCTGTGATGGCAGATTTATAGTTAATAGAGTCAAACCTTATGGGATAATTTTGCTATTTTATATATAATGAACTATGCCTGGAAAACTGGGGAGGAAATGCTCACCGTATCTTATTTAATTTTGACAATACAACTGTCTTTCAGATTACTCTGTTATGTACAGTAGAAAAATTAATGTTCATATTCTTATGATGCGAATCTCTATGTACCCTTTACAGATCGAAGACGTCTTGAGAAACTTCTCAGTATTGAAGCAATGATGCCATCAGTTCAAGATCCTGAGCGCTTCAGCTTCTGGGTAAAATGCTATTTATATATTTACTTCTCTACTTATGTGCAACAATTGTATCAATACAAGATCAAGTTATTGACAGTTATGTCTGATGCAGCTGGCTTCCCTTTCAAACCAACGTCCTCACGAAAGTTTGGATCTCTTACGGTTGAGAGACACAAAAGAGGTAGGAATTGCACTGCTTTGAGATCTCATCTAATGCCAGTGCCGCATTGAATTTATTCCATAGCATTTGAATAGACTACCAAAAGAGCAACTTGGTTGTCCCTGGCATATGAACAACTAGTAATATATGCTCTTGGTTTTCATATACTGAAATGTTTCATATGCATCTTTCTCCTTACAGAGAATACAAAGGGGACTAATATACCTCAGAGCAGAAGAGCAAGGTTGTCAGGTGCAATGAAAAAAGCTGTAATATCAGCGTCAGTTTTTCATAACTTTTATTGAATATATTGTAGAATTTATACTCTCATACAAACAAATTGTATACTCCAAATTTCAACATTCTTTGATCCACCAAATGTTGGTGGATCCCTGTTCTTTGGTGTAACTTATCAGGATTAGACACAGTCCATTCAAAATAATAGAAATAAAGTCCAATATTTTTACCAGCAAATCCGCTGTATCATCTTCTCACTATTAATCAGTTGAATATCTGGAGTGGAATGAATGTGTGTGACCTTCTAGTTCAAGAGTTGACTCTGGAAGTTTCCAAACAAAAAAAATATAGTTGACTCTGGAAGATCCCAACCTACATTGGCCTGCATCTTAATATCTACTCTTTTGGGTCAGAAGCCGCCCATCTCCCCCTGGCACTGGCCTTATGTCCTTCCAACATTGTTCTATTGTTTGGTAAGACATTTTATTTATACATCCCCGTATGCTATATAAATAAAATTGAAAATTATGTCCCTCCCCTTGAAAATCCTTTCGATGATGTTGAGTTTCGTCACTTGGAACAGATTCTAAAAATAATGCTTTGTCAAAATTTGATTGATCATCTTTGTAACAAGGAAAATAGTATATGCATCTTTCTTGTTATAGATAGCAAATATCAACCCGATAAACTGCAACTCAAGAGCAAGAGTGGCTACTCAACTTATCTCTACTATTTACTACGGCCGGTCTTTCACTTTGGCTGAGTTACAAGCTGCAACTCAGAATTGGGATGAGAAGGTGATCGGTGTTGGAGGGTTCGGAAAAGTGTACCTTGGGGTGTTGGAAGATGGTACTAAGCTTGCTGTCAAACGAGGGAACCCCAACTCTGAGCAAGGCATTAATGAGTTCAGAACAGAAATGGACATGCTCTCCAAGCTAAGACATCGCCACCTTGTTTCACTGATTGGATTTTGCGATGAGAACAATGAGATGATACTAGTGTATGAGAACAATGGAACCCTTTGAGACCATCTCTATGGCTCGAAACTGCTTTCATTGTCGTGGAAACAAAGGCTCGAGGTTTGCATTGGCGCTGCACTAGGCTTGCATTATCTGCATACTGGTGCAGCACAAGGCATTATCCATCGTGATGTCAAGACGACAAATATCCTCTTGGATGAGAATTTTGTTGCTAAAGTTGCTGATTTCGGACTGTCAAAAGCTGCACCATCATTGGAACAAACCCATGTCAGCACAGCTGTGAAAGGAAGTTTTGGTTATCTTGATCCTGAGTACTTCAGGAGGCAGCAGCTTACTGAGAAATCCGATGTGTACTCTTTCGGTGTGGTTCTTTTCGAGGCCTTATGCGCAAGGCCCGTTATATGCCACACTGCCAAGAGAGCAGGTGAGTTTGACCGAGTGGGCAATGCAGTGGCATAGGAAGGGCATGATTGAGAAGAGTGTAGATCAGAAAATCGCAAGCTCAATCAACGCTGGTTCGCTGAAGAAGTATGTAGAAGCTGCAGAGAAATGCTTAGCGGAGTATGGTGTCGATAGGCCTAGCATGGGAGATGTGCTGTGGAACTTGGAGTATGCCTTGCAGCTTCAAGAAACAGCCTCACAGATTGACGCTCCGGAAGACAATACTTCGTCTCGTTGCCTTGGATAAAGCAAGTGAGAAAGATGAGACAAACGCAAAGGATGGCTCAGCGGTTGGTGGTACAGTGAGCGATGATTCTGTAGTCTCAGCTGGTAATCCTGTTTTCTCAAATGAACTTGCAAGGGAGGTAACCAAGAACCATCCCAGATTCACTACTTTTTCTGGGGTTGGAGTTCAATGCTCTCTGCTTAAGTTGTGTCATTGAGTCGATAATGTTCATGTACTTCCCAGCTTTGCAATTAGCTTGTAGATAGATCCATCTTTTGGTTTCTTATAACCTTTCGGATTGAGTTTTCGCTAGCATTATCTTGTGTTTTTGTACCTTTTACAATGTACCATATTTTGTATATATCATGATTTCATGAGGCAGTGAATCAGTAGATGCAAAAGTCCTCACATGATAACAGACTAGAATATCAAACAATGAACAAATTTCCTGTACCATATGACACTAATCATAGCTAGACTTTATTAAACTATATTTGAATCAATGCTAAACAATATACTGGACATGAAACCATGAACTGAAATACAAGCTAACCACTAAGACTGTGACTGGCATATATCATGAACATCATTGCACGTCTTACATCTCTCCATTCATGTACCAACAGTCTGCAGAGTTCACACTGGTGCCTGCAGTGCCATCATAATCCTTAACTCGACACTGCAATCCTCAGAGCCGATTGGAGAATCAGATTGCCACTAAAGTCATTTCTGTTAACTGGCAGCACCACCTACAGAAGCGTCTGCAACCTCCCAGTATTTTCAGCTCCGCCATGATCATCCTAATCCACCAATCCAGAAGTTAAAAACGCTACATTTCCTCACTCAATTAGCCAGCTTGGAAGCCAGAGCTCTATGCCGGGCTACCAGCACTTCGTTCAACTGCGCGATTTGGTGCAGCAGCTTACTGATTTTCTGCACATGATAAAAATCAAATGTCATTAAAAGGACAGCGAAAACAATAAAAACTAAAGACTAAATCTTTCACAACAGACGAATCAATCTAACACAATGCAGTAGATTCTTCACTACATAAACAAAACAAAAAAAAACAACTGAGGCAATTTATCAAACCTCATCTTTCTCCTTGATAACCATCTCGCAACGCCGCCGATACCGCCTCTGCCTCACTCGCAAGTAAAGAGACCACACCATGAACACAACCGCCACAACGCCCAGCCCAGAAGCAGAGCCCCAAGCTTTAATCAAGCCTCCAAACCCCAAAACCCTAGAACGCAGCAAGCCGACCCCAAGACCCACCCAGCTCCTCAATTCGCCGCATTTGGTGGTCTTCGGCGAAACGGGGCCGGAATCGTCGGAATCTGACGGAGAAAACGAGGAGAGAGAGGAGGAGGAGGAAGAGGAGAGTGATGGGGAGGTTGGGAGGTGGAGGTTTTCGTGGTTGATTGGAGGGAAAATGGAGGAGGAGGAGTCTCTGATGGCTACCATTGACCATTCTCTGAATTGGGTGCTTGAGAGTTTCTGCCATCGTTTGAATTCCGAGCCGTCTGGATCGAATTCCAATCGCTCGCCCTCCATTTATTTGCTCTCTGGTTTTTTTTGAGATGAATTTTGTGAGCTTAAATCTGGGTCGTACTAAAACACATGGTTACGACTCTGATCACATCTTATGAAATTGACCTTTTCGTTTTTTTGGTGCTTTTGTTTGGTTAAACTAGCAATCATCCGGGTAGTATTTAGGACCAAAGTTCACTCATCCGATCCAGTCACGAGTGTCGTGGTAAATCCTGACGAATCTCTCGTACAAGCGCACCAAACACATAAACACGTGACTCTGTTTATAAATGTTGGTCACAAAATGGTCAATGTTGAGACTCAAACTAGACATAACAGTTTCATAATAAACAATCTGACCAAGTGATTAGGAAAATGTGCAATACTAGTTTAGTAAAGCTAACCAAATAACTAGGAATCTCTCTAGGGCGCCGCTGCTCTAGGGTTTGCTTCTTTGGTGTTATCCGTCGATTTTTGACGTTCAGGGGGGCGTTCCGAGTCTTCTCTAATGACGAATGTTCTTGTTTGGAATTGTCAAGGCATCGTAAACAGAAAGATTCGCCATGCCTTGAAGCTTTTGATCTAGAAACACCAGATCAATATGGTTTTTCCGTCGGAAACCAAGTGTCCCGCGAAACGACATCGAAGCTTGCTGAAATTTGTTGGTATGCATCATTCAATCTGTTTTGATAGAAAGGAGAGGGTCGGCGGGGTTGCATTATTATGGGATGATTCGGTCCTGATTACCGCGAGGGACATGAATTTCCATTATATTGATGTTGACGTCGTCGGACCGGAGAATAGTTGTTGGAGGTTCATCGGCTTCTATAGTCACCCGGACACGAGACAAAGACATCTTTCATGGAGTTTGCTGAGGTCTCTATTTCAGAGTCAATCGGAGAAGTGGGAATTGACTAGGGAGAACATAGAAGTGGAAATTGATGGTGTTATTATGTTGCAAACTTTGACTAGGGAAGGGGAAAACTTGTGGACGTGGGAACAATAGTGAATGAATGTAAGTCTTATATGCAGGTGTTTAGTTCTGTTTCCATTAGACATATCTTTCATGAAGCTAATGGTGTGGCTAATAGATTAGCACATCTAGCTAGTGTCCGATTTGGACGATTTGTGGGTCGATGACACACCTGATATTATTCAGGATGTGCTTATTGAGAATGGGTGTATGTTTGTACAAGGTTCAGGTTCTGTCCCCCTCAGTGTATTCTCAATCTCTTATCTATAATAATATAAGCTCAGTCTAACGGGAGACCCAACCCGTTTTCAAAAAAAAAAAAGGTATTTTGTTCACATTTAAAACCATGAATCAAATTGGTCACTGGGAAACACATGAACAACATTGACCACAACTACGTAACATGCTAACAAAAAATACTATGTCCAATAATTAGATGGACAAGTCATCAGTTAGTAAAAGGTGTATAAATATACAACATCATTTCTTTCAAGTTTGGCTCTTCCCTATGATATCCAGCATCATTTCTTCTTCTTTCCCTATTGATGGAGAACCTAAGTTGGGATTAGGGATTCATTTGCAGACTTAAGGAATAAAAAAGAGAGAATAAAGTAGAGTTAAAAAAGAAGAAAAAAGTGGCCTAGCAAGCAGGACTTGTTAACCTACTATCACTAAGAGCAATTTTTAATATCCCACAATGACACAATCAGATTAAGACTTTCCCTTCATCTGATGAAAACAGCTAGTAACAGCTACAGCATGCAAATGTCATTTGGATTTGCAACATCCAGTGACTGATGAGGAGTTACTTGAAGCCCTTTCATATTGACAAAGATAGATACTACCTGAACCAGATATTAGCATTAGGCTGGTCTGACTTTGCTTCAAATTGGTACGTGTAAACTAAAACAGATATCGTTACGGGGTTCGAGAAGCAGGAATAAGATGGATTCAGTAACTGATGCTTTCAGATTAGATACAAGAATGTAAATCTACAGATAGTTGGCTCAATATGGAAACAGTTGCCCAAACTTGTTACTCAAAGCATCACGACTGCCTAAACAATTTTGTGCAGCTTGTCGCCTACCTGTACAATCTGGCATGCTTATACTGAAATCCTCCACACAAAGGATTGCTTCTTAGAATCCAGGATACAGGAAAGATCATTTTCAAAATGCAAAAACTTAAAAAGGAAGTTAGCAACTTTCTGAATACCAAACTTCACAATTACTTCCTCCAAGCTATATCATAGCTGTCTTTTCTCTTATAAGTACTACCGACATGCTGAAGTCAATGAACCCTACACCTAAAGTTTGCATATTTGCAGAAATTTTAAGAATAAAGCAGAGCATCGATATGATGCTAACCTTTTCAGCTCCACAGTAGAAATGAAAAAGACAATACAAGGATGTATGCTGAAATCAATAAACAAATTCCTTTAAGGATTACTTGAACACGGTACAATGATGATTTCAAGACTGAAAGAATTCTACTCTATTGTTCTTGGAAGTTCAAAACAAGGTAGAGGGACAACAGAAAAAACAAATACAAGTAAAGATGAACTGTTATCAGATGTAAATCTGTTTTAACTGATGTGTTACATCATTACCTATCAATTTTCACACACTGAAGATGTCTTACTCACTAGCTGTGCGATCCACCCTGCACTGGATGACGGCGAATATCAAACTGGTCGACAGCCTTCAGAGGAGTGGCCGACTCATTCCTGATTCTCTTGATCTTAGGGCTCAACAAGCCCCTGTGCCTAAACCCGTAAAGCTTAAGCACCTGGTTATCCGCAAAATTAAAAGCCCTCTCCATGCTGCTCAAGCACCTCTCCACAGGATAATCCCCGTAACTCCCACAAGGCTTACAACCCACAAAATGTGTCACAAACGGCCACCTCTCATCCCCCAATCCCGGATGATACTTCTCTATCATCTCCTCATACCGATCCACCAATCCAGCCCAATATCCATGCAAATAGTATGAATTCTCCACAAAAACCTTCTCCATCCACAGATCCTTCTGCGACAGCAGCAAATATATCAATGCAGACTGATCATCCGCCTCAAACGCCGGCCTCCCCTTCAAATTGGCCGTCAAAACCTTTCCTGCCTCCTCCCTAATGGACCCCTTCGGCCCCATCGGAGCCCAAGCATCCAGCAAATCCAAAGACCACTGGCAATTCCTAAACAAGAAACTCCCCGTATTCAAAGCAATCCAAGACTTCTGATCAAACAACAAATCCGGGTACCCATGAATCACAAGATTATGCTTGTCATACTTGGGCAACGGGATCTCAAACACCATGTCAGTGAACAACGCATCACTATCCATCCACCAAATCCATTCCACCTCGGGGTGTGAAAGCATCAGCTTCCTAATTAGAGGCAACTTGGCCCAATACCCAGCCAGCTCCATATCTAAATGAGCTAAATTATACACAATCTCAATCCCATGCAGCCTACAGTAATCAATCTTGTTCTTTATAGCCTTCAACAGATAATGATCCCCAATCGGGTTATCACAGGGTTTTGGGGGCGACCCGGTAACCAACAGAACCCGAGGCTTACCGTTCACCAAGCTCGGAAACTCCGGGTTGGACTGAAGCCATTGGGCTCGCTCGGAGTCCCAGTTTCCGATCTTGGGGCCGAGCGTGTAGGTCACGTTGGGGTTATTAGTATCGATCCGAGTGCCGTTGATGAACTCGTCGGGGTCGGCGTCGGAGCGGATCTCGGCGAGGATCCGGTTGGTCTCTTCGATCAAGTTCTGGTTGACGGCGTCGGCGTCGGAGCTGCCGAGGTTGCCGACGCCGATGGTGCCACGTAGGACGAGGATGGTGACGAAGCCGCAGAGGATGGTTATTTTGATGTTGTTGAAGGTCTTCTGGATCTGGCGGCCGCGAGGGAGGGCGGGTCGGGATGCTCTGCCGGCGGCGGCGGCGGAGGTGGTGGTGGTGGGGAGGCCGCTGGAGGCCCGTTTCTGGGCCGATAGGAAACCGTCCAGGCCCATTTCTTGGGGGATTGAAAAGGTGAAGTCTTGAGCTGAAGAGAGAGAGAGTGGAGGAAGCTAGACCGAGGTGGCGGCGGGCATGGCGGAGGAGGGAGCTGGGAGATTAAGAAGAAAAATCAAGAGTGCTTAAGACATGTGTCCAACATGTCGTGGGGGTTTAATGCTTTCTTATTTCTAATTTTTTTCTGAGGGATTTCTTTTTCTTATTTTTCTGTCTGAATTTTCTTAAACAGGCCCAGATGGGTTGGATCTGATTTGGAATGATTCAGGCCCGGGTGTATTTTTTTTTCTTGAGGAATTTTTGGTGCGTTGTTTGTTTCTGTCAATTCTATGTTTAACCTAAAGTGGTTTTATGGTCAAATCTTGAATTAACTTTTGGATTATTCAAAGTTTTGCGATAGTTTATAAAATTTATAATTAAAGGGGCTAAGATCAGAAGCTAGTAACATGAAACTTGGGTGTCGTTGTCTTCAATACATGGCCAATACTAGAAAAAAACAATGTTGGTTGATTTCTTAATAGATGAGGTATATACAAATCAAAGATTTCATTTTAATTAATTTAAAAAAAAGTAGATGGATCTGAAACAAATTGTCACACTAATTCAAGACAAAATTATTAGTCCATCATGGACCTACTGGGCTATGTACCAAAATCATACATATAAAGTACTTCTCGACTTGATGTCACATTTGATCACAGCCTATAAAGTACGTATCTCCTCTAGAGTAGCACTTAATTACTATGGCACATTATAATGTGATAATGATAGTGTAATACCGCCCAATGTCGCATTCTACACATAAGATAATATTTTTTCAGGTATATAAATTTTATTAGTAAGCAACATATAAGTTACTGATTAAATTTTAATTGACAAATACATCTTTTCCACAATATATTAAACATTTAAGAACAAAAATTAATAAATTAGGACAAGCTAATATAACAATGTCATCTGTCGTTGAGTAATTTACCAAAATACTTATCACTACATATTTTATGGACAAGAAATGTGTTACTACCTATGTGTTTGCAATTTTTTCAAGATGTACAAAAATAGCAGCTATTGTCGACCAAATCATACATCAGACGACTATTACCCCCCCTATATTATACATGAAGCTGCTACTATCTCCCAAAAATACATCATGTTGCTACTATCTTAGATCATACATTAGTCCGCTACTGTCCCACGTATCATACATGAAGTTGCTACTGTTCGATCAAAATTTTATTGTTACTGTACATACATGAAGTTGCTACTGTCTCGATTGAAATTTTACTGTTACTGCCAAATGTACAGTAGAAGGATTTGTACACATCCAAAACATGATTTTCTATAGCAATAGAAAACCTTATTTACAGCTATAGCAGCTAAACCTTATGATCGGTAGCAACAGTAGCAGTAAGACTTGACCTTTGTGGCAGCATAGTAGTAGCAAGATGTACAGTAACAGCAAGACTTGACAATCTACAACAAACAGTAGCAGCAAACCTTGAATATGAATATGAAGACCATATCATAACACCTTGCCATAACCTGATCTAAGATCTCGCCGATGGGTATGGTTTCGTTCCTCTCCTCTTATTCTGTAACCTCATGCCCATATTTCATTGATTCTAGCCTTATTCTCGAAATCCCAGTTTCGTTGTATTCTTCGTTTTTCTGGGTTTTGGATGTTTTTGGGTGG
Organism: Comarum palustre; assembly: GCA_951800085.1. Taxonomy (NCBI): domain Eukaryota; kingdom Viridiplantae; phylum Streptophyta; class Magnoliopsida; order Rosales; family Rosaceae; genus Comarum; species Comarum palustre. The sequence goes on along the minus strand of OX637580.1, from coordinate 19,710,719 downwards.
TCTGGTGGTTTTGGCAACTGTTTCGGTGTTCATATGGTGTTGTGATGTAGTTGTTGATGTTGTTGTTAGGTTAGGGCAGAGAGGTGGCCGGAAAAAGGGGTCCAAAACCGGTTGTAGGCCGGCGGGGATGGTTTAGGTAAAAAAGGGTAATTCTCAGATTGTTATCGCGGTAGATCTAGATTTTTTACTGAATTATCATGGTTGTAAAATGTCAAAACTGCCCCTGGCAGTTAGGGTAATTACAGGGGTGCCACCAGGGTTGAAATTCCAAAAATGCCCTTGACAGTTTTGCATATTTACAAAACTACCACTGAGGCAAAAAAGACATTACTGCCCCTGTCTGTTTTATATATTTACAGGGGTTGCCACTAAGGCTTAAATTTTCTAAAATGCCCCTGGTAGTTTAGATTATTTACAAACTGCAATTAAGGCTAGAATGACCTTGTTGCCCCAGACAGTTTTGGCTAATTACAAGAGTGTTATTTGGGATTAGATTGACCTTTTATCCTCGATAGATCTATTATTTATGTGGATGCCATTATTTATGTGTATATGTCATTTACAATTATGTGGTTGTTTTTATATTCGGTTTGTATGTGTATGGTTGTTTTATATAAGTTTGATGTTATGTTCGGGATAATCCCGAGAGTTAGTTTGGTCGGTGAATACTTCAGCGGAGAGGTTAAATGCAGGATATGCAATAGGCGTTTGCTATCCATATTATTAGATCGACTGATAATTAGAAAAACCAGTTTTGCCCGGTTAGAACGTTAGTAAAACTAAGAGTTACGTGTGGATTGATCCCTTTGTAGAGGGTACGTAGGCAGCTTGTCCGGGTTACGGGTGCAGTCACAATTCCTATTAGAACCCTAGGTCCTCTAAAGTAATTGGTTTCAAATCCAAATGTGAAAATCGGGATAACCTCCGGCTGAGAGGTTTATTCCGGTATCGTTTGAATTGTTACAAAGGTTTGGGAAAAAAGGTTATCCTTTCTCAAGAGAGATTTTGAGTAAATCTCTCTTGAGATGGGTACCACATGTCCTATCTCGGGTTTAGGAAGGTAAACTTGAAGAAATTATATTTTAGTCCTTCTGTTATGTGTCTTGTCCTGATACATGTAAGATCGGTTGATTGGGTTTCCTTATTAGTATAGGATTCAATATTGATAGATATTCTAGATCATTCGGGAGACTCTATGTAATGCCTATAAATAAGCTTTTCTATCAGTGAATGAGTAGACCTATTCTATCTTTATTAGTTTTCCTTCATCACGTCATCAACCCGTGCTCTAACCTTTGAGTTCTTCGCCGTCAAAAAAATCCTAACCCTAGAAACCCAAAACTCCATATCGGTTGACAAAACCCTATGTTCTCGGTCGAACCCTAAACCTATAAGTTAGTAATTCCTCTGAGGATTCCAAATCTACAGGCCTCACCCTGAGAACCGGCCGTAATAGTACTGAACCGGCCACCGTAACACCTAAACCGCCCGTCCTACAAACACTACCGGTTCACAACCTTCTCGGAGTCTGATCACCTTCAAATTTGGAAATTGGTAGTGGCTCTTCATCTGGATCCTTGTGTCAAAATTTCACTCCAAGAATCGGTCTAGAAGTGGGTGAACCACTCAACCCATTGACAATAACGCAAAGGTAGAAGAAAGAAAAAATCCTAAAACCCTAACACTGGAACGTCAAAATTGTGCGTCTTCAAACAAGCCATGTTAGGCGCTCCCTTGCTCCACCTCATCAACAAAACTTCAAGGTTTCAAGCACTTTCACTCCCATCTCCGACACGAAATTCTCCGACAATTCAATTGAGGTAAATATTTTCTCAAATTCGAGTTTTTAATTTTCTAGTTAGGCTTAGCAGCTTTCTTTTCTATCTCACCTTTCTTATAACGTGGGTTGATGTGAGGACTTGGGACCCCTCATATCAAAGTTGAAATTTGTGACGGTTCAATAAGTCACTGTATTATGACAACAATATTGTCGTTGTTAATAAAGGGACAAAAATTGATTTGCGACAAAAATTGTCGTTGTTAACATCGAATTGTGACTAAAATTGTCACGGTTGACATCGATTTGTGATGGAATTTGGCACGGTTTAAATCGAATTAAGTTACCATGAAACATTGATTTTGACCAAATTCAGTACCTGAAATTCATTATCGTATATTGATAATAGTTACTTTCATCTTGTTGTTTTGATGAAATTGACTAAAACATGAGCCCCAAATTTGAAAAAAATGTGACGAAATTCATGTCACACACTTTGAAAAAGAGAGAGGAGAAGACAATGCCTACTACCCCTCATATTATATAAAAATTGGGCTAGTAAAAAAATTATGTTATTGATATGGTTTTACATCGATTCAGTATTTGTAAAGAAAGCAATAAGATGGTTAATGTGTACAAGAAAAATATATGAAGTTCTTGAAACAAGAAACTCACTATATGGAAGATGAGAATATTATTCTCACAGTTACGGATTTTAAAAGCAATTGGTACATTGAAGAAAATATGAAGTGCGTGACTTCGATATGACAGTTGTTAGAGCAGAAAACTTTCGTCGAGGAGGTTGACTCACCAACTAATGTAAACATGTAAACCACCCAACTTAAAAGTCACGTATTATTGTTGTATTAACGCACGTACTTACTCTTAGCTTTATGGTTGTAGCCATTACTCTTCTTTAACGTCGAAACAGTCATTCCTTCCTTCAATACATTCATGGCTCACTTACTCTTATAATTATTCCAATGTTACTTACTCTTTCATTACTCTGTCGCAATCTAACCCCCTCCTTGCACCTAACATTTCACTTTCTACTACCTCATCTGCCCTTACTCCTTCCTAAATATAGGCACACCCATTCCTACACCGGGACTGACATTGTACTATGACAGGCGCATCAAGACCGGTGCACCCGCTCCCGCACCGAGACCAGTGCGACCTTGCACCGCGACGCACCCTCGCACATCGTCACAAGCGCCCTCACTCCGAGTCGGCCAGCCCGCCCCCACATCGTGCCCACTACGCCCTACGTCACGCACTCCGCGTCATGCTCAGCTCGCCCTCCTGTCATGCCTCATGCGCCCCGTGTGTTGTACTCCACGCACCCTAGTCGTCCCTGCTCTGTGCCCTGCGTCTCGCTCCACGCACCTCTGGGTGACCTTGCATGCACTCGAGTTGTGATCTGTGCTGCGCTCCATGTAACCCAACGGGAGACCTCGCCCCGTGTTGAGCTCCATGTACCCTAGGAATACTCGCACCTAAGCGCGTCCCCACGCTCTCTGACCCTTTTAATAGGAGTAAACCACCCAACTGAAGAATTATGTATTATTGTTGCATTAACGTACGTACTTACTCCTAGCTTTATGGTTGTAGCCATTACTCTTCTTTAACGTCGAAACCACCATTCCTTCCATCAATACATTCATGACTCACTTACTCTTATAATTGTTCCAATGTTACTTACTCTTTCCATTACTCTGTCGCAACCTAACCCCCTCCTTGCACCTAACCTTGCGCTTTCTACTACCTCATTTGCCCTTACTCCATCCTAAATACAAGTGTGAATTATTTCTTGCTCCCACAATCTAATTGTCTACAAATCCGTTCATTTTTCGAAGTCTTGTGAATGCATACACCTCACATATTTGACTAGAGTTACTTAGTCGTTATATATGAATTAATTTCATGGTCAAGACCTAGATGCAATTGGTGGCATATACATATGAATTTTGTCATACACATATGGTTTGATTTACATAAGCTATAAGTTATATACACATATGTCTACTTTCCAGGGACACCAACCATTTGATCACAGCTATCATATTTAATGAGTTATGGTTATATTCGTAAAGTATGATAGATCTGTCTGAGAATCTGTTTTTGCATATCAGTCAACTTCGATTGAGCTTTGTGATCAGCTAAAGATGAATTGGGTTATGCCCTTTGTACTGTTGGAAAGCTACATGTGTGTCGTTTCCAGACCGTCTTGTTTGGGCCAAAATATTAATATTTGGCGAATGCTTTGTTAGAAGGCCTATTGGACCGATTCTTGCGGTCTACATTATTATTGACGTATTTCTTTTTGAGTGGGAGTCATTTGTGGCACGAATTCATGGTTGCTTAAGGAATCCTCAGAGAATCCAAGAAGATCTAAATATACCTTGATCCGCAAGAAAGAACAGACCCTAATGTTCACTATATAAAGGGGTCAAGATACAGAAGACGAACATCTCAACGATTCAACACAACTTTTGCACATTGCAAAACAAGCCTCTCCGGAGCACCTTTACCAGAAAAATTCCTCGAGTCTTTTTGTCCACCAAAGCCCTATCTGTAGGCATTCCCCGCTGCTACTCACCAAAGCTCGACCCGTCGGTATTATCCGCTGCTACCTCACCAAAGCCTCATCTGTGAGCACTACATGCTTTTATTTACCAAGCCTCATCAGTGAACGAACAGTCCACCACCGCTTCATTAAGTCCTATCCGTAGGCGAATACCCGCAAAAAGCCATTGTTGGAGTGAAAGCTCTAACAAATATCCAGAGTTTGTCAGAGATCCTTTGGCGAACGCACCAGCTCCCGTGGTTTTTTAGCTCTGCTCAACCATATCGGTCTGAGTATGAACGTCCTCTTCAGAGGAAGAGGAGAAAAATCCTAGTTGCTCTTCAGCTAGGTCTAAGAAGAACCTGAATGCAGGCCTGACCAACGCCTGTACAATAATCGTTTGAAGAGAAGTCAGAAGGCGAACGCACATCAAGATCAAGGTTGTACCTGACCCATAGGTACTGGCACGTCCTCAACCTTGGTTGTTCGAAGAAATCAATTTTCACACCGAACATTTCTTACGGTTCGTCCATACCTATTGTATCGAAGAAGTTATGAATGATTAAGTACACGAAGGTCATGCCACGCGTGAATCTTATTTTCAACGTGAATCATGTTTTGAATTGTTATGCAACCTTCTTCCTTAAAGAATAAAGATCAATATAATCCTTGGTATAACAGGTCTAATCTAAAGATAATATGGCTGGATTTATGGATTAAATCATTGCCCAGGTCTACTTTTGAAACATGAGAAGAATGTTGCCACACACCGTTTGTCTGAACTCCTAGATTATGTTAATAATCAGGAGGAGTTGTTGTGTAGACATCAATGAGAGTCTACATCACATGTTAACTTCAATTGTAGTTGGTGTGTTGCGCTATTTTTTCCTTCGTCCAAGTCTTTTGTTTTACCCATGAGGTTTTTGTTTTACTTAGACAAAATTTTTACCGATGCAACACGATAAACACCATGACATATTCAGGACGCAACACAAGGGAGAGTGTTTAAGGAAATTATATTTTTGTCCTTCTGTTATGTGTCTTGTCCTAATACACGTAAGATCAGTTGATCCGGTTTCCTTGTTAGTATAAGATACAATATTAATAGGTATTCTAGATCCTTAAAAGATTTTATATAATGTTTATAAATAGTTATTTCTATCAATAAATGAGACCTATTTTATTTTTATTAGCTCTCCTTTCTCATCTATATATTTTTAATTTTAACTGTGTTTCTATGATGGTTGGGATTGGAACACAGATCAGTGAGATCGATCCAGGTGGTTTGATCTGAGGGGACCCACAAGATCAACTTAGAAAGCCTGCCCTCGTCTCTTACCCCATTATGCATGTGATATGTATTTTTTTTCACCACCTTTATTTTTTTTTTTCTGAGAGGACTTTCCGCTTCTTCTGTTTCCCATCAAAAGAGAAAAGGTCGAACAGCAAATCGGCCAAATCCGGCTGTTTGGTCGTTTAGAATCTTTTATTAGAAAATAATTTTCATTTATAATTGTGTTTACTTGTGGTATCGATTTTGTTTAAAATTAAAACGTCTTTTAACTTAAAACATCACGTTGTTTTTTCATTTCGTCTTAAAATTTTCATTAAATAAGAGGTTAAGACGCTCCAATTTTCACAATAATGTAAATATGTTCACCTCCATATCCCTCAATCCTTCATGGTACAGTCATCATATTTTTCACATAGTTTATGACGTGACGATAATTTAGAATATTTGGATCAGTTTGACATGCTATGTTTTGGGACCATTATTGGGTGTGAACAAATGTTCTTCTCTTGTTAGCTTTTACAGCATTCGTAACGATCTTATTCCTAACGTTAATTTTCAAGCACTTCTGCATTTTCGAAAATTGGTTTCTCCGATCGATCACCGATTCAATTAATGTTCTGCTAAACATATAACGCAGATTAATCCTCTATATCATTCGTGTTGCTCATCGTTGGTGAAATTACGATCTGGAACTATGAGTGATGTATTTGAGGGATACGAGCGCCATTACTGCGAGCTTTCTGTCAATCTCTCAAACAAATGCACACCCACCACCATTGTTGATGCAGGTACAAGAGTCTGAATTTCCGTTTCATTTTTCCGGGATCCTGGGATTGGCATGCATTCTGGTTTTTATTGGTAATTATTCAAGCATGTTGGATTGCTAGGCTATGAGGGTTTGTATATATATATATATATATATATATATATATATATATATACGCATTAAGAATAAGGTGTGGTTGTGTGAATGCTTGTATTGCAGAACAAAGGAAGCAGAGAGCTGCAGAGATGAAAGATGCATTGGATGATGTTGATGATTTGGTAATGCTGCACCCCTCAAATCTAGTTGGTATGTGTTCGTTTCTGTGTTTTGTGTTGTTGGATTTTGATGGTCCATGGAAATGCTCAGATTAGGAAGATGGACCTTGAGGCAAGGAGCCTGCAGCCGAGTGTGAAGGCGCCGCTTCTTTCCAAAGTGAGAGAATATAAAACCGATTTGAACAACTTGAAGAGCCAAGTTAAGAGAATCACAGCACTAGAGATCAGTCCTTCAGCCCGAGATGAGTTGTTGGAGTCTAGAGAAGCAGATATCTTGACGGTATTAGTACTCATTTCTCTTCCTATCTGCGTTGCACGCATATGTGTAAGGTTGTGATGAGTTTCTGATTTGTGTGTTCCGACTATGAGACAGGCCTCGAATGATCAAAGAGGAAGGTTGTTGATGGGAACAGAAAGAATAAACCAGTCGAGTGACAGAATCAAGGCGAGTAGAAGAACAGTGCTCGAAACTGAGGAGCTTGGCGTTTCGATCCTCCAGGACTTGCATCAACAACGCCAGTCTCTTCTACATGCCAGTAACACTGTATGTTTTCTACCTTCTCCCTTTCATATAGTAGACAGAAATCCAGTTTTCATGTGTTTCTTCTTCCTTTGGGTTTGACAGTTGCATGGGGTGGATGAAACTATTACCAAGAGCAAGAAGGTTCTGGTAGCCATGACAAAAAGGATGAGCAGAAACAAATGGATCATGGGTACTATACTAGGAGTTCTCATCCTTGCAATCCTGCTTATTCTTTACTTCAAGATATCACACTAAGTTTGTATCACTGATTTGATTTGAAAATGTCACACGTACTGATAATAATTTCTCTTCCTGTTCTATACTGATAATCAATCATGCACTCTTAGTGAAAGGAAATGAGAACATGTAATCTTTGATGGCACTGCTATTCCTGATAAGCTTTGTTTTACTGAGCTAAAGAAATTGAACGGAAGACTTCGATTGTTAACTTCTAATGGGCACAAAATCACATAAAAACAAAACAAAGGAAGAATTACTTCTCTGGTTGATATGTTATTTGAGATCCCAAACATTTGTTCACAAAGAAATCTGAAAGACTAACCATCTCACGTTTAGATTTTGATGAATAATGATGAATGCTTTGGACCCAGATTGTGCTGGAATATAATTTGAAGAGCTCGACATGACATATCTTCTGAGCCTTGCATCTGAAAGGTATTACTTTCAAATGATTTAATCTCTTCAACTTGATAGATATTATAGCCAGAAGTTTGCACCCTAGATGAACTCCATCCAATACGGTGATGCTCTCAGGACACTTCACTTAAAATTGCAGCACCAGTTCCTTTCATCCAAATAGTGAATACCCCAAAATGCAGGAACTTCCTCAACAAACTTTCTACAACTAGAAGGAAATTATTGCACTTGGGAACGAAAAATATCCTGCCTCATAACCAGCAAGAATGAATGACTTCAATATCAAGAAGCAATACCTTTCCAAAATGAATCCTTCACGCAAGCTCCTCATCATCCTTCTCCTCCTTATCATCCTCAACATCATCAACAGAAACAGGTTGCCCATTGAGATCAACATCTACACCATTTACCCTTCTCACAAATTGTCCCCTTACACGAGGCCTCCTTTCGGCAAGTTTTTTACGATTAACATACCTGATCTTTTTATCAAAGCAACGCTCCTTTCTTTTCTGTCGAAATTTAATCAAAGCTGCCTCTCTTCTATCAACCTTGTTTAATTTCACTTCGGTGGAGGATGAGCTTCCAAAGGATGGCCATGAAGGATTGTTAGGCATTTGTCCAAGTTGTATGCATACACTGAGCGGATAGTAGGGGAATGATGTCATCCCATTAACATGTGGATGGCAGTGTGGTAGATGACTGTAGTGTTGCATAAATGCAGCTGCGGCATGATTTTGCATGTCATGCAGATTATTTTGATATACTTGTGTCGATGATGACCCCATAGCTTGATTGACAACCCCCGACATATAGCAAGGATATGAAGCCTGGGCAGGCAATCCAGAAACATCGTGTTGATGTTCATTTCTTGGATGTGCAGGCACTTGAGAGGACCTGTCTTCCTCATTATTCTTCTGATGCAGAAGTTCCATTGATCCTGGTGGGGTGCAAGACCTCTCCAATGAAACAGAATCTGGCATACTATCACTGGTTGGAAAGTCACTATTACTGGTTGGAAGGTCATCCTCTTGTGAATAGCTTTCCCATGCTTCTCCATTTCCGTCTACTTGAGGAGATTCATCAACCACTTGTTTACATGCTGGATGTTTCTCTTCCACTCTTGACTGTTCAGCAGCATTATCCTTCGTATGGACTTGGGAATTGTTCTCATGTGTGCTTGATTTAACATAGGTAAAGAAGGCAGACGACCCCCCAATCTTTAGTTCGCTCTTTTTTGGGGCTGATAATTTTCCTGCAGAACATTACCATATAAATGGGAACAGATTATCTCAAATGCCACTGATGAAAGCGAGTTGTTGAAAATATCATACTGCTTATAAATGCTTTTCCTCACAGCACTGAGGTAAAATTAATGTTGCAAGATAATACACACTACCAGATCTGGTAGCCCATGCGTAGCAATCTTTAATAAAAAAATGCTCAATACACCAACATAACATACATTCTCCTTGTCATATCAATACAATATCTACAAACAACCCTACCTGAGCAGAAATATCTGACACTCGTACATTTCTTCGAAGGAGAAAGAGAAAACAAGAGACTGCAGTCAAATGCAGACTTAATGGTCAACATGATATACAGTTACTAAAATACTCGAATTCTTCAAAGAATTTCATTTGTCCAATTATAATTCGAGCACCAAACAAAAGTTTCACTCTTATTCTTGAAAACAAGTGGATCATGAATTCATGACCATATAAACTACAAGAATATAATGCACTAATCATTAAGAATGGTTGACCACCAGAAAGAGGGTAAACCTGAAAAGGCATAAAATCACATTTACTAAAAAAGGTTTTAACCAAATAAGTTAAATGAATACAAGCCATGCAGAATCTTGAGCATGGAGGAACAAATTTGTATCAGTTTCAGATATGAGAACAAAAAGGAAAAAAAATTGCTACATTGTGCTACTGTAATTATAAACTTGACTTGTTTCAAGTTTTAACTAAACTAAATACACGAATCAAATCATTAAAGCTGCTGTCTTTTTTTTGCACAAATGCTATGAAACAGAGATAAAAGATATTTCAGCTAGGAGATGCTCAATCTTAAAAGCAGCACATCAATTGCCATAAGTGACTCACCAGTTTGGTGGTCACTTATTTCTGGAACATCACTCTGAAACTCTAATTGATCATCCAGTGGAGGATCTGTAGCAGCAGCAACAACAGCCGCAGACTTGAGAAAGAAAAGAATGAGGAAAGCATACAGAATCCATTCAGTCAGTATGGATAGCACAAGTAGTAAGCAATCTCAAAGATAAAGGACACTTAGGCTGCTGTGGGTAATTATGAATTAACTATAACAGATTCATCCAGATCCCTAATTGATTTTTCATGTTCTGAGATCAGAAACTTCTCAAATCCAGTTCATCATAGAAAAGTTCAGCATGATAGCACTCAGATAGCATCTCAATTTTCAAGTTCTGAAACTTGACAGAAATTAAATCAACTATATGAAATTTGATTACCCTGTGATTTATGTATAATTTTATAGTATAAATGTTAGTGATCGGCTTACACAACATGTACAAGTGTATGCATTTGTAGGTTTTACACATTAACCAGTAGTCCTCTGACATGTTATGATATCACATGCACTCCTTATCTTCGCCTTTCTAGTTCTCTCTAAGCATTTATAATTGCACTAGCAGCCACCATAGACAGACTCAAACCATATATCAAGCTCACACTTTGCTCTTTAATAATAATGATCCAGCTTCCGTGGAGCTATTGGTCCACATTTCAAGGACTTACTTTCTTACTTTATGAACAGTCAAAATTTAACATTTAACTGAACCTAACTTTCTTTTATACTTTTCATAAAAAGACAATTATAAAATAACCTACTATCTCTGGACCGGCACTCGTCTGAGACTTAGCTTCTGTATCATCCGAGAATGAGTTCGTAGGATCACTAGGATCTGATACCACCGCATCAAAGTCATAACTAAATACGTTCTTCTCTGCAAGTCCAAGCTGCCAAAAATCGATAGGAAAAGTGTTATACTGATATAGAACGACATATGGTGGCGAAACAGTTGCATAAAACAGAATTAAAAAGACTCACTTATTAACTGAACCTTTAGAATAGATTCACAGAGGCTACTATAGCTTTGCAAAGCAAAAAACCAGATATTGCAATTGCACGATACCACCAACCCAATACTGTAAACTGAGCTAAGAGGCTTTATATAGCTCTAAAACAAAATCAAATTATATATATTTCTCAGTTCTGCTGGAATTGTGCATACGAATCACTGTATCCCTTATCTCTAAAGTGGAAAAATCTAAATACAACATGAAGCAATGTAAAAGATTGACTGGAGAAAGCGGTGGTTACGACATCAGAGAAAAGAAAAACACATATAAAGTTGCACAAACGAACCATGTGTCTTCTTCTCCACATGTGCGTCCACAAGTTCAGAAGCTCATTAGTTCGCAAAGGCTTAACAAGATAGTCTGCCGCTCCGAGCCTCAGGCACTTAACAACAGTAGATACCTCATCCTGTGCCGACATCACTAACCAAAGCAGAAATTTTTAACAATCCGGTTAAGCCAGAACATTCCTGTAAAGACCAAAATTATCATTAAAGGAAACCTCAGACATAAGAACAAGAACTGCTTACTGATCACAGGAACGCGCCTCAGTTCTCTACGTCGGGTGATGTACTTCAACATTCTTGTCCCTTTTCTCAGTGGAAGGTCAGCTTCAGCAAGAATGATATCAATATCAGGTCCCTCTGCATTCAGTGCATCGATCACCTGCCGAGGAGACTTGACCGAAGTGACTGCGAAGCAAAGAAACCATAGACATCACGGAACACAATCATGACCTTACAAGACTAAAGCAGATGATGACCAGCAAAGTAGTGAAAGCCAAACCCTGATAAGAGCATTTCAGAAGAAGCCTCAGAACTTGTTCGGAGCTGGACTCGTCGTTATCGCAGAGCAAAATCCTCACCTTACTCCTATCTATAAACCCCTCACCGCCGCCGCACTGTTCAGGTCCTTTGTTCAAATTGAGCTCCTTCTGATGATCCATAGCAAAAACCTTCCCCCTTAAACCAACGCCAACACTAAAAAACCTCCATGGACTAAAACCTCCGATCAAAATCTTAGGGTTTCGGATACTCCTCAGTCGAACCCGGTCCGCACATTCACACACCGGAAATGCGAGCCCGCAACCACCGCGGCCACGTCATCATCACCGCGCTTCATACAGGAGAGAGCTGAGCTGAGCCTCTAGTAGTGAAGAAGATGAAGAGGACTGATCGGACGGCTGTGATTGCGTGGCAGGAGGAGGAGGGGAGGCCAAGGGTTAGATCACCGGCCAGCAGCGCAGGTTAGTGGGAATCAGGAAAGAAATTATATCCGGTAATCCATGGAATAATTTATCTAGATATTTATAGGGGATTTTTTAGGATAATATTATATTTGAGGGGGTGCTAACGTGCGCCAGGGGAAGCGCAGGTTAAGGAGAGTGGAGACGTGGACCTCTGTGGGACAAGGAAAGAGAAAAGTGGAGGAAAAAGGGTAAAGGGTGAGGTTAGGATTGTTCGGTAGATATGTCAATCCACAAGTTAGATCCTTTCGTTTTAGGGAAAAACATCTAATGAGAAAGGAGTTAAACTTTAACCTGTTCTAACTCGTGGAGTGTTAGTCCACCTTAAATTATCATTTTGTTGTAACAAAAAAAATATTATTTGTAAAGTTGGATACTGTTTTAATTATTTTTATAAGTCTAATTATTTCGTCTTTATCTTTTACTTCGTGTATTTAAACATTTTTAATTTTGATTTAATTGATTGCTGAAAAAAAAGATGGATTATCGTTTCAGGTCCTAAATCATAATTAGCATCAGCTAATCTTTTGCCCTCCACTATTGAACAAAACGCGAGCTGTAATAGGTTTTGTTTCATTACGTTGGTGGTTATGTGTTATGGATATGGATGCCACAAAAATGAGACTCCTTGAGTTCACAAACTCGAGTGTTGAACGAATGAGCGAGAAACTTAAGCATCTTTTAAAATAGATGCAACTATGTTCGCATAAACGAGACTTCTTAAGTTCACAAACTTCAGGAACTTAAGGAACAAAACAAAAGAATATTTCGTAAGTGTCTTTTTTATATGCTAAAACAACTAAATTACAAAGAGAAACCTCTAAAACAACTAGCTTCAAAGAGGTCAAAGCTCATCTCAACAATTAGGATTTCTAAGTTTGTGTCCCAAATTAACATGGGCATTAGCGACAAAATTTGTATTTTAAAAAACTATGATGAAATGAGATATGATCAAAGAAGATGGCAATCATTCTGATATCTTGGATAAGGAGCTTTCAAGGATATTTCTTATGCGTCTTTGGGAGTAGATGCAGCTGCATGTGTTGGAGAGACTAGTTTTTCACTTTGCATCCATATCTTGATGCATGTGTTGGAGAGACAAGTTTTTCACTTTGCATATTGTGCATATATATATATATATATATATATATATATATATTGTGCATATATATATATATATATTGTGGAAAAATATAATAAACTAAAAATCATTGATCAATTTTAAGAATGGCAAAATAGTCAATATATCTTCTGAATTTGGCTCTAATTGTTAATTTGCACCTTTAATTTGCATTTGTGTCAATTTACCTTCTTACCTTCTCAACTTGATAAAAGTTGCTGGTTTGCACACTCTCCGTTAAATCTAATGGTTTCCATTCAATTCATAGCACATGAGGATTATAACTATGATATTATATTTTTTGTTTTAATAATAATAAAAAATATTCAAAAGGGATATTCAAATATACTCATGCATATTTTTTTGATCAAAAATGTATTATTTATTTAATATATATTTTTGTACAATTTTGTTTACCTAATCATTCATTTAATCTTTTTGTAGGACATATGTATGAGTCTCATTTTTAAAAATATTTACATTAGTAATGTTAATAAGAAAAGTGTATAAAAATTAAGAATAAAATTGATTTGATGTCAATAACAATGAACACGACATAATTTGTAGGACTTAACAAGTCAAATGTATCGACAAAAATATTATTCAGAAGTCCTTTAAAACAGCTATGACAGGGGTTTCGTGGAGATTGTACCTCAGGAGTGATTAACGTGGCTTAAATCACTCTATATTTTTCTTCCTTTATTTCAACCTCGTTGATATAAACATTGTTTGTACCGTAAGACATCTGGTTGTAACGTTAACTAATCGAAGGTGTTATAACACACATAATTTTTAGATGGATAAGTATATATGAATATTCTTTTAGAGATTTTGTTTCATTATTTTAATTAATAAAAAAATAATATAAATTAATAGTGATACCGGTCACATGTATGACACACGACTAAAAATTAGATGGAAATCATCCGATTTGACGAAGGAGGTGCAAATCCGCAATTTTACCAAGTTGAGGAGGCAAATTGGCACAAATGCAAGTTAAAGGTATAAATTGACAATTAGAGCCAAGTTTAGAGAGTATATTGACTATTTTGCCTTTAAGAATATATGAATTTTTGAGAATTTTATAGTTTTGTGTCAAATATCTATCATTTCCTAAAATACTGGAGTTATATCTCTTGCATGTTTATTGAAGAGTTCTTGTGTGTCCACACCCACCAAAACGAACACACAAAATTCATCGCAACAAATTTGATTGATACGAGTTGACATATTTTGAATATACATCAATATTGCTTTATAAAAGAGTCAAAAATGACACAGCTAAAGGAAAAACAAGCTCATTTAGCTAGTCTCAAAATCTTTACACGTGCACTTTTAACACAAATATCATAAACATAAGAATGGCCTAAGAATGCTCTGTCTTTACACATGCACTTTCAACTAAGAATGGCCTTAGAACATGGGACCTGGATTTATTACAACTTATCCGCGTACGTTGTTAACATATGATCTATACAGTGGAGTAGCCACTATATGACCAAAGGGGTAAATTGACCATTCGATCTCATACTTTTACCATAGTTATCATTGGTTGAATTTTTTATTTCTCATTATACATAATATTGCATTTTGACCCCTATAACAAAAAAAAATAAAATAGTAATGATAGATATGTCTTTTTTTGAAATTTATGGATTGTGTTCGAAAGGCCGGAAAGGCTATACGGCCAACTATTGCTAGGTCAGACATGAACAAGCTCTCATACAAGAGCAAAACTCATTATTCAAGCTACAAAGCAAACTGAAAGGAAAACATAATCCGAAAAGCTTAGTCTAAAAAGGTGGACGATAACTAGAAAGCAAATAACCTATACAAATTACTCAAAGAGACTAACAACAAGACTTGAGGCCTAGAGACCCAACGGTGTACCTGTCCGTCAAATTACAGTGATTCCTTGTTAACTTGTATAGGGATCCGGGTGTTACTGCATTAGATTCACTTCCCACTAGCGTCTGATGCCGAACCCGTCTCCGACATCTCTGCTCATGCTGCCATTGTCTCTAAAGATCCCTCATCTGTTGCCTTCTTCTATTCTTACTGCCCCTTGGTCTGCCCCTCTTCCTTGGAGAGCTCTTCAAGATCCCAAGTGCACCATCAGCGCCAACCACAAACCCTAGCTCCTCGGGTTCCAGCTGAAATGACACCAGCGCCAGGCCATGACGGGCTCTCTTCCCGTCCTCATTGCTTTCTTCTTCCCTTTGGCTCCAGACACCGGTAATCTTAACCAGTGAAGGGAATTCAGGAACCTCCCTGATAGTCACTGATCTCCTCTCCTTTGAAAAAAGAGAAGAGATGTTGGAAAGCACTAGAGGATGAATACATGCTTGAACATTCACCCTAAACACCATTGGAGGTGCCCTCAGTATTGCATCTGTTGGTAGGGTTTCTTCCACCGTTGCAGCCGTCACCGTCTAAGGGCACACAAGGCCGCCATGATCAATCTGTGCAAAAGCCCTACACCGCCCCTGCAAACGCTCATACTTGAAAGCAACTGTGATTACATCCACAAGGGAAACCCTAAGTTTCCTCTCAAATCGAACTAGATTCTGCAAGGGAAGCCGAAGCCGAACCCTAGCTTGACCACATTGAAGGGCCGCCTGATACACAGTCATCATCGACCCAACAGTCTCTCCTATCAGCTGCGCCATCACCGCAGTCATCAAACCTGGTGGAAGGTTCTGGATCTGCACCCAAATCCACACGAAATCCAGGGGAACCGCTGCAATATCCGAGAAGCCATCATACTCGTTAAGCAAAATCATGGCTCTTTAGAAACTCCATGTCCCCCTTTCTTTACATGATTCACATCACGTTCATTGACAAAGATAAAGAGAAAACGATCTCCACGAGCTTGCACTTCCACCGGTGTGGGTAGCCTCCACATCTATCGCACTGCACTTCGGAAGGAGTCAAAAGCCACAGCACGGACTGAATGAATAAGTCAGAATGAATGAGTTCAATATCAAGAAGCAATACCTTTCCAAAATGAATCCTTCACGCAAGCTCCTCATCATCCTTCTCCTCATCATCCTCAACATCATCAACAGAAACAGGTTGCCCATTGAGATCAACATCTACACCATTTACCCTTCTCACAAATTGTCCCCTTACACGAGGCCTCCTTTCGGCAAGTTTTTTACGATTAACATACCTGATCTTTTTATCAAAGCAACGCTCCTTTCTTTTCTGTCGAAATTTAATCAAAGCTGCCTCTCTTCTATCAACCTTGTTTAATTTCACTTCGGTGGAGGATGAGCTTCCAAAGGATGGCCATGAAGGATTGTTAGGCATTTGTCCAGGTTGTATGCATACACTGAGCGGATAGTAGGGGAATGATGTCATCCCATTAACATGTGGATGGCAGTGTGGTAGATGACTGTAGTGTTGCATAAATGCAGCTGCGGCATGATTTTGCATGTCATGCAGATTATTTTGATATACTTGTGTCGATGATGACTCCATAGCTTGACTGACAACCCCCGACATATAGCAAAAATATGAAGCCTGGGCAGGCAATCCAGAAACATCGTGTTGATGTTCATTTCTTGGATGTGCAGGCACTTGAGAGGACCTGTCTTCCTCATTATTCTTCTGATGCAGAAGTTCCATTGATCCTGGTGGGGTGCAAGACCTCTCCAATGAAACAGAATCTGGCATACTATTACTGGTTGGAAAGTCACTATTACTGGTTGGAAGGTCATCCTCTTGTGAATAGCTTTCCCATGCTTCTCCATTTCCGTCTACTTGAGGAGATTCATCAACCACTTGTTTACATGCTGGATGTTTCTCTTCCACTCTTGACCGTTCAGCAGCATTATCCTTCGTATGGACTTGGGAATTGTTCTCATGTGTGCTTGATTTAACATAGGTAAAGAAGGCAGACGACCCCCCAATCTTTAGTTCGCTCTTTTTTGGGGCTGATAATTTTCCTGCAGAACATTACCATATAAATGGGAACAGATTATCTCAAATGCCACTGATGAAAGCGAGTTGTTGAAAATATCATGCTGCTTATAAATGCTTTTCCTCACAGCACTGAGGTAAAATTAATGTTGCAAGATAATACACACTACCAGATCTGGTAGCCCATGCGTAGCAATCTTTAATAAAAAAATGCTCAATACACCAACATAACATACATTCTCCTTGTCATATCAATACAATATCTACAAACAACCCTACCTGAGCAGAAATATCTGACACTCGTACATTTCTTCGAAGGAGAAAGAGAAAACAAGAGAGACTGCAGTCAAATGCAGACTTAATGGTCAACATGATATACAGTTACTAAAATACTCGAATTCTTCAAAGAATTTCATTTGTCCAATTATAATTCGAGCATCAAACAAAAGTTTCACTCTTATTCTTGAAAACAAGTGGATCATGAATTCATGACCATATAAACTACAAGAATATAATGCACTAATCATTAAGAATGGTTGACCACCAGAAAGAGGGTAAACCTGAAAAGGCATAAAATCACATCTACTAAAAAAAGGTTTTAACCAAATAAGTTAAATGAATACAAGCCATGCAGAATCTTGAGCATGGAGGAACAAATTTGTATCAGTTTCAGATATGAGAACAAAAAGGAAAAAAAAATTGCTACATTGTGCTACTGTAATTATAAACTTGACTTGTTTCAAGTTTTAACTAAACTAAATACACGAATCAAATCATTAAAGCTGCTGTCTTTTTTTGCACAAATGCTATGAAACAGAGATAAAATATATTTCAGCTAGGAGATGCTCAATCTTAAAAGCAACACATCAATTGCCATAAGTGACTCACCAGTTTGGTGGTCACTTATTTCTGGAACATCACTCTGAAACTCTAATTGATCATCCAGTGGAGGCTCTGTAGCAGCAGCAACAACAGCCGCAGACTTGAGAAAGAAAAGAATGAGGAAAGCATACAGAATCCATTCAGTCAGTATGGATAGCACAAGTAGTAAGCAATCTCAAAGATAAAGGACACTTGGGCTGCTGTGGGTAATTATGAATTAACTATAACAGATTCATCCAGATCCCTAATTGATTTTTCATGTTCTGAGATCAGAAACTTCTCAAATCCAGTTCATCATAGAAAAGTTCAGCATGATATCACTCAGTATAGCATCTCAATTTTCAAGTTCTGAAACTTGACAGAAATTAAATCAACTATATGAAATTTGATTACCCTGCGATTTATGTATAATTTTATAGTATAAATGTTAGTGATCGGCTTACACAACATGTACAAGTGTATGCATTTGTAGGTTTTACACATTAACCAGTAGTCTTCTGACATGTTATGATATCACATGCACTCCTTATCTTCGCCTTTCTAGTTCTCTCTAAGCATTTATAATTGCACTAGCAGCCACCATAGACAGACTCAAACCATATATCAAGCTCACACTTTGCTCTTTAATAATAATGATCCAGCTTCCGTGGAGCTATTGGTCCACATTTCAAGGACTTACTTTCTTACTTTATGAACAGTCAAAATTTAACATTTAACTGAACCTAACTTTCTTTTATACTTTTCATAAAAAGACAATTATAAAATAACCTACTATCTCTGGACCGGCACTCGTCTGAGACTTAGCTTCTGTATCATCCGAGAATGAGTTCGTAGGATCACTAGGATCTGATACCACCGCATCAAAGTCATAACTAAATACGTTCTTCTCTGCAAGTCCAAGCTGCCAAAAATCGATAGGAAAAGTGTTATACTGATATAGAACGACATATGGTGGCGAAACAGTTGCATAAAACAGAATTAAAAAGACTCACTTATTAACTGAACCTTTAGAATAGATTCACAGAGGCTACTATAGCTTTGCAAAGCAAAAAACCAGATATTGCAATTGCACGATACCACCAACCCAATACTGTAAACTGAGCTAAGAGGCTTTATATAGCTCTAAAACAAAATCAAATTATATATATTTCTCAGTTCTGCTGGAATTGTGCATACGAATCACTGTATCCCTTATCTCTAAAGTGGAAAAATCTAAATACAACATGAAGCAATGTAAAAGATTGACTGGAGAAAGCGGTGGTTACGACATCAGAGAAAAGAAAAACACATATAAAGTTGCACAAACGAACCATGTGTCTTCTTCTCCACATGTGCGTCCACAAGTTCAGAAGCTCATTAGTTCGCAAAGGCTTAACAAGATAGTCTGCCGCTCCGAGCCTCAGGCACTTAACAACAGTAGATACCTCATCCTGTGCCGACATCACTAACCAAAGCAGAAATTTTTAACAATCCGGTTAAGCCAGAACATTCCTGTAAAGACCAAAATTATCATTAAAGGAAACCTCAGACATAAGAACAAGAACTGCTTACTGATCACAGGAACGCGCCTCAGTTCTCTACGTCGGGTGATGTACTTCAACATTCTTGTCCCTTTTCTCAGTGGAAGGTCAGCTTCAGCAAGAATGATATCAATATCAGGTCCCTCTGCATTCAGTGCATCGATCACCTGCCGAGGAGACTTGACCGAAGTGACTGCGAAGCAAAGAAACCATAGACATCACGGAACACAATCATGACCTTACAAGACTAAAGCAGATGATGACCAGCAAAGTAGTGAAAGCCAAACCCTGATAAGAGCATTTCAGAAGAAGCCTCAGAACTTGTTCGGAGCTGGACTCGTCGTTATCGCAGAGCAAAATCCTCACCTTACTCCTATCTATAAACCCCTCACCGCCGCCGCACTGTTCAGGTCCTTTGTTCAAATTGAGCTCCTTCTGATGATCCATAGCAAAAACCTTCCCCCTTAAACCAACGCCAACACTAAAAAACCTCCATGGACTAAAACCTCCGATCAAAATCTTAGGGTTTCGGATACTCCTCAGTCGAACCCGGTCCGCACATTCACACACCGGAAATGCGAGCCCGCAACCACCGCGGCCACGTCATCATCACCGCGCTTCATACAGGAGAGAGCTGAGCTGAGCCTCTAGTAGTGAAGAAGATGAAGAGGACTGATCGGACGGCTGTGATTGCGTGGCAGGAGGAGGAGGGGAGGCCAAGGGTTAGATCACCGGCCAGCAGCGCAGGTTAGTGGGAATCAGGAAAGAAATTATATCCGGTAATCCATGGAATAATTTATCTAGATATTTATAGGGGATTTTTTAGGATAATATTATATTTGAGGGGGTGCTAACGTGCGCCAGGGGTGCGCAGGTTAGGGAGAGTGGAGACGTGGACCGCTGTGGGACAAGGAAAGAGAAAAGGGAGGAAAAAGGGTAAGGGTGAGGTTAGGATTGTTCGGTAGATATATCAATCCACAAGTTAGATCCTTTCATTTGAGGGAAATTATTATTTGTTAACGGATGAAATTTGGTCGGGTGGTTGGAGTGGGTCAGATCTGCTTGTAAGACGAACGTGTATTGTGATACTCTCGATGTGAGAGGGTCATTGGTTGGATTCTTGTCAAGTGAAAAATACTTAATGAAAAAGGAGTTAGACTTTAACCTGCTTTAACCCCTAGAGTGATAGTCCACCTTAAACTATCATTTTGTTGTAACAAAAAAGAATTATTTGTAAAGTTGGATACTGTTTTAATTATTTTTATTAGTCTAATTATTTCATCTTTTTCTTTTACTTCGTGTATTTAAACATTTTTAATTTTGATTTAATTGATTGCTGAAAAAAAAGATGGATTATCGTTTCAGGTCCTAAATCATAATTAGCATCAGCTAATCTTTTGCCCTCCACTATTGAACAAAACGCGAGCTGTAATAGGTTGTTTCATTACGTTGGTGGTTATGTGTTATGGATATGGATGCCACAAAAATGAGACTCCTTGAGTTCACAAACTCGAGTGTTGAACGAATGAGCGAGAAACTTAAGCATCTTTTAAAATAGATGCAACTATGTTCGCATAAACGATACTTCTTAAGTTCACAAACTTAAGGAACTTAGGGAACAAAACAAAAGAATGTTTCTTAAGTGTCTTTTTTATATGTTAAAACAACTAAATTACAAGGAGAAACTTCTAAAACAACTAGCTTCAAAGAGGTCAAAGCTCAAAGTCTGACTAATAGTAGTAGAAAAGTTGACATCCCAACAACTAGGATTTCTAAGTTTGTGTCTCAAATTACCAAGGACATTAGCGACAGAATTTGTTTTTTAAAAAACTATGATCAAAAGAAGATATGATCAAAGAAGATAGCAATCATTCTAATATCTTGGATAAGGAGCGTGCAAGGACATTTCTTATGCGTCTTTGGGAGTAGATGCAGCTGCATGTGTTCGAGAGACAAGTTTTTCACTTTGCATCCATATCTTGATGCATGTGTTCGAGAGACAAGTTTTTCACTTTGCATCCATATCTTGATGGTGCATAATTATATATACATATTGTGGAAAAATGTAATAAACTAATAATCATTGATCAATTTTAAGAATGACAAAATAGTTAATATATCTTCTGAATTTGGCTCTAATTGTTAATTTGCACCTTTAATTTGTATTTGTATCAATTTACCTTCTCAACTTGATAAAAGTTACGGGTTTGCACACTCTCCGTTAAATCTAACGGTTTCCATTCAATTCATAGCATATGAGGGGTATAACTATGATATTATATTTTTTGTTTTAATAATAATAAAAAATATTCAAATATACTCATGCATATTTTTTTGATCAAAAATGTATTATTTATTTAATATATATTTTTGTACAATTTTGTTTACCTAATCATTCATTTAATCTTTTTGTAGGACATATGTATGAGTCTCATTTTTAAAAATATTTACATTAGTAATGTTAATAAGAAAAGTGTATAAAAAATTAAGAATAAAATTGATTTGATGTCAATAACAATGAAACGACATAATTTGTAGGACTCAACAAGTCAAATGTATCGACAAAAATAATATTCAGAAGTCCTTTAAAACAGTTATGACAGGGGTTTCGTGGAGATTGTACCTCAGGAGTGATTAATGTGGCTTAAATCGCTCTATATTTTTCTTGCTTTCTTTCAACCTCGTTGATATAAACATTGTTTGTACCGTAAGACATCTGGTTGTAACGTTAACTAATCGAAGGTGTTATAACACACATAATTTTTAGATGGATAAGTATATATGAATATTCTTTTAGAGATTTTGTTTCATTATTTTAATTAATAAAAGAAAATAATATAAATTAATAGCGATACCGGTCACATATATGACACATGACTAAAAATTAAATAGAAATCATCCGATTTGACGAAGGAGGTGCAAATCAGCAATTTTACCAAGTTGAGGAGGCAAATTGGCACAAATGCAAGTTCAGGGTATAAAATTTAACAATTAGAGCCAAGTTCAGAGAGTATATTGACTATTTTGCCTTTAAGAATATATGAATTTTTGAGAATTTTATAGTTTTGTGTCAAATATCTTATCATTTCCTAAAATACTGGAGTTATATCTCCTGCATGTTTATTGAAGAGTTCTTGTGTGTCCGCACCCAAACGAACAAACACAAAATTCATCGCAACAAATTTGATTGATACGAGTTGACATATTTTGAATATACATCAATATTGCTTTATAAAAGACTCAAAAATGACACAGCTAAAGGAAAAACAAGCTCGTTTAGCTAGTCTCAAAATCTTTACACGTGCACTTTTAACACAAATATCATAAACATAAGAATGGCCTAAGAATGCTCTCAGTCTTTACACATGCACTTTCAACTAAGAATGGCCTTAGAACATGGGACTTGGATTAATTATGTAATAACCAACATGTCACAACTCACTACTTATCCGCGTACGTTGTTAACATATGATCTATACAGTGGAGTAGCCACTATATGACCAAAGGGGTAAATTGACCATTCGATCTCATACTTTTACCATAGTTATCATTGGTTGAATTTTTTTATTTCTCATTATACATAATATTGCATTTTGACCCCTATAACAAAAAAATAATAAAATAGTAATAATAGATATGTCTTTTTTTTTTGAAATTTATGGATTGTGTTCCAAAGGCCAGAAAGGCCATACGACCAACTATTGCTAGGTCAGACAAGAGCAAGCTCCCATACAAGAGCAAAACTCATTATTCAAGCTATAAAACAAACTGAAAGGAAAACATAATCCGAAAAGCTTAGTCTAAAAAGGTGGACGATAACTAAAAACTAGTAACCTATACAAGTTACTCAAAGAGACTAACAACAAGACCTGAGATCTAGAGACCCAACGGTGTACATGTCCGTCAAATTGCAGTGATTCCTTGTTAACTTGTATAGGGATCCGGGTGTTACTTCATTAGATTCACTTCCCACTAGCGTCTGATGCCGAACCCGTCTCCGACATCTCTGCTCATGCTACCATTGTCTCTAAAGATCCCTCATCTGTTGCCTTCTTATTCTTGCTGCCCCTTGGTCTGCCCCTCTTCCTTGGAGAGCTCTTCAAGATCCCAAGTGCACCATCAGCGTCAACCACAAACCCTAGCTCCTCGGGTTTCAACTGAAACGGCACCAGCGCCAGGCCATGACGGGCTCTCTTCCCGTCCTCATTGCTTTCTTCTTCCCTTTGGCTCCAGACACCGGTAATCTTAACCGGTGAAGGGAATTCAGGAACCTTCCTGATAGTCACTGATCTCCTCTCCTTTGAAAAAAAGAAGAGATGTTGGAAAGCACTAGAGGATGAATGCATGCTTGAACATTCGCCCTAAACACCATTGCTGGTAGGGTTTCTTCCACCGTTGCAGCCGCCGCCGTCTGAGGGCACACAAGGCCGCCATGATCAATCTGTGCAAAAGCCCTACACCACCCCTGCAAACGTTCATACTTGAAAGTAACTATGATTACATCCACAGGGGAAACCCTAAGTTTCCTCTCAAATCGAACCAGATTCTGCAAGGGAAGCCGAAGCCGAACCCTAGCTTCACCACACTGGAGGGCCGCCTGATACACAGTCATCATGGACCCAACAGTCTCTCCTATCAGTTGCGCCGTCGCCGCAGTCATCAAACCTGGTGAAAGGTTCTGGATCCGCACCCAAATCCACATGAAATCCAGAGGAACCGCTGCAATATCCAAGAAGCCATTATACTCGTTAAGCAAAATCATGGCTCTTTAGAAGCTCCACGTCCCCCTTTCTTTACACGATTCACATCACGTTCATTGACAAAGATAAAGAGAAAACGATCTCCACGAGCTTGCATTTCCACCGGTGTGGGTAGCCTCCACATCTATCGCACTGCACTTCGGAAGGAGTCAAAAGCCACAGCACGGGCTGTGTTCAACCTGCCGACTAGGTAGAACCTAGGAGCAACAAAATCTTTGGTCGGACACCGAAGATTGCCAAGATCAACAGGCTCCTCTTCTTGGCCAAGGGAGAGCTTGGAGGCCAGACTAGCAGTCATCGCAGCCATTGAAGCAACCATAGGAGAGAGCACCGAACAACTTTTTCCTCTAGATGTGAAACCATAACCCTAGGCGGCTAGAGAGAAGGAGGAGAGCGAGAGAGGAGAAAAGTCGTGGTACTATGACTTATTTTTCTTTCACAATATTTCAAAACTACACGGTGTCACATATTAGTCTCTTATCTATTTAATTTCTCATAATTTCTAACAAGATTTACTTCTTACCTTGCATGGTTGGTCCAATTAAAATAAAACATTAGCTTAGGTTATTACTATGCATCATAACATTTTGAGACTTACAGACTAGTTATACAGTAGACCAAATTTACGATAAATCTCAAACCTGTTTTCTTTGTTGTTGAAAATTTTTATGGATGCGCTTGAAAAATTTAATCCTCTTATATAAAATTTCTGATTAAGCGTCACTAAATACATAGAAGTTAACTAAAGATTTGATTGACTTATAAAAAATCCAATTGCGCGAGTGAAGCGCAACACTTTCCCCCAATTTTGTCTTATTCTCATATTTTTACCACTAATTGCTTGTCAAGGAGTACACAAGGGATGAATCATTTGTTGTGTGTTGAAACTTCAAAGAACCAGGTAGAGTACAACAACAAGCATGCACAGAAGAACTAGAGAGAAGAATTTCACAGAGGGAATGCTTATTTTCCCGGGTAGAATTTGGGTTTTGAAATCCACCGATTTTCCTACATTAAATAGCTACATAAAAATCAATTAAGGTGTCAACTAACAACTTTAAGGTCATAATTTTAAACCAAATTAACATATATAACGTATGTGAATTATTATTATTTTTAAAAAGATCAACCAAGGCTGCTATATATTTTGTAGTTTGACGGGCAGACTAACATATATGCATGCACTGGCGGAGCCAGCCTAGTTTCACCTAGGCTTAAGCATAGGTGGAAGTTTTCAGGTAAAAAACCACTGTGCATTGAGAGCATCCACAACCTTAACAGCTGAGCTATCTGAAATCACTGTTACACAAAACGTACCTGTTATCAGCGTACTCAGTGTCATTACACAGATAAATAGTATCAATGTAGAAATTTATCATGTATAAATACACTCAAGAAACCATTGATATCCGAAATGCCGCATCCGAAATCGTTTTTGGACATGTCTACAAGGTTAAGATTAAGATGAAAAATGCATATAAACTAAGCCAACCAAGAGTTTGGTACACCAAATTCTTAGTCCTGCTTTTCAAATTTTACACAAGGTTAGGAATAAACTTCACACATGCAGATGTCCAAGCCTCAACCTAACTTGCAGCTAAACCACACAAATCCTTAAAAGGACCAACTCCCATTTTCTGTTAGTAATCGTATGATCCCTCTAATAACAATACTTTTGGACCAATATCAAACTTCTTTTTCCATATTTGATCGTAATTGATTAGCGAGACGAGCTTTTCAAGGAAGTAGAGCTATCTACCAATGAACTGATCAAGTTACAAGGCTCCATATTGCTAGAAACCAGTACAGAAGAAATGTACAAGATGGAAGCCATACGCATTCAAAAGAATTTAGCATCACGTTTAAAATGCGTCTATCACATCCTGTACCAAACAACCATGACAAGCACATGGTGATTCATCCAAAAACAGAGAGAATCTGGGTTTTACCCTACTGGTATCACATTCATGTGGCTAGCGTAGTAAGCGCCCGATAAAGTATTACACACATGATTCACGCATCCTAAAATGAAAAACCAGTCGCATGTTTAACAGTTGGGAAAACAAGTTCAAGGCCTTGGTGCAGCTGAACTGCTGAGATCTGCACGTTTAGGCGTCTGAAAATAAAATTAAACTGAGCAATGCTACGGTATATAAATCATCTGAAAAGCTTTTATAAAAATAAAGAACTAGTATTGAACATCTATTGCAGTTACAAGTCACAATAATCAGTAGCATCTAATTTGAAAGCTAGCCTGCAAGTCAATCTATCTGGTAGAAGTTTACAGAGCAATTGGCTCTCTAAATAAATTAGAAAGACAATTCATCCATCAACTAGAATGAATGATCAGTTTCCTTGCCACCAACCTAATGCCTGCACTCTGCTGATAATCATATGGATCCAAAGAGAAGAACACATCCATAAACATCCCTCGGGTGAACAAGGCACTAAGTTCTGAAGCATCAAATTTGGAGAAGACTAGCCTTTGCTCGGTGCCAGAGGGCTCTCTTTGATATATCTCTGTGGTATAGATTGCAATGTCCCCGCATACTGCAGTTTGTATGCTGTAGTAACGAATTAGGAAAAAAAGAAAACATCAATCATTACATATCACTGATCCTTCCATTTTCTCTTCATGATATATTTCTTTTTAAATCTTGTATAGGCGAAGCTTTTTATCATTAAAGTGGAGAAAAACAAAATGAAAAGAGTAGAACTTACTGCAATCTCACAGTAGGGTAGTTGTAGAAGCCTTCTTTGCGGAACACAACAGGCCTCCATTCAGAGCTACTTCCGGAATCCAATGACAACTTTTGTGCAAGGCCATCACATACATCAAGAACTTCACATAATTTTGGTGGTGCATCAAAGACAATATTCAGTCGTGGTCGGCCAGCATGATCAAAAAACTTCGGATTGATTCCAAACCGCAATTTCATATCATTGCAGCAAAGCTGCAAAGTGGCATCTTTGTGTAATAACTTTATCCTTTGAATCCCACGATTAAATGGAACAAGAGAAGTGCTAATAGAAGGAATGGAAACATGATCGAGCTGTAAAAACTCCACTGTGGAATTACAGTTGTTGCTCACAGCAGCATTGAGAGAACAACTGGCTACTGCTGTTTTACTGGTCTGTCTGTCCCCAATAATCAATTCCTGCTGGCCGTGCCCTATAGGGATCATCGAATCAATAGCCATAAGTTCTGTTTTAAGGGGATCGTATAAGGAACTTTTCGAAATATTACCAGGAGCAGGAGACTCAATTAACCGGGATTCAGAGGATAATACAACACCTTGTGCAGGTGTTTCTTCCATGTTGATGTCTTGCTGATCTAACTCTTTCTTCACTTCATTGATAAGTGGGCCCATTTCAAAAGGATCAGGTCGATTTGTGCTGGACTCAACAGTCTCAAGCAAATCAGAGACTTCTTGTGTGGTCTCGGTTCTAATGGATGTTATTGGATGATTGCCCCCTGTTTGGTTTGAAATATTCGTGTTCATGCTTGAACCCTCAGGAGATAACTTTCCACCACTTCGACTTCTTGTTGTAGCATTTGGAGAAACCCAACTGTTCTCTGTTAATGTGTCCGGAAGGCTCGACTCCTGCAAGGTTTTAAAGATAATGTTAACCATAGTCTAGAACCCCAATTGTAAGGATTTCAGGCTATTATTGTTTTGATTCTAACATTTCAACCTCATAATAACAAGTGAATAAATAACATGTGACATTCAACTACTGGATCGTATTATTAAGAAACCTATAATGTAAAACTCAACAAAAATACGTATCATCAATGCCTTTGTATCAAAAAATGAATATGTTCTACACTACATTCAGAATTAGATCAATACCAAGAATAAAACCGTAGCACAATATTTGAGTACTTCAAGATTCATTCGAACATCATCCAAACTTCTGAACAATCATCGAATAAAACAATTAGTGTTAAAGAAAACCAAATGCAGTGCAACGGTGCGTAATGTAATCCCTAACAGTTTTTTTTAAGAATACCTGTGTGTCTGTTGACCAAGACCAAAATAGGTTGCAAGACTGGCCATCTGCAGAAAACCAAATAATCATGTATAACACCTACAAACTGGACAACTATTTCTTCTCAAGTCTAATGACTGACTTGAAAAATTTAATCAAATAGCATTAAGTATACCTTCATGTTACCAGCTCTCCTTCCGAATCGCTGAGTCAACAAAGCCAAAGAATCAATTGTACCTTTGGGTTCTGGTGCAGGCCGACCAATATATGCAAAAGCCTCCCGAATCCGGGGACAATCAAACCTCAATATATTATGACCGGCCCATATACGTCCTGCACAACCACAATATGAAATCTCATTCAAATTCAAAGAAAACAGATTTGATATATCACCATTCAGAATTCAAGGCAATCATTAGAGTTTCAAATTTGCTTAAAAAACATTACTTTTCTGATTCCTTTTGTCAATCTACAAACCAGACACAAAATCAACATAGAAAAAAAGCCTTCCTCCTCAAGAAATGACATTTCTATCCATTTCTTCTCAACCAAACACCGAATCGGATAGCGAAGAAAGAATTACCCTACTTCAAAATCAACCAAAATTTAACCTCAACCGAACAGTAAAGAAGCGAAATTAGAACAAACCATGGAGGATGTCAAAGACTCTATCGGCAATCTCGTCGAACCTCGGCGCGGCTATAACGGCGTCTCTGGTGATGCCGTTACAGCGCACCGACAAGGAATTGATCGAGTTGAGGTCGGCCGGTCGAATGAGAGTGGAGTAGCTCTCGAGCTCAATCAGCTTCCTAGGGCAAACAAGAATAGATCCGAATTCCAATAGCCCGAAGCCCTGACCGGGTCGGGTCGGCACCGTCGTCTCCACGTCGAAGAAGGCGATCTCGAACCTGTCCTCGCCGCTCTGATTCATCATTTTTCCTTCTTATCCCGCCAAGCTGAAACCACTGAGGTATATGAAGGGTTTGATTTGGGCTTCTGAAAGGCCCGTTTCTGGCCCAAGACTTATTCCCTTGTTCTTTGCTTTGGTGTAGGACCAAAGCTTCAAACAACCTTGGTAGGAAGAACATGAACGTACAAATCCCAACTCTCACGTATACTTTGATCAAGTCCATCAAATTAATCTACCTATGTTATTGGATTAAGATATCAGAGCTGTTCTGCATTTGATTTGATATATATGTTAATGCATCACTATTTCTGAATGTGCCACAGAAATTCATGGTTAAAGAAGAGAGCATATATGAAACGTTAGGGTGCAGTTTAGTATGTGAAGCAGGCAATGCAAAGCCAAATCATTGGAGAATAAATGTCGCAACACGATTCTTTAGAACAAGTTTGGTTTTTCTCACCCGTTTTCCTAGTCCTCATGGGAAAGCTGCCTTGTGATCTCGCTGACCATTTGATAGATTAAAAATTCTTGTTTATGGGTCCTATCACCTGCCGCAAAACCATGAACAGATTTGAACCCATCTTCGGCGGTTATTCATCCCCATCTGAACCATTTTATGACTCACATAAGTAAACCATCTCTTAGCAGAAGCACACACATTTCATAAGAGCACATTATCCTGCCGCTTGGTCAGGGTTAAGTGCATCCGGGTCAAATGCTACTGTTAGTTTTTGAGCTACTATAGTGATGCAAGCTCATATAATTCTTGTGAAACGTAGCATGCAACCGGCAAGGAGATCGAGCACCCCACACTGCGTCGTTTGGCTCCATTGGCATAGTCTCCACAAGTTCATCAGCTTCTTTAATTTAGAAAACCAGCAGGGCTTAATAGATCGACCATGCAGCCAGTGTTCAATCCTTTGTTCAGAGTCCCCAACTAGTCTGCGTCATGAGCTTGAAAAGCCTTCTGCTCTCATTAACTAATCCAGCATGGATACAAGCACACCACACCCCAAGGAAAGTTATTTCATCTGGTCTTACATCATCAAGCCCCGAGCTTAGCATCAATTGAAACGTACAAATTCCTTCCTCACCGCGACATTGCTTTGCATAGCCAACTATAATGCCGGTCCACCAGACAGCAAGTGCTTCTTCTAGGCATCTGTTTGAACACCTTATAGCTAGGCTTCCTCAACCAAATCACAACTGGCATACATGTGAATGAGTGCATTGTACAAAGTCACCAACCGCAACTTGGCCTTAACACACAATCTCTCTTCAACATACCTGTGAATCCACCTTCCCAACTACATAAGCTGTAACAAATAATGTATTGTTTCTGTTAGTGAGAGAATGTTAAGTATTACTAATTTGATTAGTTCTGCTAGGCAAAACTTTTGTTTATGAGTTATCCGTGCTTTCAGTTTCAGAGGAATACAAAAGCTTTTGATGATTTAGAATAGTAATGGATGGAATTATAATGGTTAATTGTTGACATATCTTCTACAAGGAAAGGTTAAAGCTAATG
The DNA here is from genome assembly GCA_951800085.1 of Comarum palustre. Taxonomy (NCBI): domain Eukaryota; kingdom Viridiplantae; phylum Streptophyta; class Magnoliopsida; order Rosales; family Rosaceae; genus Comarum; species Comarum palustre. The sequence goes on along the minus strand of OX637580.1, from coordinate 19,679,853 downwards.
TAATTTCAGAAGTGGGAGCTGGGAAATAACTAAACAGGAGCCGGTGGATACATGTCTACACCGAAATTGAAAGATAGCTCCTTTTCCTCTGCATCATCTGCTGGTAGAGACCAAAATAAATACAAAGTTGACTGTTGATACGGATGTATCTACATATGTTAGTAGCAGTATTAGAGAGGACACAAGGTTTATAGTGGTCCACGTTGCTATCGGTGGACAAGGCTACATCCACTTAATATGCATTATATGTTGGGTGCCTTGATGACTTCCTAAAGTATTACAAGTAATAGTAATGATGTCTTCAGTAAGAGGGGAAGGAGTCTCCTTTTATAGGGGGAAGGAGTCTCCTTTTATAGGGGGAAGGAGACTCCTCCCTTTACATATTCTCTGATGTGGGACTAAAGCCCTAATAGTGTTGTATGAGGTTATATTGATGAGACCGAGTAGGTGACTTCCGGGTAACAGATTGACACGTTCTTAGTACCGTTGCGTAGCTTGTACTTCAGGCTTCACAATGCATACCACGGTCGGATCTCGTTATGTCTCATGAGCCCACAAGTATGGTGTCAATTATGGTTGGTGACATAGTATATATGGTATGTCAACAAGTCTCTAAAGTTCTCAAGTAAGAGACACTTCTTGCTTGGGGAGTTGAAATTATTGTCACCAAGCATAAGTGACACCGCGGTGGCGCCCCAGTCCCTACTAGTGCCTGAAGCAAGAAGGGTCTTCAAACGGCTTCTAGAGTCAAGCGGCTCATCTTGTTGACAAAAAACCAACACTTGTTGCAATGTCTTGGCAGGTCAATGTTAGGCGATCTGAATGACTAGTGAGCGAACGTTGTCTGCTTGCTTAATAAGTGCTAGTTGCACGTTGAGTGAGTGATTCCAAGTGTGTGTTAACCGCTAACTGAGTGGTTGAGGTTGCTGACTCTTGCATTGCAGAGAACCACTTGGTGCTTGGTTGTGACCGTTTTGTCATTCTCTTTGCATAATAAGACAAGTTGATTGGCGGGTTGTCTTGCCTTTGTCGTTCTCTCACATGGTGAGGTAATTGAACTTCAGTAGTCGTTCACATGTTGTGAGGTGAACTGTTGGTAGTTATACTAATGGTTTTATCCATGTTCTAGTTTTACAGGCGGATGGTCTTCACTAGGATCTCAAGAATCGTGATATGGGTTCCATGAATATTGGAATGAATTCCTAGCGGTTAAGCGTCGCTATTGTCTCATATGTGATGAGGTATAATTTAAGTCATGACTGTCACGTTTGCTAGCGGGTACCTCAGAGTCTGCCCCACTTCCCAGTTAAGGCGTCCCTTATATCTGAGTGCGGTGGCCAGAGGGTTTTACTGGCGGTTACAAGTAGCTTCGTCTTTGTGACGGGTCTTGCACTGGTGGTGCGTTTACGTGTTTAGCGGTTGATCATCGCTCGTGCTGGCGGATGATCATCGCTCGTGCTAGCGGATGATCAACGCTTTGCATATTTTAGGGCTGCCCAGTTGTTCTCTCAGTCAACAAGGGTCTCCCGAAGAGTGAGGCAAATTCTTGATATATCGCCAGTGTGAAGGTAACAATGAGTCGTTTTTAACCTTCGAGGGGTGGTTGTTCCGGTCTCCCTGTATCCTCTCAATCAGCGAGGGTCTCCTGAAGAGTGAGGCAAATTCTTGGCGTTGATATATCGCCACAGTGTGAAGGTAACGGTGAGTCGTTTTTAACCTTCTAGGGGAGGTTGTTCCGGTATCCATGAGTTTGCCAGCTTGTGTGCTGGCGTTTTGATATGTCTTGACAAATAAGCATCTTAGCGAGTTATTCGCCATGCGTTAGCGGCTAAGCATCGCTAATCACTCTAAGAGGAGACATCTCGTATGTACCAAAATGTTAACGAGTCATGCTTTAGCGGATAAACATCACCAGCGTGGCGGCTCGCCATGTCTTAGCGGATTGACGTTACTAGTCTTGGAGCATGCTAAGTGGAGGCATCTCGTATTTACGAGGGATTGGCGAGCGGAGGCATGTCTTAGTGGATAGACGTTACTAGTCTCTCCTAAAGGAGGCATCTCGTATTTACGAAGGATTGGCGAGTAGTTCGACATGTCTTAGTGGATAAACATCGCTAGCGTGTGTGAAGATGGTCTTAAGCGGATTCTTTGTTGTATGACATGAGAAAGTCACCATATTTTTGTGCAACATTAAATCCTTAGGGATTATCTTTATTCTTGGTCGCTCGAGAATAATAATTAGGAAAATCTCGTTTAATCTGTAGCATGCACGCGTCACAAAAATGTGGTATGTTCTTACCGAATAGTCCTCGGGCTTATACATAATGGAGGAGCGAATCCTCATATGCCAGGTAGTCCTCGGGCTTTAAAGTAAAGATTAATTTCAGTTTACCCTTCTAAGGTTTAGGACTAAAATCATTTCACCCCATAGACTTTCAAATTTGAAAGTTTACCCCCTAAAGTTTCTATTTCTCATAAATCATCCCTAATTACTAAACTTTCACCTAATTTGGACATACATTTTGACTTTATAACTCACTATATGAACCAAAATAGTTATATAACAACAAAAACCACATTTTGGGACCCTTTTGTTAAAATTTCATGTTATCATTTAACCTCAAAATTGAACGGAATTTCATTAATTCGACATGATTTATTAAAATTGAAAAGTTTAGGGGTAAATTTTTAAAATTGAATGTTTATGGGGTGAAATGATGTTAGCCCTAAACTTCAGGGGAGTAAACTGAAATTAGTCCTTAAAGTAATGAAGGAGCGGATCCTTACTTGTCGAGTAGTCCCCAGACTTTGAAATAATGAAGGAGCGGATCCTTGCTTGCCGAGTAGTCCCCGAGCTTAACATAGTAGCATTACAAATTTGAACCTTTGTCTTTTGACATGATAACGCTAGTAAATTTTAACAAACGGTACGAGTAAGATGTAATCATGCTTCTGTCACTACTTGTATTCATAACAAGTGAAAATAGTTGAAAGTATTGTCTGTCGAGAAGTCCTCGAGCTTTGAATGTTGGTGGGCGGATCTACGCTTACACATTTTTCATTTCGGCATGAAAATTTGCCCAAGTCCTCGAGTTTTTGCTAGTGAATTAGGGATTACTCAGATATTTGTTTCATAGTGATGCAAATATCTTTTAGCAAGCGGTATAAGTAGTGTTACACAAGTAAACTTTGCTAAGTCAATAAGTGTAACTTTGGTAGTGTTTTACCGCTAACGATATGAAGCATGATGAGATAATGATTAATGCTTAACTAAGATATGATGAAAGTATTTTGCAAGTTGGGTTGTGTAAGCGGGTAGGTGTTGCTTGTGGGATGAACCCGATTAAGCGTATAGCCATGCTCCTAACTGCTAACAATTTTAAACTCCATCATATTGTAGTTGAAAGTCTTAATATCACAGCATTTCTAAGCATCATATGATCACCTCATGTTTATTTCAATGAATAGAAAAACATGGCACAAATTTTGTGAAGGATTGCAAGTGTTTTTACACTATATTGTAGCTAAGCATGCTTGAAGGTGATAGAGTATGCAATAGTATGGCATAATATTAGCTATTTGTAAGAACATGTTTTAAGATGTAGTATTTTACTTACCTTATGCTGAGAAGTGGCGGGACACAGGGGTGCATCCAGTGGTGGAACAGCAAATGGAGCGCTAGGATGCGTTGAGGGTGCGCTTAGGGCACTGAAAGTTGGGAAATTACGGCATTAAAGCTGAGCGATAGCCGCATGAAAACTGAGCACTAACCGAGTGAAAGGTGGCTGCTGAAGCGCTGAGTCTTTGGCCGCTGAGGCGCTGGCTGCTGAGGCGCTGATGTGTTGAGGCACTGGCTGCTGAAACGCTGATTTGCCGAGGCGCTAGCCATTGAGGCGCTGGCTGCTGAAGCACTGAGGCGTTGGTCACTGAAACGCTAGCTGCTGAAGTGCTAAGGCGCTAGCCACTGAAGCGCTGGCTGCTGAAGCATTGAGGCGTTGGTCGTTGAGGCACTGACCACTGAAACATTGGCTGCTGAAACGATGAGGCACTGATGTGCCGAGGTGCTAGCCACTAAGGCGTTGGCTGCTAAAACGCTGAGGCGCTGATGTAATGTGGCATTGGCTGATGAAGTGTTGACTGCTGAGGCACTGGCCACTGAAACGCTGATGAGCCAAGACACTGCCCGCTGAGGTGCTGAAGTGCCGAGACGCTAGCCACTAAGGCGTCGGCTGCTGATGCGCTGGCCGCTGAGGCACTGGCCACTGAAGCGCTGATGAGCTGAGACATTGGCCGCTGAGGCGCTGAAGTGCCGAGGTGCTAGCCACTGAGGCGTTGGCTGCTAAAAGTGCTGAGGCACTGATGTGCAAAGGCGCTGGCGGCTGAAGCGCTGATGGACTGGCCGTTGAGGCGCTGATGTGCAGAGGCGCTAAGGAGCTGGTCGTTGAGGCATTGGCTACTGAAGCGCTAGCTGCTGAAGTGCTGAGGCGCTGGCCATTAAAGCGCTGGCTGCTGAAGCGTTGAGGCGCTGGCCACTGAAACACTAGCTGTTGAAACGCTGAGGCGATGATGTGCCAAGGTGCTAGCCACTGAGGCGCTGGCTGCTAAACCGCTGAGGCGCTGATGTGCTGAGGCACTAGCCACTGAAGCGCTGATGAGCCGAGACGCTGGCCGCTGAAGTGCCGAGACGCTAGCCACTGAAGCGCTGAGGTGCGGAAACATTGAAGTGCTGGTCGCTGAAGCGCTGAGCCTTTGACCGCTGAAACGCTGAGGCGCTAGCTGCTGAAGCATTAAGGCGATGGCTGTTGAAGAGCTGAGTTATTGGCCATTGAAGCGCTGAGACGCTGGTCACTGATGAGCCGAGACACTGGCCGTTGAGGCACAGAAGTGCCAAAGCGCCAACCACTGAGGCGCTGAGTTGCTAGCCACTGAACCGATGAGGCGCTGGCTGCTGATGAGCCGAGACACTTGCTGCTGAGGTGCAGAAGTGCCGAGGCGCTAGCCAATGAGGAGCTGACTGCTGAGGCGCTGTCCACTGAAGCGCTGAGGTGCTGAAAAATTAAAGCGCTGGCCGCTGAAGAGCTGAGCCTTTGGTAGCTTAACCGCTGAGGGCTAGCCGCTGAGGCGCTGATGTGCCGAGGTGCTGGCTGCTTAAGTGCTGGCTAATTAGGCGCTGGCTGCTGAAGCGCTGAGAGGGGCTGGGCGCCACTGCGGTGTCGTTCTCCTGTTTATCATGCTAGCGGAATAGATGTTTAGCGGGTTTCTCGAGCGGAACCTGCAGGTGGCTCGACTGAGCGGGTGTCCGTGAGCGGCATACGTTTTTTTTGGTCTGCTCATGGTAAGTGACGAAGCCATTTGTATCGGGTTCCCACAGACGGCGCTAATGTTGATACGGTTGTATCTACGTATGTTAGAAGTGGTATTAGAGATGATACAAGGTTTATAGTGGTTCACCTTGCCATCGGTGGACAAGGCTACGTCCACTTAATATGCACTATGTGTTGGGTGCCTTAATGGCTTTCCAAAGTATTACAAGTAGTAGTAATGATGTCGTCAGTAAGAGGGGAAGGAGTCTCATTTTATAGGGGGAAGGAGACTCATCTCTTTACATATTCTCTGATGTGGGACTAGTCCTAATAGTGTTGTATGAGGGCATATTGGTGAGACCGAGTAGGTGACTTCCGGGTAACGGATTGTTACGTTCTTGGTACCGTTACGTAGCTTGTACTTCAGGCTTCACGATGCATACCACAGTCGAGTCTCGTTACGTCTCATGGGCCAACAAGTAGGGTGTAAATTATGATTGGTGGCATAATATATATGGTATGTCAACATTGACAAGCCAAGATTTCGGATCACAATGACTACATCATACTTGCCATCCTCATTGGTAAACTTTCTCAACATCCGCAAGTTTCATAATGCGAGAAATCAACGAGATAATGTATTTACCATTACCTTTTCTCACGTTTGCCGAGATTACCTTCATATTTCACCATTACTCATCTGTGTAGGACGTCTTGTTGTGTTGTCATCACCTTAGAAACCTCAGGGAAGAGAACTTGGACTGTTTATTGTGCTGTTAGCAATAGTGGGAATGCAAGATTTAATCCTGCTAATTGGAAAGCATTTGCAAAGGACAATCAATTGGAAGCAGGTGATGATTGTCTGTTTGAGTTGATTGGTGAACGAAAGATTAAAGTCTACATTACCCGAGCTAAATACAGGAGATTGATTCTGTACTGAAACTAAAATATTGGTGGGTGCATGACTGGTTGATGTTATATCCCAGCTTTTGTGAAGTTAATGTTTGTTTTGAACATTGAGGGAAGATGATCTGTCTTAGCACCATTATATATTTGCTTGTGTCGGATTGATGTTAAATTTGTGTCTGAATTCTCATTTCATTTTCAAGTTGGTAATGCTGTTAAACTTTTGTTCCAAGCTTTTGACAACTCAAAAGCTTTTAGTTCTTTTGAATCTGATCGTATTCTAACTTCGGAAAATTGTATCATCCTAAAAACCGTATTACAATCTTGTTCATAATCAATCAAGCTTGAGATCAGGATTTACAAAACTTACACCATCTTTAGCCAGCACGAGTCATGTGAGATCCTCTAAAACCCAATAAGAACAGAACAGAAACATAGTGGGAAGCAAATGGATATTCCATGGTCCAAGAAGAGAGCATATATGAAATGTTAGAGTGCAGTTTAATCTATGAAACATGTGATCCAAAGCCAAGTAATTTGAGAGGATAAATGTTATGTAATGTACATCGATACTCTTTGGAACAAGTTTGGTCTTCAAGGGAAACCGTGTTTAATGTCTGGTTCAGTGCCTTCTTGCTGGGTTTGCCTTGTGATCTCACCGAGCATTTCATAGATCAAAGATTCATGTTTATGGGTTCTATCACCTGCCACAAAACCATGAACAGCTCTATAGATTTGAATCCAACTTCGCCCTGGAGGCTTCTTCACTCCCATCTGAACCATTTTCTGTCTCACATAAGCAACATCTAGCCATCTATTAGCGCAAGCATACACATTTGATAACAGCACAAGATACCCTGCCGCTTGGTCAGGGTCAACTGCAACTGTTAGCTTTTGAGCTACCAGTGATGCAAGCTCAGAGTTCTTGTGTAGCATGCAGCCGCTAAGGAGAGCACACCACACTCCATCGTTTGGCTCCATTGGCATAGTTTCCACAAGTTCATGAGCTTCGTTTAGAAAACCAGCACGGCTTAACAGATCGACCATGCAGCCATAGTGTTCAATCCTTGGTTCCAGTCCCCAAGTCTTGGTCATGAACTTGTAAAGCTCTCTGCCCTCATCAACTAATCCAGCATGGTCGATTTCTTGGTCTTGGTCAATTTCTTGCTGCCCATTCGATACTAAACAGCGGTAGTCCTACAGAAGCGCTTGAGCGCAAGAAAGGATCTTCAGCTCTACTCAGCGATCACACATGTGTTGGTGAGTGCCAAGCTGTATGTTAAAGCCAGGTTGTTGATAAAGGAGCGATCTCCAGAAGTCCTGCCTGTGACTTGGTTTACAATGCGTTTAGCGGTTTGGAAAGGTGTAGTCTCTCGGAATGTGTTTGCAGTTTTGATCAATGCGTTATCTGATCTTTGATGTGAACCTAAAATCTGTTCAACTCAGTCAATTCACAGCCTGATGTCATTCTCTGTCACTCTGTCAGCATAAATTTCACTTGGCTTGTTAGACATGGTTCGTGTCCTCTGTGCAGACAAGATGTGTGAAAGAATTACAGGCTCGGTTTGTGTACAAAGGTGTTTCAATAGGTAGTTAGCATTTGCAGTTGGGGAGTTGTTTTTTGAATTTGTGCGAAGCTGTAAATATGTCACTAATGGTTTCTGATTTTGTATTGACAACAGCCCCTTTTTGTTGCACAAAATCAGAGCTTACAGATACGCCTTGAGCAGTTTTTCATCATAAACTCAATAGGAATGATTACTGGGTTTCAATTTATTTTGAGGGGCCAATAGAGGAAAATATCAATGAACTTTGCACTAAGCAAGGTAGTATACTTTTGAAAAACAAAGCATACTCCACAAAGCAAGAGGAAGCGAAGAATTGATCAAAAACAAAAAGGAAAGCAAGAGAGAGAAAATGAAGTGCTTCATTAAGATGGAAGGATCAATTACAGAGCCAAGGGCTTGAAGTTTGAATGATGAGACCCCCTGTAAAGGATATGGTACAAAACCTATATATCAGTAAGAGCACCACAAATTTGAATGCTTATTGTTTATCTCTACTCTCTTATGAAAAATATATTGCAAGTGTAAGCACATCCGAGAAGATTATCTCCACAAATTTGAGTACGGTTTCTAGCTCGTTCAAAATGTCTGCAAATATGAATATAATGTAACTGTGGTTAGTCACTAGAGAAAGAGGGCCGACACCACACTTCGCATCACTCAAAACACTATTTGTCATTGTTCAAATCCATAATTATGCATCATGATTGATCCACAGTTCAAATCATGGTTAGTATTTAGGTAAAAAGGATTGCATTAAACGGGGAGAATTCATTCAGATACCCTTTGAATGGCAAAAAGGTAACATATATGGAAATTAAGATAAAAAATCACTTTGGATGGCAATTAAGATAAAAATTATATGGAAATTAAGAATAAAATTCATTCAGATACCCTTTGAATGGCAAAAAGGTAACATATATGGAAATTAAGATAAAAATCACCTTTTGAAAACAATGGGTCATTTAGATGACATTTCACACCGCAACTGCTTCAGGCCGTTTGCTGGTTTTGATTCCTTGTATGGCTGTAAATGGACATATAAAATTGATATTGAATTGCATTAACTCATCAGGATTTTACTTTTCCCAATAATTTTCTCTTTAACAACAATATAGAGGTACTCAGATTTATTGGTACATACCTGCAGCATAATCTTTAGCTCCAAAGACAGCAGAACCAGCAACAAGAGCATTAGCTCCAGCCTCAATAACCTGCCACCACAAAAAGACATTTGCAAACTAAATTAGTCACATCAACAATATTTGAATCCAGAAGTTCAAAAAGAAGGTAAATTAGAGTTTTTGATAACTTTAAGAGCTCAAAAATAAGACTTGTATTATACATTGAACAATTCCATTTGATTTAACATAGAACAGTTATTGGACCACAAACCTTGTATGCATTTGCTGGACTAACTCCACCATCCACCTCGATCCATGGGTTCACACCCTGCGGTAACAACAGACAAAATGTGAATACCTTCAATTTATTTTTAAGTGCAAGCAGACTCCCATAAATATGAGAGAGAGAGAGAGAGAGAGAGAGATTATACTTTCTCCACACATAGTCTTCTCAAGTCTGAAATTTTCTTCACTTGGCTCTCTATGAAGCTCTGGCCTCCAAAGCCAGGGTTTACGGACATAATCAAAACCAAATCAACCGCTGAAACATGCAAGAAAACAGTCAATATTACTTCACTTCACCAGATGATATACTACATAATTTCAGCTATCATATTTTGCCACGTTATTGTGATTTAGTATGAAATGATTCAGACATATTATCTTTGCACTCTCCCCTTCCATACATAAATTCTACAGAAATCATTTCCTTTCAGTATTGTGCAAGACACCTCTGCAGCACACACCTCTGACTAACTTCAGTCTTAGATCTTTTTTATTGATATTTTCCAGAGTTTCTTCTTTTTATTTGTTACGTCAACTATTTTGAATCTTAGCCTGTCAGGAAGGCTAGACATGAAAGCCAACCTAATCCCAGATAAGCAAAATGCAGATTAAGGGAATGAGTCTTAACAGGAAGAATCCATTTCAATGATTTAAAAGGCAGCGAATAAGTGAATTATCATAATTCGTGAGAATAGGAGTCGATATAATAGTTTTGAAAGAAAACTCACCATCGAGGACATACTCTATAGCACTTAGCGGGGTACCAGGGTTTAGGACAACTCCAGCTTTAGCTCCCAGACTCTTTATCTGAATTGTACCAAAAGTAAATGATTACTTTAAGAAAAGGGCTCGTAAAACAAACCCTGTTCATTTCAAATAGTGCTCCATGCAGCTTATTTAGTATATATGTTTAGCTAGTTAAGTGGTGTCTAGTGTTTAACTCTCTGTCATTGAAAAGAATAAGAAAGACAAATTAAACTGAAAATAAGCATACAACCCTAGCTCTGATTCACCATCTGTGTCTATCACACTTCTTCTCTTCTCTCTAAACATCATTTTGAAGGATTAGAAACTAATAATATAAGCTCTTTATTCTTTAACATGAAATTACAAGGATAAGGAGAAAATCTTACTTGATTAACAGCTCGGTGCAAATGGATGGTGGAAGATTGTTCACAATGAACACTGACTATGTCAGCTCCAGCTTTGATAAAATCTGGCACTCTCTGATCAGGTTCCACAATCATCTGCAAGAGTTCAAGTCCACATCAGTGTTTGATTCTCATTCGACACAGTTTGATCCCTGGGAAAACATACATAAATTGAGAAAATTACCAGATGCACGTCCAAAGGAAGATCTGTTACAGGGCGCAAGGCATCAACCACTAGTGGTCCAATGGTAATGTTTGGAACAAATCGACCATCCATCACGTCAACATGAATCCAGTCACAGCCTGCCAACTCTACAGCTTTTACCTATATAAAGTGAGACTCAAACTCTAAATCTAAATCATTGAAATCAATATGAAAGTCCCACAGAAATGGATAACTGCTAAGAGTCTCAAACTTATACTGTGTATACGTCACGGAAGAAAAAAACAGACTGAGAAAAAGAACTGAAAAGAACCTGCTCTCCCAACTTGGCAAAGTTTGCAGAAAGAATCGATGGAGAAACAATGATATCGCTTTTCGAGAACCTGTCAACTCGAGATGTAGCCTTCACCACAGTCTTACCTTTCCTCCTGAAATCAAACAATATTAATTAGCAGAAGCACTCTCAGATTAGTAAATCCTCATTAGTTTCCCTTCACCAAGACAATTTCCAATCCACTCAAGCATAACTAGAAAATGCAAAGCACAACTTTCACAAAACCACCCTATCAAAACTGAAGGCACAGAATATCAAACAACTCAGTTCTCACATTCCACATACAGTAGATTCACTTGCAATCCACCCATCTCAGAAACTAAGCAAGTTACCTCAAACTATACTAAATCCTAAACAATTCACCAAAGTAATGACTTTCTGAAGTGGGTTTCATCCAAACACAAAAAGCTGCAATCTTTACGATTCAAAACCAAAGAATAAATGAAACCCAATATGAATTCAATCAAGGAAAGCTAGAAAAGACTATACCTTGTGAAGGTGATGGAATTGGGTTGTGAAAGACATGGTTTTTGAAGCTTGAGACCAAGTCCAGTGATCTGGGACTTGAGAGTTGATGAACACAGTGAAGCAGCAGACATCTTCTTCTGAATCTGAAGTTGTCTCTGGGCTTCTTCTAACGGTTGGTTAGGTACAAGTGACTGAGATAGAAAGAGAGGAAGGCTTCTGCTTCTTTCCAACTTTGGTTCCCACCGATCTTTCAGCAGAGGATTGAAATTGAAAAAAAAAACAAAAATCGGAGAAATTTATGAAAATAGCCCTGCGGACGACACGTGGTACCGCAGTTTTATTGGTTTTGGGATTTTCTTATCTGCAATGGTTGGCGCTGTGTGATGACTGATGATACTTCACCCTTTGTGAAAACAAAGGCCAATTCCATGTTGACGTTTGCAAAACAGACCAAGGCTGATGTAGTATGTAGTCCTATTACACATTCTTTTTGTGACAGTAGAAGTTATTGCCACTATTATGTTTTAACTATGTGCACATTTTTACCTAGCCATCAAGATCCGATCTTACCTAGATTTTTTTGATTCACCTCTTACGATGTTCTGAACTACGATGTTCTGAACTCAGCTTACGGAACTCAATTTTTAAAATATACGAGTATCTCCAATAAAGATATCTTTTGACACATGACAAATTCAACAACTTTTGACATAGTTAGTTTCTCCAACACATGTTAATTTTAACATAGCTCCTACGTAGAAAAAGACATTGTCACTCACATGTCAAATTTGACACCGCTATCAACAATGTCATTTCCCTCTTCATCATGTGATTAGACGAATTGACACCAAAATTTTAGACATATTGATTGGAGAAAAATGCCAATATTTAAGCAACATGTCTATTTTGTCATGTTACATGTTAAATTTGAATTTGGCACAATTCAAAAAAAACATTTTCATTGGAGATGCTCTACTACAGTCTTAGCCTCTGAGGTGGTAAAGATCCAACATCATGATGTCAAACTTTTAACACTTTTTGTCTGTAATCATAAAACTCTGAAATATAATTAATTAACATTTTAGATGAGACAAATAAAGTGTGTTATTTATAGTTTTTCATGTTTAAAGGATCATGCACTTAATCTTTTATGACATGTTTACTAACCAGGAATGAAATCGAGAGTGAGTGAACTGTTCATGATAATTTTCATTTAGTAAATTAAGGTGTCATTAGTAGGGCTGTCTTCCACAACTTCCATTCTTTTCTTTTGTCTTCCAAGAAGGGCAATTGTGGTCTAGTGTTAGGGAAGTGAGGCTGAATGGACCTGGCCGTGCAGGTTGCAACATTGTGTTGGGCAGAAAAACTGTTGCAGAATCACTTTACTTTAGCTAGATTACAAAAATTATCCACCAGGCCTGTTCGGTGTGAAAATGGATTTTCTCGAACAACCAAGCTTGAGGCGTGTCAGTACCTATGGGTCAGGTACAACCTTGATCTTCGACGCTTGTTCACCTTCTGACTTCTCTTCAATCGACTGTCGTACAAGCGTTGGTCAGACCTGCACTTAGGTTCTTCTTAGACCTAGCTGAAGAGCAACTAGAATTTTTCTTCTCTCCTCGTGAAGCAGACGTTTCTTACTCGAACCGTTGTGGTTGAGTAGAGCTATAAATAAGGATTACGGGGTGTTCGCCAAAGGATTCTCTAACAAACATGAGATATTTGCTAAGGTTACTCACCCTAACAATGGTCTTGCGCGTATTCGCCGACGGATCGATCTTTATGAAGTGGTGGTGGACGTTTCACTCACGGATGATGCTTGGTAAGTAGCAGCGGGTAATGCCTACGGATAGGGCTTTAGTGAGTAGCAGCGGAGAATGCCTACGGATAGGGCTTTGGTGAACAAAAAGACTCGAGGAATCTTTTTGGTAGAGGTGCTCCGAGAGAGGCTTGTTTTGTAGTGTGTAAAAGTTGTGTTTGATTGATTAGATACGTTCTTGAACCATATACCTTGACCCTTTTATATAGTGAACATTAGGGTTTGGTCTTACTTGCAAGCCAAGGCTAATCAAATCTTTATCCACAAGGAAAGGAATCTCCTAGATGATTATGAAAACAAATCTTCTGTATTCCTGCAAATTAATCAAACATGACCTTAAAAGGAAAAAGAATATGTACAATTACTTAGACCGCAAGAATCGGTCCAATAGGCTCGAGGAGTCAGCATTCGCCAAGAAGTATTATTTTGGCCCAAACATAGTCTCCCAGGTCTTAAAGGAGAAGTCATGCGTCTTGACTGAAAAGACCTATAGTCCTCATGCATCGTTTATGTAGTAAAAAACCACTTACAGACTTAATTGGCAAACACCAAACTCAGATGTAGGTCTTGACTCTTGTAGCTTCAACGATAATGAACAGTAGCTAGGTAGCCCATATAGCAGCACAATTAATCTCTAACATGATAATCATGTAATGAACTTGAATATCTGGACTCTGATAAGAAAATAGCCTTAAGCTTCTACTGAACACTTTGACATAAAGAAGCCCTCATGCTTAATTAAACATGATAACATGACCACATGCATTGGTCTTGATGATAATTGATAGTAATAAACTAAGAAAACTTAACCCTAAGGTAGACACAATTGCACTCTATGAAACCAACTTTAGATGAATAAGAAGGGTTTGAACCAACCACCAACTTGTTGCTTTATAACTTGACGTTGTTTTTCAACATCAAAGCCTTCAAGATGAACCAACTCCCTCAAAAAGAATTTCCAAGAAGACTAAGAAACTAACTCCAAAATAAACTTCATCAAAAAACTGATGACATTTTACTGCTCATGATGCCTACTTTAAGCACGATTTACACCATGTTTGGATGATGATTCTGATAGGTTCTTGGCTTGAGAATGTAGTACAATATATGAACTTGAAGGATTGATGAAGCGAAAGGCCAAAGAAGCCCAGGAAGATGGCACAAATGATCTCACAAAACAGCCCCAAGAAACACATTTTCTGGAAATTCAGTTTTTCTTTATTATTTGGTCGACTTGAAGAGCTTGTACCTTGAGCTTCTCAGGGTATTTTTAGATGATTCATGACTCTAAAATACTCTACAACATCTCAACTTGATGTATAAACAATAACACCAGTGATAGGCATATGTTAAGAGGAAGAAACAAGACCACCAAAACTCGTTACAGTTCAGTTTTTTCTAGAATGACTGCTTCAAGATGTCAACTTGTAGACCTCATAACTCACTCCTTAAAGCTGCAAATGACATGATTCTTTTTCCTACTTGTAGTCCAACATACTGGCTTCAAGGTAATGTACGGCGAACATGACTTCAAGCTTTGTAAGGATGCGCGAATGAGCCATGAAAATGGCCAAAATAAGCCATGAAGATTTTCTTTTTGTAGGGGCTGACTTGGTATGATTTCCATAGGTCTTTCTAGTGATTTCTAGGGAATTGAGCATCAGTAGTACATGTCCAAAGCCTTGGATGCTTGACTTGAACCTCCAAGAACCCTTGGAACTGCTTGACAAAATACCTTGAGATATCAAGTTTTTTGAGTTTTGACAACTTTTTGTTGCTGCTAATACTTTCAAAATAATAGGCCACATGTGTTGACCTTGAATTATAATTATCAACCTCAAGAATAGATTGACTAAATAAAGTGCAAAACCACAAGGATTGGTTCAAAAAGTAAATGAACATTGAAACTCCAAATGTTTCAAAATTTCAAAAATTTGCCCCAAGAATTGGCAAAATATGTATAGTGTAGCCCCCCAGTTTAATTGAATGCAACGAATGTAGTGAGAGTAGGCCGATTAAACTAATGTTGCATGCTTCCGGAATAGGCTTTTCTTATAGAACATGATGTAGAGAATCGAGTTTTATATGTAGAGTTGAAACTTACATATAGACACAATAAAACTTGTGTTGTAACTTACATATAGAGCTTCTTTGCATGATTGCACTAATTTGGCTCCGTAAATGAAAATTACAAGTCTTCTTTTGGTGATCAGACACAATAAAACTTGTGTTGTAACTGTGAACGTAGTGCCAAACAATATATAGACATGGTCTTCTTGTATTGTTCTCAACTCTGTCTTCATTCCTTCAAAAGATATATCCGAGTGTCCACTATAGTTCTTCTGGTGAATATCAAATTTTGCCTTTGTGTCAATTCAAACTCCTTGAGCTCTCTAGCAATAACTCAAAAAGTTGTTTGTAATTGTCACAGAAATATATGGTTCATAGGCTCCAGCCCCCCAATATAAACAATGATGTTGCCTTTGTACAATGACTTTTGAAACGTCTTCGCTGCTTACATATGAAACTTGAAGCCCCCTAGTATAAGAACAATCCAACCTCAGCAAAAGTCTTCGTCTCATTTTGTTGCTACTTTCTGCATATCTGATATGCATGAGGCTTCATAAATACTTGAGAAACATGAGTAGATGTCCGTCATGCCTTTAATTTCAACTTTGATGCGTCATTCCTCCAAGACATGCTATATATGCGAACATTATGTCAAAACCTCTCACATATCCAGTTACTGGATGTATAGAATTTCATCTCCTCATAATCAACTTCATATGCACGGTAACTGACAAAAGTAATGAAGAATTAAAGACCACAAAGCTTGGTCTTTGAAGTACTAGACCAATGAGATTTGGTATTATGATAACATCACAAAGCCAATGAGGTACGAGCTCTCTAAGAACACGAGATGCATGTCTTATCATGTATTAATGCCCTCCATATGAACAAAAGATTCCACTTGTGCGGATTTAGATGAAGCTACCGTGGTGTAGAAACTGAATCTTGTGAAGTTGCTCTGTATGATACCATTGGTTGAATTATAGTAATGCCCTCTTTGAATTTTTAGCCACAAGTGTTGGCTAAATTAAAACTCTGCTGGTCAATGCTTCAGATATGAGGAATTATAATTACACTTCTTCTTAACCTAACCACTTTCGACAATGGCTGTGGAGAAAACACACAGTTGTTTTCCGAACTTCTAAGAAAAAAGGCCACATATATTGGCACAGGAGAGAACATCAAACTCTTAATGATTTAACACCACAGGGATTAGCTTTATGAACACCATAGCATACTTAGATGAAGTCTTGATTTGAAATAATCTTTTCCTCTTAACCAGTTCTTCTTTTCGTCTATTTCTCTGAGTATTCTTATATATGCACATCTGAGAACCCTCAAGCTTTAAACTGATTTTTGTCCTTATGTGCACCAAGTTTTGGTGTCCGAAATAGAGTGAATAAAGGAAAGCAAAACTTGAAGCAAGTCCCCCAAGTATGTAAGTATGAATAGAGAACATTCTAGTGTGCATTCATCAAGCTATTAGTGCCTGCAAATCCGTTCGTCGTAATCACAAACACAAAATGCAGATTCTCGAGCATTCTGACCTTTTGGTACTCAAACTATCATAACTCTCTACTGGAATGTTGGAATCATGAACCGTAAACTCTGTTAGAAACTAGACATCCATACCTTTCTATCGATATACAGCTTGCTCACTAATTCGCTTGGGATCTTCTTAATTATATCTACAATGTTACTGCATAGAAGCTGCCACTGAAATTGGTTGAACTGCAACTGCTTGGTTTTGATGTTCATAATTAGGCGAAGGAGGATAGTGAATCTTGAGTGTCAAGCTCTCTAAGCATATAAAAACATGTATAAAAGGCACAAGTATACATTTGCCAACTAAACGAGACCTTCAATAACCATTCGGGCACGCATATACGCATGCTATCAATTTTCGTTCATCCTGACCTTCCTGTCTTCATACTGTAATAACCTTTTACTAAAACGTCAGAATCACAAGCCGTAAACTCCATTAGAAACTAGACATCCAGAGTTTTCTACAAATATGTAGTTTGTGGACTAGTTCTTAGTATATCATTACCAGTAATTCAGTGAAGTTGCTGCATAGTAGTACAAGTTGCTGAAAACTTGCCTTCTGACCTACCGAGACTCAAGCTGCCATAACTCCTTCTTGGATCGTTGAAATTGCAAAAATAAAAGTGTGTTGGAAAGTAGACATCTAGGGATTTTCGTGCATATGAAGTTTGCCTTCTAATTCTTCCTAAATCTTCCCAGTTTATTCCGTGAAGTTGCAACACAGAAGCTGCTGCTGCAAATTTGTTGAACTGCACTCTTGCTCCAAATCTTCTTTTATCTTGCGCTTCCTAGCAGTAGGGCAGCAATTTTTGAAACACATATACTATTTCTTGCATCTATGACCTCAGAAATAGGTCTCTTAATATAGAACAAAATTCAAATCTCTCTTAAGTAAGAACATTATCTTGCATTTCAGCAAAACAAAATCTCTTTTTTGTATTTTTTGTTTTTCAATGCAACAAAATCGAAAAGAACACAGACTAAAAAACTCAAAAGCAGAAACAAAGAAGCAGGAAACTCAGTATAATTAGTTACCCGTCGTGAGGCCACGGGGGAGGCCACCAATGCTCCACTCCAAGCCTTGACGTCTTGATATTTGCAGCACGGGACTCCCTTCTGCGAGATACTCCAAGCATTGAACAAAGATGTTTGGTGTCATCTACTTGAAAACTCTGAAGTGGCTGCTCATAGGGTCTGCTGCATAGCCCCTCATGCGTCTTTATTTTTGTTTGACAAAGCATGATCCTCAATTGCACTTCGGAGATGGCGTTGTGTAGAGATTAGCATTGTCACCTAGTACCATATCACAATGCACGATGTATGCAAATGCAGTCATATATTGGTTTTCACAAAGAACCACTTGCTGGTTCATATTCTCAGTAAGAGACTCCAAGTAATTGAACTCTTCTATTTTAGACTTGTTGATTTTGGATTCAAGAGTCAACTTGTAGTCATCATCGTATTCGTCGTAGGTTGACTCTATATCAAAATAATAATTACCATATATTGGTGACTTAACTTCTGTCTCAGACAATGATATATTCCTACTATAAACATCATTGAGGACCATCTGTAAGGCTTGACATGTGGCCATATATACAATATCATGCGCGAACGGAAGGACTTCGTCTTTGGAGCAGCTTTGTTGGTCGCCGACTTCATTGCTGTGCTCCTCATGATATTCACTACAAATTGGCAAATCACTACGAATAGAGCTTTGGTGAGTAGCAGCAGGGAATGACTACGGATAGGCTTTTGGTGGACAAAAAGACTCGAGAAATCTTTTTGGTAGAGGTTCTCCGAGATAGGCTTGTTTTGCAGTGTGCAAAAGTTGTGTTTGATTGATTGGAGATGTTCTTAAACCATATTCCTTGACCTCTTTATATAGTGAACATTAGGGTCTGGTCTTACTTGTAAGCCAAGGCTAATCAAATCTTTATCCACAAGGAAATGGATCTCCCAGATGATTATGAAAACAAATCTTCTATATTCCTGTAAATTAGCCAAGCATGACCTTAAAAGGAAAAAGATTATGTACAATTACTTAGACCGTAAGACTCGGTTCAATGGTCTCGAGAAGTCAGCATTCGTCAAGAAATATTATTTTGACCCAAACAAGGCTATTATCAGAATCAGATAGTGCTGTGAAATATAAGCAGACCCTCCTTTTCGATGTTCCTTCCTCTGCTCGTCTTACTGTAAAACTTTGTATCAGTCATTCATGTTTCCAAGGCTCAACAACGCCATCACTCTACCTCCTAATTGTATAAGGTTTTTTTTGGGGGGAGGTATATAATCCTTTTCTTTTGCAGCAAGACATCTTCTTGCATGAGAACAAGGACGAAGAGAAACTTTTCCTAATAAAGAAAGGAAAGGCTCCTAAACATTCTGTAATCTGTACGTATTTAATGACTCCTAAGCCAAGATAAATAACAATCTAAAAGTCTCTCGATCTTGGCTACGTTCCGTCTTCCATCTCAAATAATCTCTAAATTTGTCCGCATATATTGTTTCTCAAAGATCGTTTCAGCTTCAATCTCAATGACGACAAGAGAGGATTACCGCAGGAAGTTACTGTCACATAAGGTACTGGAAGCAAATGTAAAGCAAGCAAGAGATCAACTGAGGTCTGCAAAGAAGGAATATCAGAAAACTGAAGATGATTTGAACTCCTTACAAAGTGTAGGACAGATTGTTGGGGAAGTTCTGTCGCAGCTCGACGATAATGGGCGCCGTGTGTTGGTGAAGGCAAGTAGCGGCCCTCGGTATGTAGTAGGCTGCCGCACTAAAATCCCCAGAGAAAAACTTACATCGGGCACTCGTGTAGTTTTGGACATGACTACTTTGACTATCATGAGGCCTCTTCCAAGACAAGTTGATCCAGTTGTGTATAACATGCTTCAAGAAGATCCAGGCAATGTCAGCTACTCTTCTGTGGGAGGCCTATCTGATCAGATACGTGATCTTAGGGAATCTATAGAGCTGCCTTTGATGAATCCTGAACTCTTTCTTAGAGTGGGGATCGAACCTCCAAAGGGTGTTCTTCTCTATGGACCTCCAGGAACAGGAAAGACATTGCTGGCTAGAGCCATTGCCAGCAATATAGATGCCAACTTTCTAAAGGTTGTGTCAAGCGCCATTGTCGATAAGTACATTGGTGAGAGTGCGAGGATGATAAGGGAGATGTTCAACTACGCTCGTGATCACCAGCCTTGTATCATATTTATGGACGAGATAGATGCTATTGGTGGAGCGCGTTTGAGTGCGGGGACTAGTTCAGACAGAGAAGTGCAGAGAACACTGATGGAATTGCTTAACCAGCTAGACGGATTCGACCAGCTTGGCAAGGTGAAGATAATCATGGCGACAAATAGACCAGATACTTTAGATGCTGCACTCCTCCGCCCTGGGCGTCTAGACCGAAAGATAGAGATTCCATTGCCAAATGAGCAGTCGAGAATGGAGATTCTCAAAATCCATGCTGCTGGGATAGCCAAACAGGGGAAGTTGATTATGAGGCCATTGTGAAGCTTGCTGAGGGATTTAATGGGGCTGATCTAAGGAACATATGTACTGAAGCTGGCATGTTTGCCATACGTACTGAACGGGATTATGTTGTTCAAGAAGATTTCATGAAGGCTGTCAGAAAACTCAACGATGCCAAGAAGCTCGAGTCCAGGGCTGACTACAACTTTGGGAAAGATACGTGATGCTAGCTGTTCGATGGGGAGTCACATATGATCGATCGGTCTCGTTCAAATGGACCATAACTGACCAAATAAAGATTGGTGCACAGATTGGTCAGTTACCTTCTGATTTATATTTTAAGGCTTAAAATTAGTGCACAAATCGAGATAGAACAAATCTTAACCCTACGATACAGAACAGAAGGTAAATGACCAATCAGTTAGGGTCTATTTGAACATCCCTATACTATACTAGCTAGGCACACCATGTATTGTACTAATCTGAGAATGATTTGATTTGTTATCTTATTATTGTGATTGTAACATAACTTTTGTTACTTATGTACTTTGGTTCAAAAAAATGCGTCCTTCCTCTCTAAACCCTAGCCGTCTTGGCATAGGGAAGGAATTAAGGATACCATCTCCGGCCTCCTCTTTACCATGGTGGCCTTTATCGGCCTTCCCTCTATCATGGAGACAATCTCTGTCCTCCTCTTTACCATGGTGGCATTTGTCGGTTTTCCCTCTATCATGGAGACCATCTCCGGCCTCCCGACTATCTTTTCTATCTCAGTTATGGGATCCTTTGTCAACTCAATCGCATCAGTCGATGTGGCAATCGACAAAAATCACTCTTGCAGCAGAGACCCCTCTTGAAAACTTTCAACGCAGATCTGGCCTGAGGTTGTAGGACGGCGAGGTGGTGTGTCAATGGCTTTTAGGGAATGATGGATCTGGTCGAATCCGACCTAGTAGAGCGAGGCTCAAAAATGCTCCACCATGGCCGGAGTTGCATCTGAAATTCCCATTGAAGCAACGAGTTTTGTTGTTGGATTTGTTGGGGATCAATGAATTCAAAATGAACCTGGATCCACATATGAGGATCAAGGGGATTTGGGGTTGTTCATCTCTTAGTCTTAGTATTGGAGGACATGCAGTGGTGAGGACTCCGTTCGGGACAGGGAGGGATGCTGACTATAGATCCGGACGGCGGACTCAGTTGGATCTGGTGCCCACAACAATTTCGATTCCCATACCTAATTTGAGGCCTAGCCCAATTTGGGCGCTCAAATGGATGAACCCTAATTTTTTAGGGATTCGTATTTGGGATCCAGGAGATACAAATTGTACTACTGAATTATCTGTAGTAGTACCAAAGGATGATTCAAGACATTCTGCGAAGTATAAAGTGAAGAAGAGCAACACGGGACATTGCACATTAGATACTACCAAAACTTCTTGTCTGTTTATAGATTACAGCGGACGGGTCCATCGTGTATACTCTGAAACTGTGATAGCAGTTTATTTTCTCAAAATTCAGGAACAATCCAAGAATGTTATCTGAATTCGTTTCTGGATTCATTTCAAAACTCTGATGGCACACCATACAGACTACTTAGTTGTGTTTAAAAAAGCTTGTCACCAAGCTATCTCTTGTAATCGAGCTATTTTAAGTATTTCTTTCTATTTGTAATAAAATCAACAATATTTTCTTTCACAAAAAATATACTTTGGTTCAAATAAAAAACAACAACGCAAATTAATATATTTAAACACGTACAGTTTCAATCATTCATATCATCTATTCTTATTCTTAGTTCACTACATAGATATGTGCTGATGTATTGAAGATTTTTAGTTCAAAGCGTGCTACCATTTATGCCGAGTATATAACACAAATTTCTCTTCAAAGCATGCAATCATCTATGCTGAGTATAGAACACAAATTTCTTTTTACCTGTACGACGATAAATGTTGATTATAATTCTAACATGTACATTAATTTTAGTTGATGAATCTCTCTTATTAAGGAATATATGTAATGACTCTTTCTTATTAAGGTATGAACTATTATAATCATTCACAGCTTCATACGATGAATACTGTAAAATGAAATATGTAATGCTCCTGTAACACCTTAGAAGTGAAATAAATCTTCAATTAAAATAATATCCATCTTTAGGGACACAATTAAGTTAATTTTCTGAGAGATGTCTCTCTCCCTAGCTCTGCTAGCTAGGGTTTTACTTGGCGGCGGCAGCAGTCAACAAAACTCAGCGACGGATGGCGCTATCGTTTGCTGGTTGAGACTGATCTTAGAGGACGAGGTCTGGCAGGCCGTGAAGCCATGTTTGATGGGGAAATCAGGTCAGAAATTGAGTTCTTCAGTTGGCGGGCTAATTTTGTTGACAAAGATGGACGGGACTGGGATCAAGCAGAGGAAGAGTCCAGGAAGCATTGGGTGAGGTTTGGTGCGATTGGAGATGGCGACAATGCATCATGTTTGTATTCTCTGCGATGATGGAATGGGTAGGTGCAGTTATGGTGGGTTTCAGTGGTGGTATGGCATGGTGATGTTGGCCCAAATTCGAGTACTCACAGAGATGAGGTTCGGTTGGGGCGGTGGTGACCACGGTCGGCGTCGGATCTATGACCCGCCGATCGGTGTGTGTGGGTTCATTCCGTGTGTATGATGATGGAAGTCGACCAGGGTTTTGGGATTGGCGACGGCAAAATGACTGGCTGGGAAATGGCGGGGCCGGTTGTTTGGTGGCGGCTGCTTCACGTGGTCCTAGTTGGGCCTGGTCTCATTTTAGTGAGTTTTGGGCTTACTAGTGGTTACAATGTTGGATTTCAAACCATGGTTGTGGTCTCAATCTACCAGAATTTTAATTTCTGGTTGGTCCAGGCAACTAGGTTTCGTGTTGCTCTTGATCCAAATCTTTTGACATTTTGATCAAAAAAATCTTCAATTAAAATAATAACCATAGCACCGACGTTTCAATAATTATAGTTTCGATCAAACACCAAATCCAACTCCCTCGGTTCTCTGTCTCACTGCAAGCTCACTTCTAGAACCCAACTCTCCCTCTGATCAAAATCGACCCAGATCCGAATACCCATCTCCTCAAGCAGGGTCTCGGCAAGTACCAGATGGTGATCCTCACAGAATGAAGAGGTTCAGTAAAACCCTGAACGGTGATGATCCGTCGAGCCATTTCGATTCGGGTACCCGTAATGGTCTGAGAGACCCGGATAGGAACGCCGGGTTGAGCCCAATGAGGGTGATGGGGATCTTTATAGCTTGCTTGATTCTTTTCTCGGTGCTCTTCTCAGTCAATGTGGTTCTCAGAGACCCGCCTTCTGATGCTGCTCTTCATGAAGCTTCAAAGGCTGCACTTCTTGAAGTTGAACCCAGAAAAAGTAGTGACTTTACTCTTGATTCTATAGTGTTGCTTTATCTTTATGATTTCTGCTCCAAGTTTTGATCTTTGTTTGATTGGGTTTCAGGGTTTAGTAAAGTTTAGTTTTTTATTTGTGTGTTATACTTGAAGCGTTTGCATGAGCTGCATTATAGTTCTTGATTTATTGAACTGATTTTGAGAGGAAGTTGAATTTGGACTTACTTGAACTTTCTCTACTACTTGGATTCCTTCTCATTGTGAGAAATGAGAAGGAATTTTGCTCATGCTATGTGTATTTTTTTTGACTTGCCAATTTGTTGTTCGGTTGGTTGGTTGCTATGTTATCATGCTGAAGAATTGGCAAAAGAAGGGCGTAAATATCTAGATTTTGTAATGATGCATGTTTCCGTTTTCCTGATTTTGATTAACAAACTTCATCATTTTCTACATTCTTTCTGTTTGTTTGTAGTGTTGTGACTTTTTTGTCTTTTTCTTTCAAATGCTTATTTTGCCTCTTTCATAGGTTGATGATATTGTAAGTAATCCAATTGAAGATCATGATCTGTTTACGCATGAGGTACTTGATAAAGCTGTTTATAAATCTTTTTTTGTTTCGCAATTTGTAGGTTCAGAAGATCAATTTTCTGATCCTGTGGAGGTACCAAAGGATAAGATGCTAGGAGGCCTTCTTGCTGCTGGATTTGATGAAGGATCTTGTGTCAGCAGGTATCAGTCAGCTTCTTACCGTAAAGAAATGCCACACAAACCTTCTTCTTACCTTTTATCCAAGTTAAGGAGTTATGAAGCTATGCATAAGCGCTGCGGACCTAATACTGAATCCTACAACAAAGCAGTGCAACAACTCAAGTCTGGTCGTCGGGCGACCTCCTTGGATTGTAACTATGTGGTATGGATTTCTTATAGTGGATTAGGGAATAGAATACTTACACTAGCTTCAGCATTTCTTTATGCTCTCCTGACAAACCGGGTACTACTAGTGGATCCTGGAGTGGACATGGTTGATCTATTCTGTGAACCATTTCCAGAAGCCTCGTGGTTCCTCCCCATGGATTTCCCCCTAAAAACCAAGTTTGACAGCTTTGATCAGAAGTCTCCAGATTGTTATGGGGAAATGGTGAGGAAGAGCAACCTCACAAATAGCGAGCAGTCACCGCTGTCATCTTTTGTGTATCTCCATCTTTCCCATGATTATAATGATCAAGATAAGCTTTTCTTCTGCAATCAAGATCAAGATTTTCTTGAAAAGATACCATGGTTGAGCATGAGGACAGATAACTATTTTGTCCCATCACTTTTCTTGATCCCATCTTTTGAGCAAGAACTCAATAGTCTCTTTCCAAGGAAAGAAACAGTGTTCCATTTCTTGGGTCAGTACCTGTTCCATCCCACGAATGTGGTATGGGGACTTATTACTAGATACTATGAGGCATATTTAGCCAAGGCAGATGAAAGAATAGGCATCCAGATCAGAGTCTTTGATACCGGGACTGGTCCATTTCAACATGTGTTTGATCAGATCGTATCCTGTGCATTGAAGGAGAATCTGTTACCAGAAACCAACTGGCAGGACCTCACAGTCCGTTCTTCAGGAGCTCCAAAGTCTAAAGCTGTGCTAATGACTTCTTTAAGCTCCGGATACTTTGAGAAGCTAAGGGACATGTATTGGGAGCATCCTACTGTGACAGGAGAGATAATTGGTATTTATCAGCCTAGTCATGAGGAGTATCAACAAACTGAGAAGCATACGCACAACCGGAAGGCATTGGCTGAAATGTATTTGCTGAGCTTAACGGATGTGTTGATCACAAGTTCATGGTCAACTTTTGGTTATGTGGCACAGAGTCTAGGTGGGCTGACTCCATGGATACTCTACAAACCAGAGAATAGGACGGCCCCTGATCCTGCTTGTAAGCGAGCAATGTCAATGGAGCCATGCTTTCACGCACCTCCCTTCTACGATTGCAAGGCCAAAACAGGAGTTGACACAGGTGAACTAGTTCCTCATGTGAGGCATTGTGAGGATATGAGTTGGGGTCTTAAATTGATTGACCCATCTGATGAGTTGTAGCTATCAAGTCTCTCTGTTGTTATAGTATGATGATTTTTTTACAGTTTGATCATAAAACTAGTGCAGTTTTTAGGCCAGAGATGTCAGATTAGCTAGTTCTTTGAGCAACAAGGTTAAAATTTTGATGGGCAACTTCAGAAGCTGCCTTTGAGTTTCTTTGGTTATTTTAGACTTCCTGAGAAGAGTGAAAATAAACAAGGGTCTCTTTCATAACAGTTTTTTTTGGACGAAAAATGAACTAATTCATTAATTGAGTGGCTAGCCCAATTACAGTTCCCGCAAAAGCGAGGCCGAAAACTACTACAAATAAAGAGCATATGTCTCTAGCTCGATCATACAGGAAAGAGTAAGAGGAGACAAATAGCTCGTTAGTCTATGAGTCAAAGACCATACAAACGAAATAGAAAATACAATAATACCACCTAATCTACCACACCCATCCCTCAAGCTAACATCGTCATCGTCGCTAGCAGCCGTGAGATAATGAAGAGAGCTAAATCAGAGCATTGATGCCCGAGTAACTTATGTCAATCAAATGCCAAAACACAAATCATATAGAAAATCACAACCCAGAGGAATAACTTCTTCAAAACAACACCACATAAACCACTATTGACACCCAAGTCATAAGAGAAAAGAGGTTGACGAGAGAGGACAAAAAACCGTATCCAAGAGCCAAATCCAACGAAAATGAGGTGTTAAACCCACGCGTGAGCACCATAATCTAATAAGTGCGAAATTGAACTTTAGAAGTGCAGCCACACAAACTCACATAAAGGGATACAATGGTAGTTTATGTGTTGTTTTGGTGTTGAAAGACCAATAACCTGTGAAAATTTGGACTTGATTGACACCGGTTTGAGAAACATAGTCCTCCCCTGCTGGACCAAGCCAGAAAAATCCACAAAAGGAACCTACACAACAACGTGAGAACATACACCATAACAGTTACAGAGATGTACTGCATACTTTCCAGAACGTGTGACACAGTTTCTTGCAAGTTGAAATCTTTTTCAACTAACTGGAACTTAAAAAGTGAAAATGTACAAAGAAACTTGGGCATTCCTTTACAGAACCAGTCTGAATCCAAAATCCTTTTTTAAGTACATACATAGTGAACTGTTCTGTCAAAGTTAAATAAGGAACATCCGGTGCTTGTTCATGCCTTAATAAATCAAATCAGTGATCTCTGTCAGCATCTTTAAATACTTTCGTAAGGGATTAGTGAGCATTGCTCTTTTCTTTTCTTCGAACTCCAAAAGGCCAGCAGCATTTATACTGATTGGTGTCCGAGCCTGATAGTGGCATTTCATAAGAATCTCTGGGTTCCAGATCAGTAATGGAAGGAGGTAGGTCTTGAGTAGATGCTGCTCCAGTGTGGTCTCTCCTCCTATCTACTTTTATCCTATAAGATAAAGAGTAATGAACAATGTGAAACAGGTTGGCCGTGTAATCTAGGTTGCAGAAACTGTGAAATACACACACTGCTAGTAGACATGGAAAGACAGGTAACTTGTGTAATAAACTTGAAGTAAGTTGATGACCTAAAACGGAAGAAAACATTAGCATAGCTAATAACTTATTACCTTGAAATTTGGTTTATTCGACAATGGAGCTGCTTGACTTCTTCGAATCCAGATGTTACCAAAAGACATAAGTGCTGCCAGAAGGAAGATAGGACCAATTCTAGGATCTTCCATACATCGTATATTCCACGATAAATAATAATTACATTCAATCCAAGAGGATTGTTAAAACTAAAAAGTAAAGCACAGGAGCATATTGGAGAGACACAATCAACTGAAATGCCGTACAAATTCCTGTTAACATTAACATACCCAAATGTTTCAGTAATAGGAAAACTACAAATTTTTCGACTTGTATGAGGCTGTGGGTGATTCAAACACCTCAAAACTCTGTGCCCCATTTTTCTAGTGAAGGGATCTAGTGAGACTAATTAATTATCAACTATGATGCAAAACGAAATCATTGAAGCTTTTGGTTAATTTCTTAGGTGAGGATAAATTTAACCAGCAATCAACTTCAAAAAGAAGAACGCAACAAAAAGGAATCATACGAACAATGCAGAACTTATACACCTGATCGTACCTTATGAAGACTAACTTTTGCTAGACCTTCTCCGCCAGAAATAGAACAGATTCAATTCAGATTGAATTCATTTTGAGGTATGTTAATTGGTTATAGACAAGAAGCACATGATACCAAGGAAAAAGAAAAGTAAACTGATAAGATGTTAATTGGAGAAGAACAGAAAACTCTCGCTAGGATTACCAATGACTCCTTTGAGGAGTAAAGAATACGAGGTAAACCAAGTATGGTTGTTGCAAACCAATCCGTAATTGAATCAATAGAGGGGACTCCTTCGTAATTGAATCAAGTACCTATTATAAAGATTCATATACCATCACATAACTAATCAAAAGGAATCTCCCATTAAATAACTAAAAAAAGTAGTTAAGGAATCTGCACGGGATCAGGTTTGTTTACCCAAGTCAGAGGCGGAGGCAGTAAGGGGCTCAATGTGTATCTGGCCTTACTGATTATTACATACTAAAACTTAGTAGATAAATACTGCATGAGTGCAACACGGATCAAATCACAAAAAATACTTATATATATGTATATTATATTATATGTAATGAAACTGAAAGTGGCTATATATTTAGACCATAATGCATTTCAATTTTAATTTCACCTATTAGAATTATTTTAATTGTAAAAATATAATTTTTTTACTCTTTTTTCATATGCCTTTTTAGTAATAGAATATGATGTCCACTATAATTTTTTTTTAAAAAAAATATTTCAAACACACACTTGCGAGTATATGTGTAGCAAGATTATTTCTTGCTATGGATATTGTAATGACTCGATTAAGCAATCGGATGAGTGACTATTTTATGAATAATTGTTTGATTCATATATCGATAATGATTTTTATTATTATTATTATTATTATTATTATTATACTCAATGAGATTATTATGCAACAATTTAAACTCTCGTCAAGAACAATTATCATTGAAATATATATAAATTATTTTTAATTATTATTATTATTTGCCCCACTAACTTAAAATTTCTGGCTCCGTCACTGACCCAAGTCATTGGGCGGACTTGGTGTTAGACTTATTTCTTTTTTTTAATAAGGCATCCCTTACCAAGTTAGCTTGGAAAGTGTTGACTAGAAATGATAATTGGTGGGCAACTATTGTAAGGAAAAATATTTGAGAATGAATTCCTTTTTTGATATGAAGAAAAAGAATAGCCATTCTTTGGCTTGGAAAGGGATTCTAGATGCTAGAGATATTATCCTAGCAGGTATGAGGTAGATCGTTGGTAACGGTAAGGATATAAAATTCTGGTTTTTTAATTGGGTTTTTGATTTTCTGTTATTAAATCTTGTTGATAAAAATAAAAGACACTCTGTGAACATGGATGATTCAGTTGCAGACTATATTATTAATGGAAATTGAGATGTTGCTAAGCTTTCCCAGTTTCTTGATGATGCCACTATTAAGTCCATTTGTTCAATTAATTTTCTGAGTTGTGAAATTGATCGAGGATGAATTTGTTTGAGTCCTTCTGCTAAAAGAAAGTTTACTATAAAATCTGTCACTTGGATGCATTGCTTCTGTGCATCCAAAAGCAAGCATTTTGAATAGGATGTGGAAGTTGAATATCCCTCCAAAAGTCAAGGTTTTTGCCTGATTTTTAATCAGGAACAGACTAAAAACAAGAAGTCGTTTAGCTAGATTTATGAATGGTTTAGTTTTTGTGTGTCCTCTTTGAAATGGGGGGTGGGCGGGTTTGCCCCTCTTTTGTTGATGTATGGAACTTGGCTGGGTCTATTCCTGCTCTAGCTAATTTTCAGAACTTTGACAATTGGCTTTTGCACATTTTCTCTAATGAATCTTCTAATACTATTAAGAACTGCATGATCATTTGTTGGCAGATTTGAAATGCTCGAAACAATGTCATTTTCTGATCTGTTAACTTTGCTCTTGTGAATATTGTTCACGCCTCTACAGCGGTAAGCGCTTCTTACAAAACTTTCAATCTTACCCTTATTAGAAGTCCAAGAACCTATCCAGACCTGATTAAGTGTCATCTTCCTATTGGGGTGGTTAAGCTTAATTTTGATGGTTATGTTGTCCCAATCGTGGAACTGCTGCTGGATTTGTTATCAGGGGCCACAATAGCATCCTTCTTATCGCTGGTGCTAGAAGTCTTGGTAATGCTTCTGTTCCTGTTACTGAATCTGCTACCCTCAAGGATGGGTTACATAATGCTTTGCGTTTCAATCATCTAGATCTTCTGGTAAAAGGTGATGTTGCGCTTATTATAGATTGTGTGCATGGGAAAAGTGACTTTCCTTGGAGGCATTAGATCAGTTATCAGAGAGATCTATCACATGGCAGAGAGATTTTATAGCATTTCTTTTGCTCACATTCTCAGAGAGGCCAACTTCTTAGTTGATGTTGTAGCTTCGTGCGGTCATCGTCTTCCTTCACCGAAGTTATGGTTGAATACGCTTCGAAGCGTGTGTTTTCCTGTTTTTCATTTAGACACACTTATATAACTTTTGTTGCCCAAGAGACTGCTCTGTAATTTATTTTTTCTCCTAAAAAAAGTATAAAAAAGTATGAGACATTGAGTTTTTCAATACTATATGTGCAGAGAAATGACCTTATATCTTATTATATTCTCACCTAATAAGGCACTTGGTACTTTTACATCCCTAGAAAAAAGCGACAAAAGAAGGAAGACTTGGAAAATAAAATTATGTAGTTAGAAATCAACAGAAAATCTAATGATTTCAATAGGAACAGTTACCCCAAATTTACAATGTAGACTAGCATTTGAAGCCCTTATGCTGGCACCAGTTAACATGCTATTAGCTCTAAGACGAACATTATTGTTCACTGAAACATGATATTATATGATGGGAAGCGAAAAAGTATTCTTATAACCTGTGGAATACCAAGAACCAATACAACAAATACATGATGCATATATATTAGCATCTAACGCAACAGGAAATACAGGGAGCTAACCAACGTTAAATCCTACCAGAGATGGAGTGTTAACCAGCGTTAAACTCTTTGGTAGAAGTTTAAAATTTACCAGAAAATAAGAGAAAAACTCTTGATTATAATAATTTGATTGTAATAATTTGATTGAGTAATAAGAATGTATCTCTAATACAACATAGAGGGTGTCTTTAGATAGGCTTCAATTTTAGACTTAATCATATTTAGAATGAAACTTGGAAATAACAAAACCTATTAGAACTAGAAATCCTAAAATAATATCAAATCCTGAATCTGTCTTTTGTTTGAAAATCTCGATATATCCAAAAAAGTAATTTATGATTAATTTCATCATTAAAAAGCCTATTTGAATACCGATTTCTGATATTCAAATCATTCTTCTTAATGTAACGACGTTTCTTTCTTTTCGAAATTCTTTACTGATTTTGGCTAGAATCTCGTCCTGCATCAGCCTCCTTCACTTGGAAAGAACTCGCCATCGAGTTCATCTTGAAAAATAGACTACAGTTTGTAGACAAAATCGTTAATGACTTGGACAATAGAACCTGTGGATTATTGGCATGATCTTCTGCATACTCTGACGACACAATCATGAACTCCATACCAAAGATGAGTTTATCATAGTCAACTTTGTCAGATTCTTTTGGGCACTCCAAATTGTATTCTTTAATGTCATCAGGATCCAAATTATTTACTTGAGGTTGCAAGTTTTCTTCAACCATGTCAACACATGCAATTTGTTCTATAACCTGTTCTTGGATGATTTCGTGTGGAGCTTCTTCCGTTAGAATTTCAAGAATAGTTTCAGGCATAGCTTCTTCAGTCAGAATTTCATGGATAATTTCTGGTGTAGCCTTTTCTGTTGGAAATTCATGTACAATTTCTGGTAAAGCTACTTCAATTGGAAATTCTTTTGGCTTTTCTTTAGTTAAAGCATTACTCTGAACGGGCTAAGCAAATTGTATAGCTGTTAATTTTCTCGCTTCCACCTTCGGATGTTACTTCTTGATAGAAAAATCTCTAGGTAGAAATTTTTCTCTAAGAAGACCTTTCATCTTCTTCCAAGTTCGAATAGACTCTTTACATTGGAATTAATTTTCTGACTCTTTTCAAATCATCCCACCAATCATCAGCAATGCTCTTAAGTCTTGAAGAAACAACCTTTGCTTGCTTGTCTTCTGGAACTTTCATGATCTCAAAGAATTTATTCACCTCATCCAACTAATCTAGAAAATTGTCTGGATGCATGTAGCCAGATAAATAGGGAATTTATGTTCAAGATAAGAAATTTTGATTATCAAAGTGATATTGCCCCATGAATTCTCTTCCTCTATCTCTCTCGCAGCTATTGTTGTTTGTTAGAAATCCTCCAATCTGAGCTTGATAGTGTCAGTTATCTGAGAGAACAGGTAATCTAAATCTGCTCTAATAACTGGTTCATAGGCCATGGATAATTAAGTAGATAAAAGAGACGGGAGAGACCCGCTCTGATACCAACTTGAACTGGGACAAACGTGGAACGTGGATTATCATTGTACAAATATTGTCCCAACTTAACGACCTTTCAGGTGTTGAGTTTTAAATACAAAAGACCTCAGTACAATTGGATATGATTCATCCACTTATAAGTTATATTTTATTTGTACCTTTTCTGATGTGAGATATTTTCTCTCCAATACTCCCCCTCACGTACAACATAACTTTTTTAGGTCTGCACGTGTAATTTGATTTGGTCCAATTCCCACATCAGAAATCGGTAATTTGATTCAAAATATGATTTGGTCCAATTTTCATTTCGAAAATTAGGATATGCGGTCTAAAGCCTACTACGAGCACTTGGTATGATATGAAGACAAAGGCTTTTCGATGAACCTAAATTTGGACTCATTATGTTGAGAGACTCTCTCGTTATGATGAGAGAAGTAATTGAATAGAGACCCACTCTGATACCAACTTGACGCAACGGAAAATTCGGGGGGCTAACTAGCGTTAAGACTTACAAAAGATGGAGAGTTAAACAGCGTTAAACTTCTTGGTAGAGAAGTCTGGAATTTACCAGAAAATAAGAGAAAAACTCTTATTTGTAATAATTTGATTGAATAATAATAATGTCTCTCTAATACAACATAGATGATGTCTTTATATAGACTTCAATTCTAGACTTAATCATATTTAGAATAGAACTTGAAAATAACAAAACCTATTAGAACTAGAAATTCAAAAATAATATCAAATCCTGAATCGGTTTTTTGCTTGAGAATCTAGATATATTCAAAAGAATAATTTATGATTAATTTCATCATTAAGAAGCCTATTTGAATACCGATTTCCGATATTCAAATCATTCTTCTTAATGTAACCACGTTTCTTTCTTTTCAAGATTCTTTACTGATTTTAGCTAGAATCTCGTGTTTCATCAGCATCACTCTTAACCAAAAGCCAATTAGCGTCTCCTATTTTATTTGTAAGCACTAAATTCATCTATTTTAACTATTTGAATGTCTCAACTTTAAAGAGTTTTCACTACAGATTGAAGATGCCCAGGAGCAGCACTCAAATGAAACAACGCTTTGTTCAACAACTGGAGTAACAAGCCACCTACCATTCCTGAAGAAAGGTTGTCCGGTTGGTTTACTCTCAGCAAG
Organism: Comarum palustre; assembly: GCA_951800085.1. Taxonomy (NCBI): domain Eukaryota; kingdom Viridiplantae; phylum Streptophyta; class Magnoliopsida; order Rosales; family Rosaceae; genus Comarum; species Comarum palustre. The sequence goes on along the minus strand of OX637580.1, from coordinate 19,646,440 downwards.
ATATGTTGCTAGCTGAATCTTTTCGAGATCTATCTGAGCAGTTTTTGCCACACCATCCAAGAAACCAGCTGAGATAGAATGAGGAAAGAAAAAACGATCAATATACATCTATCAATGTGTGTGCATATATTGTATATAAATGTGTTTATTGAGAGAGAGATAGTTTATTTGTGTTTTTAAGAGATCATTTCAGGCTTAACAAACACAAACACGCGCACACACACAATGTGGTGCTTCAAAATGGAAACATACCAATTCTTTCCCAGGCCTGAGAAAACTGATCACAGCTTTTGCTCCCAAATGAGCACAACTGATTCAAATTGTAAGGAAATTCAATCAAGACAACAACATCAACCGATTATAATTCTCATTACATTCAGAATAAGTTACCTTACCTTAATTAGGCAGGGCTTGTTTTCCTGCACACGGTCTGGAAATCCCAAGTGCTAAGGACCGGGAGGTTATGATCTTCAGAATCTACTACAAAGAAAAAGAAAGAATTGTATAACAAATCATTTTAATTGAACGTGAACTGAAAGAGTGATAGCTAATACTAAAAACAGTTTCAACATGATTAACAATGTAAATCTGTAACTGACCTGAAACAGTAGACTCTAGTAAAGGAAGGTTTATACGTGGAAAGCTTTCTCCAGCATATTGGTTTTTGAGCTTCTCAATTGCATCCTATCATCAGAAATAATACAGTGAACGCCTGGCAGATGCTTATACTACTAGCTAAATATGTCAGTCAATTTTTGATGTCGATAAGGCCGCGAATGAAGGAAAAAAGTCACTATTTGCTCCTCAAAGCCAAAATTGTCATAGTTTCTTTTCCATGATGGATTTGTCAGCAGCTCTATCGAATCTGCAAATCATGTCCCAATACCATAGTTACAGAGAATAAGCCAAATACTACCTAAAAACAACATATTCAAAAATCATAGATAAAATTAAATTACACACAGATAAATATTTCCTTGTTCTCTAGCTCTTTATAGCGCCGTTTCTCTAGCTCTTTATAGCACCGTTTCTACTCGTATCAGTATCTGGTAGAGGAATGTACCTAGAAATCTAATAGTACAAAACTACCTAATTCAATTGCATCCTATTACGACATTATCACATTCTTGATCGATTCGGCTGGATACAGTTTTCGATCTCATAACATTACAATTCCTAAGGCGAAACCGAAAATCAACTGACCTTTATAAACACTAGAGAATCAGGAGCTTGCGCTTCAGAAACCCTAAAATAACAGTACGTCGTGCTTATGTCAGCAACTAAAATCACATCGGAATTCATACATGAACAGGTTTTCAAACTCCAAAATACACTGCAAATTATCAAAGCTAAATAACAAACGATACAAATTGTAACGACATGGCGTATGGAAGAGAGAGAGTTACCACGTCGAAGAAACGTTGTCGTATACCTCCCTCACTTCTTCGATGGAGCTCTGTCTCCTCAGACCAAGAACTTCACAATTCAAGCAAATTGAGAGTGAGAAAGAGATAGAAATTCACAGAGAACGAGGGAGAGTTGCCGTCGTAGTGAGAAGGAGGGAGAGCTGGAAATACATGGCGGCGAGGAACAGAACCAGAGGCAGGGAGTAGGCTCTGATCGCCGATGTCATTGACGAGCTCTTCGCCGTCGCCGTCTCGGTCGATTTCCGCTTCGCCTTCGCCGTTGCGGGAGCAGCCGGGATTTCCATGATGCTCAATCGCCGGTGAGCGAGTGAGAGTGAGAGAACGAGAGAGGCAGGAGTAATGAGCGTTAAGCTCAAAGGTGAAAACGACGGGACCTGGCGATAATTTTCTATTACGGTGTGTAAAATACACAATGGCCTCGTTTGGTTCAAACATAGGAAAGTAGTTCATTCCCCATTTTCTTGGGAACTTCCTCTCTCTCTGAATGACGGATCTGAATTTCCCGACCAACTTCTTTTGCTGGTCATAGGGACCACCTGTAAAAACATGCCACGTGTTTTACAACATAACCAGAGTTAAGAGGGAGTTGATGTTCCTATATCGAGGTCCATGGTGCTCTGTCATTCCCATATGAAGGCAGTGGAGGACTGGAGGCATCAAAGACCAATATTTCTCATCCAGCATGGGACTTACCAGAACTCATCAGAAAAACGAGAACCCTACTAATAAATACTGATTGCTCTCTCCCATTTCCTCTCCCTTCGTTTTCTCTCATCACCAGAACAACAACATTGCGCCGCTCAACGTCAAAAGCAACTCACCGGATCTTCACAAATGCACACCATCAATCTCATTTGTTCGGCAAAAACCCAAATCGGGTCAAAAAGAGGTATGTAGTAGTTCACATGATAGAGCTCCACCCACCACCAGCACCCCCTATTCTCCAACTTCGACCTCCAACTTCGAACTGGTCGTCGAGCTCCGCAACGACACCGGAGTCGCCGCCATGGGACCTCTACCTAGTCGGCCTCACCTACCTTGTCAAAAAGTCCAGAAAAGGTTAATTGAGAGACTTGCTGGGTTTTTAAGTCCGATTAGGACGATGGGTTGTTTGAGAGTGTATTTTATTGATCAGTCCAATTCACCAGGTCTATTACCTAACATTTGGTCGATATCCATTAGATCTAACTTCAATTAAATTGAAATTAATGAGTTAAAACATATTTAATCTTTATATTTAAATGAAGTCAAATGTAATGGCTATCGACTAAATGTTTTCTAATCAATAGGTAATTAGGTGAACGAGACTGTTTACTGATATAGTTTGAACAATTTAACTACGGTTAAATTATAAAAACCATGATTATGTTGTAGTACATGTGTAATATTTTAAAACAGTGGTCATATCATGACCAATACGTCCTTGGTTGGCAATTTGATTCCTTAAATGACAAGGTAACATAATAAAAGTCATTAAGGATATTGTTAAAAAATATAATAAAATATTATAATATAAGTAATAAATGTTGAAAAAGTGGTCTCTTTAAATTTTAAAAGGATCCAATACTCAATATCATGAAAGTCTTTCATTTAGTTTTGTTTTTCCAAACGTTAGAAGTGAACAACTTTCTTTTGCTCATGTCTACTTTCCACGAAATAAACAAGGTCTATATCTTCCATTAAAATTACATAGTTTATTTGCACATGGTGCATAAAAAAATCTCCAGGTCAAATAATCAAAGAGCAATGTTTTAGATATGAACGAAGTTGTGTGGTCTGATTAGTTCTTTTCTACTAGATATCAATTAGGTAATAGTACGTATGTACTCAACTTAAAGATTCTCAACTTTGGCTAGCTTATGACTTAACCTAGGTATGTAAACGTAGATGCTTGTGACGGTTGTTTGAAGAGTATTGCTAACCTCTTAACACAAAAAATAATTAACTTTTAGTTTTTAAATCTCTTGACATAAGGTACTATAATTCATTTCAAATAAGCATATATAGACTACACTTTAGTGGTAAAAGTTTTAGGTCGTACGTCAACTCTAATAGACATTATAGATCTGCTACCAATTAATCATAGTATCTTACTATCCTACGCCGGGACAAAGAGGGCATATGAGTTTTTGGTTTTTGTTTCTCGAAGTATTTTCAATACACGACCGTGTATGTACACGACACATATGAACGATTGAGATTAGATAATATAATATTGATACATAAGTGGTCAAACATATGAATTGTTATGAATAGTTAAGTTCGTGTCTTGTACATATATGACCGTGCATACAAGAATTTTGTTTTTATTAGAATATAAGAAAGGTACACAAATTACATAAGACCAAAACCATGCTTACCTCTCATCATCGACAACGTGGCACAAGCATGTGATGTTCATAACCAATTATATCGCTCAATTTCATGTGAAAATACTGTGAAAATAATAATAAATGTAATTAATAAAGACGAAACAGTTTAACTAATAAAATTAAAAAGAACCATATCTCACTTCGGCACAAATAATAATTTTTACATCATGGAATGAAAATAAAACACATGCAATTAAACCGGACACAAATTAAAGTTATAATTAGATTGGAGAAACCGCCTAAACTGAACTAACGATTCAGAAACAATTTGTAGCCCTATCAGGATATTTAGGTACGTACTACGTTTTAGGAAGTTCTTCACTGCTCGCAGATCATCGATCATCATAGTTTCACATATACTGATCCAAACTCCAAGCATCCCCAACTTCAAATCCAGGACTGTTATGATTGTGCTGGAGTAGTAATGCCTCCAATGGTTCCCCATATTCATTATTATTAGTACCAGCAGACTCCCCATAAACTTGATTAAAATCCAGAACTGACGTACTGGTTCTTGGAGCCATAAACTGATCACGGTTACTAAGCTCACTCTCAACGTCAACATTACCAAATGAATCAATCTCCTGCCCAACTTGGATGCCACCACCTCCGTCTGCAGCCAATACTGACTTTAACAGTAACAGGATTTCGCGTGCTCTTTCATTCATGTCAGTGGGTTGGTCATTATTGATGAGTAGTTTTGACTGTCGGGCAAACCAAGCTTCCGCTTGAAGCCGAGCAGTTTCCCACTGAGCTATGTGGCTGAGGTTTGAGAGGTTCTTGGTGTCGCCGCCGTTAGCGGAGGCAAAGATGGCGGTCTTGGGTTTGTGGGTTACAGGATCAAACCCTTTCTTGGCCAACCTCTTCTTCAGATGTGTATTCCAGTAGTTCTTTACGTCATTATCTGTTCTCTTTGGTAACTGGGCAGCTATGGCCGACCACCTGCATTGACACATGCACGCCTATCTTCATTAGCAGACGAATAAAACACATGCAGTATATGTATCTGCATTACACAGTACACACCATCTTAAATTTCACATTTATTGTCACTCCTGTGTTTAATTAAGCATTGCCTGGGATTCGCACTTGATAATTTTGAAATCCTAGCTCTGTCGTCCTTGTTAACACGTATCAGTGGCGGAGCCACTAAGGGACACACTGGATTCTGTGTTCCACATAATTTCTATACAAATATTTTCTTAATTATCAGTGAGTCACACGCTGTATGAGTGCCCTAGTGATAGAGGTGTATAACTTTTCTCTTCAGATCAAGGGTTCGACCCTTCTGATATGCATTTTTTTCCTTCAATTCTTTGTGAAATTTATATAATTTGTTTATTATCTTTTTGTCAAATGAATATGGATTTTTTTCTTTACTAATTATTTCCATTTATTACAATTGGTTGAATTGGTGATTCATAAATATATTTCAGATTAAATGGTGTGTTTCTTTATGAGATCTTATATATATGGCATTTACTTAATTTGTTCATTATCTTTTTGTCAAATGATTATGGATGTTTTTATTTTCTAATTATTTTCATTTATACAATTGCTTTCATAAATATATTTCATATTCATTTTTAATATATATTGAACAAGTATACAGTCTTCAAATGACGTTAAAATATAAAATTATATAGATAATAATAAGAATTTTAGAATAAATGGTGAATTTATTTATGAGATTATATATATATATAGAACCCTTCCAATAAGAGATCCCTTTTTTCACATATATGAGGGATTGAAGATTAAACCAACTTTTCAATCACATATCAACATCTCCACCGCTCAATACCATTTATGCAAAATTTCATCCAATTTGGTGATCGTTAAGGCTTTGAACTAACTGAAATCAATTGACGCATCAAATCCGTCAAACATGAACCGTTCATGCTTATAATTTTAAATCACAGTTTTGAGCACCCTATCGATCACTAAATTGGATGAAATTTTGCAGAGTTGATCTACATAGATAAATCAATATATTTGACGGTGGAGATGTGATTTGGTGATCCAAAAGTTATTGTAATCCTTGATCCCTCATATATGTCAAGAAAGGGTTCACTCATTAGAATGAGGCTATATATATATACACTTCAAATTCTGGCTTCGCCACTGACACTTATCCTTAGACTTTTTAAGCATATCTTATAGGGGTATGAGTGTTGTACAGCGCGGCATGCCATGCGCATAGAGATAGGAAACTACATGTGGGTTGCACGAGAAAGGGGGGAAACTGAATGGGAAAAACCAGTCGGCATGGTAGGATAGAATTCCCCTAGGGGGGAAAGGGTTGCACGGGATGCCATGGGCATAGAGATAGGAAACTACATGTGGGTTGCACGGGAAAGGGGGAAACTGAACAGGAAAAACCAGTGGGCATGGTAGGATAGAATTCCCCTAGGGCACTATTATATGGCCTTATTAAGGCCTAATATTTTTGGCTTTAATCCTATGTGGCATGCAATGTCACATTGACACATCATCAGTTTAAAAAATAATGTCATGTCATTTTTAAGTAAAAATACAATTTTATCTTTCACAAATCTTTTTAGTTTCTTTTTCTATCGAGGTAATTTAGTTACCTTAAATGAACACTATTAAATGTAGTTCCTAATACAGTATAACATTATAATAAATTATCTGATTATAGAGTCATAATTAAGATTATTTAAATTTAATTTCATCTTTGTGAATCAAAATTCAATTTTAAACTTTTTGATTCATCATTTTTTATTTCAGTTATACAATTAATATAGATACATATAGAAGTCCAATATTCATATACATGTTGTACATTGATCAAAATATATACATATATTCATCGAATAAATATACAAATATATACTTATATTCATCAAAATTTAAATATAAAATACGTAATAATAATAAATAAATAAAACTTCTAATCGAATCCTCTTTTGAATGAATTATATATATGAACTTTTTTCTGACGAATATGTGTATATTTTGTTTTCTTTGAAAAAAACTAACTATATATATATATATTCAAATAAATTCATATTTGAGAACTAAGTATAATTTGAAGTTTGTATATATATATATATATACATACACATCTCATATTATATATTTAATGTTTTAATTTAAGAATGAATGAAAGAAAATGACTTTAGAAAATAAGTTAATATAGAATAAAGATAAAATAATCTAGAGCATTGGATTTGTTAAGGATGTGATTATATTTTTACTTAATAATGACTTGACATATTTTTATCAATTTATAATATGTCTATGTGACATATTTTAACACTTATGTTATAATTAAGGTCACAAATATTAAGCTTTAAGCGTTGATAACAATTTTTCATTCCCCTATCATATAGTTCAAATATGAAATGATCGACCCTTTCGAGTCAAAAAATGAATTAATTAGTCAAGATTCAATTTAGTAATTAATTAATTACCTGTTTCCCAGAAGTGCATGAAGTTGAATGATGGTCTGGTCTTCCTGCAGACTGAAATTTCCTCTCTTAATATCAGGGTTTAGGTAGTTTTTCCATCTTAGCCTGCAACTCTTTCCACATCTTTGGAGACCTATAATATATAGAAGAACAGAGGTTAAAGAAACCTATCTCAGCTATTTGCAAACTGTAGCTGCATATGAGAGAGAGAGAGAGAGAGAGAGAGAGAGAGAGTAATTGCCAGCTTTCTGGGGCAAGGTACGCCAGCTTCCATGGCCATGTTTCCGAATGAAAGAGAAGAGCTTCTCGTCCTCTTGAGGAGCCCATTGACCTCTCTTTATTCCTGGAGATGCAACAGTACTGGGTTGCTTTCCCATTACCTTGATGATGATGATGATGATGATGTGAAAAGGGAAAGTAAGGTTCAGTCTAGACTAAGATCGGGTAGTACTTGATGCTGTGATCTATAAGCTATCTAGTATTAGCCAGTACCATTTCCTTTTCTTCCCCTTTCTGTAAGATTTGAATGATAAACAAACACGACCAAGAATGGCCAAATTTCTCTACTATTTATATTATAAGTTTATAACAATGAAATACTAGACCACCCTTTCTTGAATCAATTGTAGGTAGGTAAGATATGAAGATTCTTATTTGGTCCTAGCTTGTCCCCAAGCTAGGTGTCAATCACACAGTTTACACTTTTCTTTTCTTTTTTTTTACAGGCTAGGGATGTCTAATACCTAAAGAGGTTAAACCTGTACACAGAAATGTAAGTTGATATATCATCGCAAAATCTCAAGTACTCGTATCTCGATCCTTAATGGTCCGTCCTTCAGGTCCTAGCTAAGGTAGTCCTTCCTCTAGTTCCTAAATTTCCCTGTTACTAATCGGTATTTGTCCTGAAAATTAAATAGCTAGACAGCAAGCTGGTATTTTGGTTAAATTAAAACGTACGATAGATACAATCATGAAATGCAATGCAGCTTTTTGTAGAGAAACCCTAACTAACGATACTATCTTGAGTCTCTTCAAACATAACCCTAAAGATGCTGATATCCATGTTAGAGTAAAATGTAATGTGGACTCAGTCATATCTTTAAGAGTCTAACAAATGTATGAATCTTGTGAAATAAGTGAATGAGATTAATTGAATGACATTTAACTTGGATATTTACTTAATTATTTGATTAGTCAAATACAATGAACTTAAGATAATATAAAATATTATCTTTATCAGTTATCACATAAAGCTTTAGATTAATATTGCTAGAGTTGTATTGTGAGATGAGACTTTAGGTAATCTGATCTATATATAAAGAGGTCCCTATGTAAGCTCAATAACACCCATACACTACCAGGATAAGCACTTTAGCCGACGAAATTTTTTCGTCGGCCTGTTCACAATTTTCGTCGGCTAAGGTTATAGCCGACGACACGTCGTCGGCTATAATTCGTCGGCTATGATTATAGCCGACGAAATAAAGGCCGTCGTCGGCTATACTCCACACCTTAGCCGACGAAAAAATATAAAAAATTCGTCGGCTATACTCCAAACCTTAGCCGACGAAATAATATAAAAAAATCGTCGGCTATGATCCACACCTTAGCCGACGAAATAATATAAATATTTCGTCGGCTATAATCCAACACTTAGCCGACGAAATAATATTAATATTTCGTCGGCTAAAGTTTTTAAAAAATAAAAATTAAATAGAGAATAGCCGACGAAATTAGCACACTTTCGTCGGCTATAATACTTTTAGCCGACGAAAGTGTGCTAATTTCGTCGGCTAAAGGTTGTTGAAAAAAAAAATAGCATAGCCGACGAAATATGGTAAATTTCGTCGGCTATAGTACTTTTTATACTAGAAACCCAAACAAAATTTATACATTACCATCCAAGCAAGCTGCAAATTACAGAAACAATTTTATAACCAACAACAACACACCATCTAAAGTAACATAAACATTTTGCATTAAATTTTCAATTCATAAATTGTTCATAAAACCTAAAAAGTAAATTAATATTTGTTCATAAACCTAAAAAACTAAATAAATAATTGTTCATAAACTTAAAAAACTAAATAAAATCGATATCGTCTAAATCAATATCTGCTCCAGGATGAGGTTGTTGGGGAGGTTGGGGAGGTTGCGGCGGCTGAGGTAAGACAATAGGCGGGGGCATGGGCGGAAGCGGAAGTCCCTGCTGCTGTGCAGCTATAAAATCTTGCATGTACTGGTACATCTGCTGCTGCTGTGTCTGCTGGGCGGCATGGCATGCTATAGTGTACTCCTGTAGAGCGGCAGTATATGCTGCTTGGGCGGCCTCTCTCGCGGCAGTATATGCTGCTTGGGCGGCCTCTCTCTCGGCATTATATGCTGCTTGGGCGGCTTGTTGTTCCCGTAACATCTGAACTTCCGCCTCAAGCTGAGTCGTTCTGCTGCTGGTCGAGGCTCCTTTTTTCTGAAACCCAGGAGTGGTTTTCAGTACCCCCTCGCCCTTCTTTCCCAGGCCCCGACAGTAGAAGTTATTTCCTCGCGGTGGGAAGGCTGTGCCCATGATCCTGGCCCCAACGCTGAGATCCGAACTGTCGATCCGGGACATGGCTTCGGACATGTCTTCCTCTTGCGTGTCAGACCATGTCTCCCTGACTATAGCAGTCATCACCTCGTCACTAGCCTGCCTCACCCTCGCCTAATTTGATAGGAAAAAAAAATTAATTAACATTTTAAAAAATATATATATATATATACATATAATTTACTAAATTTTAAAACGTAAAACGACTTACAATATCCTCCTGGGAGTAGGGATATGCCTTCTCGTACGTATAGACGTACTGGTTGACCTCGGGATATCCCAAATACATCTAAATACACTCAAATACACCCAAATACACCCAAATTCACCCAAATACAACCAAATATACACCCAAATTCAGTAAATACACCCAATATAATTCAACATTATCACAACATAATACAATTCAACATTATCACAATATAATACAATTCAACATTATCACAATATAATTCAACACAATTCAATATAATGCAATATATTGAAAAAACAACCCAAATTTGTTCTATAATACAATATAAACATGAAATTGCATACCTAATTGGTTTGGGAGATGAGGGAGGCGGAGTGGAGGCCGGAAACCGTCGAAAATGGCGAAAGAAAATCGAGAGGAGAGGGAGAAACCGTCCGGCCGAGAAGGAAAAGTGGAGAAAGTGGGGGTTCTGTCGCTGCAATCGAATATATAGGAAGAACTATAGCCGACGAAATAAAAAATTCGTCGGCTATAGTTGGACTTTAGCCGACGACAAAACCCTAATTTCGTCGGCTAAAGTCCAACTATAGCCGACGAAATTACTACTAATGTTAGTAATTTCGTCGGCTAAAGTATATTTTATAATTATTTAGTAAGTTCATGCACAATTTATTTGTTTTATCTTGTGAAACGAAAAACCGACCGTCAGATATCATCATTATGTTGAAACATGTGTGAGGGTAAAATTTCAGCATCATCAGACACACGTAAGGGCTCGATCCGCACGGTCAATCCCGTTGGTCAAACCCCTAAACACAAACAAACGGTGATTTGGCCACCTAAAATACGTATTCTGTCCGGACCGTCAACTACAAATAGTTTCATATCGAGGAGACGCAACTAGCGGTATAAAATTTATAAGAAAAATAACCGTCGGAGATAGGGCGTCCTCTATGGCGAACGAATAGAAAAAATGCAATGACCGCATGTATTGGCACCGAAACTTATCGGAATTACGTGAAATTTCAACCGTAGACATATTTCATCGTTCCGGTCATATCTTATCTCACGACTTTTTTTTGTTTGAAGCATCTACGTATAGTTTGTTTTTAAAACGGAACATTTACTTAACACTTAGTCAATTAGTTATACAACATTAGTAGGCATACTTTGATTGTGACAATCCATCTTGTGAAACGGAAGACCGACCGTCAGATAACATCATTATGTTGAAACATGTGTGAGGGTAAAATTTCAGCATCATCGGACACACGGTCGGGCTCGATCCGCACGGTCAATCCCGTTGGTCAAACCCCTAAACACAAACAAACGGTGATTTGGCCACCTAAAATACGTATTCTGTCCGGACCGTCAACTACAAATAGTTTCATATCGAGGAGACGCAGCTAGCGGTATAAAATTATTATTTTATTCATTTCACTTTAGCCGACGAAATATTAGGGTATTCGTCGGCTATACTTTAGGGTTTAGGGGTTAGGGTTTAGGGTAAAACCGACGAAATATTAGGGTATTCGTCGGCTAAGATACTTTTAGCCGACGAAATATAACATGTTTCGTCGGCTAAAAGTATCTTAGGCGACGAAATATAACATATTTCGTCGGCTAAAACTGTCAAATAGATAAAAAAACAGTTCGTTTAACCGTACCTATAACAATTTCCTGCATATATAACCAACATTAAGATACATTATGAATTGTAGAGCTTGTACCATATAAAACACATCAAATTGTAGTACAAATTCAAATAACTAAGAAGGCTCGTAATCAGAATCATCCGATGAGTCTTCTTCGGTGTCAGAATTAATTTCCGGTAATCTATGCATTTCTACATCACAAGAGTCGTCGTCTGTTTCTTGATTTGGATCCACATCAATAAGGCGAGCGTCTAAATCACGAATTCGAACCGAACGACCCGGTTTAAAATTATTAAGGCGAATTGTAGAGGAGTCAGGAATATCTATTGCACTGTGTTCTTGATACGTAACATTTTCTTCCTCGTCTTCGGCCTCTCCAAGTGTAGCCGCCCGGTAAATGTTTCGAGGGTGCACAAGATTGACTACTTTCCACGCGTCACCCTTAACAAGGTCATCAAGATAAAACACTTGTTTCACCGATGTCTCAAAAACAAAGGGGTCATCTTCGTAACAGCTTGTGCAAGTGTTCACCGATAAAATCCCGTACTGATCAATCTTCATGCTCTGCGAGCTTCTAGTATCAAACCATCTACACTTGAACAGGTGCACGGTCATGCCTTGCCCATAAACGAGTTCCACCACTGAATCAAGAACACCATAATAATCAACTCCATTCCGGCCACCATGCGCCATAACCCCAGAATTCTGTGTTCTTCGTCTGTTGTCTCTCATTTCACATATAAATTGCACGCCATTGACCTTGCACATCGGGTAAACTCTTGACATTATCGGCTTCATAGCTAGAAGTCTTAGTTCGTGAGACCAATTTGGGTGACCATCAAATTGAATATGGTTCATCTGCAACCAAAGATTCAATGTATTATAAATATGAATAATTATGCAATCAAGGAGACTTGCAACATACAAAATTGAAGAATTACATACCCAATCGCCAAAATAGTTCGCGAACTCCTTGTTGTGGTAGTCGAGATCACCTTGAATGTCTGGACAGTGTAGATGGATGCCTTTCCAGTATTCAACTTCTTGACAGTTAATCAATACCCACCAATGGGCTATGACGAGCTCATGGGGTTGCAACTTGTAGGACTCTGGTAAAATTCCATAAACTTCAACATCATTTGAGACTATGGAAAGGTTAAACTTCGGTTCATCAACCGGCATAGTTTGTGGAGTTTCCTTCAATGCTCCTAGATACAACTTCATGTAGGTGACGCACTCGTGCGCAATATATGCTTCTGCTATACATCCTTCAGGCGCGGATTTGTTAGCCACATAAGCTTTGTAGTCTCCAAGTTGTCTGTAAATAAATAAATTTGTTGTCATATGTTACGATTATACAATGAACATGTACAATAAAAACATTAGGTGTAAAAAACATACCTTTCCATAGGATACATCCAAGTATAGTGTACTGGACCGGTAAGCAACAATTGCTCGGGAAGATGGATCATCAGGTGCGGCATGATGTCAAAAAAATTTGGAGAAATATTCTCTCAAATTTACACATGATATAAATAATGTCCTGTTGCATTTCCCGGAGATCAGATTTTGTCACTTCCCTTGTGCATAACTTCTGAAAGAATCTTGACAACGCTACTAACGGCTCCACCACCTGACGGGGAAGGAAGGGTCGAATGAAAATAGGGAAGAGACGTTGTAGCAGAATATGACAGTCATGACTCTTTAACCCGTACATTTTATTGTCCCGAATGTTTACACACCGGGCTATATTTCCTGCGTAGCCTGAAGGATACTTCACAGAACTCAACCACCTGAAAATTACGTTCTTCTGTTCAGGCTTCACGGTGTACGGAGCTTGAGGCATTTTTTTCTTCCCTTCTTTCAACCACAAATGTCTTCGTATCTCCATTTTTTTAAGATCAATGCGTGCCTTCGGACCGTCTTTCGTCTTTCCCTCCAAGTTCAGCACGGTTCCCACCACACTGTCACACACATTCTTTTCTATGTGCATCACATCTAGGTAGTGCCTGATCAACAACTTACTCCAGTATGGGAGTTCCGAGAATATGCTCTTATGTGTCCAAAATTTATACCTGTCGGGTCTGTCAGGTATTGCCGCCACTATATTGGGATGATTGCTGAGCTGCCCAAAATCATACTCATTAAGCACTGCTAAAATTTCTTCCCCTGTCCATCTTCTAGGAGGCACACCAAGTTCTACAGTCCCATCAAATGCCTTGTCATCGAACCGCCATTCGTGATCATACGGAAGGAGAGTACGGTGACCCAATCTACATATCTTGTTGCAATGACTACTGCTCCCCTCATCGCTTAGGCACTCTGGACAAGCCTTGTATCCCCTAACAACGTTGCCCGACAACATCCCACGAGCAGGAAAATCACTAATGGTACCAACAACCATAGCATGCATCTGGAACATCTCGTGCATGAACTTATCATAAGTGGGATGACCAACGTCCCAAAAAAACTTAAGCTCTTCAATCAAGGGTCTCAAATACACATCGAGACACTTCCCTGGATAACCGGGTCCCGGAATCAACAAACTCAACATATTGTATTCCTTCTTCATGCACATCCATGGAGGAAGATTGTATGGTACCAAAATCACCGGCCATACACTGTATTGAAGACTCATGTTGCCAAAAGGATTTAACCCGTCGGATGAGAGCCCGAGCCTCACATTTCGGACCTCAGACGCAAAATGAGGAAACTCCCTGTCTATATGCTTCCAGGCCTCCCCATCAGCAGGGTGTATAAGGGTATCTTCGCCTTGCAATTCCTTATCAGCGTGCCATCTCATAGATTTGGTCGTGTGTGATGACATGTACAACCGTTCCAGCCTATCCCTCAACGGGAAATACCGAAGTACCTTCATAGGTTTCCTATTGCCTGTAGGAGTCAACTTATACCTGTCACTCTGACATACTGGACATGTGTCAAGGTCATCAAGGTCATTCCCTTCTGGATCTTTACCCCAGAAGAGAACACAATCATATCTGCATGCATGGATCTTGATGTAGGAAAGCCCAAGATCTTTCAGTATACATCGGACCTTATGATGAGTGGTAGGAAGACGATGACCGTGGGGCAGCATCGAAGCAGTGTACTGTAGATACTCATCAACAGCCTTCACAGTCGATTTTGTCTCAACTTTAATCTTCATAACGTCCATCACACTTTCAAGAACCGTTTTCTGACAACCGGGGTACACAGGGGTCTGTTGGAAAGCAAGTAGTTTGTTGTACCTGTCAATACCAGCAGTGTTGACAACTCTAGGGAAGGGCTGCACCGGGTCAGACATATACGGTCCTTCAGAGCATACACCCCTCTCATAAGGAAACATATCGTTGATGAAGGCCGTTGTTGGATCGTTGGATGTACTGCCCGTCTCAGAAAACTGCCCATGATCATGCGGACCCCTTGATGATGTTTCACCGTGATATATCCAACATGTGTACTTCTCCCAAAACCCATTACTCTGAAGGTGCTGCCAAACCTTGTCAATTGGAAATTGATACATATCGCTGCGACACTGACATTTAGTGCACGGACAATAGAAAATTGTATTCCCTTTAGCATTATTGATCACATATTCAATAAAACTAACAACTCCTTTAGCATATCTTTTGTCCCATTTTGGAAGCGAAATCCAACTCTTATCCATATCCTGAGAAAATAACATAATATATATGTATAAACGCTAATTAATTAAATTTACGAATCATTCAATTTATATTATATCTGAGTTAACGTACAATTAATATATATAATAATTACAAATTAATATAATCAAATTAATATATATATATATATATATATCAACAACTTCATATATATTATCAAACCCAAATTGATCAACTCAATCACACTCAAAACACAATATAATCAACTCTAATTAAAACACAATATAATCAACTCTAATTAAAACTCAAAATCAATGTGCATAACGAAAATAAAACTCTTAAATCAACTCAAAAACAAGATATATACATATACGTACCTATATATAGCGCCACAAACTAATTTCTGACAGATTTCGACAACACCCAACAATTTCGCCAACCCCAAAATTTTTTCTCCCGTTTTTTCTTTCAAATCAGCTACTGTCTAGATCTGGAAATATAAAGAATTTTAGCCGACGAAATTATATATATCGTCGGCCAAAGTTTTAAAATTTCGTCGGCTATAGTTCACAGACTATAGCCGACGAAAAAAACTACTTTAGCCGACGACACAACATTTCGTCGGCTAAAGTAGACTTTTAGCCGACGAAAATTTCACTTAGGCGACGAAAGTTTTTTTCGTCGGCTAAAAGTCCACTTTAGCCGACGAAAATTTCATTTAGGCGATGAAATTTTTTTTCGTCGGCTAAAATGGACTTTAGCCGACGAAAAAAAATTTCGTCGGCCTGCTAATTTTTTTTTCGTCGGCTATGATACTTATTCTGGTAGTGATAAGTTTCATTCTCACAGTGAAGGGAAAAGCTGGAGAATTACACAAAAGACTTTCTATGCTCTAGCTTGATGGAATTGAACATGAATAACCAAGGTTAGTGTTATAATTCCTTATACATGTTTATGTGTTCTTATCATGCTGATAATATGATACAATGTGTTTATGTTGATGTATGGTTTACAATACACTACCAGAACAACCACTTTAGCCGACGAAATTTTTTCGTCGGCTAAACCCTAAATTTCGTCGGCTAAGAAGTCGTCGGACAAATTCCGTCGGGCAACACTATAGCTAACGAAATTACTGTTCATCGTCGGCTAAAGTCATTTATTTAGCCGACGAAGAAATTTTTCGTCGCTTAATTTTTAGACATTAGCCGACGAATTTTAATAAAATTTCATCGGCTATAGCTATTATTTTTATTTATTTATTTAACTTTAGCCGACGAATTTTAGGGTAATTCGTCGGTTATAGTTATTTTTTCTTTTCTTTTTTAAATTTTAGCCGACGAATTTTATTAAATTTCGTCGGCTATAGCTATTATTTTTATTTATTTATTTAACTTTAGCCGACGAATTTTAGGGTAATTCGTCGGCTAAAGTTATTATTATTTTTTTTAACTTTAGCCGACGAATTTTAGGATAATTCGTGGCTATAGTTTTTTTTCTTTTTTTTTTTAAATTTTAGCCGACGAATTTTATTATAATTTTGTCGGCTATAGCTATTTTAATTTTTTCATATTTTTTTCTTTTATTTCTTGTATTTTTGATTAAAATTTTTACTTCTTTTTATTTTTTACACCGGTGGTGGAGAAGGACAAGAGGAGGAGGAGGGGGAGGAAGGAGGAGAATTTAGAGTTTGAAGGAGAAGGATTTAGAGGTGGAGGAGATGGAGAGGAGGAGGAGGAGGATGATTTGAAGGAGGAGGAGGATTTGAAGGAGGAGAGGGAGAGGAGGAGGAGGAGAAAAATGAAAGATATAGAAAATTTTGAACTTTAGCCGATGAAATGGAGGAGGAGGAGAAAAATGAAAGATATAGAAAATTTTGAACTTTAGCCGATGAAATTTCGTCGGCTAAAGTTCAAAATTTTAGTCGAAAAATTTCAAAATTTTAAAAATCCCCGCCAAAAAATTTGAATTTTTAATTAACTTTAGCCGACGAAATTAAGGTAATTCGTCGGCTATAGTTATTTATTTATTTTATTTATTTATTTAACCTTAGCCGACGAAATACCCTAATTTCGTCGGCTATAGTTATTTATTTTATTTATTTAACTTTAGCCGACGAATTACCCTAATTTCGTCGGCTAAAACCCTAAACCCTATACATAGAGGCTTCAAACGAAAAAAAGTCGTGAAATAAGATATGACCGGAATGGTGAAATACGTCTATGGTTGAAAAATCACGTAATTCCGGTAAAGTCTCGGTAACGATAATTGCGGTTAACTCAATTTTCCCTTCTTTCTCCCTAGAGGTAGCCCTATCTCCAGTAGTTATTTTTCATAAAAATTTTATACCACTGGTTGCGTCTCATCGATTTGAAACTATTTTCAGTTGAAGGTCCGGGCAAAATACGTAATTTAGACGGTCAAATGACCGTTTCCGTGCGTTAAGGGGTTTGACTTACGTGATTGACCGTAAGGATCGAGCCCTTAATGTTGTCAGATTAAGTTAAATTTTTTCCTATATACATATTTCAACATAATGATCATATCAGACGGTCGGAATTTTGTTTCTCAACTTTGATCATCGGAATCACAACATGCGTACTAATGTTGTATAACTTGTTTACAAAGCTTTAAGTAAATGTTTCGTTTCTAAAATAAACTGTACGTAGAAACTTTAAACGCAAAAAAGTCATGAAATAAGATATGACTGGAATGGTGAAATACGCCTATGGTTGAAAAATCACGTAATTCCGGTAAAGTCTCGGTGCCGATAGTTGCAATCAATACAATATAGAGGTTTGACTTACGAGATTGACTGTCTAGATGAATTCCTTAAATTTATCGGATAAAATTGAATTTTTTACCAAAGATATATTTCAGCATATTGATGATATATGATGGTCGTATTTTTGTTTGTGAATTTTGATGACCGCAATCACAACATGCCTACTATTTACCATTATTTATCTATATGAGGAGGCCTATCATGGAGGGGTAAATGTCTCAAAAATTTTAGATGGACAGTTGCATCTCATTATGGTGAGTGTTTGTTGTGTTGAAGGTTCGGCCAAAATACCTCATATAGGTGTAGATATGGACATTTTCGTGTGTTAAGCGTTTAGAAAAACTTCATTTTAAAGCCTTAAACGAACTCGGATGGGCAAAAAAGCCTATATGTCATGGCATTAGCGATGAGTTTTACTCGTACGGCCGTTCTGCTTCCAGATTGGTATCACAATAGTCAATCGGACACCGAAATATCCGTAGTGCAATTTTATAAGTAAAAGTTACTTTAGCCGACGAAATACCCTAATTTCGTCGGCTAAACTTTTCAAATTTCGTCGGCTAAAGTTCACATACTATAGCCGACGAAAAAAGCACTTTAGCCAACGGAAATTTTTTTTGTCTTCTAAAATTTAACTATACCTGACGAAAAAATTAGTTTAGCCGACAAATTTTTTTTTCGTCGGCTAAAATTACACTTTAACCGACGAAATTTTAACTTAGATGAAGAAAAAAAATTTCGTCGGTCTGTTTTTAGATATTTCGTCGGCTATAGTCTTTTTTCTGGTAGTGGTACAACATTTGGTATCAAAGCCAACCATATTTTCTCATAAATCTTTGTTGTGTTATGCATGATCGATGTGAAAATTTTCTGAATTTGTGCTATGAACACACTTGGGTCAAGAACTTTTGTCGAGGCCCAAAACGCACAAAACCCAACAGATGCATGAATCCTCCGACTCAATAAGAAACACGCGTGTTCTCGGAACCCGACCCATTCACTTAAGTTCCCAGGCGGACAGCGACCGTACACACACAATGGTCAAAGAAAAAAAAACCAGTTTTCGAAAATTAGGGCTCTTCTGTCAAATGATCTTGGAATTTTTTTGCTGCTTGATGGATTGAATTGGTATGTAATTTAGATTCGAAATACATATTGCTGTTACAAATTTTGTTTTGCAAGCGCAGGAGCGTCCTGGTACGTTTTCAATCTCAATGATTTTGGGATTTTTTACTGTTTTGTGCGATTGAACATGCATATGAACCTTAGCACTCGCCTGGGGAGTAGGTTGGGGTGCCAAGATGACACTTTCTTTTAGGGCTGAGAATTCAAAACCGATATCCTGATACCGAACCCGACCCGTCACGGTCGGGATCGGGACGGGATATAACCCTAAAATTATGTCGTCCCGACCCGTCCCGAATCAAAGTAAACGGTTCGAATCGGGATGAGCCAAACTAAATGTCGTCCCGACCCGTCCCGAATCCGACCCGTCCCAAATTCAAAAAGCTTGATTTTTAGTAGAAATGTAGCTATTTAGAACTAAAAATTGCATATTTTCGGGATCGGGATCGGGATCGGGATTGGTCCCGACATGTCCCGAATCCTGACCCGTCCCGTACCGAATTTCGGGATCGGGATCGGTATCGGGATTACTATATTAACTTCAGGATCGGGATCGGGATAGGTTAAATCCCGACCCGTCCCGTACCGATCCCAGCCCTACTTTCTTTTTTTGAATTGTTTGAAAGATGGCATGCATGATCTAAACTTTTAATATTGGTGCGATTGTATGTTTATGAATGATTTGATGAAAATGGGTGTTTCTGAGTGCTTGATTGTAAGATCAGATACGTGTCCTATGATTTAAATTGCAGATGTATATAATTTTTTCTCCCAATTTTATATTTGTTTGTCAAAAGATCGAGATTAAGCTAAGATTGGTTTTCTAACAATTTTAAGAAATTAGAATTGAGAAAACATAAAGTAACAATCACATGTATTTTTAGTTAATAGAAATCGGAATACATGTTGCCACAACAAACTATTTTGATGGTTCTTGTAACTATAAGACATTTACCTGGAAAATTGCATATTTTTATTAAAATAGGGACTGTATCATCCATAAATGGTTTAAACTTTACCTATCTTTAATCACAAATGTGGTTCTAAATATGAGATGTTTTAAATCATAAGGTGCAATGTGAACTTTTTTTTTGCCTACAGGTATTGACTAATCATGTTGTAAAGAGTTAAAATGTTTTGTAGTTTGGAAAAACTAAGGAATAACTTGTGCTTTGCCCACAGGTAGACTGGTTATTGAATTAGACTGAAACATTGTTTTGGTTTAAATGTATGCTTCTCTATGTATATATTCTGAAATGCTAAAATTGAAATTTTATTTTGGTTTCTTACACTGCTATAATTAGGAATTACCTTATTTTGGTCTAACACTTGAAGTGTTGTTTGAGAATTGCTTGTTTTGGTATGGTTCTGGTGTGATTTTCCTTCCTGGAAATTTTACATATATTGATATATATGGATATAGATAACAAGAAATACTAAAATTTTATTATTTTTCTTTTCTTTTCCTTCCAGTTTTTACTCTTATGAACATAGGGAGTGTGATGCCCTTGAATGGTAGCAACTATAAGACCTGGAGAGATGAGATAGATTTGAACTTAGCTCAACATAATGTAGATTGGTGTATAAGTGTCCCAATGCCAGATGAAGATGGTGTAGCTAGAGATAACTGGGTGAGAGTCAATAAGGTCTGCAGACTCACTATTCTGAGGACCATGTCAGATGTAGTGAAAGGAGGAATCCCTGAGAAGGAGATAGCTAGTGAGTTCCTTGCTGCCATAGCTGAGAGGTTCACAATTAGTGACAAGGTTGAGACTGCTATGTTGTTAGATCAGCTACATGGTTTATGGTATGAGATGAAGATGAACATTAGGGAGTACATTCTGAAAATGATTGACATTGGTGCTAAGCTCACCGCTCTTAAGATGACCATGGAGGAAGACATGATTGTTATGCTGCAGATCAAAGCTGTGAGTTTGTATGTTGCCAGTTAGTCCCAATTGTACAATAAGAATTAATTCATTACATTCTAACTATGCATATGTTTTGTTGGTTAAGATATTCCTGGTCCAAGTGGGAGAACGTTAGAGTAAAATCTAATGTGGACTCAGTCATAACTCTAAGAGTCCAACAAATATATGAATCTTGTGAAATAAGTGAATGAGATTAATTGAATGACATTTAACTTGGGTATTTACCTAATTATCTGATTAGTCAAATACAAGGAACTTAAGATAATATAAAATATTATCTTTAGTGTAAGCTCAATAACACTTATAAGTTTCGTTCTCACGGTGAAGGGAAAAGCTGGAGAATTACACAGAAGACTTTCTTTGCTCTAGGTTGATGACATTGAACATGAATAACCAAGGTTAGTGTTATAATTTCTTATACATGCTTTTGTGTTCTTATCATGCTGATAATATGATACAATGTGTTTATTGGAACTTGTCCTACATTAAAGAAAGATTAAATGCAATAGACATTTATCAGGAAATACTCATGTGAGGTATTAAATGGATTAAATGTCTTGTGTGGGCTTGGTGGACTTTTCTATTGGGTTTTTCAATAGAATATATATATATATATATATATATATATATATATATTATTTAAAAGTCAAAGATGGGTCTTGGGGCTCTATTGAAATAAAATTTGTTTTTAAAATTTTGAAATAATAATATTATTATTATTTGAATTTTAAATTCGAATAAATTCAAAAGTTATAACTGTTCGGAACAGTTACAACTGTTCGAACAGTTATGTCTGTTCAAATTGACTTTTATTTAAGAACGACCTTTTGGTCGTTGTATCCCATCAAAACATCTGCACTTCTTCTTCCACCCCAAAACAAATTTCTGAGAAGCACAAAGAAAATTCGTCAGGGTCAAGTTCTTGCACAAGAACTTGAACCAGATAGTTGTATCCTCTAGATAGACGTCCGAAACTACAGCACGAGTGGGGGCGAATTTATGTCTTAGGTCACTGCATAGCAGGCCTCTATCTGATCAAGTTAGTGAATTTAATTTCAATTTCCTTGTTGTTCTTTGATTTCAATTCAATTAATGTTATATATTTATTGTTTGCTTCGAAGATTATATATTGGTTCTAACAGTGTTTATGGTGATGTATGGTTTACGGTACAACAATCCAAACATAATTCCGAATAAAGATTCGGAATCCCTTATTATCTTACAACCGGCCTGTGTCAAACTCAGATTTTTTTATGGGTTTGTAAAGAATCAATATTAGGAAACAAATCTGATAAACACAACTGAAAACAGTATGCAAAAATTATTGCTGAACTGTACGTATCATGCATGAATAGCTGGTTATTGATCTGCCGCAACTAATTAAAGTAGACTCATTCAATAAGTGTATGAAGCAGCATTGGATCTGGCACTTCTACATTGGTACTTACTATTAATCAACAGATAATATATAGAGACAATACGAAGATGGAATGAGAAAGGTAGATCCATCGAGTAATAAACCGTTGAAAAACTTAATAGAATTGGCAGAGAAAGAATAAAAAAATTCACGTAAGAAAACGAATTGAGTACTGTAAGCCTGCAACTGGTGTTGACAAGATTGGATCCGGATCACGAAATCTGATGATATGATAGGATCCTTAACTAATTAGTAGTTAAGGCGAGGTTTGGATCGGAATCGAAGCACAAAAGCCATTGGCAGTCTTGTGGTGAAAGTAGCTTAGATAGTTAGATTTACTTTTACTTTTGATGTATATTAGACCGGTTTCGTTATACTAGCTAGTTTTTGGAAGTTCCAGCCCCTATATATAGTGAGAAGTTCCTTCATGGTAGAGAACATCAGGCCATCGGGGTCGTACTGCCCTAATATATATGGTTGTATCAAAGTGAGATTGATATGCACACACATAGCGACTCGATCATCGTTGAATTAATTAGCTAGCCTGATGATTTCGATCAACAAAATAACTTAATTTGCTTAATCAAAACATGCAAGAGTTAGGTTTCAGTGCACCTACGTATGTATAAGATCACTTGACAAATGTTGAGTCACCGCTAGCTATGCATTGAAATAAATCTCATCAAAAAAATAAATTTATCGATCAAATTAAGTTTCTTCTCTTTCTGTATAGGTTTAACAATTTGCTTGGTGGAGAGCGCTATATATGTGGCTGTTGAAGAATTACAGCTGTTCATCATTCAGTGGATTCAAGGCCTACGATCCTTGAGAGAGATCTCAGAATACCTTGATGTATGTGAATGCCCACGTACAGGCCCCGCTGTACGTTCTTCAGACCTTGAAGTATGTGAATGCCCACGTACAGGCCCCGCTGGACGTTCTTCAGACCTTGAAGTATGTGAATGCCCACGTACAGCGAAGAACTTGAAGTATGTGAATGCCCACGTACAGGCCCCGCTGTACGTTCTTCAGGTCAGGTCCATATATGTAACATGTTTATAAATATGTGAATGCGTGAGAGCTATTAACTTGCCCTCAATATATAGAAAGGATGATAGCCTCTTAGTTACTCCGATAGCAACTGTTCATTGTTCAAACTTATTTAAGTGATCCTACAAGCGAAAGAAAATCTAACCAATGGCAACAAAGGAAAAATGAAAGCTTTGTTTTTCCCTCGCTCATTTTCACCACGTCTCATAAAATCCGGGACCAGGAATTGACCTAATTCTTAACTATAGATAAATCGGGACCGAAACGAACCAATTCCAGCAAACTTAGTCTGGGTTTGGTGCAGCTGGATTTATAAGATATAAGCTGATTTTTAGCTTATAAGCAGAAGGTGGGTGTTTGCAGCTTCTCATTTTTCTCTCAAAACACTTTATACTTTTTTAAAAAGTAGCTTATTTTTAGACTTACCAAACACCAAAACCTTTGGTGCTTAAAAGCAAAGGAGCTTATAAGCTCTTCCAAACCCAACCTTAGCAGTACTTTTGCAGAGGTGTTTTTCCCCCTACAAAAGTGTCCGAGTTAAATAATGCTGCTAGCTGCTGCATGTTAGCTAGTTATTTAATTCGGATCTAGGTTACGCTCAACTACTCGAGCCAAATACTATCTCAAGAGGTTAGTTTTACCTTACTGATATTATGCAGGATTTAGATCTTCGATCAACTACTCTCGATTTATCCAAAAATGGATTTATAACGAATCATGATTAGTTATCAGGTGGGTAGCTGGGTACATATATATCTATAGCTTAAGAGCCTCGAAATGAAACTTGCACAGCTAGAGTGAATCCAGATAAGATTCTACCTATAAATATGTAGGATATCTTTTATTTACTACCAGTGTGCATTAATTTACAGTTTACCAGGACAGCTCCGACCATTTACTAGCTAATTAGTTGCAGAGTGGATGCCGAATTATCAACACGTTCCGGTGTTGGAAATCGGAGTCGTCTCTGTTACTTTAAAGTATCTCATACCTATATTTTTTATTAAATATAAATGAATATAATTGAAATATATTAAACAGGTTAGCATGTTACCCAATTATAAATTGACATGTGTCATTTTTAAAAAGTTAAATTAATTTATCATGTTTACAACATATTCTTTGTTGATAGGTAATATTGTCCATATTCATGTTACAAATATTGTTAAATATTAAATTACACTTTGGTGAACTACGATTACGACTTATGACAACAATTATTGTAGTTATTGTAATTGAGTAGTCAAAGATGTAAATATCATATTTGGACAGCTTTTATCAAGTTAAGAACTTTAACTACCACGTGAAGAACTTCTTTCACATAATTATAACATTTACATCAATAGTTGTGAGTTGTGGTAAAATGTGTAATCATTGTAGTAACCATTTTATTATAATAAAAACACAGTAGTTTACTACTTTAACAACAAACTTGTTGTTGTCTTTGTTATATTGACCATAAAGTAGTACGTTAGTCTAAGATCGATAATTACTGCAAATTGAACAAAAGTTATTGTTTATACATCATTTGTTATCGGTTGTGGTAAAATATGTAGTCATAGTAATAACTATTTCGTTTATGATAAAAACCTAAAAATTTACCACTATGACAACAAAAGAGACCAGAAATAGTATATTCGATTAAATGGGGTAATTACTAAAAATTAAACATATGTTACTGCTTTTACATCAATTTTTTTAGATGTTATAATATAGGTGCTTATTGTAGTAGTTTAATGACCAATACTAGAAACATAAATATTTATCACTCTAATAACATATTTGTTGTCACATTTGTTAATTATTTAAACATTAGTACATAGGTTATAGGTGATTGATATAACTACTACAATTAGAACAAGATTATTCATTTTACATCAAATATTGTAGTTTATGATAAAGTATGTCGATTAAAAGTAATTACTACTTTAGCGATAAAATCTCCATAACATTATACTAAATCACCTAAAGAAGAACTTTAACGCATGAGACGTATTTGTTTTGAGTTTAAATATAGTGATTTACCTATTTGATAACGATGGTGGTAACATTTATTAAAAAATGGTAATCACAAGTTGTAAATAGAGTAATTACTATATGTAAACAAATATTATCTCGATTTGATACAAGTTGTTGTGAATGTAGTAAAATGCATGTAAGAATGTCTTTTTGATTGAAAAGGAATGTAAGAATAATAATAATCGATTAAAGAAACTATTAATGATATAATTAATTTGTATTAAAGATAATTTGACTAAAAATTTCTTAAATGCCTAGATTAGAATATTTATAATTTTGATATGGAAATAATATAAATATCAACCATGATACTTGCCCGTTAAATAGAGACAATAATTTGTATCATTACAACTAATTAGTAATGAATAATAATCTAGTGAAATAAAGATAGAAGTTTTTTTTCAAAAAGAATTCTTTAAAAGGAAAACAACTAGTGATGAATTGGTAATTGATAATCAAATATCATTTAATATTAAATAATTTCTCTAAAAGTTTCTTTGAATGAATGCTTAGGTTAATTAGAATGTTATTTTAACAATATATCTAATGGTTCTAAATATTTTTATTTCTTTTCCTTTCTTAGCCATTTAAATTCTCTTAGAAAATTCTAATTGAACCCTTAATAAACACACACACACAAATTGAAAGGCTAAGGGCTAAACAAGTTATCTTAAATTAGAATATTTAAAGCCATTAGATATATTGTTAATCTAAAGGTCTAAAATATTTAATAAAATCAAGATATAAGATACATCTAGATACCATAGAAAATTCTGTTAGAAATCTGCATGTATTTTCTATTGTATATATGAATTATCATCGTAGCAACTCGCAAACAGCAACAGTCGTCGCCAGCCATCAGCATGAGTTGTCCACGTTTAGCATGAGCTAAATCACAACCGGCCGGCCAGCTAAAGTTAACTGTACCGATCGGCGCTGCTGCATGACACAGTAAATTATATAAGATTGAAGAAAGGGAAACGAATTACGTGCATGGTACATGTGTTTTTTTATATCATCACCTGCTATTCCATTCATTCTATCCAACGGAATTCCCCATTTCCCCAGATTCTCATCGATCAGTTAGGCAGGCAAATAATTACTACACATAGACACGTACACTGCAGTGTAAGAAGCGTCTAGACACAATACTTAAATGACTCCGGCATTACTTTCAAATTTACTCTCTCAACTAAATATGTAACTGCTAACCTGAATGGTTATTAATACTGACCTGCATTGGCGGAGCCGATGGACTAGTGAGGGCACGGCCCCCTAGAAGATTTCTGAAATGTGTGGAATGAGCTTCTTTGTGCCCCCATAGAGAGGAGAATGGAACGAAGGATTTCAAGAGATCGAGGTAGAGGATGGATGCGATGGGGAGTAAAATGATAAGAGAGAGAGTGAAGAAACGGGGGAAGAGTTGTAATCAAACAAGCACGCGCCATTTCCTTCAATTCCACCATACTATTTTTCTTTTGTTTGTTGGAAATTGATCTTTTACATTTTCCAAATTTACGATTTACCATTGCGTTTGCTGGTCATCTTTTGGAATGGATGAAAAACCAGTAAAAATTAGACTCTCAGACATAGTTGTGGCCGGGGTTCAAAATTGTTTTTCTGTTTTCTTTCAGTTTCATAGATTTTCCATATTTCTCCATAAGTTATTTCCTTGAAAAAGAAGTTTTCTTCTTGTTTTGTTCTTTTGATATGTTTGAGTTTACAAATTGGAGAAATAGATGGGTTTGTTTTCTAGATTAGGGAGCTTGAAGATATTAAGATTTAAATGGATGAAAAAAAAGATTGACGTAGATTCTAAATTGAGGAGGAAGACAAAACATAGTATAGATCATGAGCAGACCCGTACCTGAGTAGAGTCTCAAAAGTCGATGGACTCAGGGTCCCGAACCTTTAAGGGCCCAAAATTTTCTTTTCTCATTGTGTGATCACATTAGTATAGTAAAAAATAAATATTATATTACAATCATTAGTTACTATTTTAGAAAAATAAGTAGTGTAAGTATGCATGTATAAAAAAATTCTAATGTTTTATGTCGTTAGATTTTGAGTTTATAGCTTTAGTTTATGATTTTTTTAAAAAGAGAAAATAAATTTGAATGAATACTATAGTTTAAGGGCCCATTTTTAAAAGTTCAATTCATGTCTGAAATCTCAGGTCCAGACCTGATCATGAGTGAGAGTTTCTCTCTCAATTGACAACTTTACATGACAAAAAATGAAAGAAATTTTTGCCCCCATTCATATATTTTTCTGGCTCCACCAATGCTGACCTGCAAAGCTGCACTCGTGTATTTATAATTGAGGAAATTGCAGAAACTGCAGTAACAAATTATAAACTAAATCTTATATATCTAAAAGTGGGTTTATTCTAGTATATATATATATATATATATATGAAAAATTCTAGGATGCATTAACTTTTATCATGCATCAAGTTTAGTTAATATTTTTGACCTTTGGATATAATAAAATCATGAATATATATCTAACGGTTTAAATTATTCAATATTTATAACCTGTTTACCTAGTAGTAAGTAAAATTCTTTTTTTTTTTCTCAAAATTGTAACTTATAATAAAACAAAAACATAATACCGAAAACCCCTAAATTAGAACGAAGAAGAGGAAGACGCGCGTTCTTGTTCCGATTTGATAAGAAAGGATTTCTGGTTCGCTTCTCTTCGCATAGCCGCTGCACAGGCGCACGTTCTCCTCTTTCAATTTCTCACTTTTCCCTCTTCTCTGATCTACTTCAGAGCCTATATTTCAGCTATCTACTCCTTGACAACCATTCAACGTTCCTCTTTAACTTTTCAATTTTGAACTGTGATTTTTTTTTCTGCTATATGTGAATTGGGGTTTATCTCTCTTTCTGTTACGCTTGAATTGGGATTGGAGGGATTATTAGTTGAAGTCATTGATCAAAAGTGAGGTTGTGTCGCATCTGCATCGATGTAGCTAGGTTGAAAACAACCTTCTGGCTAGCTACCTTATTAGATTTGCTGTGATTCGATCCATTGCAGATTCACTTTGTATGTGAAGTTGCTTTTTATCAAAATAATTCAGAATTGATCGATGTGCAAATTTCATGAATCTATCTGTCTTCGATAATTTCGATTCAAACGCCCAAACCCAAAATGATAGTTTAGGGAATTTTCATGTTGAAGATAATAAGATGAGTTGTGTGATCATCAATTGTTGCAACTCTATGTGGTCGAGTAGACTTTATTTGGATTCTTGATTGATTGATGGGAAAGATGATAAAATGAAAGTTCTCAAGTTGATCGAAACAACGTTAATTTTCGAAACTCTTAATAATCTTTGAACTTGAAACAAAATAATTATATTGACGATAACAAAATTATATATTGCTTGAACTGAACATGTAATTGCCATTAATAATAAAGTGATATGTTTGATGAGTAGTCTAATCTATCTACATTATATATATCACTACCAGAAAAAAGACTATAGCCGACGAAATATCTAAAAACAGGCCGACGAATTTTTTTTTCGTCGGCTAAGTTAAAATTTCGTCGGCTAAAGTGGCATTTTAGCCGACGAAAAAAAGATTTGTCGGCTAAACTAATTTTTTCGTCGGCTATAGTTAAATTTTAGCCGACAAAAAATGTTTTTGTCGGCTAAAGTGCTTTTTTCGTCGGCTATAGTATGTGAACTTTAGCCGACGAAATTAGGGTATTTCGTCGGCTAAAGTAACTTTTAGTTATAAAATTGTACTACGGATATTTCGGTGTCCGATTGACTATTGTGATACCAATCTGGAAGCAGAACGGCCGTAGGAGTAAAACTCATCACTAACGCCATGACATACAGGCTTTTTTGGCCATCCGAGTTCGTTTAAGGCTTCAAAATGAAGTTTTTCTAAACGCTTAATACACGAAAATGTCCATATCTACACCTATATGAGGTATTTTGGCCGAACCTTCAACACAACAAACACTCACCATAATGAGACTCAACTGTCCATCTAAAAATTTTGAGACATTTACCCCTCCATGATAGGCCTACCCATATAGATAAATAATGGTAAATAGTAGGCATGTTGTGATTCCGGTCATCAAAATTCACAAACAAAAATACGACCGTCAAATATCATCAATACGTTGAAATATATCTCTGGTAAAAAATTCAACTTTATCTGATAAATTTAAGGACTTCATCTAGACGGTCAATCTCGTAAGTCAAACCTCTATATTGTATTGACTGCAACTATCGGCACCGAGACTTTACCGGAATTACGTGATTTTTCAACCGTAGGCGTATTTCACCATTCCGGTCATATCTAATTTCACGACTTTTTTGCGTTTGAAGTTTCTACGTACAGTTTGTTTTAGAAACGAAACATTTACTTAAAGCTTAATTAGTAAACAAGTTATACAACATTAGTACGCATGTTGTGATTCCGATGATCAAAGTTGAGAAACAAAATTCCGACCGTCAGATATGATCATTATGTTGAAATATGTATATAGGAAAAATTTAACTTAATCTGACAACGTTAAGGGCTCGATCCTTACGGTCAATCACGTAAGTCAAACCCCTTAATGCACGGAAACGGTCATTTGACCGTCTAAATTACGTATTTTGCCCGGACCTTCAACTGAAAATAGTTTCAAATCGATGAGACGCAACCAGTGGTATAAAAATTTTATGAAAAATAACTACCGGAGATAGGGCTACCTCTAGGGAGAAAGAATGGAAAATTGAGTTAACCGCAATTATCGGTACCGAGACTTTACCGGAATTACGTGATTTTTCAACTATAGACGTATTTCACTATTCCGGTCATATCTTATTTCACGACTTTTTTTCGTTTGAAGCTTCTACGTATAGGGTTTAGGGTTTTAGCCGACGAAATTAGGGTAATTCGTCAGCTAAAGTTAAATAAATGAATAAAATAAATAACTATAGCCGACAAAATTAGGGTAATTCGTCGGCTAAGGTTAAATTAATAAATAAAATAAATAACTATAGCCGACGAAATTAGGGTATTTCGTCGGCTAAGGTTAAATTAATAAATAAATAAAATAAATAACTATAGCCGACGAAATTAGGGTATTTCGTCGGCTAAGGTTAAATTAATAAATAAATAAAATAAATAACTATAGCCGACGAAATTATGGTATTTCGTCGGCTAAAGTTAATTAAAAATTCAAATTTTTTGGCGGGGATTTTTAAAATTTTAAAATTTTTCGACTAAAATTTTAAACTTTAATTTCGTCGGCTAAAGTTCAAAATTTTCTATAGCTTTCATTTTTCTCCTCCTCCTCCTCTTCATCTTCCCTCCTCCTCATCTTCCCTCCTCCTCCTCCTCCTCCTCTTCATCCTCTCTCTCCTAACCTTCTCCTCCTCCTCATCTTCCTTCCTCCTCCTCCTCCTCCTCCTCCTCCTTCAAATCCCTCCTCCTCCTACTTCTCTAAATTTTTCTCCTCCTCCTTCCTCTCCTCTTCTCCTCCTCCTCTCCCTCTCCTAACCTTCTCCTCCTCCTCTCCTCCTCCTTCTCCTCCTTACTCCTTTTTCGGTGTAAAAACGAAAATGAAGTAAAAATTTTAATCAAAAATACAATAAATTAAAAAAGAAAAAAAATATGAAAAAATTAAAAAAAAAAGAAAAAAAACTATAGCCGACGAAATACCCTAAAATTCGTCGGCTAAAGTTTAAAAAAAAATAATAATTACATAAAAAAAATAATAACTTTAGCCGACGAATTTTAATAAAATTCGTCGGCTAAAGTTAAATAAATAAATAAAAATAATAGCTATAGCCGACGAAATTTAATAAAATTCGTCGGCTAAAATTAAAAAATAATAATAATAACTATAGCCGACGAAATACCCTAAAATTCGTCGGCTAAAGTTAAATAAATAAATAAAAATAATAGCTATGGCCGACAAATTTTAATAAATTTCGTCGGCTAAAGTCCAGAAATTAAGCGACGAAAAATTTTTCGTCGGCTAAATAAATGACTTTAGCCGACGATGAACAGTAATTTCGTCGGCTATAGTGTTGGTCGACGGATTTTGCCCAACGACGTGTCGTCGACTAAGACTTTAGCCGACGAAATTTAAGGTTTAGCCGACGAAAAAATTTCGTCGGCTAAAGTGGTTGTTCTGGTAGTGTATGTTTCTATTAGTAGGTTATTCCATGTAGTTCAGTCTTATATGTTACCTTCTTTAGATAGAAGTTTGTTTTACTTATGTTTCATATATTAACTGAAATGGTAGCTATTTATTATATGATTTTGTTGGCAAGTTTTGGTTGTTGTTGTACCTGTTTGTGACTGATCTCTCCTAGAGGATCTGCATCTCAAGTCTACGATTCAGTATAATACATTGCTGTTAAATTCTATCTCTTTCTTATGAGTAAAAAAATTCTTACGAATCTGTGTGCGAGTGGGAATGAATAATGTTCATGTGTGTGTTTATGTAATCATATAGACTTTGGTTACTGTTGTTTGCTTACTTTTGGTATTTTCAATATTTCTACAACTCCTATAAGCCTTCACTCTCATGGATCCCAAACTCTTGAGTGGATTTTTTTTATCATTTTATGTTTATTTTTTGTAACTCGCATTATGAAACCTGTGGAACAGCTTGAGAGTGAAAAGGTAAGAGTGAAATTTTTCCCTTCCCATTTTACAATGATGTCTAACAAAGTTCTGCATATGGTGTCTAACAAAGGCTGAATCCAGACATGTGCTACACTGCATTTCCTTTCAATTCCATAAGCTCTTTCCTTGTCGTCCACTTGTCTCACTCTTGCTTTGGCAACTTCTGTTTCTGGCGCTCTAGAAGATTTACTTGTATTTTTCTGAGAACGAATGTCTTCTATTTCCTCTAGTGGAGGCAATCCCCTTATCCCTTCAAAATCCTTCAATGCAATCAAACTATCAAGCATATCATCTGTGATCCCAGATGCAGCAATAAGGTCACCAAATGCACGATTTGGACCTGCAATCATCATATTGGATGAGTATCAACATCAGAGATGTGAATTACTTAGCTTATTCTAAATAAGTCCCGTGAGAACATAATCGCTGTACTTAAATACACAAGAATTACAGCATTTACACTAATCAAATCTAGTGCTATCCCCTAAGAAAGTAGAAACCTAGTGCTATCCCCTAAAGTTGATAATTGCAGCTAGCCCGGAAAATATCTGTTAATCCGAAATCATCTCCAATTGCTCATATATTTGAAGTCCTTGAGACCAAAAAACACAACTTGAAAGAAAATATGCAGTAGGAACTGCTTTCTTAACTTACAAACTTCTACAAGCATCAATAAAGTCTCTTCAACAATATATCACAAACCAAGACACTGAATTTGCTCAAAGCCCATATCACAACACTAAACTAATCTCTTAAAAATATGAATTGTCTATTTTATCTATAATTTCTTAAATTATTATATTTAAACTTTAATAAATCAAAGCCATAATTAGAAGTTCAAAATTTTAACCATTCCTACTGTTTCATATCAAAATCCATTGCATCCCTTTTTACCTCCATTTTGTAAAACCACCATTTGCATAGTCTCAAACTATATTTGGCTAAACCAAATCAGACAACCCATCGATCCTTACATCAAGTACCTTATCCAAATGTAATTTGATCCATGCATCTTAGATGATGAGGAAGACGAAGAAGAAGAGGCCCTTCAGCCCGCAAAGAAGAGGAAAAAGTGAACTTTCCTGATTATCGAAACTATGCAAGAATGTCGTTTAACTTTGTACTCCTTTTAAAGAGGGAACTTCCCGGGATCATTTAGGCTAATTCTGTTGTTTTGTAAACATTTTATGGAAAAGGATGCAGTTTTCGTTAAAAACTAAAAAGTTTTAATTTTAAAAATCACAATTATGCATTAGAAAGATATTCCTTTCAATAATACTAGGATTTTGATCCGCATTATGTGCGTATTAATTTGTTTTTATATTTTTTATAAATGTATTTATTCATATTCAATCTTAACTCTTTTCTTTTCTATATGAAATGCAATCTCATTCTCAAAAGCATGAATTGTCTATTTTATCTATAATTTCTTAAATTATTATATTTGAACTTTAATAAATCAAAGCCATAATTAGAAGTTCAAAATTTTTACCATTCCTACTGTTTCTCAAATCTCTTCTGACT
Organism: Comarum palustre; assembly: GCA_951800085.1. Classification (NCBI taxonomy): domain Eukaryota; kingdom Viridiplantae; phylum Streptophyta; class Magnoliopsida; order Rosales; family Rosaceae; genus Comarum; species Comarum palustre. Next base: position 19,612,648 of record OX637580.1, on the reverse strand, counting down.
TTATTAATATTAGCTATAGCCTTTTACCCGTGCATTTACATTGACTCACAATTCTTAAAAAGTAATTATTTCTTCAGTTATAAAACTCACTACCCATTTTTATCTCCTTAATTATTTCTTTATTTAATTTTTCATTTTGCTATTTACCATATTAACTTTTGTTCTTAATATCTAAAATCAATGTAATTGAGGTTATATTGTTCGAACATAATTTAATGATTTTGTTGAGCTTTTAACTTTATTGTGGTATAGATAGATAGATTTAGGTACCAAGAAAATAAATGAAAGATTGGTGGAAATTAAGGCATGACGCCGTGACTGAACACCCGTCATAATCCCTGCAAAAAGTGACCAAAGATATATAGCAACCAATACTTTTAGTACATAACCCTTTTTTAAAAAAAGTGGCCCAATAGCCGACCCAACACTGTTTGTATGAACAGTAAAAATGGCCTGTTTATATGAGTCCGGTTTGACACTTTTTTGACGCAAAATTTAACAGTGATGAAAATAACATTATTTACCAATTAAAAATATAACATATTTAGGAAAATGAAATTATTTTTCCAAAGAAAATCAAAGACATATTGTTCTTCATTCTTCATCGAGACTGGAAAAAATCTAAGTTCATGCAGACTGCTACGTGCCTCATATATCAAATCAAAGAAGGGTTAAATACTTGTGACATCTCAAACTTTATACGTAAAAACAGTTTTGTCATCTGACTTTCAATTTAAATTAGTATACTCTCAAACTCTTATTTTCTAACAATTTTATCAAATCCTTCACATAAATATGTTATCTGCTACAAACGTCAAACAATAATATAACTAAAATACCCCCATATATCATTTTTTATTTTTTCCATTTTTCCTTCTTTTTTCTTTCTTCTTTTATCTTTTCCTCTTTTTTCTCCCCCTTTCTTCTCGATCTCTCTCTCGGAGAGCAAGACGCCAACGGTGGTGCCGGAGTCGTACTGGTTGGTGTTAGAGGGGCAGGCTTAGGAGGAGGAGTTGGGGCATTTGGTGTTGACTTTCGGCCGAAAATCCAGGAGCATTTTGGGCTTTTGCAGCCGATGAGACGGGAGGTGGAGCTAGAGCTTGGGGATGAAAGTAGGGATGGAGAAGGGGTCGATGTTGGCAGGCTGGGCTCAAGGTGGTTGGGGGCTGTGCGGAAGCGCGCATGGAGGTTGGGTTAAGACCAGGGCAGCGCGCATGACTGCTGGGCAATGCTCGTCGAGGATGTAGATCTGAGACAGTGGAGAACGCGTGCGGGGCTGGGCTCGACGCTGAGGCATGGCCCGACTCGGAGCGTTGGTGGAGGCTCTCTCGGAGCAATGGTGGCTCAGGCTCATCGAGGCGAGGCTGCTGGGTTCGAGTTGAGCAGGGCTGAGCACGCCGGAGAAGGTGGGTGGACGTGGGGCCGTGGAGACTGCCTGGTGCACTCGCCGTCGTTGTTGAAGTCAGAGAGGAGAGTGCGCCGGTGAGTGCGTCGTTGTAACTACGTGTGTGCCATGAAACCTGAAAATTTTCTTTTTTTCGTTGAAGAACACCCATTTTCTTCTGAATTTAGATCTTTTATAACCTTTTGTTCCGTTTCTTTATGAAGGGAATACGTATAAACTAAAAAATTTATTATTTTTGTAGGAAGATAAAGTTATTTCCATGTCATTTTACTCATTTGCCAAATCATATTCTTAATTAATATCAATCATTTGATCTATTTAAATCTAAGGGATGAAAATTAGTGTATAAATTTGTGTCAAAAATGTGTACGGAAGTGCGCTTTGTGTCAGTTTAATAATTATTGTATATTTTTTTTCTTATTTTTGATCAATTATGAATATGTGGTTTTCACATACAGCTTTTTTAAAATTTGAATTTCATGTTAAAAGGAAAGTTGAATAATAATCAACAAGTAAAATCTCTAACATTTTAAATATATATGAATCACTATTCACATGTTATAAGTTGAATATCAAACAATATAAACTTAGAAACCAGAGCACAAGGCATTGATTTTAGATATGAAAGATGATCTTATAAACTGGAACAAAAGGGAACTAGTTGTGAAAGTTTATTTGTTTAACATCAATTGTTTCAAGTGGATGAAGTTACAATATAAGTTCCTTAAATTCTAAAGCCAAAACCTTAATATTTGTAATTTAAATTTTTGTGAAAATCACACAATAATTAAAATAGAAAAAATTGTACAATAATTGATTGTAATAAGAAATATCGATTCCTAGAGATTGAAATTTTTGTTAGTGAGCCGTAATCTGGTTGGTAGAGAGTCAAACCGACAACGTTGAGGTCACGGGTTCAAACCTCATTGACACATGTAATGAGTGTGTAAGTTATTAATAATTTATTTTTTATAAAATATCAATAAATATAGAAGTTGCACCGCCATTTTTTTCATTTTAACCAAAAATATATAAAAAAAATGAAGAGCAAGCTGTAATTAAATAAAAAAAGGCAAAACAGTATATTTGTTTTAATCGGGTTGGACTGAAAAAAACTCAAGGTTGGTGTAAAACCGGGAGGGTACTGTTCTACCACTTTTCTTTATATATAGAGACAACCCAGGCAAATTGGATATTTACTATATACTGTTTGTTGAGATGACGTCATGGTATTGTTACTGTTCTTAGGAACAGTGTTGGGTTTGGGCCATATGTGCTTCAGTGTTCAGGTTTCAGCCTCTCTTTTTCTCGCAAAATTTCCAGAAACCTCTGCTCTCTCTCCCTCTCTATTTCTCTCCTCCCCTTTATCTTCCAAACGATCTCCCTTCTCCTTTCGAACATTTTTCAGAAACCTCTGCTGTCTGTCTTGATCTATTTTCTCTCTAGCTATCGATCTGATTACTCGATCCCTCTGTCGAACTGTCTCGATCTATATGACTTTCGCTTTGTACCCCTACTCAACCCAACTCAGCTTCCTAACCTCTCGGACTTCCTCCGAATCCTCTTCACAACTACCGTCTTACCCTCCCTCCTCTGCACTCCACTGGTAAGCTTGCCACCTCACTTTAATGTGTTAGTTTGGAGACATATTGATCATGAGTTTTGTCTATCTCAGTGTTTTGCATACTGTGTCTGCTTAAATTTTGGGTTTTGATAGCTTTACAAACTAAGCAACGGAGTCAAATTTGGTGATGGGTTTTGTCTATATTAGTAGTTTGCATACTGGGTCAGTTCTAACTTCTTAATAGCTTAAATCTGTGTATAAAGTAGTAAAACAGAGTTTGGAGATCTATTTATGAACATAACTTAAGCAGAAACAATTGATTCTAATCGAGGAGAAAGGGAGATGCAAGTAATGAAGAAAGGAGTCATGATGTTAAGATATATAAGATTGAGGAATTAGATGGTGTTGAATCTCTTCAGCTCTTTTATTCGAATGGTGGTAGATTCTGCTGCTGGCATTCCATTAGCCCTTAAAATTTGTCATTCGTTATTTCTTAGGTGCAAGAGGAAAGACGATCTGGAAGAATTATGGAATAAAATGAAAAGGTTTCCCAACAAATAACTTCACATTTGTGTATACAGTCAGTTATGATGTATTAGAAGAAAATGAGAGGGAAGCATTTCTTGATATGGTCTGTTTCCATAAAGGGGAGGGAATACGTTCTGTGAAAGGGCATTGCATGCATATGGTATGTTTGCACATAGTGGAATCAATATTCTGATCGATATGTCTCTCATATCTTGAGAAGACTTGAAAAAAAATTTCGAATGTGCTTTGTTAGTCATATGCTTGGTTTTTGAAACATCTTTAATGTGTATCGTATATTTTGAAAACTGTGGCTAATGAGTGAGTGTTTGTTATTCAAGAGTACTGATCAATACTTAAGGAATTAGAGTACTGAGCCAAATTTGTAAATTAGAAATTTGTGTGCTGATCAGTTAACAAACCTGAGGATGCTCATGGATTTGTTCTTTGTTTTCATGAGTTTCAAGGTTTTGATTTATTTGGTTGCTATTGCATACCACCAGAATGTAAGATTGAGGAGATAAATGCAGCTTGCTGGAAACTAGAGATGGTGGATGTAAGTATGAGCTCAATTGCTACGATGGTACGCGGAAGTTTTGAATAGCTGAATTCATTGTGCAATTGGAACGATATAATATTTCATGATAGTGTTAGCCATTTTTTGATACAATACGGTGTTTGAAGAAAGAAGAATTGTTGGCTTATATCTGAGAAAACGAGATCAATCTAAATTGCTTACAGCGAAATGAGGATGTTTTTGGTGTTAGAAAACCTTTGAAGCATTAGTGAATTTTATTACTGCAATTTTCACAACAAACAGGATTCAATGATATCAATGATTCAGATTCAGAATTACTAGAATAAACACAGTTCCATGATCATGCACATATGAATATGTGAACTTTGTTTTTTGGTCTGAGGATATATTCGATGATTCAGTATGCACCTGCATGTATATGCATACAAATAATGAATATGAAAATTTAAACTTAATGTATTTCAATATGTGCATAACATTACAATACTTATGTACATGTTTTGACTTCTATCTTTTCTCCTTAATTGCTTCTTAATTTTTTTAGTTTTACTTGGTTTTGTAATTATATATGTTTTCTCAAGATGATGTTTATTTACAACAATCTGATGCTCATTAAAAAGATTACAAATCCATGCTACCTTAAGGCTTTGTATAACTCTGCGTCAGCTTCTGATAAAATTTCATTGTTATTTGACATCTATTTTTGTTTCTATTAAGCTGGATACAAATTTTTGGTTTGTGTATCATCACTTTTAATTTTCTCAGCTTACTCTTTTCATTCCTTTTTATTTATAAACATGGAAAATGGTTTCATATTTTGATCATGCAGAAGCTGTGGATCAAGAACAAGGCTAACTGAAGGCTAACTATGTATTCCTTTTCACAGTTATGTTTTATTCTACTTATGGTTACTGAATTAACTGAAGGCTAACTATGTATTATATAATTTTGTTGGTAGGTGTTGGTTGTTGGTGTATCTGTTTAAGGCTGATCTTTTAGAGCACCTACTTTTCAGGTGTGGTTTTTTCCTTTTCTTGAATATTATTACGTGACACATGCTGATTTAGTTGCACCGATAATGGTTGATTATTTTTTTTGCTTTGTACAAGGAAAGAAACTGATAACATATGTGGGTGGTTTTAAAAATTCATGAGTATGTGTATTGTCTTTTAGCATCATTTAAATTTGGTAGTTTTGATGATGGTCATTCAAATTTGATACGGATAATTTTGAATCTAAGAAGAAACACTTTTTTTAACACTTTTCTCTTACAACCCCTGTTTGATTTTTTTGATGTAGAAAGAGACAGAAGATGTGAAGAACCTGATTCTACAAACTGGGAGCATAAAATCATTGTTGCAATTCAGAGAAAGACTGATTAGTCTTCATATTGTAAGTAAATTTAGTTACTTTTTATTCATCAAACCATGAAACATTACAATTTTCTATCCCACAGCAACGCACGGGTATTTTTCTAGTACCAAATAGAGAGAGATACCGAATGGACGTTTTTGGCTGCGGATCACTGAAACGTAGTTGGTGACTTGGTGGTGAGCCAATGAGCGAGTATAGTTTGCTGCGGCGGTGAAGCGGAGTCTGTTAAGCAACAATCCACGGTTTGCTGCGTGGGTAAGGAAGTGGAATTAGTCATAAAGCCTCCTCTTGGACACAGTGGGTTGATTCAATGTGGATGGGCCAAGGGTAAAACTGAAACGGAAACATGGGCAAGAGGGTGAGCGGTTCCTGTAAACAGTTAATCCCCTCTTTCCTTTTATATATAGAGAAGAGATAAGCTAATCGATCAAATGATGAAAAATACCTAGATGCCTATTTGTGTATTCATAGGGAATACCAGATCAACCTTCATGATCTTACTCACTAGTACAGAGACACTTCTGTCTCAAATACTCTCTTAAAGTCAAACCAAGTTTTTCTTGCGTTCTTGAAATTCTGTATCTGGTCGGGTTTCAAATAGGAGAAAACGATGACACCAACGCCAGTATCTCTGACGTCGTCTGGTGTCTGATGCAGAGATGGAACGGAGATGATGTTGGGGATTTCTGTCGACAGCGGAAAAATCGAATGCAAATGTGCATATGATACTGCTTGCGAGGGATCGGCACTCATCTCTAACATGATAGAAATGCTTGTATTGATAGAAACAGTAACCCCTGAAGATGATACTGTAATCCCTGCTCTCCATCTACTTCGTTGCCATGCCATACTCAAGTCTACAAGTCCATGTACACACATGAATGCAGAACCGGTCCTGGGCTAAGGCCAATCAAGCACAAGCTTAGGGCCTCCTAAATGTAAGGCCCAAAAAATATTATATAACCCTTAATATATGAATGTAAAAAATAAAAAAAAATCTATGAAAACATGAAATGGTAGAAAATTTTAAGAGGTAAATACCTCTTATGGTATCTGATGTATAATTAATTAGACAAATAGGTACCTGATGTTTAAAAGATGACAGTTTGGTATCTTAAGTTTTGCTCAGTTAGATACATTAACTTTTCTGTTAAATATGAGAGTAAAATAGATATTTAAGTTCTATTTATCAATATACACATAAAAAAATTTGTTTGGTGGATTCATGTGTATTAGATCTGAATATATATATATATATATATATTAACTAATATTTATCTACATAAATATGAATTTATGTTTTGTTTGAAACATGACTGAATTTTATATTTAAGAATTTAGGTGGCCTAAACACTTACGCGACTAATAGGTGTTCATATCAAAATATATATATATATATATATATATATATAACATAAAATAAAATTATGTCATATTTTATCAACCTAACCAAAAACATTAATTCATGTGTATACTCTCAAAAACCTAGAAAATAATAAAGACCCAAGAATAATTATCATTTAACCACACAAATTAATATTTTTTTATATCTCATTTTATAAATAAGACCTAAATGACGATTTACCCTCATATTTAAAGGAAAAGTTAACGAAAGTATCAAACTGTCTAATTAAGCATAACTTGAGATATCTAAGTGTCATCTTTTAAACATCAGGTACTTAATTGTCCTATTGGTAATACATCATGAACCATATGAGGTATTTACCTATTTTAAGTCTGTTGCTTCAATAAGCTTGTAGAAAATTGTTAGCATTGAAAATTTTGTTCGTTTGAATACTAATATGAAATGATAGATCATTGCAATTTTATGGTTCAGCTTGTAGAAAATTGTTAGTATTGAAAATAAGTTTGTTCGTTTGAATATTAATGCATTGATAATGATCTTCGTATGTCACTACACATAATTTACTTTGAAGATCGAGACCTTAATTTGTTTTTTGCTTGGGACACCTGAAATCTCAGAGCCCGCCCTATATGAATGCGTCACATATTGAGAGAAATAAACCTAGCTACCCCGACATTTTCTTTTGTATACGAGAAAGATATTACAAAAACGAAATCTTTCCGACAATCTGAATTTACATTATCTACCTTGAAAGATATAAAACTCGAATGTACATTGGACGAAGCTCAAAGAGATTGAAATCTGACTAATCGTCTCAACTCATATTCATTTTCATTCTCTTCCACCATTTCCTACTTGTATTTTTATGTGTCCCAAGTGATAAAGGAGACTAGGTCAACACTGGAAAACACCACTAATTAACTGAGTTATCCTCCACAACTAGCTAGAAACCTGATAATCCAAAATATTGTGATAAAAAAACAACAACAAACACTGAAACTGATCCACCATACCCTGAGTGAGGTCATGGACCCATGGATTGCATTATAAATTTCCAGAATTCCAGAGGACAAATGAGGTGCAAGATTGAAGCAACTAGAATATACAAAATAAGATCATTACCACCAACTGAATCTCATTCTCTTATGTCACCAATATTGTACACCACCCTTCACAAGAATGATGCAAATATCCAAACAGTCCTCAACGAGATTTAAATACACAAACAACAGTTTCATAATCAAAATAATAATTCCTCACAATACTACATAAACATAGGCTTCACTTTCATCAAATTCCCTTAATAATTCAGAGAATTTCTATTCACAGACCCACACACCATATCAATCAACTCACAAAACGTTAACATAATAGGCTAGAATTAAGCTGAAGCTAGCTTTTCTTCTTCCTTTCACTACACAAAACAGGGATTCACATCCAAAAGCTATCTTGATCATCAAACGCCCTCTTACCTATCTCGTGATTCGCCATGACAGAAGAGATTTCTGGGTTCACATCAGTCGTGAGCCCTGTTTCTTGAGACACACTGATCATGTCCCTCTTTGTTTTGAAGCTCTCCCTCATGAACGAGACATTGCTCTCAAGCAAGGCCCTCAGATGGTCTTGCATTAGAACCGAGTTTGGAAACTGGAAATTTGCCGACGAAACTGGAACAGGGTATTGATATCGTGGGAAAGCGTTGTTGTTTGAAGGATTTGATGAAACTGAGAAAAGCGGATTGCTGTTGTTGATGTAATCAACAATTCCTTGGTTTCTTGGCGAATCAAAGGACTCTTGGTTGGAGAAGCAGGGCACGTAAGTCGTGTCTGAAACAGGTCTGATCTTGGCGCCATTGTAAGGCGCCGAGTCCAACAATGGTGGCAAACCAGAAGAGCCAATCTCAGTTCCATGAAAAGAACCAGAATTCGAAAGTCCAGTAATATGGACTTTTTTACCACCGGCAAATTTTTCAAAGATCCTGCAAATCACCCATTCGTTCTGCAAAATTGAGATCAAATTAGGGTCAGAAATAAAACAGACGAAAACAGAGTAAACAGAGGAAATGACATACCTTTGCAGATTTGGGGAGGTTTTGTACAGAGAATTTACCCTCCAATCTGTACTCATGCATGACCCAATTGCTCTTTTCACCTTTTGGGGCTCTGCCTCTGTAGAACACAAGGGTCTTCTTCATGCCGACTAGGGATTTCCCTTTGTAAATCTCCTTGTCTTTCCCTGTAGCTTTCCAATATCCAGCCTCAGTTGCTCTGTTTGTCCTCAGACCAGTTGGATACTTTCGGTCCCTCACACAGAAAAAGTACCATTCCTTTTCTCCCATTTTCGCTTTATCTTCATCAACAAACCAACAACTAAAATCAAGCTAAAGAATAACCAAAACCGCAACATCAAATCGAATTGAACATCAAAACTTACATGGCAAGTCCCAAGGCTCGGACTTGTTCAAGTTCACATCCCCAATTGCTTTGCATACGAAGCTGGAATCGATAACCTTCTTGTGCAGGTAGTGAGAAATAAGCTCTTCATCGGTCGGGTGGAATCGAAACCCGGGTGGCAGATCAGTCTGATTGTCTTCCTTGAAATTAGTTCCAGCTTGAACAGCGATTTTTTCCATTTCCTGCATCATTGGTATCTTAAAACCTGACTTCTAGCTCTCCTCTCCAAAACCTCAGTTTATTCACAATTTTGGTTCTGATCAACAGGGTATGGTTTTTCAGAATCAAACCTCAATTTATACAAATGGGGGTTTCTCAGACTACTACAATGAGTTGTGACCAATACAGCTCTCAGCTAGCTCACAGATTTGCAAAACAGGAAACAGAGCCGAGTAAGATGAGAAGCAAAAAGTATGTTGTCAAGGAGCAAAATGGTAAAGCGGGGGGAAAAGAAGAGAAGCCATGGAAGAAGATTGTGAGAGAGAGAGAGGGATGAGATTTTAAGAGAAAGAAAAGCAGGATGAGAAACAGAAGCCCCTAAATACTGGTGTTTTTGGAGAGAAAGAAACGTGGTATGGAAGGTAACTCAGGTTGGGTAGGTCGTTTTAGACTTTTAGCTTCTGTTACCAATTTTGCCCCTCTCTGTTACCAATTTTGCCCCTCTCTTCGAATTTGACCAAAGACAAATGAACTTAACAAATCCAAGTACTATGTTTCAGTTTTGTCAATGCCCTTGGCTAATTTCAGCTAATTAGATTTTCTAACTTCAAGTAACTATTCGAATCATTTTTTTTGAAAAAACGAGAGCTAGAACGACAACCACCCATCTCAAATCCATCCTATCCCGATCTAGTTCGATTTCCCAAGCCTAACCAGCAACCACCCATCTTGGCCCTTGTGATGTCGCCAACGTTTGAAACACCCACTTCCCCAATCCGACATCATCTATAGCCTTCTTTACACAAGCATGCGCGAGAGAACGCCTTTGCCAATCCAGATCCGTGAGACACAGACGAGAACACGAAAAACATAGCCCATTCGGTTGCACGCGTCGTGCAACGACGAGGCCTATAAGCTATAGCCCACGCCAGCGTCGAGTTGCAGTCGGACAGGCACGACCTAAGGCAGCGACTTTCTCTGTATGTTGGCTTGTTGCATTGTCATGAATGGTTTACGACGGTTTACGTGCTATGAATTCTTTCTCCTTCTCGTTTTAACAGCACGATTATAACGCGTATTTTTAATTATCAAATTAAATACTAGATAGACTAATCGTATAAAAGAAAACTATAATTATTATGTAACTCTTAAATAATGAATTGACATATGAACATAATACAATTACAGTGTAACTAGCTATGAGCCTAAGACAATTGGATCATAGAGGCAATTGTCCATACGTGAATTAATTCCTTTCAATTGGATGTTACTGAATTATTGATGTTGCTTGTTCCAATGAATACAAGAATCATAGGCATGCATCATATATAAATCATTCTAGCTTAATTTCATTTTTCATTTTACACAATAACTTCAAAAGCATTACATCAAGAAAGCTCAGAAATATTACTTGTACCAGAAATATTATTATGTTAGCGCGCTGTTAAGCCATAACAGCTGTGTGAGAGTGCATGCATAGAATTAGTCTGGTCATGCAAATTCGCTAAACAAAACACACCGCAATCAGGGCTAAAAGACCATTGTAACCCTCTATTTCATAAGTAAAATCACAAATATGTGAAATGGCGATTAGCCGACAGGTACAACACAGACTTTTTATGTGATTGTTACTTAAAAGTGACATCAATTAGGTCGAAAAGAACGATCAAAAGTACGAATAATTTCAAGATCTTCAGGAAAGACGGCTAAAATCAATAGGATCTTGATATGACTTTCATTGTTTGTTTTTTTAACAAATAACAAATGATCTACGTTGATTTACCTGGGTGAGCTTACTTTTTTTAAGGAATTATATTAAAAAATTTATTATTGAGAATACAAATTACAACTATAAGAGATATCAGTGGTGAAAAGAAATTTCTCACTCTCCTTCCTACCTACTCGAAACAATAACAATTATAGTAGACAAAAACCGATATATCAATAGGGGTTCAACTGTAACATAATTTAATCAAGAAGTTTCGATATATCCTTACAGTCATCAACCTTAAGAAGAAACAATTATTTCAAACACTACATGTCAAACTTACTAGTATATATGCTCATGTAACATTCTCATTATATTGACAATAAGAACTAATCGACGTTAAAATAGTTCATGAAAACGACATTATAACCACGACTCACCCCATGACACGACCCCAACACCAAACCAACAAAAACCCTAAACCCTCGCTCAAAGAGGAGGTAAAACACTCAAACCAAAACAAGCTAACTAACAAAACCTATAAACCAAAACCTAAAACAAAATAAAAACTAAACACAGACCCAAGAAGGACCCAGCCCAACCATTCCCCATTGGACATCATAAAAGGTCACCAAATGGTCTGGCTCAAAGAAATCTAGATGCAAATGCAACACTACCGTCACAACGTTGACGCCAACCGCTACCCGACGTGCAATACCATCGGCTACCCACTTTGAAGAGGCAACATACCACCTTTCCTCCATGATTCTCACCAAAACAAGGCAGCCCGTCTCAACCCGGCCAGTTCGGGTAAAATGACCGGGAGAACTGTCGCCGCAACGTCTCCCCATCATACCATACAACCGCTCCATTCCACCTTACCGTACATGGCCTCGAATCACCACCCATGAATGACGCCGACCTCCCCATCGAAGCAACCGATCTACAACTCAGGCCGCCATCTTCTCTGTCTGTTCTCATGGAAACCTCTACTTTAAGTCCACCGCCACTACCACTACTACCACCACCACCTACAAAGACATACATCAAAGGCCCGTCCGTCAACAAACCAAACCACACCGATAATGCCAGGAGCCGATGTCAACGTAGGCGCCGCTAGACAAGTAAGAGGACCAAACCCTAGAACCTCTGCTTTCCTACTTTTGCGGAGCTCCACGAGAAAAGTCCTTATACGAGGTTTTGTCTTTTATGATCAACTTCCCATGACGAGCTTACTAGCTCCAACTAGAGAAGTGAGAAGTCCGAACACAACTCATTACATCTATTGCTCAAAATTAAGAAAAATAACAGACTAAAAATTTATTGAAAAACTAACCAAAGAGTGCCCCAAAAAACGTACATTCAAATAACAAAAACAAGAAATCGAAAACCCTAATTGTCTCATAATTTGACCAAGCAACGTACCTATAGGAGGCATAAAGATCCGATTTTCTGCATGTCCACAAGCTACTAAGGAAATTCACATTGTTGCGATTTGTGACATTAATGTACTAGTTTACGCCAAACCAATGTCACCTTCTTCTAATTATCATTTAATGGCGGGTTAGTACGAGTTGGAAAGAACGTGATGTTACTCTACACGGTGAGCCAAGTAAGTCAGCCGAGTTGCTATTTGCAGGAATAGTAGTGGTGAATTAATTGCTGCAATGGGTGAAAGGGTAGGCGGTAGGCTGAGTCCCTGTGCAGCCGAGTTGCTAAGAGGGGTTCAGTGGGCTATTGAACAAAGTTGGAACGGGTGTTTGGTGAAGTCTGATTGTTTAGAAGCTGTTACAATGGGTTCAGCTAGTCTTGGCCATATTACTGGTGATGTAGCTAATATTCCTAGAACAGCTAATAGGGCAACTCATGTTATTATTGGTGATGCAGCCGGTCGCCCTAAAAATTGGGTAATATGTGTGGTTAGGGGTTGGATCTTCTTGACTTACGGATGTCGTCTATGACAACAACCTCGCAACTAGGTTGAGGAATAGAGAGGAGAGTGGGGACTATAGTTCCATCATTGGTCATTCACATGTTTTGTAATTTCTATTTTTTAATAAAGATTACTCATTATAAATAATAATAATAATATGATCATAACAGATAATTTGTTATGATCTAATCCGTGACAACACTGATTAATCAAAGCCCTCAACTTCTTGCAAGGGATGATGTAAAAGTTGCTCTGGTGATTAAAGACATTAAGTGGTTTATGGTTAGGTGGAAGAAAGTTTGTTAAGCATCGAAGCAAATTTGTCCAATATGATGAGAGGATTAGTGACACTTTCAACAATTTGAACCTGTAACGTTTGTTGTTTTTCCTTTATGGTTAAAATGTAGGTTCTCTAATATATATTTGCTTTAAGCAAATTCCCTTTTGACTAGAATCCATAAATATCTTCATAGGACCTCTTTTATATATAACTTTTACACGTGAGGATGCATATTATATTGGCGATGATCACAAACTAGTATGATACGTTGTGATCGAGCTATGCTCGTCCCTACTTGACGAACTCAAACAATAAACTAAAAATTCTGAATTTCCCACTACATTTTAAAACAACTTACCAGTTTAAGTGTTCTATTTGCCAACCATATATCATGTAAGTACGATTACTGCTTATGATCATTTCAACAAACTTGAATAAACGACAAAGTTTTATAAACAAAAATAAATGTAATGGTGATGATCGATTTCCATATATATTTACTTCTTTTTATCAGAGGAATGACAAAACCTTGTATTAGAAAAATGTCCGAAAACAACATGAACACAATCTGCCCGCAACAACGACCACATATATTAAGTTATCAGCTTATTACCATCCATAAAGTAAAACATAATATGAAATATGATTTTTGAATCCCTATGCTAGGTCAACAAATTTGGGTCACCCTGAAGATCAATATCAAACCAGCTAAATTCCATGTTATTTTCAATTTAATTTTTCCTCCAACTAGAAGTTTAAAACTAACTAACTTGGCCAATTAAAAAGCTGGCTCGAAAGTGTGGGCTAAAAGGGATCCTAATTAAAACGAAGTTCAACAATTGAGCACCAAAGTTGCATTCAGAATTGATTCCCAAAGTGAAAGAAAACATATTGAAATTGAAATGCAGGTCATTTTCTAATTCTAATTTGTGATTTGTAATCGAATGATGATATTTCTGATTTGCGTTGTACATGAAATCGCACGGCAACTTTCGCCAGTACTACTCCATGGCTTTCTTCCAAAACTCAAACATTCCTTTTCAGGAAACATTTCTTATCACCCACTCGACGCGTGTGCTAGGGTTTTGTCTTTGTCATAAGAACTTCAATCCGGTCAGTAATCTCTAAAAGATGGACGACTAATCGGCGACGTCTTTGTCCCGCCCACGTATGTATCACCATAGCCAGGATTGGACAGTACCCCGCGCCACACCTGATATATCACAGTCAGGCCTCTTCGATCTTGTTCGCCAACTTCTTGATATTTTATTCGTCAGACTTAACCAAACCAGGACTAAACTAAACCCTAGCGCTGACTGTGAAGTTTAACCCCTGCTATTGGGTCGAGAGCAGCAGCTGGGTTCTGTTTCCTTGGTTCCAACATGAGGAATTGCATAGACGTGGCGAGTCTGGTTTGGTAGAGAAGCCTAGACCGAGAATAATATTCGGGAATTTGATCGAGTTAGGCAGAGGTCATTCTTTTGAATATTGAAAAACCAGATACCGTATTCCAGATTACGAAGAAGACGAAGATCTTGATCACCATTGATGTTATTCAACGTCGATCTACTTTGTTTTTTTTGTTAGATATTGATGAATGAATATGATTGACTCGTATGTTTTGATGCGCTGCCTAACTCTGGGATGTGATTGCAGTGATGGCAAATATTTATAATTATGCATATATACGTCTGGATTCGATTGTATTTGTACGTGGCATCTTTACAATCACATTAGTATGTACTCTAAATAATGGCTCTATTTTCGTCGAATATACAGGACTCTGTTTTGTATCTGGACTACTACTCGATTAGCGGATTAATTAAGCACCCAGTTGTGCAACTCAAAAACGTGTTTAACATATTCGGGGTGATGACTCACTAATCATTATGGTCATGTATTCTATGTTTTAGTGAGACCTAAAATTGGGGGATTAGATTAGGCCAGCAGGGTCTTTCTCAGAATTCCTCTACGGGGGAGATAATTATATGATACAATTTGATGTTAATCTTTGACAACTTCTGAGATATGAACTAGTTGAAGAAAGATTACGAGTTTTGATAAATCTTATTAGTCTTGGCCAGACTTATTTATAGTCAGATAGAAGCAAGCTAGCTAAAAAGGGAATCAACATTATAAAGTTAATTATCCTTAGATGTAAAATATGTGTAATTCATTCAACAAAAGCAAGCAGACTCAGAAGCATATCTGGGGTGGAGAAAGACTGTGGCTTGATGTGTTGTAGGGAAAATGTGAAGCAAAGTTAGGGAAGAAGAAAATGAAGAACAAAGATGCACGTATAATATCATCCTGTTCTAATATAGGGAAAGATGTTTGTTTATGTCAAATTAAGGGGCTGGGAATAGGAGGGGAATTTAAGGTTGGGTTTGGGAGAGCTTATAAGCTCTTTTACTTTTAAGTACCAAAGGTTTTGGTGTTTGGTAAGTCGAAAAATAAGCTACTTTTTAAAAAAGTATAAAGTGTTTTGAGAGAAAAAGGAGAAGCTACAAACACCCACATTCTGCTTATAAACTAAAAGTCAACTTATATCTTATAAGCTCAGCTGCACCAAACCCACCCTAAGAGACATATATAAAGGAGAAATTCTGCTATAGGTGTCGACATGGGTTGTGACCCGTTTTTTCATGATATAATAGACGAGTCCATATATAAGACTGTACGAATCCATCTGAATGCTTACCGGAAATGTAAGCATCCGTTGGATCCGGATCCTCTCCTCATGACCTGCTCCTCATATTTAATTGTCTCATGAGGGTATACACACTAATTTTATAAATGATTACAACATTATGTGTACAGCTAAACAACATTTAGCAAGTCGATCAGGCTTTAATATATAGTTTCGATCATGAAATCTGTTATGTCAATAACATCAAATCACGTCAAAGCCACACAAAGTTTAGGAAGTCCATTTATTTGGTACAACTAATGAGCATATATGATCGATGATGTCAAAAGGATTTTTGTTCTGAATGTTTTAATCATATATTAAGAATGTAGCCGGGGCCTCCTCACAGCTAGTAGTCTTGTACTCTTTGATTAATCCAGATCTAGAATTTGGAACTATAAAAAATTATTGTGGCATATGGCCTTATATTCAAACGATTGACAACATCAATTCCCTAATAATTGAAATGGGTGGGACAAAGTAACCGATATAGAAGAGAATTGGCCAAAACTAAACTCAAGCAGGTGAATTGAAGCTTGTCCTACAGAGCTTAGTTTGTCCTCCAAAGTATATTGGACAATGTCGAGCCTAACCTAATTACCTAATAGCTAGTGAAGGCTCTAGCTATTTTTCCCTAATAGTGATTGATGAAGACATAAGGTGATCAATAATACACAAGGCAGGTGATCATTTCAACAGCTTGAAGAAGATAGATTGATGCAGTTGTCTCTTTTTGCAGAGATTTCCATAACAAGTCGTCCATCGATGCAATTGTATAGAGATTTCCATAACAAGTCTCCCATTATGCATGGCATCCAAGCTAGAAACTACAATCAAATCAATGGTTTATTGATACAACTATATATAGCTGCGGGCCTGCGGCGTAAAAATGCAAAAGCATTTTTGCTTCTTCTACTCAAGCTAGCTAGAGTTTTGATTGAGTGGTATTTCAAGTGTTTATCTGAGTTGTTATTACGAAGGGTGATCGAACATGGCATATCTGCAGCGCATACCAACTTTGGTTGGAAGCTTGCCCTGAAAGAGAAACTGTATCAATTTGTTACTTACCATCGGAGTCTCAGCATACCATGACTGCACCAGGATATGCACGATGGTTTAGAAAAACCAAACCCAATCAATGCTTTTGAAGCCAATTCCAACCATAGAACAAAGCAGGTTGATTTTGAAGATGCATAAAACTATCTTTAGAGACCAATCCGAAAGTATGTATTCTAAACAAGGAAAAAGCAAATCAAAGTAACCGTCCATGCTCGAAACGGAATCAAAAAGATAGAATCCACATTACTCCTTCAATTTACATCCATTTAAGGATATATAAATCAGGAGTCATATTGTGGAGTTGGATTCAGATCGTGGCAGTGATTATGTGCTTCTGGCCAACTTGTATGCAAGTGTAGGCGAGTGGAACAAAGCTATGAGAGTAAGAAGATGACAGCAGGACAGGGGAGTTGAGAAAGCAGAGCCTGGTAATAGCATGATTGGCGCAGATTTTCATGTAGTTGAAAGGGGACTCAACTGAAGCCTATTCCGATCATATAAATGCAGCAATTCAGTAGTTCATAAGCATATACTTAATCATTTTCTTTGGTAGATCGGAATATGACATATATTCACAGACAAAGTAGTCTTGGAGCGTGTGTTATACAACTACACCTGAAGTTCTTGTGTTGTTCTTACCCATATCGGGTGAAAACTACTTGGCAAATGCAGATGCAGCAATACATTCATCTCAGAACTGTTCTCTGGAAGTGAGCTATCTAAGCTTAAGTTTGTTTCTTTTGTTTCTCTTCCTGCCACTCTTTGATATTGGCTTGTATCTTTTGTTTCACGCTTGAATGAAACCCTGGATAAGGTTCGTAACCAAAGGCCGTTTGAAGGACCTGCATGATGCAATAATGGCATGATTAAGTCATCATTTATATATGAAACATCCCAGTTCAGATAGGATTAAGGAATTACCTCAAGCAACACAAAGAAAGGAGCCATCAGAAATGCTTGGACGAGGTTATCCAGAAGAGCCGGTGCTCGTTTCTGAAAACAATCATTATAGTTAGATGCATTTTATGTCCTCATTTCAAGTAAAGAAATCAATCAAATCATTACAGTAGAATATCACAAATAGTCACCTCAAACACCCCATGGCCTATGAACTGTCCAGCCCAACAGAATAACTGGGCTGCCAACACAACCTGAAAAAAAATAACTCATCAAACAATTAGAAGTTTGATTTTCAATATAAAACTCTTAGCCACCGATCCTATCTTTAGCTAAGAAAGAAATTTGTAGTTTATGAGATCTCCATGTAGAGATTAACAACTTCGCCAACACCGGCAAGTTATGTAAAAATACTACCTGTTGCTATTATGTTTTACTTATCTCTTTCAAACAATCAACATCTGAAACTATTTAGAAATATGTCTTGCTCAGCAGTGTTTTCCCAGTTGCTCTGCAGTTTTCACTTCAATGAAGTAAACCCCTTCCGAGACCTTTAATCACTATAACATCATTAACATCTAGTATTGAAATCCTGTAGTAAATTCATGGCCAATAATCACCAATTGTAAATATGTACCACAATTGCATGCAAGATACTAATCGGACTACTGAGATGAACCTCATGATTGTACTGAGCATACTAACTAATTTTCAAGTTGATTCAGTGAATCTTGGACAAAAAATGTAATTTGCCCATTGGGATCCATTCTTCCGCAAAAGACATTATCAAGAGTCAAGTTTTAGCACTGTACTATTGATCAAAGATACAAACATTACCCTAATATTCCCATCTTTTCCAGTCACCAAGCAACAAACATCTTAACTGTCCCCATATCTAACTTGTTCTGTAATGCATGTGCATATTATCTACTCGAATAACACAGTGATCAACAATGTTTCTGGGTAGGACCATATCTTTGAATTGCAAAACCAAACAAAGCCAAGAGCTTCCCAACTCAAATTGATCAAAACCAGATCTTTATACATAGCATCAACAAAAGAGATAAAATTTCATAAATAGAAAAACAAGTGAGATCAAAACAATTGAAACATAACCAAACAAGCTGAAAAGGGAAAGGACATACCTTCCATGCCAAAGAAAACCCAAGTCGATTAGCAAGAACACTGGCTCCAACCCAGCAGAGAACACAGAGCAAAGCAGCCAAGGACCCAGCTTTTCTATCCAATCCAACATAATACAAACCATAGATCACAGTGAACATGAACCCGAGATTGAGATAAAACCCACCTGGGAAACTGAACAGGGAAGGTGTGAAGTAGAGAAGAACAAGAGAAGTGAAGAGAATAGGCCACACAAACAGAGTGTGGATCAAAATATTAACAGGGTTGCTGTGATATGCGCCATAAAAGGCAAAGTGGTTTTCAAGATCAAACAATCCACTTCTCCCCATCAGAATTGTCTCTTGTTGGAACTCAAACAACAAAGTGGGTATGAACAAGTAGACAGATGGCCGAACACGGAGATTAGTAGCAAATTGGATATGCCAAAGATAATCACAAATATATTTAAAACATTTGGCCCATGCAGGTATCGAACCTGCGACCTTCGCGTTATTAGCCCGACGCTCTAACCAGCTGAGCTAATAGGCCAGTTGATGGATTTTAACAAATTGAACCATTTATCAATATTACAGAAAAATAACAATATGGTTAAAAATATGTAAAACTTCGGTGGATGCAAATGGTCTCTTATCCACTGCCCTTCCAAAACTCCAACCCCAGACAACACAAACCTGGCTTCAATTTAGTACAACTTCATCTTCTCAACTACTAGACATTAATGGCAGAAGCTATCATGGGCTTCACCATTAGTAGTCCACATATTCACAGCTCCTCTCTCCAAACAAAAGTGGACATCACCCACATGACCTCATCTACAAGATTGGTAACACTTGTATCCCATATGAGCTTATACTTTAGATGATGGAACTGCATTTACTAATGTTAATAATACTCTTCTTTGCAGCTTAGGCAGTGCTCTAATTCTGAGCTTTTCAGTGGACGCAAACCGGTACTATAAGCAGTTCATGAATATATTTAGAGCAAATCATGTAGTGCATTGATTTGGTAATGTAGGATTGGTTGTTAGGTAACTATCATGTCTTGAATTTGTTTGCATAGCTTGAAGTTGGGAAAAGGAGCAAAAGAGCCCCTCTGAGCAGAACCAATGCTTTTCCAGATTGGCCTCTGATGGCAGTTTTAGTGGAGCATATTGAAGGCCAAAGAGACTTTATAACCCACAAATCCATTGTGCATCTCAGTGATGACTCCATTAAAAGTGTCTGTAAGTATTTTAATTCTTTCTCATTTCATCAGTTCTGTTTCTTAGTTTCTCATTTTGTCACTTCCATTTTATATTTGTAGATATTGGTTACATCATGTTCACTGTTTGGGGGTGTTTATTCTTTGGTTCCATGAAGGTAAAGCACTTGTTAACATTGTTATTACAATTTCATTGCTTTTGGAGAAAATTAATCGAAAAATTTGAGACATTCTTGTTTTAGGATCCATATTATGATTCAGAAGTGTACAGAGAAGATGGAGGAGATGGTACTGGACATTGGGTATATGAGAAGGTAAATATCACTAACTGTTTCATAAGTTTTGCCGTGCACTACTTGGTCAGGTTTCAATCTTGAGCTAGAACATAAATCAAGTAAAGCTCAGTTGCTTCTTTGTAAAATTTGGTTGATATTTGACCAACCATGTTGACTGTTGTGGCCAGCCTTCTTATTTTGATTTCTAGCAGATGACAAAACTTGAAGCTAGCTTGAATAGCTTCAGCTTTAACTTCTAACACATTGATCAATGACCTATCTTGTGAAGTTATTTTTGGCTTGCTATTCAATGGTACTTGTTTAGGAAACTCCATGTAACAAATTGTAACTGATGTATAATGAATTAATGGTCAAATGTAAATATGCAGCAAGAAGACATTGAAGAATCTGCAAGATCAAAGTTGTGGAGGGAGGAGCTGATTGAGGAGATAGAGCAGAAAGTTGGAGGGCTGAGAGAGTTGGAAGATGCTGCTAAGGAGGAGCAGCTTGTCAAGTAGCTTAGTCATTAATTTCTTATGCATTTGCTGATGGATGCTGTTTCACCCTTACAAATATCCAGATGTTGTATATACTATATACCATATTGAAGGTTTGATCTCATTGACGAGTTGGAAAACCAAACGTAAGTACTAGTGTGTTTTGTGCGCGTGTGCAAGCATGTGTGTCTCTCTGGAAAGAGGCAATGCTCGAAGCAAAGTATAACACAAGAACCTAACCTGATGTGCATTTACATGAAGAAAGTACTACAGTTTCAAAGTCATGAATTCAGCATATGGACCTTGAGAGTGTCTAACCACCCAAAAAAGGTATCACCTTGCTTACAGGCCTACCTTAGAATACTATGCAAAACCTAGTAGTTGGATTGCATATAACTCAACCCTGCTGGCTGCTGCACTAATATGTGCCAATCTTTGTGGAATATGAGAAATTCCCATACAACCTTAGTTGCTCAAGCCTCAAATCTGGTTGCAAATAGATAAAATAATACAGGCTTCATTTCTTCATTTCTTATGTGTCCTTTGTGTAATAATTCAAATTTAACTTTCTGGCTATAAAGGTCAGCTACTCAGTATGTTGAGCAAAAATCCAAGAAAAGAAAAAATAAAACTAAAATAAGGGTATCCACTTGGTGATTGGATGAATTGAAGTATCGGAGAACATTGTCAATGTTTGGCTCTTCTTTCCCAGAACCTTGGACTTGTTCTGGCCTTCTAGCTAGGAGATACCTTGGCCATGGCCCTTGGTTTTGGAAACCAGCAGTAATGTTCCAATATCTAAATTCCAAACAATGGGCCAATTTTATATAACAAAAAAACAATTCCATAACCTGTGGGTAGCTAGTTTGTATGATCAGTTCTATCCCCTAATAAAATCACAGACCCTATCAAATATCAATCAGAGAATCCCAAAAAGGGGTTGAACTTGAACTGGAATAAACAGATCACATGGACCAGTAGTGGTGGTAGCCTTCATCATCTATGTGCTCTCACTGCCATACACCATTATACTCTATATCCAAAGAAAATATCCAAGTTAAGCTCATTTTATCCACTTTCATGCATGACCTTCCATAAATGAATGTAGGTTTTGAACTAGTCCTATATACATATAAACATGTAGCAAACCCATGTTTTAAAGGTGCAGATTAAATAGATCAGTCAATGTGAATCACTTTCAACTCTTCAAGTTGCATGATATTCATATTACCCTGATTGATTTCATTCTCTTTGAATCCAATTTAAAATTAGACATCTCTTACTCCAACAGGAGCTGACTTGCCTTCTAGCTAAGAGATATATGCTTGATCTGAATTTAAGTAAAGTTATTGCCTACACTCCTTGGTATCACCAGAATGATAATTTAGAGGCAACTTGGTTTCATTGAGATCAGGGTTGGAGCCCTTATCATGAATCAGCAGCACATGAGTGATATCCTGATCTCATTTCAATCCATAATTATTGGTTTTATCTTAATTAAATTACTTAATCCATGACCATGTGGTGGTTATATTCTACGATTTGTTCTAATTCGGCCACGCTCCCAAACAGGAGAAAATAGTTAAATACTGCAGGTAACGACGAGGTAAAAAGTAAATTATAAGTAAAAGTAAAAGAATGTGCGGGTGTGCCACCACACAGGTGCAGAATCCAAAAATCCGAGTAAAGGAGGGGTTACGTGCCGCCTGCAATTCTCTTCAAGCGATTAGGGCTCTAGGCATCACCTCAGGAATAAATATTTACGAGTAGTCTGCTACTCCTATCGATACTCGTGTAGAGATGAGTAGAGCTATCAAAGAGAATGGAGTGGAACGTTAGTCTGAGAAGCTTCGCACCGACATTGATGATGACTCTGAGGAGTAGGTTGGTTTGCTAAAGCGTAAGGTTTTAGCTTCTAGGTTTGTATCGACGAGGTCGAGTTGTTCTTTGATGTAGTTGTTGTTGATTGATTGTGTGTATATCTGATCCACAAGCCTTCTTTATATAGTGACTCGAATAATAGTCTGAGTATGTTTCTACCACTCTAACTGTACAAGGTTTCGTTTACTTGACAACGAAGCAATCAGATGACGCAGTTCCAGCTACAAGTGGACTTCGCATAGGTCACAAGTACTGACCCTTTGCTTGTCAAAAACTTCATAGTTTCCAACATGGAGTCATCCACCCAAGGGCTAGTGTTGTTCACGAAATGGTATAGTCCTACTCGGACTCGACTCACCTCCTTCTGCCTTCTTTGGGCCGACTAACCGAAAAAAGTTTAATTTTAGGTCACTGGTATTGGCTCAAATGCTGCCCAAGGCTTTAAATTAAATTAGCCAGAACCTCTAGAATCTGGACCTTCCGCTTCTCTTTAGGAAACATAGAAGACAGAGATGTCGCAGTAATAAGAGACGGGGCTAAGTTAGCCTTAAAGATCATAGGCGGCAAGATCGCCCCCTTACAACCTCCACCTTAGGTGCAGCTTCGTCTTCAAGCTCTCTAGGGCACAGCACACCTCCATGAGTTATCATGGAACAAGTGCGGTATCTCCTTACTAGTCTCTCATACTTGAAAGAGACTTGGAACACGTCAGAATGGGAAACCCTAATTCTGCGTTCCAGCCTGATCGGTTAGTTCAGTGGTGACCCAGACACGCATCAACCCACGTTAGATTCCCCCATTGTCGACCTGCAGTATTGGTCCAATTGTCTCGGCGACTAGGCACGTCATCGCCATTGTTGTTAGAGCCGCCAGAAGCCTTTGAATCTCAATACAGATCTAGACAAAGTTTAAGGGCACCTCGACCATGTTAGAAAAGCCATCATAATCATTCACAAAAAGCATGCATGGCCCTTTAGTACGCCCACGAACATCCTTTCTTCACCCTGATCACATCCTTTTATGACGTGAAGGTAAACAAAAAACGGTCGCCCTAAGCTTGGACCTCTACCGGAGTTGTCAGCCTCTACATGGACCTGATAGCGCTGTGAAAGGCATCGAAAACCACCGTGCGAGAATGTTCAGCCGGCCAACAAGGTAGAAGCGCTGTACCACGAAGCCAGTTTCAGGGCATATGAGGTTGCCAAGATCCACCGGCTCCTCCTGGTTACTCAAAGAAAGCTGGGAAATCAGACTCGTCGTGACATAGACATCCGCGACGATTTCAGATGTGGAAGAGTTGTGTATCGCAGCCATGACGGATGGAAGAGCTCACCGCATAGCCAAGGAAAACCATAAACTCGAGAGAGAAAGAGAGAAGCCCTGGCCGCGCTATCAATATATGAATAGGTGTGTATTATTGAGTAATCAACAATCACTTATATATAGATGTAATCAATATGTAAAAAATATGAATATCTTTAATTGGCTAATTATAAAAAGGTGCGTCTATGGTCACTCCATAAATTACTTTGTTCACACCACACATTTTTGATTTATTGAAAGACCAAAAATTCCTGATGTAAGTTGTTATAATTTTTTTATCTTTTTATTTTGGATGAACACATACTTCATAAACCTAACTTAAAATAGTTTCAAAAAAATCACTCAAAATTTATCATAATCAATCGTTCTATGGAGTCTGAAGACGCTAGCATCGATTAAACTGAAGATGTGCAAACTATTTGTATTTTTTTCATTGTTGATGTTTCATATATTCATTTACTCATTATTTTCTGCGTCGATTTTTTATGTAAATTTATATTTTTTTTGCTCACTTATATTTAATTTGAATTTTTTTATCAGTGTTATATCTTTTTCCATGTAATGGTCATTTGAACGAAGTAAATTTGAAATTGAAAAAACCATATGTATGGTGAGAATAGAATGTAAGGTAAACAAAGTAGAATTGAGAAAATGATATTTTAGTTATTGAAAATGAGTGAACAAAGTAGACTTACAATCTAAAATATATAATTGGAGTGTGAAGAGAATGTGTGGTGAACAAGGTGGTTTATGTGGTAACAATAGACACACCCTTACAAAAAAATGCCCAAAAACTGTTTAGTGAGTAGTAACCGCAACATTCACGATAATTCACATGAAACATATTAATAACAATCATGAGTAAAAAGCAAACAAAGAATCTTCGATGGTGGGAATTTCTTGGGGGTGCTGCTTCCTCTTCAAAGTGTGCGGATTGTGATTTCGTCGAAACTGAAGCATTGAGTTTGGGGGTGGAGCTGGCTATCTCCCTCAACCTAAAACATATGGAATTTGAATCAGATTCTAAAGTCTCTATTACTGATATCACATCCTCTTCTTGTAACAATTGAAGTACTTACCTCCTAATTTAGCAGATTCAAGCGAGTTGCTCTTTCTTCTCGAATTACTTTTGGAGTTGGATACCACTCGAAGAAAATCAAGCTATAAACCATGCAGCAGTGCTTGCCCAACAGTTGGTGGGTCCTCAACGATGGGCCTATAGGCCACCACCTTCTTTGATTTCAGTCCTCTAGAACGACGAGCTTCCTTGCCCTCCGATCACTACTTGATTCCCCCGGTTCCTTTTTTTGTATGTATCTTTTGGTTTTTTGGTTTTGCTGTGTAGTTTTTTTTATCTTCCTGTGAGTTTGTGTTTCCTGTTACTATTATCTCTTGTGGTTTTAGTGAGAGAGGCTCTCTTCTTTCTTGGTTGTAACGGTTTCTTTCATTTGGGCTTTGGCCTGGTTTTAATAATTGGATGCATCTTTTAAAAAAAATCCTTCGAGTTTATTAAGGTAAATTTTGGACAATGAAATATTTCAACCAACTACTCCAAACAAAGAAAGAGGTATTGAATTGTCAAACACGTAACAGAAAACACAAAAAAGCTGGTCTTATGAGACAGATACAAAGTGAGTGATGTGGATGACCCAGAATCCGACTCAGCATGGGTTCAAAGGAGGATATGATATGAATGCAAAATCTGAAACCATGGGTGAGACTCGGTTTGGGCCACCATCTTCATCATTTGAAATATATCCAATCTAGCACACACACTATATCCTCTTCCATGATCATGGATATAGCAAAAGTTATTTCTCTTTCGTACTCCACATGAAAAATCATATCACAATTGGTACATTCTTGCTCACCATATGGATTGGTGAAGTCCATCACTTCACTAAGATGACTTGGTAATAATTGTTTTTTAGGTGCAGTAACTTATTTACCACATTTATTTTAACTTATTTACCGCATGACTTGGTAAGGTCATATCATTCACTTGAAACTAAAATGGTTTAGCAATTTAAATTAACATGGAGTGTTTTCTAGCTTTGAGGTTTTGACATAATGATAGAAGTCATAGAACACAACACACATGAGAAGTGAATTTTGTTGTGAATGTCTTCGCCTTGTTGGGTCACAACTTAGATGCTTATCGCTGCTGGGTTTCAAGTTTTCCTTCATTAGGAATGCTATCAACTTTGATATATTTAAGAAAGGTTGCTTTAGAGGTGGCCCTTTGTAATCTACAGAGGCGGATCTATGCCTAAGGCTAGGCTTAAGCCTAGACAAAAATTCTCTACTTAATTTGCCGTAGTTGTGTTGGTCCAATCATTAAGCTAGAAAATGGTCAATATGGGTTGAAGTGTTGATAATCCCTTTTCTTATTTGTGTTCTTTATTTTTTTTCTTACAAACTTGTCCCAAGTCTTGTTTTTTCTCTTGCACTTCCATTTCCTCTTTGTTATGTTTTCTCTGTTTTCTTTTGCTTACAAGTGTTGGAGAAATGGTCTAAATGACCATTGATTGAAAGGGCTTCTCTCCCTACATGTATACAAAGACAAACATTGCTGATCCCTTACAAGTGATAGCCTCAACCACACTCTACATCCATTCATTATATTTCATAAGATCAGATAATAATGATATGATGATGAGCTAAACATAATAATCACCTTTAACATCGACATAAACAATTAAAGAGTAAGATAACAAGTAAAATCAAACTTGAGAGTCCCCATAACTTCTCCTACCTTAAACTTGTTTTACCCAACCTGAAACTTCACCACTAGACACTAGCACTTTGCTCTAAACTTCTAGCAGTTTGCTATAAACCTCCACTAGTCTCATTCTCTAATGTTTCTATCCTAGCTTTCTTTCTAATTTCTAAATTTCTCTACTTATTATTTTTTGTGGAGACCTCTATTTGGACTAGTGAAAGCATTCATAGGATTACAATAATATAGTAGTCAGCACTTGATTTTAATTTTTTGTTGTCAGCTCTTACTGTAAATATCAATTGAAGATTATCTAAATTTGCCAACAACAGCTTACTACTTGCTCTCTAAGTTTCAAGTTGCGCTCATTCAACAATTACATGTATTACACAAGAAAAGTGTGGATGCACACTTTGGTATATGATTGGAAGTGCAAAACATATGTAACCTTGGGTAAAACACAAGCTACGTAACTACTAGCTTAATCAACATTTCACATAAACAAATCAACATTTCAAACAATCTAACATCAAATATCTAATTATCTATTTTCCTCATTGGTGTGTAGTGTTGCAAGTTTAACAAAAGATCTAAAGCCAACCTAAACGAGGAATGAGTACTCCTACAACTGAAACGTATAATTGTTGAAAGTAATATAATTAAGTCAAATAGTTTTTACTGTCAATAGTAACCAAATTAAAGTGATTGATGTAACTACATCATATCACTTGTAAACTGAAGTATGATGTATCATGGAAAATGTAAAATAGTGTAGCATGCAGTTTGTGTTTAACTATCTTTTAAACTAGGAATAACAACCAAGTACTTTGGAAGGGTATAGCTAGGGGGCCTTTTTAAGACCTATGATTTTTCGCATTAATCTTATATGACATGTCATCTCATCAATACACATCGTCAATTTTAGAAACTTTGTTATGCCATATTTGGATTAAAATATAATCTTATCCTTTTGAATATCCAATGGTCTAGATTGCTTTGTCTTTATTCAAAAATGAAAATAATTTTAAGGCAAGAAAAATAGTTTTGAAGCCATTTTTTACTACACTCGTTTTTAAATTTAAACACCAAATATAATGAGAAATATTTTTTAAAATTATAATGTTCGAAAATATATCTAAGTGAATATAAATATATATACATATACTATTTTAAAAAAATAGCACTATTTCAAAGGAAAATAAACATATATTTTTATCCAAATAAACTATATAATAGAATTTATCCAAAAGAAATTCGATATAAATTTACTTTTAAAAAAAATCGCTGATATATATATATATATATAATTCTATATCTAAATTTTGAATAAGAGTCGAAAAGAAAATTGTTCATATTGTAATTCTGTAAATAGTTATAGTGTAGACTCTATTAAGAAATAAATTAATATAGTTAAGGTAAGGTAACAAAATCATCTAATTAAATAGAAACATATCGGCATAATTATTGCCTAATTTGGTGTGATTATTATTAAATTTACATTTGGTATAAAAGACCTATATATATGGCATGTCCGTAATAACTACACCGAATATGCAAACATACCATATTAGTAATGTATTGCCATCTATAAAACTAATCTACCATTAAGGTAATAATCAGAAAAATCAAAGCTTAAATTGAATTCGCAAAATGGAAAGAAAATATATGATAGATTTAGTGTCTTTCTTAAATGCGCATTAGATGGATCTTTTTAATCAATTAAGATATACATATATATATATATATATATATATATTCAGATAAATTATATTTTTTAAATAGCATATGTGTTTATATATGTATATTCACTTAGATTTATATTTTCGAACAATTATAATTTTTTAAAAAATATTTCTCAGGTGTTTAAATTTATAAACGAGTGTAGAAGTGTTTGCCCCATTCATGAGTAATTACTTGGTAGTAGTCTCATTGGACCTAAATTGAAAGCTAAGCTTAAGACATCGCACAATCATAACGAAGACAACGATTAAGAACAATATATAATTTCAAGCAACGAGTGAGAAAATATTATCAAACTCGCAATTCTTAGCATCGATCTAAATTCATAATGGAATGGAAACCCTCTTAAACTCTCCTGCTTAATTCCCTAGTTGTAAACCAACCACTCATCTCCCTGAAAAAAGTTCTGTACTGAATAAGCATCAACATGCTCTGCCGGAATCTCATTACTCCACTTGACCCTCCCCGCCAAATCCGCCCCCGGTCCCTTGTTCCCATACTCCCCATAATAAAGCGTCGCCAAAGCAAACTGATCAGTCCAAGGCATCCACCCTTCCTTGGAAACCAGACCATCCATAGTACAATTCAAGAACACCGTCCTCGAAAACTCCTTCCACGGCCTCCCTAAGTAGTTCAAGTGCACTTTAGGGTCCTTGTTGTACAACTTCACGTACTCTTCCGTTCCGTTAATGGTGCAGTTCCGGAACACGTACCCCGTCGCCTGAGCCGGGTCTATCCTGCCATGCGCCGTCACGGCGTTCTTCTCTCCCTTCTCCGGGGTCACTTGCCTAGACTCGATCAGGATGGTGCAGTTGTCGAACATGGCAGCGGCATTTCCGAAGATAAAGTCGACGTTGCCTACGATTCTGCATGACTTGTAGAGCTGGCGGTTGCTACGAGCGTAGAGGGTATCTTGGTGTCCAAGAAACTCACAGTCCTCGATGATAGAGCGATCACTGTCTGATCGGAAAGCCACCGCCTGGTGGACCTCCTGTTTTTCGTCGGGGCCAGACTTATTCTCAATTGTGACGCCTTTGGCCATGAAACCGTCGCCGTAAGCAGCCACGGTGGCGGAGTTGTACGTCCCAATTCCCGGCAGGCCCACATACAAAGACCCTGTAATTACAGTTTTGCCCATGCCTTCCCCTAGAAACACGACATTCCTCTTCTCTAGAGGAATCCCAACAATCTCTTCATACACCCCGGCATTTATCTTGATCACAAAAAATTCATTGGAATTTTCCGGCGCCGCGTCCACCGCCGCCTGTATTGTCCGGTAACAGTCATTATTATCATCCTTGAAAACAGTAACGTTCACCGTCAGATCTTTTGGTATTGAATAATCTAAGGAGGAATCGTTAGAGAGCGTGATGGGCCATAATCCGTCACGCTCAGTTTTGGGCGGCCCCCAAGACTTGGTGTCATTTCCAAAGTTTTCATATGAAAAGATCATGCTGAGGGCGTTGCTGGTGTCGACGGCCACGGAGTCGTTGATGAATGCCTGAAAGGAGACGACCATCTGGGTGTCGTTGGCGTACTTGAAGGCGTTCCAGCAGTCAAACTGGTAGATCAGGGCGGAACTCATGGCGGCGCGTGCGGATTTGGTCCGGCCATTTTCGAGGGCGTTCTGGGAGAGCAAAATACGGTACTCGGAGTTTTGTAGATTAATAATGCAGTTTTTGGCGCCGGTTGTGCGGTTCTCGCTGCCTTCGGAGGAATGGAGAATGTCGGCCACCATGTTTTGGGCGGTTTTGAGGCCGTTGAAGGAGACATTGACGGCTAGCTGGAGAGTTTGGAGAAGGCTAGGGTTAGAGGGAAGGCCATGGGTAATATTGGTCAGGGAGGCCTTGCAGGTGTCAGGGAAGCGGGTGGCTTTGCAGGCTTGTTCTATCTGTGATGCGGCGGCGAGGTTGGAGTCTGAGAGGACGCTGGTGGCGGAGGAATGGGCGAGGGAGAGAATGAAGGTGAGGAGAAAAAAGCGTGAAGCCATTGAGAAATTGTAGTGTTTTGAGATTTGGTTGAAGAAGCGATAGGCAAATAATGCATGTAAAAATGAAAATTAGGGAAGTTAATGAGACCTACATGACCAGGATAGAAACAAATCCCGATAACAATAGGAAGTTGTTTCACCCGCGCGTGATAAAAGTAAGGAGATTTTACACCCTATATAATTCTATAACGTTTTATTTTAGTTTACGTTTTATTTTAGTTATGATCTAACTATGAAATAGTTTATTCCTACGTAATAAATAATATCAGCAAACATTAGAGAAAAAAAACGTCAGTACCTAATTTGATAAAGAAAAAGTACGTGTAACACTCAAATCTCAATATCACCAAATTTTAGTATGCAAATACATCTCCTACAAAATATTAATATGAGCCCCAACAATTGCTCAAGTATCGTCATTAAAAAATGGACTATGTTGCAGGAAATATGACATGTGTGCATTTAGTCTTATGTGGTGCATATGACCTTAGCCCATAAGCCTTTTACGTGTGTCCTAGTTCTAATAGGTATACTAAATAGAAAGAACGTCAATACCTAATTCGATAAAGAAAAAGTACACGTAACATTCTCAAATCTCAATCTCACCAAATTTCAGTATGCAAATGCATCTCCTACAAAATATTAATTTCAGCCCCAACAATTGCTCAAGTATCTTCATTAAAAAATGGACTATGTTGCAGGAAATATGACATGTACGTGTGTGCATTTGGTCTTATGCCTTACACATGGCCTGAGCCCTTAGACCTCATATGTGTGCCCTAGTTTTAATGGGTATACTATATGAATTTATCCCAATGTGTAAGGGTCTGACTCATTGTATCTTGAGTGAGTCTATATATAAAGAGTCAATCTCTATTCATAATATACAACTCTCTATTCAGCTCGATATTATCCTATAAGATGTTATCAGACACTCTAAGCTCATGACATGGTTTGGCAATGTCCATGCAGTTTTATCCGCTCGACGCCCAAGGTCGAGAGTATCACTGCTGGGTACTAGACATGAGGCAGACATTCATTGGTAAGGACTATCTCTCCACCAATGTTCCTCCCGCAGAGGGTGAAGCACAACCGATCAATAAGACAAAATCTAAGGCGCTTATGTACATTCGTCGTCACCTGGACTCCACGTTGAGGTTGCAATACCAGCAAGTTGTCGACCCGCTAGAGCTATGAACTAAGCTTGCGACACGGTGTGGCAATGTCCATGTTACGCTTCTACCAAAGCTGCAGGCCAAATGGGCATCAATAAGGCTAATAGATTACAAATATGTGAAGGAATATAAGACATACATGCTTGTATTGCGTACTCGCTTACAATTTTGTGGAGTTGAGAAGTTCAAAGATGATCTCATAAAAAAAAACACTGCTCACCTTCCCTAGGTTGTCAGCCACGCTGATGAAAAATTATAGTCATGATTATAAGAGTGGTCTTACTCTAGCGTTTGAGTCTCTTATGACTCTATTGCTAAGGATCTTAAGCTCTTGATTAAGAACACCGCTCGTCCTGTTGGGACCCTAGTGATTTCGGAAAATAATAACAAAAGGGCCAAAGGTAGGAAATTCATGAAGCAAAGAGCAAGAGATCGTCCAATGTGTAAGGGTCTGACTTAATGTGTCTTGAGTGAGTCTCTATATAAAGAGCTCATCCCTATTCATAATATACAACTCTTTATTTAGCTCGATATTATCCTATAAGATGTTATCAGACACTCTAGCTCTAACCTAAAGCAAAGAGGCCGCACACCACCAAAAATAAAATCCCTAAACCCAAAAAAAATTGGCAGTCCCTCCTCCTTGGTTTGTTGCAGTTATGGCTTCACCTGTTTTTTATCGCCGCGGCTGCCCCAAGCGGGTGATGCCGCATAGAAGCAGTTGACGCTGCTGTTGCTGATGCGCTCCCTACTGTCAGGGGCAGCCGCTATCTAGTGCTGCTACCGAGGCAACACTTAGCGAGAGCGCAGACAACTGCCAACGACTATCCAGGGCTACCAAGCATAACTGTCGAGGCATAAGTGTCGATATTATCCTATAAGAAGTTATTAGACACTCTAAGCTCACGACACGGTTTGGCAATGTTCATGCAGTTTGATCCGCTCGACGCCCAAGGTCATGAGTACCACCGCTGGGTACTAGACATGAGGCAGACATTCATTGGCAGGGACTATCTCTCCACCAATGTTCCTCCCGCAGAGGGTGAAGCATTACTGACTGATAAGATAAAATCTAAGGCGCTTATGTACATCCGTCAGCATCTGGACTCCATGTGGAGGTTGCATTACCAGCAAGTTGTCGACCCACTAGAGCTATAAACTAAGCTCGCGGCACGATTTGGCAATGTCCATTTTGCCCTTCTACCAAAGCTACAGGCCAAATGGGCATCAATAAAGGCTAATTGATTACAAATATGTGGAGGAATATAAGACATACATGCTTGTATTGCGTGCTCGCCTACAATTTTGTAGAGTTGAGAAGTCCGAAGATGATCTCATAGAAAAAACACTACTCACCTTCCCTAGGTCGTCAGCCACGCTGATGAAAAATTATAGACATGATTATAAGAGTGGTCTTACTCAAACTTTTGAGTCTATTATGACTCTATTGCTAATCGAGGAGAAGGATCTTAAGCTCTTGATTAGGAATACCGCTCGTCTTGTTGGGACCCTAGTAATTTCAGAAAATAATTACAACATGGCTAGAGGTAGGAAAGTCATAAAGCAAAGTGAAAGAGATCGTCCTGAACCATACAATTGTGAGTAAGGCTCCGGCCAAGACACCCAGACGAGGAGACGCACTAGAGGTTCTAAACACTCTGGGGTCGCTCTAATACCGGGAAGAAGGATGATGTACCTGCCCATAAGAGCCGTGCTCTGATGCCGGTTCAGAAGTACGCCAAGCATGCTGCTGCTCCCAAGGCAAATGAATACAATCATTGTGGGTCTAAGGACCACTAGATGAAGCAATGTTGACATAGTGGCTGCATACAAGAAGTACTATAAGAAAATTGTGGGGAGCCAACTCACTCCACCTCACTGAGGATGTGGACACAAAGCCGAATACCAACCCCACAGTTGAGGACTTTCAAGAACAAACCGATTTGGATACACCCGACTTTTGAAGTCGTTGATCTCTTATAGAAAATATGACATGTGCTTGTGTGCACTTGGTCTATGTCATGTATTTATGCTTAGCCCATGTGCCTTATGTGTGTGCCCTAGTTGTAATATGAATACTATATGGATTTATCACAATATGTAAGGACCCGACCCATTATATCTTGAGGGAGTCTCTATATAAAGAGTTTTCCCTATTCATAATATACAACTCTATTCAACTCGATATTATCCTATAAGACTTTACTGTTATTTACCCAAAAAATAGGGGTGGGCATAAATCCTGTAAATCCCGGTCCGTCCAGATCTCGTCCTGATCCCGGCTGGATTTAAAACTAAAAACACTCGTCCTGTTAGAGAAACAACGGGATGGGACGCTGGACTGGAATTTTGAGTCTTGCAAGGCCCGTCAAATTCCGTCTAACTTTAAAAATTCTTAACTAATTATAGAAACCTTATTTTCAAGATATTTCAACTCTTAACTGATCTTTAAAATGTCCTCAATAAATTTCATGAAGACACTAAACTCATATAACAAACCAATTTGTATAATAGTTGAAAACAAGTCAACTAGTATAAAATCTCATAATTGATATGTATAATTTACTAAGGCAGACCCTAACATTTAAAAAATCATAACTTAATCCAGAAAATTCATTTTCAAGTGATTCAAATTCAGAAATGAACCTTAAAATGTCTACTATAAATCATATGATGATACCTAGATGAAACTTCAAATTAAACTATATGATTTCAAGAGGAAACGAAACTAATGCAAGATGGTTAGGATTTGGCTCTTCTCGTCTAACTTTCAAAATTCATAACTAATTGTAGAAATCTTATTTTTGAGAGATTCCAACTCTCAATTAATCTTTAGGATGTCCTGTGCAACTTTCATGAAGACACTAATATTAAATAGCCAACCAATTTATACAGTATTTTAAAAGAAGCTAATTGGTTTAGAATCTTAAAATTGACTGATGCAGACCCTAATCTTTAAAAAAATCATAATTTAATCTAGAAACGTTTTCAAGTGATTCGAATTCTGAAATGAATCTTAAGATGTCTATTACAAATCTTATGAAGACACTTAGATAAAATTTCAAATGAAACTGTATGATTTTTAGAATTAAAGAAATTGATACATGATGGTCGGGATTGGGCCAGTCCGGTCCCGATCCCGTCCTATCCAGGATTAGGCCCGGCGGGATCAAATCTAAAAAATGTAAGGCTCGTCCAGATCCCGTCCCATGTGTAACAACCAGGACGAGACATGGGATGACCTCAATCCCATTCCATACCCACCCCTACCAAAAATAGAGACGCACCGATATCAACTCTTGACATGAACCTCCAATTCCCAATGGCCCAATGTGTTTATCAACTATCATGTAAACATCATACTGAAAATGTTGAAGAATGAAAGAGAAGTGCTTTATGAAGGTAAGTTGAGACCTGCGTTGCAAGGAAGCGTGGGCAACCTTGTGATTCCGGCTTCCGAAGCAAAACCAATTTGGAATCGCATTGGAAACGCCATGAATCGTCTTCAATCGAGCTTCCGAGAAAAGTTGGTTTGGAAGCGTATTGGAATCGCACGTTTTCAATTTGGAAACTCACGATTCCGATTACTGAAACTCGTCCAGGAGAAGAAGAAGAAGAAGAAGAAGAAGAAGAAGAAGAAGAAAAATGTGGTGTGACTAATCGCTTTGGGCGGCGATTAATCCATTGAAGACCAGATCCATGTATAGCCAGTATAAGCATCTAGAGGAAAAACATATCCATTCTTGCGATGTTAGATTTCGGTGAAATCTTGACTACGAAGGACAAGAAGATAGATCTTGAGTGCGTTGTTGGCGGCGACGTCGGCGAGGCGTGGCCGTGGGTGGATGAATTGGGAGATGGTGAGGGTGACTTGGGACTTCGGGAACGAGGGATCCTCTCTAAGAACTGGAATTGAAAACCAGATCTTGATCGGTTCAGATCTTGTGAAGGAACTGTTGGAGGTGTTGTCGACTGTCACTTACCTCAGCCTCACGCTGGGGGTTTTGATCCTCATCACTGTTAATCCAACATTCAAGTCCTTCTGCTTTGATAGACAGACCCATATCAAGAAAACAAATACCTCAAATTCTAGCCTCTTATCCCCAACATGAGTCCCTGGAAAAACGAAAAAAGACTATCTCTCCACCAATGTTCCTCCCGCAGAGGGTGAAGCATTACTGACCGATAAGATAAAATCTAAGGCGCTTATGTACATCTGCCAGCACCTGGACTCCACTTGAGGTTGCATTTCCAGCAATTTGCCGACCCATTAGAGCTATGAACTAAGCTCGAGGCACGATTTGGCAATGTCCATGTTGCGCTTCTACCAAAGCTGTAGGCCAAATGGGCATCAATAAGGCTAATAGATTACTAATATGTGGAGGAATATCAGACACATACTTGTATTGCATGCTCGCCTACAATTTTGTGGAGTTGAGAAGTCTGAAGATGATCTCATAGAAAAAACACTACTCACCTTCCCTAGGTCGTCAGCCACGCTGATGAAAAATTATAGACATGATTATAAGAGTGATCTTACTCCAACGTTTCAGTCTCTTATGACTTTATTGCTAATCGAGGAGAATGATCTTAAGCTCATGATTAGAAACACCGCTCGTCCTGTTAGGACCCTAATAATTTCAGAAAATAATTATAACAAGGCCAAAGGTAGGAAAGTCATGAAGCAAAGAGCAAGAGATCGTCCTGAACCATACAACTGTGAGTAAGGCTCCAGCCAAGACACCTGGACGAGGAGAGGCACTAGAGGTTCTAAACGCTCTAGGGGTCGCTCTAATACCCTGAAGAATGATGATGTACCTGCTCATAAGGGCCTTGCTCAGATGCCGGTTCAGAAGTATGCCAAGCATGCTGCTACTCACAAGGAAAATGAATACCATCGTTGTGGGTCTAAAGACCACTAGATGAAGCAATGCCGAGCACTTGCCGACATAGTGACTGCATACAAGAAGTATAAGAAATTTGTGGAGAGCCACCTCACGCCACCTTACAGAGGATGTGGACACAAAGCCAAATGCCAATCCCACGGTTGTGGACTTTCAAGAACAAACCGACTTGGATGCACCCGACTTTTGAAGTCGTTGATCTCTTGTTTTATCTTATCTTCATGAGTTTTTAGGTTCCTTTCAAGCATTGTGTATAAGCCATCTTTCATGTGCCATGATTAGTTCGATTTTCTGGGCAATTTGTTCTTGAGACCTTTGGTTTTAAACCATTTTTATGCATGGAACTAATTTTAATGTTCTTAACTTTTGTATTCGATATGTTATACAACACTTGACATTATCCGATGCATATTGACCTCTGAATACCGCTGTAAGTCTCTCTAACGGAGATTAGAAGTTGAGCACCACTGTTTTATGACCTTGAGTGTTCATAAAGAAAACTATTTCCGGATTCGCGACAGTAATTGTCTATGTGGATGATATGAACATCATTGGGACTCTTGATAAAATTAATGATACTACGGCACATCTGAAGTCCGAGTTTGAGATGAAGGACTTGGGGAAGACTCAATTTAGTTTAGGAATTAGACTAGAGCACCGAGCCTCTGAGTCTTGATATATTAGACTGCATGTGTCCACAAGATGCCCAAGCGCTTCAGTGTGGACAAAATGCATCCAGTTAACACCCTTATAGTAGTCATGAGTTTGGATGTTAAGAAATACTCATTCCGTCCTAAAGAGGATGGCAAGGAAGTACTTGGAGCCGAGGTACCATACCTTAGTGCAATCGGTGCGCTATTACATTTAGGTCAGTGTACTCGACCATACATTGCTTTTTCAGTGAACTTGTTAGCTAGATATAGCTCCACGCCAACGCAGCATCATTTGACCGGTGTCAAGAATATATTTCGATACCTTAAACGAACGATGGACTTGGGCTTGTTCTTTCCTTACAAAGATTCAAGATGGACTGCAAGTGAGTGCAGTGTCCCTTAGAATGTAGGAGCCGGTCGATTTAGAGGCCGAGCTGTTTTGTATGTTGCACACACCTGCCATGCGTTGCACACAGCTGCCGAGAGTTGTGCACATGCTGCTGAGTGTTGTGCAGCCCCTGCTGAACACTAGCAGCTTCAACAGTGCATTGGGTGCCTACTGCTAAACGTTGTGCACTAGCCGCCGAGTGCTGCACTGCAGTTGCCAGGTGTTGTGCACAAGCTACCGAGCATGATGCAGCACTCACCAAGGGCTGCGCTCATAGTTGTCGAGCGTTATGCATGCATGCACACCTAGATGCCGAGAAACACTACTCTCCCAATGCCCTTGGCACCACTTGCTACCCTTACACCGAAACATCTAACAATGTATAGTATTGGTTGGTTTCGCGGATGCTGGATACTTATCAGATCCACATAAGGGGCTCTCTAAACTGGTTATGTCTTTACCATTATAAATACGGTGATATCATGGAGGTCCACTAAACATACTTTAGTGGCGACATCCTCCAACCATGCAGAGATTATAGCACTACATAAAACTGTTCGCGAATGTGTATGGCTCAGATAAGTTATTGAACATATTAGAGGAACTAGTGGATTGAGCTCCACCACAAACAAGTCGACCCGTATCTAAGAGGGCAATGTCGTTTGCATTGAGCAAATGAGGTAAGGCTATATCAAGGGTGACAATATGAAACACATCTCACCAAAGTTCTTCTATAATTAGCAATAGCAAACCTTTCTCAACATCCAAGTGAATCAAGTGAGTTTAGAGGCAAATGTAGCAGACTTGTTTACTAAAGCTTTGTCTAAGTCTACTCTCGAGAAGCATGTGAAAAACATTAGAATGCAAAGACTGAGTTACTCATCAGAGGGAGCCACACTCTCGATCAAGAAGCATGGTGTGTTGTACTCTTTTTCTGTCACGTCCAGACCCAAGTTTATCTTCCTAAACCTAGGTTAGGATGTGCGAGACTCATTCCAAGAGAGATTTACTTGAAATCCCCCTTGAGAAAGGATAACCCTCTTTCCAAACCAAATTCAAATAGTCCAAACGATACCGGAAATGACCTCACAGCCGGAGGTTATCCCGATTTCCGCATTTGGATCTCAAACCAAGCATTTAGAGGACCTAGGGTTCTAATAATATTTGTGATTGCACCCGAATCCCGGTCAGGCTGCCTACGTACCCTGTCCTCAGGGATCAAGCCACACGTAGCTCTTAACTTAGTCAACGTCCTAATTGGGATGATCCCGCTTTACCACTAATCGATAGATTTAACAATGGTTTGCAAACGCCCAAAGTATACCCGGAGTTTAACCTCTCCGTTAAGGTAATTACCGATCAACTATTTTTCCACTAATCGATAGATTTAACAATGGTTTGCAAACGCCCAAAG
Organism: Comarum palustre; assembly: GCA_951800085.1. Taxonomy (NCBI): domain Eukaryota; kingdom Viridiplantae; phylum Streptophyta; class Magnoliopsida; order Rosales; family Rosaceae; genus Comarum; species Comarum palustre. The sequence continues at coordinate 19,573,396 of OX637580.1, read as the reverse complement.
TATACCCGGAGTTTAACCTCTCCGTTAAGGTAATTACCGATCAACTATTTTTCCGCGATTCTCCATAACATTCCATCAAACATGAAAACAACAACCACACCCAAACACATAATATGAAATACAGACAATCACATAAATATATAAAGTCCCCCAAGGACATATAGGTAAAACCACTCTAAGATACCCTTGTAGTTAACTTAAATTCTCAAGAGTAGTGTTGTCAATTTACTCTTAATGGTAGCCTGGTAAATAAACTGAGCTGCTAGAGGTATTATAGGAATTTCATCCCTAATGGCGGCCCTTGTAAATAGACAAAACAATCATGGGCAGCATGGTCTTTTTAACTTCAGTGGCAGCCTCGTAAATATACAAATATGTTAGTGGCATTTTAGGAATTTTTGCCCTAGTGGAAATCTGATAAATAACTCAAACTACTAGGGGTATTCTAAGAATTTTAACCCTAGTGGCACCCCTGTAAATACCTCAAACTGTAAGGGTAGTTTTGACATTCTACCCCTCGATAAAACAGTAAAAGGGAGTTGATTTAGCACAATGTGTAAGGACCCGACTCATTGTATCTTGAGTGAGTCTCTATATAAAGAGCTTTCTCTATTCATAATATATAACTCTATATTCAACTCTATATTATCCTATAAGACTTTATTGTTATTTACCCAAAAATTAGGGGTGGGCATAAATTTTGTAAATCCCGGTCTCGTCTCGATCTCGTTCCGATCCCGACGGGATTTGAAACTAAAAATACTCGTCCCGTCCCGTCTCATCCCATTAGAAAAACAATAAGTTCACATGATACATTGTTGATTTATTGAAAGACCAAAAATTCCTGATATAAAATTACAGTAAATGATAATAAGTTGTTATATTTTTTACCTTTTTATTTTGGATGAACACGTACTTCATAATCCTAATTTAAAATAGTTTCAAAAAAACTCACTCAAAATTTATCATAATTGATCGTTCTATGGAGTCTGAAGACGCTAGCATCGATTAAATTGAAGATGTGTGAACTATTTGAATTTTTTTTCATTGTTTATGTTTCATCTATTCATTTACTCATTATTTTCTGAGTCGATTTTTTATGTAAATTTCTATATTTTGTCGCTCACTTATATTTAATTTACGTTTTTTTATCGGTGTTATATCTTTTTCCATGTAATGGTCATTTGAACAAAGCAAATTTGAAATTGTAAAAACCATATGTATGGTGAGAAGAGAATGTAAGGTGAACAAAGTAGAATTGAGAAAATGATATTTTAGTTATTGAAAATGAGTGAACAAAGTAGACTTACAATCTAAAATATATAATTGGAGTGTGAAGAGAATGTGTGGTGAACAAGGTGGTTTATAAGGTGACAATAGACACACTCTTACAAAACATGCCCAAAAACTGTTTAGTGAGTAATAACCACAACATTCACGATAATTCATGGGAAACACATTAATAACAATCATGAGTAAAAAGCAAACAAAGAATCCTTCAATTGTGGGAATTTCTCGGGGTGTGCTTCTTCCTCTTCAAAGTGTGCGGATTGTGATTTCGTCAAAGCTGAAGCTTTGAGGTTGGGGGTGGAGCTGGCTGTCTCCCTCAACCAGAAACATGTGGAATTTGAATCAGATTCTAAAGTCTCTATTACTGATATTGCATCCTCTTCTTGTAACAATTGGAGTACTTACCTCCTAACTTAGCAGATTTGAGCGATTTGCTCTTTCTTCTCGAATTACTCTTGGAGTTGGATACCACGCGAAGCAAATCAAGCTGTAAACCATGCAGCAGTGCTTGCCCAACAGTTGGTGGGTCCTCAATGATGGACCGATAGGCCACCACCTTCTTTGATTTCAGTCTTCTAGAACGACGAGCTTCCTTGCCCTCGGATCACTACTTGATTCCCCCAATTCCTTTTGTTTTTTTGTATGTATCTTTTGGTTTTGCTGTGTAATTTTCTTTATCTTCCTGTGAGTTTGTGTTTCCTATTACTATTATCTCTTGTGGTTTTCGTGGGAGAGGCTATCTTCTTTCTTTGTTGTAATGGTTTCTTTCATTTGGGCTTTGGCCTGGTTTTAATGATGGATGCATCTTTCAAAAAAAATCCTTCAAGTTTACTAAGGTAAATTTTGGACAAAGAAATGTTTCAACCTACAACTCCAAACAAGGAAGTGGTATTGAATTGTCAAACACATAACAGAAAACACAAAAAAATTGGTCTTATGAGACATATACAAAGTGAGTGATGTGGATGACCCAGAATCCGACTCAGCATGGGTCCAAAGAAGGATATGATACGAATGCAAAATCTGAAACCATGGGTGAGACTCGGTTTGGGCCACCATCTTCATCATTTGCAATATATCCAATCCAGCACACACACTGGTTTTTAGTTTCCTCTTCCATGATCATGGATATAGCAAAGGTTATTTCTCTTTCGTACTCCACATTGAAAATCTTATCACAATTGGTACATTCTTGCTCACCATATGGATTGGTGAAGTCCATCACTTCACTAAGATGACTTGGTAATAATTGTTATTTTGGGTGTAGTAACATATTTACCACATTTATTTTAACTTATTTACCGCATGACTTGGTAAGATCCTACCATTCACTTGAAACTTTGTTATGAACGCTTTCGCCTTGGTGAGTCACAACTTAGATGCTAAGGGGCCTTTTAAGGCTTATGACTATATTACATGTCATCTCATCAATACACATCGTTAATTTTAGAAACTTTGTAGTTATGCCATATTTGGATTAAAATATAATCTTATCCTTTTGAATATCCAATGGTCTAGATTGCTTTGTCTTTATTCAAAAATGAAAATAATTTTAAGGCAAGAAAAATAGTTTTGAAGCCATTTTTTACTACACTCGTTTTTAAATTTAAACACCAAATATAATGAGAAATATTTTTTAAAATTATAATGTTCGAAAATATATCTAAGTGAATATAAATATATATACATATACTATTTAAAAAAAATAGCACTATTTCAAAGGAAAATAAACATATATTTTTATCCAAATAAACTATATAATAGAATTTATCCAAAAGAAATTCGATATAAATTTACTTTTAAAAAAAATCGCTGATATATATATATATATATATATATATATATATATAATTCTATATCTAAATTTTGAATAAGAGTCGAAAAGAAAATTGTTCATATTGTAATTCTGTAAATAGTTATAGTGTAGACTCTATTAAGAAATAAATTAATATAGTTAAGGTAAGGTAACAAAATCATCTAATTAAATAGAAACATATCGGCATAATTATTGCCTAATTTGGTGTGATTATTATTAAATTTACATTTGGTATAAAAGACCTATATATATGGCATGTCCGTAATAACTACACCGAATATGCAAACATACCATATTAGTAATGTATTGCCATCTATAAAACTAATCTACCATTAAGGTAATAATCAGAAAAATCAAAGCTTAAATTGAATTCGCAAAATGGAAAGAAAATATATGATAGATTTAGTGTCTTTCTTAAATGCGCATTAGATGGATCTTTTTAATCAATTAAGATATACATACATATATATATATATATATATATATATATATTCAGATAAATTATATTTTTTAAATAGCATATGTGTTTATATATGTATATTCACTTAGATTTATATTTTCGAACAATTATAATTTTTTAAAAAATATTTCTCAGGTGTTTAAATTTATAAACGAGTGTAGAAGTGTTTGCCCCATTCATGAGTAATTACTTGGTAGTAGTCTCATTGGACCTAAATTGAAAGCTAAGCTTAAGACATCGCACAATCATAACGAAGACAACGATTAAGAACAATATATAATTTCAAGCAACGAGTGAGAAAATATTATCAAACTCGCAATTCTTAGCATCGATCTAAATTCATAATGGAATGGAAACCCTCTTAAACTCTCCTGCTTAATTCCCTAGTTGTAAACCAACCACTCATCTCCCTGAACAAAGTTCTGTACTGAATAAGCATCAACATGCTCTGCCGGAATCTCATTACTCCACTTGACCCTCCCCGCCAAATCCGCCCCCGGTCCCTTGTTCCCATACTCCCCATAATAAAGCGTCGCCAAAGCAAACTGATCAGTCCAAGGCATCCACCCTTCCTTGGAAACCAGACCATCCATAGTACAATTCAAGAACACCGTCCTCGAAAACTCCTTCCACGGCCTCCCTAAGTAGTTCAAGTGCACTTTAGGGTCCTTGTTGTACAACTTCACGTACTCTTCCGTTCCGTTAATGGTGCAGTTCCGGAACACGTACCCCGTCGCCTGAGCCGGGTCTATCCTGCCATGCGCCGTCACGGCGTTCTTCTCTCCCTTCTCCGGGGTCACTTGCCTAGACTCGATCAGGATGGTGCAGTTGTCGAACATGGCAGCGGCATTTCCGAAGATAAAGTCGACGTTGCCTACGATTCTGCATGACTTGTAGAGCTGGCGGTTGCTACGAGCGTAGAGGGTATCTTGGTGTCCAAGAAACTCACAGTCCTCGATGATAGAGCGATCACTGTCTGATCGGAAAGCCACCGCCTGGTGGACCTCCTGTTTTTCGTCGGGGCCAGACTTATTCTCAATTGTGACGCCTTTGGCCATGAAACCGTCGCCGTAAGCAGCCACGGTGGCGGAGTTGTACGTCCCAATTCCCGGCAGGCCCACATACAAAGACCCTGTAATTACAGTTTTGCCCATGCCTTCCCCTAGAAACACGACATTCCTCTTCTCTAGAGGAATCCCAACAATCTCTTCATACACCCCGGCATTTATCTTGATCACAAAAAATTCATTGGAATTTTCCGGCGCCGCGTCCACCGCCGCCTGTATTGTCCGGTAACAGTCATTATTATCATCCTTGCAAACAGTAACGTTCACCGTCAGATCTTTTGGTATTGAATAATCTAAGGAGGAATCGTTAGAGAGCGTGATGGGCCATAATCCGTCACGCTCAGTTTTGGGCGGCCCCCAAGACTTGGTGTCATTTCCAAAGTTTTCATATGAAAAGATCATGCTGAGGGCGTTGCTGGTGTCGACGGCCACGGAGTCGTTGATGAATGCCTGAAAGGAGACGACCATCTGGGTGTCGTTGGCGTACTTGAAGGCGTTCCAGCAGTCAAACTGGTAGATCAGGGCGGAACTCATGGCGGCGCGTGCGGATTTGGTCCGGCCATTTTCGAGGGCGTTCTGGGAGAGCAAAATACGGTACTCGGAGTTTTGTAGATTAATAATGCAGTTTTTGGCGCCGGTTGTGCGGTTCTCGCTGCCTTCGGAGGAATGGAGAATGTCGGCCACCATGTTTTGGGCGGTTTTGAGGCCGTTGAAGGAGACATTGACGGCTAGCTGGAGAGTTTGGAGAAGGCTAGGGTTAGAGGGAAGGCCATGGGTAATATTGGTCAGGGAGGCCTTGCAGGTGTCAGGGAAGCGGGTGGCTTTGCAGGCTTGTTCTATCTGTGATGCGGCGGCGAGGTTGGAGTCTGAGAGGACGCTGGTGGCGGAGGAATGGGCGAGGGAGAGAATGAAGGTGAGGAGAAAAACGCGTGAAGCCATTGAGAAATTGTAGTGTTTTGAGATTTGGTTGAAGAAGCGATAGGCAAATAATGCATGTAAAAATGAAAATTAGGGAAGTTAATGAGACCTACGTGACCAGGATAGAAACAAATCCCGATAACAATAGGAAGTTGTTTCACCCGCGCGTGATAAAAGTAAGGAGATTTTACACCCTATATAATTCTATAACGTTTTATTTTAGTTATGATCTAACTATGAAATAGTTTATTCCTACGCAATAAATAATATCAGCTAACATTAGAGAAAAAAAAAACGTCAATACCTAATTTCATAAAGAAAAAGTATATGTAACACTCAAATCTCAATATCACCAAATTTCAGTATGTAAATGCATCTCCTACAAAATATTAATATGAGCCCCAACAATTGCTCAAGTGTCGTCATTAAAAAATGGACTATGTTGCAGGAAATATGACATGTGTGCATGTAGTCTTATGTCGTGCATATGACCTTAGCCCATGGGCCTTTTACGTGTGCCCTAGTTCTAATAGGTATACTAAATAGAAAGAAAAACGTCAATACCTAATTCGATAAAAAAAAGTACACATAACATTCTCAAATCTCAATCTCACCAAATTCCAGTATGCAAATGCATCTCTTACAAAATATTAATTTGAGCCTAAACAATTGCTCAAGTATCTTCATTAAAAAATGAACTAAGTTGCAGGAAATATGACATGTACATGTGTGCATTTGGTCTTATGTCGTGCACATGGCCTTAGCCCTTAGGCCTTATACGTGTGCCCTAGTTCTAATTGGTATACTATATGGATTTATCCAAATGTGTAAGGGTCTGACCCATTGTATCTTGAGTGAGTCTTTATATAAAGAGCGAATCCCTATTTATAATATGCAACTCTCTATTCAGCTCGATATTATCCTATAAGATGTTATCAGACACTCTAAGCTCACTGCATGGTTTGACAATGTCCATGCAGTTTGATCCGCTCGACGCCCAAGTTCGTGAGTATCACCGCTGGGTACTAGACATGAGGCAGACATTCATTGGCAAGGACTATCTCTCCACCAATATTCCTCTCACAGAGGGTGAAGCACAACCGACCGATAAGACAAAATCTAAGGCGCTTATGTACATCCGCCGGCACCTGGACTCCACGTTGAGGTTGCATTACCAGCAAGTTGCTTACCCGTTAGAGCTATGAACTAAGCTCACGACACGGTTTGACAATGTCCATGTTACGCTTCTACCAAAGCTGCAGACCAAATGGGCATCAATAAGGCTAATAGATTACAAATATGTGGAGGAATATAAGACATACATGCTTGTATTGCGTGCTCGCCTACAATTTTGTGGAGTTGAGAAGTTCGAAGATGGTCTCACAGAAAAAAACACTGCTTACCTTCCCTAGGTCGTCAGCCACGCTGATGAAAAATTATAGTCATGATTATAAGAGTGGTCTTACTCTAACGTTTGAGTCTCTTATGACTCTATTGCTAATCTAGGAGAAGAATCTTAAGCTCTAGATTAGGAACACCGCTCGTCCTGTTGGGACCCTAGTAATTTCAGAAAATAATAACAAAAGGACCAGAGGTAGGAAAGTCATGACGCAAAGAGCAAGAGATCGTCCTGATCCATACAACAGTGAGTACGGCTCCAGCCAAGGCACCCGGACGAGTAGAGGCACTAGAGTTTCTAAACGCTCTAGGGGTCGCTCTAATACCTGAAAGAAGGATGATGTACCTGCCCATAAGGGCCGTGCTCCGATGCCGGTTCAGAAGTATGCCAACACAACATCATTTGACCGGTGTCAAGAATATATTTCGATACCTTAAACGGACAACGGACTTGGGCTTGTTCTTTCCTTACAAAGATTCAAGATGGACTGCAAATGAGTGCAGTGTCCCTAAGAATGTAAGAGCCAGTCGATTTAGGGGCCTAGCTACCGTGTATGTTGCACACACCTGCCATGCGCTGCACACAGCTGCCGAGAGCTGTGCACACGCTGCTGAGCGTTGTGCAGCCCTTGCCGAACACTAGCAGCTTCCGGCAGTGCCTTGGGTGTCTACTGCTGAGCTCTGTGCACTAGCCGCTGAGTGCTAAACTGCAGCTGCCAGGTGTTGTGTACAAGCTGCCGAGCATGATGCAGCACTCACCAAGGGCTGCGCTCATCCCTATTCATAATATACAACTCTCTATTTAGCTCGATATTATCCTATAAGATGTTATCAGACACTCTAGCTCTAACCTAGAGCAAAGAGACCGCCCACCACAAAAAAATAAAATCCCTAAACACAAAAAAAATTGGCAGTCCCTCCTCCTTGGTTTGTTGCAGTTATTGCTTCACCTGTTTTTTGTCGCCGCGGCTGCCCTAAGAGGGTGATACCGCATTGAAGCTGTTGCCGCTACTGTTGCTGATGCACTCCTTACTATCAGGGGCTGTCGTTATCTAGTGCTGCTGCCGAGGCCTGCCTTGGCACGTGCGCACGCAACTGCCAACGACTATCTGGGGCTATCAAGCACAACTGTCGAGGCGCTGCCTTGGAACTTTGCACGCATCTATCGAACACCATAAAAAGCATGCACATATACATCAAACACACTCTCTAGGTCAGCATGGTGTGATATCCATGACTGTTTTCAATAATTAGGCATCGAATCCAAATGGTTTTGAACTAACTGCTTGAATTCTTATATGCAGAGTCAATGGATAAACACATGCAGTTTGATCTGCTCGACGCCTAAGGTCGTGAGTACCACCGCTGGGTACTAGACATGAGGCAGACATTCATTGGCAAGGACTATCTCTCCACCAATGTTCCTCCCGCAGAGGGTGAAGCATTACTGACTGATAAGATAAAATCTAAGGCGCTTATGTACATCCGCCAACACCTGGACTCCACGTTGAGGTAACTTGCTAACCTGCTAGAGCTATGAACTAAGCTTGCGGCATGATTTGGCAATGTCTATGTTGCGCTTCTACCAAAGCTGCAGACCAAATGGGCATCAATAAGGCTAATAGATTACAAATATGTGGAGAAATATCAGACATATATGCTTGTATTGCTAGCTGGCCTACAATTTTGTGGAGTTGAGAAGTCCGAAGATGATCTCATAGAAAAACACTACTCACCTTCCCTAGGTCATCAGCCACGCTGATAAAAAATTAAAGACATGATTATAAGAGTGGTCTTACTCCAACTTTTGAGTCTATTATGACTCTATTGCTAATCGAGGAGAAGGATCTTAAGCTATTGATTAGGAACACCACTCGTCCTGTTGGGACCTTAGTAGTTTCAGAAAATAATTACAACAGGGCTAGAAGTAGGAAAGTCATGAAGCAAAGAGCAAGAGATCGTCCAGAAACATACAATTGTGAGTAAAGCTCCGGCCAAGACACCCGGACGAGGAGACACACTAGAGGTTCTAAACGCTCTGGGGGTCGCTCTAATACCCGGAAGAAGGATGATGTACCTGCCCAAAAGGGTCGTGCTCCGATGCCGGTTCAGAAGTACGCCAAGCATGCTGTTACTCCCAAGTCAAATGAATACAATCGTTGTGGGTCTAAGGACCACTAGATGAAGCAATGCCGAGCACATGCCGACATAATGGTTGCATACAAGAAGTATAAGAAAATTGTGGAGAGCCACCTCACTGAGGATATGGACACAAAGCCGAATGCCAAACCCACGGTTGAGAACTTTCAAGAACAAACCGACTTAGATGCACCCGACTTTTGAAGTCGTTGATCTCTTATAGGAAATATGACATGTGTGTGTCTGCACTTAGTCTTATGTCATGTATATGTGCTTAGCCCATGTGTCTTATGTGTGTGTCCTAGTTGTAATATGAATACTATATGGATTTAATTAGCACAATGTGTAAGGAACCGACCCATTGTATCTTGAGTGAGTCTCTATATAAAGAGTTTTCTCTATTCATAATATACAACTCTCTACCCAAAAAATAGGGGTGGGCATAAATCCCGTAAATCCCGGTCCGTCCCGATCTCGTCTTGATCCCGGCAAGATTTAAAACTAAAAACACTCGTCTCATCTCGTACCGTTAGAGAAACAATGGGACGCGGGACTGAAATTTTGAGTCTTGTCAGGCCCGTCCCGTTCCGTCTAACTTTAAAAATTCATAACTAATTATAGAAACTTTATTTTCGAGATATTTCAAATCTCAATTGATTTTTAAGATGTCCTCTATAACTTTCATGAATACACTAAACTCATATAACAAACCAATTTGTATAATATTTGAAAATAAGTCAACTAGTACAAAATCTCATAATTGATATGTATAATTTACTAATGCAGACCCTAATATTTAAAAAATCATAACTTAATCTAGAAAATTCATTTTCAAGTGACTCAAATTCTAAAATAAACCTTTAAATGTCTACTATAAATCATATGATGATACTTAGTTGAAACTTCAAATTAAACTATACGATTTCAAGAGGAAACGAAACTAATGCAAGATGGTTGGGATTTGACTCTTCTTTTCTAACTTTCAAAATTCATAACTAGTTTTAGAAATCTTATTTTTGAGAGATTCCAACTCTCGATTAATCTTTAGGATATCCGATGCCACTTTCATGAAGACATTAATTTTAAATAACCAACCAATTCATACAGTATTTTAAAAGAAGCTAACTGGTTTAGAATCTCATAATTTACTGATGCAGACCCTAAACTTTAAAAAATTATAACTTAATCTAGAAAAATCATTTTCAAGTGATTCAAATTCTAAAATGAATCTTAAGATGTCTACTACAAATCTTATGAATACACCTAGATAAAATTTCAAATGAAACTATATGATTTTCAGAAGAAAAGAAATTGATACATGATGGACGGGATTTGGTCAGTCTCGTCTCGATCCCGTCCCATCCAAAATTAGGCCCGACGAGATCAAATCTAAAAAAATATAAAGCTGGTCCCGATCTTGTCCCATGTGTAACAACCAAAACGGAACGTGGGATGACATCAATCTCATTCTGTGCCCACCCCTACCAAAAATAGAGACGCACCGATATCAACTCTTGACAAGAACCTCCAATTCCCAATGGCCCAATGTGTTTATCAACTATCATGTAAACATGATACTTAAAATGTTGAAGAATGAAAGAGCAGTCGTGCTCTATGAAGGTAAGTTGAGACCTGCGTTGCACGAAGCGTGGGCAACCTTGCGATTCCGGCTTCCGAAGCGAAACCAATTCGGAATCGCATCGGAAACGCCAGGAATCGTCCTGAATCGAGCTTCTGAGAAAAGTTAGTTTGGAAGCGTATTGGAATTGCACGATTCCAATTTGGAAAAGCACGATTTCGGTTACAGAAACTCGCCCAGGAGAAGAAGAAGAAGAAGAAGAAGAAGAAGAAGAATGTGGTGTGACTAATCGCTTTGGGCGGCGATTAATCCATTGAAGACCAGATCCATGTATAGCCAGTATAGGCATCTAGAGGAAAAACATATCCATTCTTGCGATGCTAGATTTCGGAGAAATCTTGACTACGAAGGACAAGAAGATGAATCTGGAGTGCGTTGTCGGCGGCGACGTCGGCGAGGAGTGGCCGTGGGTGGAGGAATTGGGAGATGGTGAGGGTGACTTGGGACTTCAGGAACGAGGGAACCTCTCCAAGAAGTGGAATTGAAAACCAGATCTTGATCGGTTCAGATCTTGTGAAGGAACTGCTGGAGGTGTTGTCGACTGTCACGGACCTCAGCTTCACGCTCGGGGTTTTGATCTTCATCACTGTTAATCCAACATTCAAGTCCTTCTGCTTTGATAGGCAGACCCATATCAAGAAAACAAATACCTCAAAGAGCCTCTTATCCCCAACACGAGTCCCTGGAAAAACGAAAAAAACTGAGCCTGATCGAGTTCTTGATGTCACCGGCAAAAGAAAACAAGACAATGAAGAGGAAGGAAGAGAGAAAAGAAGTTATAGGATGAAACTCAACGTTCAGTTCATACTAAACATTAACATCTTACCCAGAAAATCTCTCATGCTAGTTCCTCAGAGAGAGAAACAAAGATTTTAAGAAATCTTTCAACATGAGTGAGGCAATACTTGCCTTTGGGTCTTGTCGACCACATATTAGTCTGGCAATAAAATATGGGACGCATGAGTTTAAAGGTGACAAGGAGTTTTAATAATTTTTGAAAAAAATCCGCTTCCCGCGCTTTCATACAACGTAGCTTGAGACATGATTTGTACTGGAAGGCAACAATTTAGTAGAGAGTCCATATTAAAAGACTTCACGTGCTCAAAAGTGACAAATCCAGATTCACAATTAGGATGTTAAGCAAAGTATAAGTAGCCCAGATTTGTCATTGGCATGTAACATTTTAGATACGGAAAACAACAATTGATAATAGTTTCGTGTGATAGGCTTAAGGATGAGTTATGTTCTTACAAAAGATCTCCCATAGATTCAATAGGAAGCATGGTTAATTCTCAGATGTTTCAGATTACAGTTTATCTTTGCTATAAGCAGGTTTCTCAACAAGTTCTCCAATGAACTCAAATTGTCTCAAAATTGTTTCTATTGTACAAACAGAATACCACACCAGCCAGGAGAAAGTCAAAATTTCAATTATAAAGGCAGAAAACAATGAAATAGAAAATCAAATGATAGTGTAAATACAGAGAGAACAAAACCATATTACAGATCGAAAAAAATATTGATTGTGAAAAAGCCTTCATATACTATCCAGCGGTGTGAAACTAATTTCATGATGTGCTTTTGGAGCCAGTTCTAAGACAAGCTTCCACAAAAGCACATTTCAAATCTCCGTTCTTTGATTCAATCATCAGGCTTTTCAACCAAAACCAAAAAAGGAAAGACAAAAACTGAATTCATGACTCAATCGTACCATGTTCAAAAGTATAAACACAAAATCAAAGACATCAAGAACAAAACAGAGTGATATATTGCCTCAGAGGTAGTGACAACAATGACACATATCATCATACTTGATATTTGATACTACGTGCAAAAATGCATCATCGGCAAGAAAAACCATCAAAACCTCTGCATTACAAAGTGCCCATAAGGGCTAGCATTTGAAACCCTAAAGCAAAAATTGAACAAAAAAACAATTATATGCATCAGAGAGATTCCCATTAGAACAAGTCATCAATCTCCGTGGAGTGCAGATGTCCCTGTCTGTTTTCTCATCACTTGCACTCCATAAAAACAAAGAATCAAAACAACTAAAAGCCAGATCTGTGAGAAACATAAAAGAAACCAAACCAAACTTGTCCAGAATAGAGAAAATCGCAAAGCCGGTTGCCTCAGAAGTGAAGTTCTTTTCATAGAAGTTAATCTGCAAAGTATATTTAACACCATCACAGGAATCGGCAATAATCACAACTCAAAACAGATCCAAAACAGAAATAAGAACTAAACTAGATAACAAGTATGCAATAGAAAGTACAAGGTAAAATTTAAGATCCACCTACCATCATTGAAAATTCCATGTAGTCGTCACTGCCGCTAAGCAAGCCACCATCGCCGCCGCCAAGGAGTCCATCGCCGAGCACACTAGACCCATCCATCGTTCCTGAACCACGCCAGCTACCTCTGACTCTTCCTTCACACATGAAGGACAATAAACTTAATTAACTAACTTTATTAGATATGGTAAACATAAATAAAGTTTACTAAGAGCGTAAAGTTAAAAAATTACTCCAAACTGACCTAAATTAATTCACCTTCATCAGTCCAACAATTCACACAAATTAACCTAGTAAAACATCAATTTTACCCAAAACAATTGATATGGGCACCCAACACAAATGATGTGTGCACCCAAACCTGAATGACCACTCCTGCGGATCTGGTGAACGTCGGACTAACTCTTGACTTGAGAGTTGAGACAATTTTGATTCGGATCTCATGAGAGAGAGGGAGAGTAGATCTGGAGGGAATAGCTTCGTTGCAGCCTTTGGTGTCGTCGCTGTGGCGAAGATATTGTGCACGGAGACAGTGGTGGAGGCCTAAGATGAGGTGCACGGAGGAAGGGTGACAAACGATCTTAGGCAGGGCGATTTTCGATCAGTAGAGTAGATCAATGTGAAAAAAGAGTGGATCAGTGCTCGGTGTGGTGATGCATCAAATCTGTGGTGGTGCGAGGAGGAGCAATTAGCGATCTCGGCCAAGACGACAAGGACGTATGGTGGACCAAGGACATGGCCGGGAACGGAGACCGATTTCTGGTGAGGCGGAGTTGGAACGGGGGAACGATTTCTAAAGGAGATTCGCTTTATCTTCACCTTGGCGACGTCAGCGTCGGGTTGCTAATGGTGAAGACTCAGTCGTGTTACTTTGAGGGAGATAAGGACTAGATCGTCGGAGATGGTGAATGCGAGGGTGAGGTCGCCGATGACGGATCTGAGAGAGAGAGAGAAGAGTGAGAGGTAGTTGGCGTGGTTCAGATTCGGAATAGGTCGACAAAGATATATATCTAGGGAAAAAACTTTCGTCCGATCTAGATCGGATGGAGTTTCCCGTTCGATCTTCAAGTTAGGCTATGTGTATCATATCAATCGTAATCTTAACCGTTCAATAGTTGAATTAACTAATGAAGATCATCTATACAAAAAATCAATGTAAAAAAAAGATTGTTTACTTGCCCGAATGCATCAAACCAAATGGACAGTTCCTGAGCTTTTATGATAATCCATTCAGTTTGTTCGATGCATTCGGGCGAGCAAACAATCTTTTGTTACATTGATTTTTTGTATAGATGATCTTCATTGGTTAATTCAACTATTGAACGGTTAAGATTACGATTGATGTTGTTAAAAGTACATTTTGAGGAGATCAAACGAACTACTTGGTCCGATCTAGATCGGACCCAAGTATTTTCCTATATCTAGGGATAATTTTATCTTTTAAATCAGATTAGTTGGAATGAGCACATGAAAACTTTTTTAGACCTAGTGAGGATTTTTTTCCATTTTGTACCTACTACTATTTTGTTAGCTTCAAATCTCATACGAGGACTAGACGTCACCAACCCGCAACGTTCTTCCTCTGTTTTCGAATCACCACGAGGCAAGAAGCACTCCATGGCCAAGTCCTTAACATCCAAACCTACTTCAAGTTCCCAAACCAGTTTCATTGTTCTTCTCCGAGAATGGCCTTCCAAGCTTTCCTCACGCAACGACACATTAAGTACTAACCTTGTGTGCAACGTTCAAGCCCTCGATGGCTCTGTAATCTTGGTAGTCTGACTCTATTGTTAGACCAGTAAATTGACATGATCTTATCCGGATTCGTTCTGGATCTGTAGTTTTTAAACGGGTTTGGATTGAAAATTTGATCCGTTAATCCGTTTACTAAATAGATCGGATCCGGATCTTGATTAATTTGATCCGTTAAGAAACCTAGATCCGTTAATCTCTAAGATTAACCCTAGCGAGGGTTCGGTGACCATCGTTGTTGAAACTATGAAGAGAAGGAGTCAGAGGGGCACCAATAACTCTAAGTAAGCTAGATAGTGTCGTGCCATTACAAGCCATTCACGTTGGGCTCTTTACTGATTTCGTTCTTTTCTTTAATAAGATGGATGATTTCATTCATTTTCATAACTTCTTTGTTGTGTAGTTCTTGTAAGGCACCTCTGGAACTGTGTCCAAATTGGGACGATATTTACGTGGAAACATGATGAGAGAAAGTTTAGAAGAATTATCGTCTGAGAAAAGTCTATCAAGTATATACAAGTGTATCCGGTGGCTCTCAGGAATCCAAATATTACTAGAAAAAAATACGCAAAGTAAGCTGGCTCTATTTTCCTATTTATACTAGAAATAATAAGCGGGAAATATAATTGTGCTAATGTAAGCTTCCCAAAGTTGACTTGAGGTAATCCTATTTTACTTATCTTTTCCCATTTCCTCAATCGAAGAAAATACGCATGTTGTTTCAGGGTAACCTTATATGAACTGCCCTGGAGAAGTCTTCTATGGCTAATGTCCGATTGAAAACATTAAACCTTAACAAACATTTAGCATGATAACTTTGTAAGAGATCACAAATGCATTATCAACTCTTACATAACCCCAAGCATACAATCAAACGATCAACCAAGCATCCATAGTTACTTCAATTTCAATCCATACAACAACTAAAATTCAATTCACCCTTGTATGCTATTAGCAATTGCAATCTTAATAACCCTTTATTCTAAATTTCTTAGATCACCATTCTCCAATAGAAGCACACACAAATAATTCAGTTAGGGTTGAGAAGGCATATTTAACAAACAAAGAGAACCATGTAATTAGCGAGATCATGATCATCAGAATAAGCATACACGCAGAGCAGAAATCTTAACAAACACAAACAAATCAAAACCAAATCAAGTCTCGATTTCATAACTCAAAATACCCGATTTCCATAACACTACAACAGCTATTGTTTCTCAATGATCAACACGACAAAACATAAACCAAGCAAACAACATAGCTTTTTTCTTCTTCCATGGTTGAAGACAAGGACGAAGACCCATCAACGCAACCTTCTAGCTTCTCTCTCGGACTCGAGCAGGGTGAGGATGTCGCCCTCCCGGACGGGTCCCTTGACGTTCCTCATGATGAACCGGTTCTGGTCGTCGAGAAACTTGACTCGGACTTGGGTCACCTGTCCTCTGGATCCGGTGCGTCCCATCACTTTCACGACCACTGCGTGCTTCACAGTGGATTCCATGGCAGAGATTTGAGAGCTCGAGACGAGTGTCTTAGGGAGGAGGAGGCGGCTGGCTTGGAGGTTGAACAACACGAGAGGCTCAACAAAGTAGGGTTTTTGTCTGAGAGGGATTGTAAATTTGTAATATACACTTGACTTGCCATTGGGGGCTTGATAGTTTTCTTATTCCAATTACTGCCCCGGTATTTTTTTTCTTTGTAAATGAGAGGCTTTTGTCTTGTTATTTAGAATTTTACAATAATGCACATTTATTTACTTCCCTGTTAAAAACTGTTATGTTAAAAGATGACGTCTTTTACTGCCTAATGCAAGGAAGGGAAAAGGTAAATAGGGAGATGAAATTTGAGAGCTAAGGACAGGGTAAATAGCGGTCACTCCTATATCTTTTCATGATTCTCTCTCACATTCTCATATTATCGTTATGATGTGTAAACTTTACATTGTATTTGATCTATGGACTTGCATGTTTAATGATGTTACTAATTATTTTGAAAGCACATGCATCAGTTTAATGCCTAAATAAAAACTCATCAATTTATTTAGCACTCTAGTGGTCGAGTTGATAAGAGATTTGGTAATGAACCTCCATATCTAGATCCGAATATCTCTAATGTTAATTAAAGTTTAATCTCAACCAATTCTTAAATAACTCACACCTCATATTTATAAACCACACTTATTTCTAGTAACATTGTGTTTGGCCTCCTTAACAAAAAGAAAATAGAACTCATATGAGTTTGGTCTAGTGGTTGCTAGATCCATCATGTTGGGCGAACGCCACATATGTAAAAGAATTTCATAGAGATAGCTCTAGAAAGACGTGTGGTAGCTCAGAGTGGTACCACACGATTACCATCATGTTGGGCAAACCCCTTCAGCAGCTCAGAGTGATAACTCACTCGATTACCATTGTCTGTATCAAAAAAAATAGAAAGACGTGTGATTGCAAAATAGAAGGTACAAATTTCACCTCCCCAATATGTAGTCCAATATAATTTTTACTTGGTACAAGAGTGCCTCATGAGCCCAACAAAACTACAGACAAGCATTCCGGGCCTAGCCTTTCATGCGAAATCATAGCCCATTGGACCAGGGTCGAACTACCTTTGATAATGAAGATTGTTACTTTTTCTCGATGATGTAGTTACTTTTGTACTTAAAGTAAAAGTATAGTTACTTTTGTACCATCAAATTAAAGCTGCTTTAACATTATCTTAACAAAGACTAAAAGAGGTCGAAAAGACTAAAGGATCCCCTCGTCAACTCAAAACTTTGATATTTCGTTTCATACATGCAGCTTCTAACGATTTCCCGAAGGACTTGTCTTCCTCCGCTTCATGGACCTTTCTTGTTTCCCATTCTCTTTTTTTGGTTACAAAAAATGATGGTGAGGGTGGACTACCACTCCAAATATTAGAATAGATTAAGGTCAAACTCACTCCCAATCGAGTAAAATGTATCATGGGAGTGTATTACCAATCGTCTCAATATGATTTAATCGTGTA
This sequence comes from Comarum palustre, assembly GCA_951800085.1. Lineage (NCBI taxonomy): Eukaryota > Viridiplantae > Streptophyta > Magnoliopsida > Rosales > Rosaceae > Comarum > Comarum palustre. Next base: position 19,555,614 of record OX637580.1, on the reverse strand, counting down.
TTTCACGTCCCAACTAGCAATTGTCTCTTTCTCATTCCAAATCATTAGGCTAGATCTTAATTCCTCCATTAACGGGATCAATTAACTAATGACATATACATCACCCAGTGTCCTTGTAACAATGTGATTGAAGCAATGACGAATTTAAGATTTTAAAGCAGGGTGGGTTAAAAAATCGATTAAATGCAAAAATTTTAGTTATTTATATGTATGAAATAAAACATGTTTGTTACACGGTCATATTTAATATCTTTTAAAGCTCAATAAACAATAAGTTAAGAAATTTAACAAAAAAAGATAATATGTGGACCAAATTTAACAAATGTAGCCTAAGTATAGAGATTTGAGGTGGGCTAAATTTAAATAATTTATTTTTTGAACTATAGTTAAGATACAAAGTATGGTTTTTTTTTAAATTTAGGATGTGCTGCAGTCTAACGTAACCCGTATGTAGCTACGTCTTTGGCTTGAACGATTGTTAAGAATTTTGTTCTGGATTTTGTGCTTACTACTAAACAAAGTGGTGCTACTCGAACTCAAATCTACTAAGTTATTACATGCAATGCATGCGGCGATGCATGCTTGATCGGGTCGACTTCAATTAAGCTCAATCAAAATCCTATAGTTAACTGTTTGGAACTTAGTGTTTCTTCTTGACTCCCCGGCCTGATGAGTACGTGTTTTTTTTCTTTTGGGTGAAAAAAATGAAAGAAATTATAGTGATAATCAGTTATATACAATCTTTATTCCCAACAATTAAGGTGAAGGTTCATTTTCATGTCGAAGTAAGTTTTTATGATTACTAATTGATAACAAAACTCAGCTGCTTCTTATATTTCCCTAGGCCATATCAGATCCTCGTTGCTTCTGATTTATTTTGCTCGGTGTGCCCCCGTATACCATCTTCATTTTACATTTTTGTAATTTGATGACTGATTTTCCTGTCCGTCCCACTCTGACCATCAAACACTCACGCGCCCTCTCTGACAGCCAACAGTGCTGCAACTTTTTTATATATTATAATTTTCTCAATGTCCGTTCCCATATTGGATGGTATAACTTAATACACCATCTATTCAGTCCGTGGCCAACATGTAAAAATTTAACAAAAAAATTATTGAAAATACAACTCTAATCTGGTTTAGAAATATTTACCATGGTTTTGGTTTTTACTAATGGGGGCCCAGTTTTTGGTCTTGTATTGTACCACAATAAACAAGTACAAGCTACCAAATGAAAACACAATACTATTTTCAATACCTATACTCCAAAGAAAATCTACATAATCTTATCCTCAGATAATGAACACCCCGTCAGCACTAAAACTCAAACTCCTCCAATGGCTCTTGCCAAAATATATCCTGAAAAACAATCAAATAAACATTATTAAATAAAAATTTCAGCAAACAACATTTCATTCTAGTGGCATATATATTGGAAAATGTAAATTAAAATTCTGAGTGCATATCAATGAGTAAATACTTAAATAAATAACTCCCAGATGAAAAAAGAATGCTCACTCTATACCTTATTAAATAAATAGCAAGCATAACATGACTGAAAAATGTAGCAACCGACTGCACATATCCAGAAGATTGTGTAAGCTTAAGCTCATAAAAAAATCAAAAGAGTATGCTTCCAACACAAACAAAAATGGACCTCTAAATGAACATCAAAGTATAGTTTAATGCATATGTAGATAAATAAAAACAAACTTAAATATTGAAGACTAAATTGAAAACCAAACTTACTTTATTAATAAGGTGTGTTTTAATCCATCTACACCTCCAAGAGCTTGAATAACTCAGTTTCTAAGTATCTTGTCATGCCTTTGATGAGTCCACCAAAAAGAATTTTATTTTTAAGACCTGTTTCATAATGTCAATGAAAGAAAAAATTTTCAGATGAAGGTCAAACCCGCTAACAGAGAACTACTAAGTTATTGCTCAAGGACTAGCTCAATGGCAGAACTGAAAGATCAATTATGAATAGTAAGAACAACAACTATGTATGATAGTCTGTTAAAGAACCAAATCCAATTTTCTAAACCAGATCAATACTCAAAAGGAAACCCTTTATTTTTCATGAGCAAGGCATTGATTCAATACTTAAGGAAGAGCACACAGGACATCAACATTTGAATAGCTGAACATACATTATGCCATCTTTGGAGATTTCAAACAGGACATACTCTATGGAAACACTTTTGTCAATAAGACTTTAATCAGATACTAAGTCAAATAAGGCTAGGATAATTTATTATAATAATTATAGGAATCAAGGTCAGCCATTTCATTATATCGATTATCAAGTGCAAAGGGTGTACACAGTAGAGAGGAAACGGGCATGGTTTTGATTCAAATGTAGAATAGAAATTTTGTCACACCCCGAATCTTTTGAAGTTAATAAAAGCTACCTTTCACAGAGATTCACGAGTTACCGAGGACTTTTAATTTCGATCGGTAATTCGATAAGTTATCGCTCGAGTTAATTTTCGAGTTTTTAAAAGTACTCCAAATACCTGATTCGTTGACTCGATGTTGTAGTACGTGTCTACACGAGTCTCCCGGTATTTTCGGAGCTTCCGGCTAATTTCTGTGAATTTCTGAAGCTTATAGTAATTTCCAATTACTATTCCAGTAAAAAGGAGATTTACCATTTAACCTTTTTACTTTTTATCTTCTTTAATCTGGACCGTTGGATCTATTCCAGATTGAATCAGGACCGTTCATTTCCCTATAAATAGGGGGTGAGTTTTGACTCGGTCAAAACTCACTAAACCGGTCTCCCCGAGCTCTCTCGCCCCCTCCCTGTTCTCCGCCCGGCGCCGGCGACTCCGGCCACCACAGGGCGGCGGACTACCCTCTTTCTCTTCCTCTCTTCCTCCTCTACCCAGCCCAGCCCTTGGATCACCGTATTGTCCACCGTGGAGGGAGAGCGACCGAGAAGAAGGCTCGGCGGTCAACGGCCGATTTCCGGCGAACCAGGGGGCGACTCGACCTCCAACCGGTGTGGTTCTTCTTCTCTTCTCTTCCTCTTCCTTTTCTATGCTTCTGATCATTCGATTCGAGCCTTAATCAAAAAGCCCTATTTCCACTGTTCTTACTGTTTTTCTGTGTTTTACGGTTTCCTGGGTTCTTTGCACCGGCGACGTCATCTGATGAGCTTCTCAAGCTCAGGTGAAGCTGGAAACAGTGGGCTAGGGCTGAGAAGAGGTTTTGGGAAGCAGTAGTTCGGATTTGGAGGTGAGGGACAGGTTTCTGGTTTTGGTTCAAGCTACTGTGTTGCAGTCTCAGAGCGATGTTGAAGGTGAGCTGATAATCTGGGGCTACTGTGTTTGTTCGATTTGTGATGTTTTGTGTTGTTTTGGTTGTTGTTGGAGATTTTTCTGATGTTTTGTTGTCTTGTTGTCGAGAACTTGGTAATCGGAGAAACGAGGAAGCTATGGCGGATTTCCGGCAAGTTGACCGGAATCCGGCACATGATTCCGACAAGTACCGGAATCCGGTAACGTTTCCGACGACAGTAAGTCTGGCTGAAATGCCGAGGTAGTCTTCGATCCCTCTAAATGTGTTGTTTCCGTTTAATTAGGTTAAAGTGTCGTAAATCGGAATTTACGTAAGGAAACGAGTAAAAACGGAAACTAACCGTAAATTGGGAACCTTCCATTTTAGGAAACCTTCCATGTTTGGAAACCTGCTAAATTGGGAAACTTTCCATTTTGGGAAAGTTTCCATTAAGGGAATGTTTCCATTTTGGGAAAGTTACATTTTCAGAAAGATGGTTAAAGGATTGAAGTTCAATGAAGTTGGACACTAGTTGGTTAAATTGGTAAAGTGTTAAATTGTTATCGGAAATTGATAACTGGAATTTATGAGAAAATGTGAAATCGGTATATCGACTCGAGGTTAAATAGATTGATTAATACGTGACACCCTAACGTCAAGTTAAAGCGATAAAGGGAAGTTCGGAAGCTGAGTCGGACTTCCGGTAAATTGAGTTAAGAGTCGATAACCGGGAAAGAAAGTCAAAAAGGTTAAAGTTGTTAACAGAAATGAACTTGGTCAACACGTGGTCAAATAGGATTTTCTGGTCAAACTAGGAAAAGACCAAGTCAACGATGAAATGACTAATTTAATGATTTGTTTGTACAGTCTCTGGTTGAACGTGAGACGGGCTCGACTACGCGGTTAGTTCGAGGGTTTCGCTCGAGGAGCTTTCCGAGCGGGAAGGTCGCAATAGTACTGTGAGTGGACTTTTGTTTTAAATTAAATTGCATGCTTTATACTTTAATTGGTTTCTCCTGCATATATATGATTTCCTCTATTTATATGTTTTACGGTGATTTGAGAAAAGGGGATTTAAGGATTTTAAAGGCAAACAAACCGGGAAAGAGGTTCATACCCATCCCGTGATTTTAAAGGATTTTTCCCGGGGTATGGTTTTATTGATTATCACCGTTTTGGGATTATGGAGGGGGATGTTTTTAAAGGAGAAATTTGGCTCACGGATTTTAAAGGGGTTTTCGATTTATTGTTTCCACGAGGTTTTACGAGGTCTTACCGGTTTTACAGGTTTTAAAGGGATTTTGAAAAAGGGAAAAGGGAAAAGGATATAAGGATTGTTTGCTAGCATGGACCCTCTCCAGTTAGAGCGGGTACCATCTCTGGATAGAGCAGGTCAGGGACCTTCTCCGGTAGAGCTAGTCATTTGACCTTCCCGGATAGAGCAGGTCAGGGACCCTCTTCGATAGAGCGGGTCATTAGACCTTCCCGAATAGAGCAGGTCGGGTTTTCTCGTGGATGAGGTTAATACCCCACATAATTGTTTATATTTGAGCCAAGGCATTGTTTATGTTTTACTTGCATGCGGTTTTTTCTAGGAAAACTTAGAGGGAGAACATTAAAGGAATTAGAGCTTTTAAGTTTTATTTTTGTCAACTCGCCCTGACGGTTTTCAATGTTTCTCCCCTAGGCCCTTCGTTTTCAAATGCCCAGTGGTGCAGGGTTCTCGAACGGAGGTCGTGCGCGTACAAGAGTCGAGGCATAGTCGATCAATCCATTGTCGTTGAAATTCTTTAGGGTAATCATCTTAGTAGACTGCTCTGACTAACCCAGTATAGCTAATTAAGTAGGTTAGGGAGCATGATGCCTTCATGAGTTAGGGTTTGTTGTAGATACTCATGGAAGTGCTGAGTTGGATTGTAGGAAGGGTTGGCCATTTCAAGGGGGTTTTGGTAAGAAGTTCCCTTGGGGTGGTCCCCGCAGGATTTACTTCGAGTTAAAGGGATTTAACTCGGGGTGGGTCCTGACAAATTCTGTTGTACATTTTCAAAGAATAACAATACAGAAACTCAAGGAACAATCACAGAGTTTACATTACAACAAAATCATACTAATTACATATCAAAATTAGAATCAAAGCTATAAAGAAAAGTTTGCTTTCCCTACTTCAAATCATAGCACCTAGCAGCCAAAATCTTCTCAAGCAAACTTCAATAATAGAAACTCAGATGAGCTAACCAAATCTGAAACTCAAATCAAATAAAAATACTCCAGAACAAGACATGGGTATCATACCTTCAAACTCAAAATCGGGATTCCTAGAGCAACATGTAGCTCTTCCACCTCTGATGAGCCCCATGTCAGTCTTTGAGTTCCTGAAGTTGAGATCAAAAACTCTTCAATGAAGGATGTCTTCTGATTGTCTCCAATAATTTCGAAGGAGGTAAACCAGAAATAGGGATTTGATTATAATTGAATTGAAATTGTGAAATAGGGATTCTGGAAGGTAGAGGAGATCGATTGAGAAAGTTCAAGGATTACCAGATGCAAGCCGAATCATGGCTGGAAACAGAGGAACACGTCGAAAAATGCAGATCTAGAGATACAGATGTGGGTGGTTATGAGATCTGGAGGCTAGAGCGGCTGGATAAGGTCGGTGGGCGGTGTTCGACGCAGAGCTGCTATGTAGCCTCTCCCTTTCTCTCTCGTCACTCGATCTAGGGATTTGGCTGAGGCCTGAACCCTTTGGCTGTGGTTCTAAGATCTGGAAGCCTGAACGGCCGAGAGTTAGAATCGATATTGAAACTTGTCAGATTAACATATAGTTTGGGATGAGATAGAAAACTTGTCCGTGCTCAAACTATTGATTATCTTGTGGTATTGGGTAGGAGACGGATCTAAAATATGTTCGTTCCCAAATTAAAATTCATTTCATTATTTTATTATTTCGTATAATTTTAGGGATGGATTAAAAACTTGTCTGTGCCCAAATTAATATACTTTAGGGACTGATCTGAAGTAATCTGTGCCCAAATTAACATACGCTTTATTATTTTATTGTTTCGTATTATTTTGGATACAACTTATAGAATGTCTGTATCCAAATAAATATGCACTTCGGACGGATCTTAAACATGACCGTTCTCATATTAACAAACAATTGATTATTTTATTAATTAGTTGCTATTTTAAGGGCGAATCTAAAACATGTTTGTGCCCATATTAACATTCAATTGATTATTTTATTATTTAGAACAATTTTGGGGATGATTGCTGAAACTGTATGTGGCCGACTTGTCACTTTGGGGACGGATAATGGAAATATATGTAGCCAAATTAGATACAGTCGCGTGTTAATTGGCTTTATTAAAAATTTGAGGACGGCCAACCTAAATCTGTCTCTTTTAAGTTTATAAGGGTACAAACAAGTTTTGTTGTCCCTATTTGACTGTGCCTATTGATCGAAATCCTAGTAGTGATATTCAAATATTCAAGCGAGAAAAACCAAATTAGCTCATGTAAGTCGATGATCAGTATTTCCAGCTAGCTAACTCTGGATGCATGCCATGGTTTTTTGTATTCGGTTAGTTCAAATCTATGCACGTATTGCCTACACACTACTCATCCTGCAACCCCGAACCATGGTAACCGTGAACAACATGAACAAGCTGCAGGCTGCTAGCTGCAGCAGCACGAGCATGCAGCACATAATACTTGAATTCTTGTATTTTATAAATATCATGCACACGCATATCAACATATACAACCGTAAAAACAAAACGTACATATGAATTTGAAGCTGGTTCTATATATATAGTAAGGATCTGAAGAGGACGTCCGTAATATTGAAAGAGTGCGGATGGACGCGTGTCGCTAGAGAAATCAACTACAGTTTCTAATGGGTCCCACCATGTCTGTTAATACTTTGACAGCATCGAGCAAGCCCAACAGCTTCCACATTTTATTGGTATTCTCAATTTTGAAAATTTTTTAACTGTTTTTAGGTCCACCAGCTTCCCATCTCATTATCTCATTTCCAAAAATGAAGATGAAAAAGAAAGAGAAGAACTCCTTCCTCAAATTTGCAGCAAAACATTCATTTCCTAAAATTAAATGTTTCACATGTTCCAACAAAACGTTATCAAATATATAATATTTTATTGTGTTTGTTTTTGTTAATATAAAAAATATATAACTTTGAAATAATTAATAATGATATAGCTTATTTTATTGTTGTAATAAATGACAAATTCTCCAAAATAGGTAAGCTATTGGAGTTGAAGCAATTTTTTTAGAGATTTTGACTTTTACTTCCCCACTTTAAAAAAAATTAAAGAAAGTTGTTAGACATGATCTTACGTTTTAAACCCAAAAATCTAAACTTCATCGAAAAAACCAGAAACTTGAACCAATTACATAATTGATTACATAAGATAAGTGGGTTGAAGGTTATATATATGAGAGAATGGTGTGGGGGGGTATGGATTTGAAGTAGAAATTGAGGCGCGGTGGTGGTGGTGGTGGTGGCGGTGAGGGTGGTTGGTGTGTTTCTTTGGGGATGGTAGTTGTATGTGAATCCGTAGGCATGCCCACCCAGACTTATACTTCCTATTTAATTAAATTTGTTTATGGTTCTTTAGTGGAGGAAAGAGGCAGAGGATCAAATTTCAATCTCTTACACTCATTTCATGCTTGGCGTTTCTTTGCTTGAAGCCTCAAATCGATAATTGTTTCTAATAAAAGGGATAACTGCAAACGAAGTGATACCGAAGTTGAAGAATCTAAGCCAAAGAAAAATAGATCGGATAATTGGTTCATGATTCATGATTCTTGTTTTGTTTTTCTAGGGTCTGGACCGGGTCAGAGAAGGATTTGGTGGATTGAAGTGGGTTGGGCCGGGTTTGGTCATTAGATGTATGGGCTGTTTGGCTCTGGCAGTGGAAGTGGAAGTGGGCTTCTGAAAGCTTTTGAGGGTAGCCCAAAGGACTTGGGAATCCCTTAGGGCTTATGAGCTGCCCCTAGATAAATGATGGATGGTTGTTTCTATTATATTCTTGAGTTGTATCTAGACGTACATTAATTGAAGTCTTTACGTGGCTGATTTTTATTTTTAAGGGATTAGATATGAATAACTAGAACTCATTTGTCGTAGGTTATTATCTGAACGCAGCTGTAACAATGAGAGTTACTTGTCATGTGTAAGAGCTTGAACCGATTTGGTTATAAGATAACATTTGATGTAAGCGTCTTCTGGTAGAAGATATTTTAATGAAATTATATGATTTCTCTCTAAAAAAATGGTTCACCTAATTCCTTTATCATATATCATCGTATTAATTCATTCCTTCACGACCTGAAAACTCTCTATCGAATGGATGCCTAGCCATCGAGTCATTTCCTAAAGACAAGTCTGGTTGAGTCATTGAGTCTATTTTTAGGATACTATACATATTCTCATATCATCTTCATATCGATGGAATTATATACATATAATCTGATAAACATATAGCTTATATATCGATCAGAACTGAGAAGATAAGATAAGATATATATGAGCCAATGATAGAGCTTATTGAAAAATTATGCACAACCCTAGCCTCGAACTTCGGGACTCCATTTCCATGTTCAAAATCTATATGGGTTGTATAGCTACACAGATATGTACTACAAATTATATGATGAACGAGTGCCTCACCAGGAGGCCATGAGTTTTTCAATTATATGAACAGTTATTTGAATCCATTGGAAACAGCAGATGCATGCAGCTGCTACAAATGAGTTATGAAACTATTTATGATATATTCATTATATTGTAGCTTTTGCAGAATCAGTTGGGGATGAATAAATGAAATGCAGTAAATGAGCTCATTGAGTTGTTGCCGTTCGTGTTCAGTTCGATCGGTCAGCTTTCCGGTCCACCCCCACGTATTTAAGTAGCTCAGAGAGCTAGCTCAATATAGAAATTCCTCAGTTACTGCAATTAGATTGATCACATATATGTAACACAGTAACTGATTAACGGTAGCAGCTTATAAACTGTAATTCGTTTCGAAGTTTTACGTACGTGTAACGTGTTCGTCATCACCCATGGTAAGAGTAAACCGATCGATCTGCAGAAATTGCATCATCCATGTGAATCTCTATAGCTCGATCTCTGCCTCTGCTAGTTTAGCCAAGTGCCAAAACGATGACACAGTACGTGATGAGAAACCTGCAGCAGCTTAATCATAACTATTTGAGATCTTTGTAGCTACCGATATTCATCGATAATATTGATATATCCGAATTGCAGGTCAAAGAAAAGTTGCTATTCAAGTATAGTTGTTCACAACATGAACCTTGAACTATATTTCGCAGGTCAAGGAATTCAGCAGACACATTACATGGTTTTGCTTCAAATATTTGTGTCGGGTTTGAATGCGGAAAATGTTTTCAAAAATCAATTAACGAAATCCCACCATTTGACTCTCACTTGTAATATTCAGAAAATATAGAAATTAACAATTATTCTACGATATTACTTTAGGGTTTGGCATCATGTACGTTGCTTCTGGAAGTGACTTGATCAAAGATTGTTTAGGGTTAATGAAAGCTTGTATGTGATAATATTGCGTCTGACTTGATCATCCACGTTCAAACCATATAGATGGAAGAACAAGGCTAGCTACTTTGCAAAGTAGTTTCCACAAGCTTCTTTCACAAGGAAAAGTTTAGAATTAGTTGGAGATGAACTATAGCTAGTAGTTACTTTCAACTTTATAGACGGCTAAGTAGAATAATTTTGAAATTAACGACCACAAATTATGAAGTTTCGTAATAACTGTAGCCGGAAAATTGTGCTAGTCCACTTCGATATTTACCTTTCTTGACTACGCACAGGGGCCGGCCGGGACCATGTAAAACCAAGTTGCAATTTTCCCGAGTTGAAGGCTGATATGAATTGAAAGATCGAACAGAACCAGTAGAAGGAAAAATCAAACTCTACATGGAAATTAGGAACCAGTTGCAATTGTAGTAGACGACATCTAGTTAGCTACACTAAATCGAAGACTGGATATATCGATCCGTTGCAGACGAGCTAGTTCTAGTGGGCATGCAACTGGGCATATGGAGGTAGCTTTAGCCTGCTGTAGTGTGCGAAAAATGCGAAACAAGATATGGGTGTGGAACTGTAGCTAGTTCAGTCCTTCGAATCTAGATATAAGTTTAAAAAATTAGTTAGAATACACATGCAATCCACAGAGCAGTTCAAAACCACCGGAGAAGGCAGCTATGTATATATGTATAACATTCATCAAATAAACATCTTAGACGGTTCATCACTTAATGTATATAGATGACCACCAAATCCAACGTCAGCTACAGTGGTGTGATTTGGTTTCATGTGGTTCCACATTGAGTGACATACAGATCATATTATATATATAGATGTAATACTATGTATGAATGTATGTCTGTAAATGTTGCAGATGTGACTGTAAAATCCCTTGCATTGCACTTGGCGGTTTAAGCCTTTAAGGTCCCCACAGCTAGCTCAAGGGGAAAGTGTCAGTTAGTTTTGGGGTGACGTTGCCTTGTGCAAGCGAGGCTAGCTACCTCCCAGCTTCTCATCCAAGCTCCTCCTATATATTCCCCACCTCACCTCCTCTATTTTCCTCACACCCACACCTTCCATTTTCTTCTCTCTCTTCTGCTCTTTCACTTCCAAGAGGTACTTTGTGTGTCTAAGCCCTTCCCTTGTTTCCCTGATTCAAGTGGTCTTATATATTGCTTATGATTCAGATACAGTCTCGGTGTTTTCATCAAACTGAGAGAACTTTGCATTTGTGTACTGTTATGCAGGACAAAATGTTGAAGGTGGTGCTTCTCTTCTTAGGGCTTCTTAATCTGACCCCATTGTTTGCTCATGCTTATGATGATGGAGGTTGGGTTAACGCCCACGCCACTTTCTATGGTGGGGGAGATGCCTCTGGTACTATGGGTAAGTTCTTTTTTACCATCTATTTTGTTAATTACCTTTTATCACTATGGTGGGTCCTACGTACTTCTATAGGGGGTTTTGATCCTTTTTTCTTTTCATCCCAAAAGTTACACTAAAATTACATTTCGAAAAATATATTTTATGGTAAATAATACCATACACTCATTTAACCTTTTATTTTGAAGTAACATGTAAGAAACACTTGATCACGATTAATAAAGATTACAAAGATAGATTCCCAAATCATTTCTCAATATTCTTTTTGAAAGATTTGTCTTTTTAAGAGGATTTAAGTATTTCACTCCTACCTTTATAATGACTTGAACCTATGACTTCGTTAATAAGTAGTGGATGCACTGAAGAAGTTAACAACATGCATGTCCAACAAATATTTGCAGGTGGAGCTTGTGGGTATGGAAACCTATACAGCCAAGGGTACGGCACAAACACAGCAGCACTGAGCACAGCCTTGTTCAACAATGGCTTGAGCTGCGGGGCTTGCTTTGAGATCAAGTGTGTCAATGACCCCAAATGGTGCCTTCCTGGCTCTATTTTGGTCACTGCCACAAATTTCTGCCCTCCAAACAATGCACTCCCTAACAACAACGGCGGTTGGTGCAACCCTCCTCAGCACCATTTCGATCTTGCGCAGCCTGTTTTCCAGCATATTGCTCAATACAGAGCTGGAATCGTCCCCGTCTCCTACCGAAGGTGTGCATTTCGGACGCCTTTAAAAGATCATGGCTAATCTATGCTACTTCATATTTTTGGTTTCTGCTTGAATTGATCTATATTATTGAAAGTCCAAAAACATAGCTAGCTGGCAAAGCAGTTATAGGACGTCGACAGCTAGCTTTTTCAGGTCTTGAAAGTTCTCATATCCAACAAACCCTTACGTGTTTGTGATGAATCATTTTGTGTTTTTTTGTTATAAAACTTCATCTTTATGTATATGCTTCTATGTGTATAGGGTACCTTGCCAAAAGAAGGGTGGAATCAGGTTCACTATCAACGGTCACTTGTACTTCAACTTGGTCCTAATCACAAACGTTGGTGGTGCTGGTGATGTTCAATCTGTTTCCATCAAGGGGTCAAGAACTAATTGGCAACCCATGTCTAGGAACTGGGGTCAGAACTGGCAGAGCAACTCCTACCTCGACGGCCAAAGCCTCTCATTCGAGGTCACAACCAGTGATGGCCGCACTGTTGTCTCTAACAACGCTGTTCCGGCCGGCTGGTCTTTTGGTCAAACTTTCTCCGGCCTCCAATTTCCATGAACCAAACAAAACGAAGACCAATAATAAGTTGTAGCAGAAGCAGAATCTACAAGTTTTGTTTAGGTTTAGAGTCGATTTATGACAAGGGCTTATATTAAATGGTCCTCGTCGACGTCGTTCTGATCTGCTGCTCTCATTTGTAAAGGGGCAGACAGAATTTAAGTTCGAATTCGGCAGCGGTGGGGATTAGAGTACCACCCGCCACCTTTTGTTAGTTATATTTAGTGTGCTTTGAGTCAAACAGCGACAAGCGTGGCCCGTGGATCATCCTTGTACCGATACTGTCCCAACTTAAACCACCTTTAAGGTGTTGGGTTTTATCACAAAAGGCCTCGGTACAATTAGGAATGATCCACCCACTTATTAGTTATATTTTTATTCGTCACTTTTCTGATGTGGGATCTCTCCTCTCCAACACTCCCCCTCACGTGCAACCTAACTTTTAGGTCTGCACGTGAAACTGATTAAGAAGCTGAACCCGGGCCTCATGGTTAACCGAAAGAACTCCAAACTCCGAAAGAACTCCAAACCAACTTCAAACTCCAAACTCCGAAACAACTTCAACCAAACCAGAGCCATGACCTCTGAAAGAACGCACCCGAGCTCATGGTGAAGCAACTGGGGAGGGACCCGCTCTGATACCAAGTCAAACAGCGACAAGCGTGGCCCGTGGATCATCCTTGTATCGATACTGTCCCAACTTAAACCACCTTTAAGGTGTTGGGTTTTATCACAAAAGGCCTCGGTACAATTAGGAATGATCCACCCACTTATTAGTTATATTTTTATTTGTCACTTTTCTGATGTGGGATCTCTCCTCTCCAACACTTTGCTCCTTTATTTGGAGCTAGGCTTTGTTTAACTTGTCTATGAAGCTATTGTAATCAGCTTTAGTTTCCTGTTGCATTGTGTGTTTCTGATAGTCAGAATTGTTAGTGTAAGACTTTTTGTTCTAAATAAAGTCTCCTCTCCCTCCCCAAGAGGTTGAGAATAGGATCAGTATGTTTTTCATTCACTTTCTATTGACTTATTGCTAAGCATAGTTCATTAGTTTGTGTATGGTAATTTGCTTCTAACATTATATACGAGATTGGGCCATTCCTATACCTCCAAAGTTTTGGTGCTAGCTTCTACATTAGCAAGTGGGGTACGTTTTGGGGCAAGAGCAAGTCATATTGGGTTTTGGCTATGCAAAAGTAGCTAACCAGATTCAAGAGGTCCAACGGCATGCCATAAGGGTTCTAAATAGATCTGTAAATTGACCGAATGTTATTCAGAATCGTTCTAGATTCATGATTTTTAAACAGGTTTAGATGAAAAATTTGACCCGTTGATCCGTTAACCTATTTACTAAACAGATCGGATGGATCTTGGTTGATCCGATCCGTTAAGAATCCAGATCCATTTAAAATAATTAAATAATATTTTTTATAAATATAATATTATTAATAAATATTAAATAATATGATAATTATCTAGATAATCTAAATATTCATATCTAAATTTCCTCTAAATTAAAGTATGATTTGATGAAGTTGAAGGTTGTTAATGTCTATGTATCTACGCTAAAAAACATTAGAGATCAAGTATTTTAATTATATTAGTGTACCGATAAGGAGTATTTTAGGCATGTAATTCAGCTTTTGATGTAAACCTATATTTTCTTATAAAATTTCATCAATGTTTTTTTGATAAAAATATGAAATTATTATTAAAATTTGAAATATTTATTATTATAAACTGATCGGATTAACTGGTCGGGTATCGGGTAACCCGCCAGATCTGGATTTGGATCGAGCTATTAAAGATCCAGCGGATAACGGGTTGGATCCAGATCTAAAGTTTTTATTACAGATCTGGATCTAGGTCGATCCGATCCAGATCTAGGTCGATCCGGTCCAGATCTAGGTCGATCCGGTCCAGATCTAGGTCGATCCGGTCCAGATCTAGGTCTATCCAGTCCAGATATAGGTCGATCCGATTCAGATCCGATCTATTTACAGATCTAGTCCCAAAGTACCAATGTCTTTAATATTTTGATTATATTTACCAAATGATACTCGAAACTAATCGTCATTAGTCTTAAAATGACTTTAGCATCAATCACAACACAAGTGATCAACAATCTCAAAATTACTCTTTTTAGTTTTGTGACAAAGGTAAACACTGTAGGTAACGGAAAACTTCTATGAAGAGCTTGACTAACCGATAATTAAAACTTTGAACGGGGCTAACCTGGATCGATCAAGAAGCTTCTGTTGGACTTTAATTTGTTGTTCGACCGTCCGCATCGATCAGGAGGGAGAGGGGCAAGGGGTACATGCAAAAAACCCTTCGATAAAGCCATATTTAATAGAAGACAATTAGTGTAATAGCAAAAATAAGTTGCACATACGAGTCATTGTAAGTATACTAAAACACAGGCAATCGAGTTGATAAGAGTTTAAATATGAAAATGTGTGTTACCAACAAACAGTGGAATTTCCAAATTTATGTACTAAAACAGGCGGTTGAGTTGGTAGATTTCAGATGTGAAAACTCCATATATATATCCAAGCTCGATTAAATAACTAGGCCTAGAAAGCTTTTGAGAGAAACAAATTATACAAATGACTTGTTTAAATTACTGTGATCTTGAGGTAATTCTTTCCATCACATGTGCTTGCCACCATTGAGATGGTACCAAATGCTAATGACAAAGACAACGACAGCCACTTGTCAACAACTGAATGGACTACATAGATTCCACGTGGAAGGAGATTCTAATCCTCATATCCAAATCAAATCTTAACACGTAGAAAAAGAGGACCCCGCAACATCTTTTTCTACCAACAGCAACAAAGTAATAGATTTGTGGATACAACCGTTAGAAAAAATGATAAGGCACAAGGATTTCCATTGGCCAATCCAAACCCCACAACCACATCCTCACCGTCCGCGACAAAAAATCAGGCGATCCAACGATTAAGATTCAGCAAAGAACCACCACCACCACAACACAACAATGTCATTAACACATTGACATGATATAATACAAAGCCATGAACACAAACACCATATTGTACATTTTGCTCTAGCCAAACCACCTTCCTCTACCTGAAAATTCCATTTTCTTGACCCAAATTCAGGTAGAATAGCATGGCAACCGTCACGACTCAGGCGTTTGCGGTCTACCGGCCACAAATCATCTCGAAATCGAGGTTCCTTACCGGCTCCTCCGGCAAGTTAACTAGGGAAGTGGCTTTTAGGCCTGTGACATCTCCTTGTGCTGGTTCTTTTAAAGTTGAGGCCAAGAAGGGTGAGTGGTTACCTGGCTTGCCATCACCAGGTTACTTAACTGGCAGGTACTTAATCAATGCTCAAACAAATCCCAAGAGTACTGTATTGTATGTGTTTGTGATATGTGACATTAGTTCTTATTGCATGTGTTGGTTTGTCTTTGTGCCCCAGTCTTCCTGGTGACAATGGGTTTGATCCTTTGGCACTTGCTGAGGACCCAGAGAACCTGAAATGGTTTGTCCAAGCTGAGCTTGTGAACGGTCGTTGGGCTATGTTGGGTGTAGCTGGGATGCTATTACCTGAAGTCTTCACAAGCATTGGGATCATTAACGTTCCGAAATGGTACGATGCCGGGAAACAAGAGTACTTCGCATCTTCATCCACCCTGTTTGTGATTGAGTTCATCTTGTTCCACTACGTCGAGATCAGACGGTGGCAAGACATCAAGAACCCAGGAAGTGTGAACCAAGACCCCATCTTCAAGCAATACAGCTTGCCTCCAAATGAGGTAGGTTACCCTGGTGGCATCTTCAACCCTCTCAACTTTGCACCAACTGAGGAGGCCAAGGAGAAGGAAATCGCCAACGGTAAGTCTTCGAAAACAAGTTTCAAGCTCCATTTGATCTTAAGGCTTATGTGGGTGTGAACTAAATTTGGTTTGAACTTTATTTATATGCAGGGAGACTGGCAATGTTGGCATTCCTGGGATTTGTGGTTCAGCACAACGTGACTGGAAAAGGACCCTTTGACAACCTAGTGCAGCATCTTTCTGACCCATGGCACAACACCATTGTCCAAACACTAGGCAGCAAATAGATCCATAAAAAAGGAAACAGGAATTGGAGTAGACCTGTTTTCATTTGTTTTGTGACAATGATTTAATATGGCTTTTGGGTGATGAAATGTGAGTGAGCATCAATGTAGACAAGGTTTTACCAGTGTACAGGAACCATCATGGCAATATGGCATTATATTACTACTATTCTCATTAGTCATTGCAATTCACTAATTCATCTTCAAACTTTAATTTTTCTTTTCCAAGTAGCTCAAGACGTGAAGATGTTGCTTTCATTTTCTATAAGTAATAATTTACAATGTGGAATGCTCCGAACGTACCGAAGGAGTTCATATACAGATAAACTATGATCCTATATGTCTTGTATATATATATACACACACACACATGTTAAACTAAGCACCATTGAGCATCAACACTATTGGATACCTCTAAATATTTCTCTTCATCTGGTTTGGTTGTGAGTCCTGTAAAATTCTGCAGTGATTTTCCCCCAGCTACAATCTCATGTTTGGTTGCTACAAAAGAACAAAAGTAAACATAGAAGGTATCAATGAAATGACAAAATACAAAAAGCACGCACGAAATCCACACACTTGAAATATCTCAAGTATGGGAAAACAGTGAGAAGAAAACAAAAAATGAAAGAAATACTTTACCTGCTGGTAAATATTCTCGTCGTATACAGCAATGCTGCTAGGCCGGGAAGATGAAAGCCAAGAAGGATGCTCGTCACCATACAAAGATCGAGGCCATTCGAAATTGGTACTTGCTTGATAATCCACTGAATTTGTTGGTAAGTTCATTTCTAAACCAGACTTCAATTTTTTATCGTCTGGCACATTAGGGTTGCAATATGATGGATACGCATACTGCTCGCCAAATTCTGTACTTAAACAAGCATTTATGTCATACTCATTCAAGCCACAACCTCCTTCCATACTAGGAATTTGCCCCATATTATCTAGTTGTCCTAGATCACCAACCTCGGATTGTTTACCAGTGCTAGTACTAGTGCTGGCGCCACCGCCAAAGTAACTATTAAATCGTGCTACTGAGGCATTTGTAGAGTAGTCCACGTCTCTGTAAAAATAGGTCAAAGTAATAAGCATAGTTAGATCCATTGAAAGGAAAAAGAAATCCATCTGCGTACCAATTAATGTAAATTACTATTTCAGTGCTGACCATTCTCAGGAGATGGTTCAGCTGGGAAGCAGTAGACTAACCTATGGGGAAGAAAGGTTGCCTCGTTGGGTAATATCAAATGTTGATTGTCATTATTCAAAATCCAAGGTATAGGTTGAGTTTCTTGCATACTACCCAAAATTAAAGATGATGGCATCCCGTTTTGAAACTGCAATGCAACAGAAGTCATTTTCAGATTTTCTCAATATGTGAAAAACGGTGCATCAGCTAAAACATTTGTTACCTGACTTGCGCAATTCAGTGAAGCTAGTTGATGTTTTTCGAAGTTTTCCTGACAAAATATGTAGCCAGCATATTAGAATCAATTCAATAGCCAAGCTAACTCATAAGGATCTATTATGGTGCGCTACACAAATTAGCAGTGTCCACCCTCTGGCTCAACATTTTTAGGTGGTTGGTGATCAGTCACCAAAGCTTAAACTCACCATGAAGACAACCAAGCAAAGCAAAATTAGCTCTTTAATAAACTAAAACCATATATATATTCATGATCAATCTTATTACATTGCAAGCAAAACCCATTATTTTTTATGTTTAGTCTTCCACAGTATAAACATTAGTATGTAGTGGGCAATTCATTTAACACAAAAAGAGAATGATACCTTGTGCAGACGTGTTCGCCTTATTGATTCGTTAAGCATGTTTTCCATCTGCCTTAGCTGTTCAACATCGTCAACCTTCTCTGGATTACTCCAAAAGCTGAAGAGGTGGAAAAACTAGCATATAAATCATATGATCCCAATTTCCAATTATATGCATATATTTCACTGACCAATATATATCATACATATGGTATAGTGACTCCTCTCTACAGTATATCAGAGTCTGTCAAAATAAGCTCATCTCAAAATAAGCCAACTAACTTGTCTAAGGCACTTGAACAATAATTTGAAAAAACATGACGCCATATCTACAATATGAGTCATGGACATGACCTAAATTGAATCTGAAATGTAAGTTTGCAGACAATTTCATTTCCCTCTTCCTTCCTTTGGTTAAGTATTGATTGAAATTGATTGAATACCGCAAATGGCACATTCTAAAACAACTCTTGATATGACCATCAAGACCAAATGAAAAGGCAATACTTGAACAAACAAAAAGCTCCAAAGTTGCACCTCAGTCTCTTATACAGTTCCGTGAGTTGGCTTTGCAGATCATTGGCATGTTTTGTCAGATCCTGCCAGTGAAAATTATACCAGGATACGTGAGTTTTCAAGAAAAATAACTGGAAAAAAATATATGTTAACGCTGATAAATGATATATACCTCAACTGATTGCGTGCTGCAAGAAACAACACAAGGGAAACAGTTAAGAAAAAACCGAACAAAGTAACAAAAAAACGGCAGATTTGATACTATATTGACATACCTGGAACTTACAAACTCTTGAACATTTACATCGTGGTCTAACTTCTTAAAAGTTTTCTTCAGTACCTATATCCTCAAAGATAACACCAAAGCACAAATATAGCCGGATTAAAAGACAAGGTAGTTTCTCTTTGTTTAATGTAACCAAAGCCAGAGAGACATTTGATCACTATTAATACCATAAACAACAGTCTTACCTCAAGGCTCTCCAATTTCCTGTTCCAGTGAAATGGAAAAGCAGTTAGCTGTAACGCCATCCAAATTCAATTAAGCTAAGGAGATTCCAAATTCAATGCAAGTATTTCAGTACCTTTTCGCCCTCTCCTGTGGAGTTAAGTGGGCAAACTTTGCAATAATGTCTTCAAAATTGCTGAGAAAGTCGAGAAATAACCAACAACGAAAAAAACTACATTAGCATACAATATGGAAAAAGCAATAATCAAACTCCAATTCCAGCCTCAATTTAGTTTAGTTACATTGAATTCGCATCAAAAACAAAGATTAAAAAGCTCAATCTGTGGCCTCAACAGTTTGCTTTCAACAATACTTATAGTACCAATGCATTATAAATCACCAGAACAAAGTATCAAATGATTGTAAACTTGAAGCATTCGATACCTGCGCTCCCCTTGGAACAATGTAGGCTTTCCAGTCGGGGAAAACATGAGAAGTGTAATGTCTACATCACACAAGATTGACAATTCCTTGGCCTTCTTCAAGATGCCATTCCTCCTTTTCGAATAAGTAACCTGCCGATTGCCACTGCTCTCCAATTTCTTTATCTTTAACTTAACCCTTCCCATCCTATAAATCCAATAACCAAAAACCCTCGTGAAACACCAAAGATTGAAACCCCCTCAATGCCTAGAATTGCAGATAAACTCACTTTAGCTAAGCCACAAATACACACTTGTCCAGATGAAGCTTTCATCCCAATTGCACCAGCACCTGTCAACTCCTTTTCCAAAGTTCTGTTCTAACCCCAAAAAAGGCAAAACAATCCCAGAAAGATGATCACAGATATATAAAAGACCCAGATGGGAAAAACACACAAACATCCAGAAACGAAAGATTGAATCTTTGAAAAAGAATGGTAAAAAGAACAATGATAACAGATATGGGGCAAACCCAGAAAGAGTAATAGTAACACAAAGATGGAGGGAAAGAATCAAAGAAATGGGTATGGAGCTTTGAGCTTACAAATTTGAGCACGACGGGTCAAGCTGTGATTTCGGTCGTGACAATGAGCAAAACCAACCAGCAGAAACTTACTGCAGAGAGAGAAATAGAGTGAACGGTGCGATTTTGCAAAGAAGGTTAGACATGCACGGCTTTTAGCGCAAGACAAAATCTTGGGCTACGGTTTTGAAGAGCTTCTCCGCCAAGACAAAATCGACACATAAGATTGTGTTCTCATATGATTTGGTTTTGCCATGTGGTTGGGTATTGTTTAATAGTCCGAAATGTAAAATTTAAGAGTTACTCATGCTCTAATGGATTTTGCATTTTACTGATATAAGAAAAATTTAATTGTTTGGATTGAGAGAATAGGATTACACTTGGTGACAAGTTGAAGGGTGGCATCAGTTGGATACCTCTCTAATGAGTTTATGACTACAGAATTTCATATTACATTACAAGGGCGACTGAGAGAGAGAGCTCGCGGATTGAGAGGCTAAAGCTGCTTCTTCCAACTCCTGCCTTGTCAATAGTCTTGTTGAGGGCACAAACTTTGAGTTGGTTTCGAATGGGTCTGTTTGTTCAGATTTTACTGAGAATTCAGCACTGATTGCCTCGAAAGTTTTCTTGATGAAAACTGATCTTGGCACGTAGTCCTTCATGCGGCATACAAATTCCAAATGATTCCTAGCCTGCAAAGGAATAAGATGGATTAGATATGAAAGTACCATTCTTGAGTCTAACTAATAGTCATCTGTTAGATTATCTAAGTTGTGAAACACAGGTTGAACCCAATTAAAATTCGGATTGTTATTGCGGAGAACAGAAAATCAACATTTTATCAGCTAAACCAAGTGGTGATTTAGAAAATCATTACATCAAAAACCTACCTTTTCATGAAGAAAAAGAGCGAAACATTAACCCCTTCCGGGTTCATATGATGAAAATCATCAATACTTTTGGTTCATTCAAATTTAATTCTTGCCAAATTTGTCCATTAATATGAGTTTCTCTAGTATGTAAGCAATTTGTACCATTTTGATAATGTATGTTCAATGTGTTAAATTAATTGTTACTTCTATTGAGGAAGTGTCCCAAAGTTTGAAATTTAAAACTCAAAAGACTAAAGAAATCATCGAAGATCAAAATTAGAGCACTAAAAAGCTAATAAGATGACAGAAGTGAATAGCCTACCAATCGATATTTAGGAACTCGTTTTGGATGCTTCAGGTATGCCATGTTTCTCTCCTCATAGTCCCATAGGAAGGATGTGTGGTGGATCCACCGATCTTTAGTAATAGATTGAGCATTCCCACCAAACTTGCGGTTACCAAATACATAATCTAGAACCAGAAATACCAGGTATGCTGTTAATACTTCCAATTCCTCAAGAACACCTAAATAATATTAGTGAAGTAAGAGTATCCCATAGTGCCAGTAACATAAACTGGTCCATATGAGGTACGAGCCCCAAGCATAAAACTAAACTTGATGCTACATAAAAAGATCAAATGAAGAACTTCAAGTGAAACAAGCAAGATCTAAAGATGGATGAACAAAGAAAAACAAGCTGTTGAACACGTCAAAGCGCCGAATATACAGTCCTACATACCTAAGCACCTTATTTGGAATAATGCAAAAGAGTTCAATAAGTACCGTTTTCAAAAAGGTCAAAATCACCAAATCTTTTGAACACCCTGCTGTACAATTGGCTACTCCAAGACAATATAGGTTGCGGATATAGTTTCAAGCCAGGAACAGCATCCCTGTTGCATATGAAAGTGACAAATATCGTGCCAGGATCAACTGCAACCGTGCCTCCTCCAGTAAACCTTTTAATGACAGGAACCTGATCTTGTAAGACCAGATCAATGTCAAGAAGCTCTGCAGGTTTTCTACACAGAACATGAAACTCTTCATAAATCCCAGTACAAAAGAAAAAAGACACAAATTAATGCAACCATGCTCAAACAAGAACCAATGTGACGCTCATCTTACCCTGAAATACCCATGACAATATTACGATCATTTGTGCCATCATTTATAATGCACCAATTATCAGACGAGGTCCGAAGCAGACGCTCCTCTAAATGAAGCTGCTGCAAGATGGGAATTCCTTTTAATCTGACAAGGTTCATCACTGGAAGCCCAACATTTCTTTGAGGTATAGCCATCCAAATTCACCAACTACAATCAATAACAAAAAAACCATCATACTACAGAACTCTACTAATGCATTCCATTAAGGGTCTAACCAAATGATCAATGCAGCTGATTGTACTTGCATCATCATCATCATCATCATCATCATCATTTATCAATTCATTTGCAGAAGAAAGCAATCTTTGAGAGCATTATGTGAAAGAAAAAGAAAGACCCAGTAAAGACGCAGACTTTAATTTTGGTTTTGGAAAGAGATGTAGTATTCACCTGTTTTTCGACGTCGTCGACTGAGGAAGATAATCGCCGGAGGTTGTAGTTCACGGCGTCGGGAAGCTTTGTTTTGTGGTGGAGATTTATTAACTATAAAGAATCATATTTGGGCCAGCTGCCGCTGGTACTCCTAGCCCAGGAATGGAAGGGCCCGTATTAGATGAGCAGGGCACTGGCAGCTTCGGTTGAATGGAACCGTCCAAGTTGGAATCCCAACATTCACAAGTTCCTTGTTGGTACGTTGCTGCTTAAAAAAATGTGCAGTTTCATAGTGTTTTTAACATCAACAGTGTCTGAACTCTTGAGTGATTGTTAATATGGTATCCGAACTTACAAAGTGATCAATATAATACTTGTTAACATGGGGAGAAAGACCTCCACTTGTGTTGGAAAAGCAGTTCAATGTTTCATCGCCGCTGAGCCCCACCTACCATCTCTAAAGACAATTTAAGTAGGTAGGCTGTTTAGGTTGGGACCTAACATGGCAAACCATTCCTTCCTGTCTCACTTTCTAACCCCTCAGGGACGGATGTTGGGAAGAGCCTCCCTCGCAGTCCCACATCAGGAAGGAATGACACGGTTCTCAAGACATATCTATAAATGCAGGCCAAAGGGCCACATAAAAGGTAAGATTCTTCTAACCCCGAAACTCTGCTAAGTCATTTCTACACAACCGTTTTAATTTAGGCATCGGAGAGTCGAAGACTGGGCCCACCCCAGTTTTGGCTCTTGACGTCGTTATTACTTGTGCAGGGTACCGGATAGCGGGATCAGTGGCATTCCTTCATTTCGAACTCTTAGAACAGGAGTAACTGTTGACACTAGAAAGAGTTCCTATTTTTTTCCTATTGCCAGCATCTTTCTAGCTTATTCCCACACAATGGTCAAAATAGTAGACAATCCTAGTGACCTAGAGCCACAACTCAGACAAACTCTTTTCAATCAAGATGATAATCCCAACCCATCTACAGCCACTGCCCCATCCCCCATACAGATCCCGTTGAAGCTCTCGAGATCTTAAAGCAAGATTTCCATCAGTTTCGCGAGCAATTTGTTAGGGAACACACTTAGGCCGAGGCTTATCACGCCCTAATAGTGAAACTCGAAAATGAACAGTTCATATTACGAGCAATGCTCAAGCACATAAATGCCTATAACGAGACCATGGAACGCGCCACCCAAACTGTCGAAACACCCGACCTCAAGGCCAACTCTTTTTTCCGCGTTGTGCCCATAGCTACTCTGCTCCGATGGGAAATTCTCGACAGATAGTCTACATTGACCACCCCATCAAACTCCCATTCTTGCAAGCTGCCCAACAGCCCACCTTGGAAATATAACCTAATCTCGAGTCCGAACAAGCTGGCCCTTCTCAGCCAAACGCTGTACTCGGAACCTCAGTACCTTTGACCACAAACAGCTCTTCTCTTGACATGTAGACCAGCCTCCTCCTCCAACTTAGTGACATTGTGACTCAGTTGGCTTCCCGGGTTGACGGAGTCGAAAGCCGCAATACTCAGTGTCCCATGTTCTCGGGATACGGGAATAAGCAGTCGCCCTTAACATTACGGGTTCAACTTGAGAAGCGGTCTCCTGAGACCAAGCCACTTAGATGGAACAATATAGGGGCTCCAGGGACCCGCATCTCCATCTCGAAACATTCCTTTCCTTATGTGCCTCCACCCAATATATAGATTCTATAGCTTGCCATGCATTTCAAAAAACGCTAATAGATGAAGATCTAAGCTGATTCCCTAATCTCCCAACCAATTCTATCGACAATTTTAAGCAACTCTCGGAACGCTTCTTCAGTCGCTTCATCTTGCATGCTAGCATTTACCGAAGTGTCGATGCCCTATTCCAGATCAAACAGCAAGAAGGGAAAGGTCTGCATAGTTTCTCTCTAGATAGCAGTCCGCCACGACCCGCTGTCATAACTTGGAACCATGGATCGCTGAGCAAGCCTTCCGCCAGACACTCCTACCAGGGAATTTCTTATTAGAGATCAACAGAAATCCTCCTGCTCTTTATGATCTCATGATGGATCTGGCCATTCGATGGGAAAAGGCTGAATATGCCACTTTTGACGGATCCCAAGGTGTCAGGAAGTTATCCTTGCCAGTCCCAAATCAGCACCAGCTATTCCCAACTAAGGATTTTTCTCCCTCCAGCACCGACACTTAGCGTCGGCCACCCTCTCGTTCCAATAACAGGGAACGAGGCCACAATAGTAATGACCGAGGTCATCCTTACGGAACATAAGAAGATGATCCTAAGGGTCCCGACAACTCGGCACCAACCTATAAGATTCACACAACCCTTGTCGCCTCGTATGAGGATATCTAGACCTATCACAAAGACTTTATTTCCCCTCAGCGGCATACCAGTTCATGCCTTTTGGTACAGATCTTATTTCTGTGAGGGTATCATCATCGGCGATAGAGACAGATTCTGTCACGTCCGCCGCAACGCCCTCAGGTAATGAATGATAAATAATTTGTTTTCTTATAATGTCATAATAAAGGTTCTCCGATTTTAATAATCAATTTGTGATAGGCACCGTCAGAGCCAAGCCGACAAGGAAGAAGAGAGGCCCCGTCACAGGGAAGGCTCTCGAGAAGATCGTGAGTACCTCAAGGAGGATCGTCTTCGATATTGACGAAGATGACAACATAGTATTGGGTGGAAAGACGAGGACGTACTCTGGACGCGTGAGAGCGCTCATTAGGGATAGAGTCCCTATGTTGTGGTAAAAGTGGGACGAGGTCCCGCATGAGGTTAAGGACATGATCCACAACGCGATATCGGTGAGTTTACAAAATTACTCAATAATATTATGTATTATATTGTTGATTTATGAAAAAACTAAACTAATAAACTGTTAAATGCAGGTATGGTTTGACGTTCCCCAGCACTTGATGGACACTTGGACGGACGTTGTGCATGGGGGAAGGTATGTTGGGAAGTTAATGAAAAAACAAGATTGTATGTGACATGACAAGTATTTGTAATATTTTTGTGGTATTTGCAGATACAAGGAGTGGAAGAACGAGTTGAGGACCCACTGGACTACGTATAGGAATGCACGTTCTGGTACTCCTGTTGAGTTCCAATACAGGAAGTACGAGTGGCGTTGGCTTCTGATATTAGAATTCAACAACCCTCATAAACAGGTAATTAAAAAATTACTTGGTTAAATTGTTATTAAGTACGTCCGTTTTTAAAGATTTTACTAAATTTTTTTTCCTTTCAAGGCCATTTCTCGGGCGAACGCTCAGAACCGACAATGCAACACAATGAACCATAATTCTGGTTCTAGACCGTTCCCATCGTTGATGGACAAGGCGTTCAAGGATCATCCAGAAGCCAACCGATACGTCTACGAGAAGACATATGCTGACGTCTATGAAGATATTGTAAGTCATCTTAAGTTTTCAAATTTTTGTACTTATATATATATATATATATGTCAAAATGTTAATTAAATATTTTTTTTCGTATCCAATTAGACGAAGGTGAGGCAGGCTAGTGACGAGGTGATGACTTCTATAGTGAGGGAGACATGGCCGGACACACATGAGGAAGAGATGTCCGAAGCCATGTCTCGAATCAACACTTCAGATCTGACGGTTGGAGCGAGGATCATGGGCACAGTCTTCTCACCGTGAGAAAACAACTTCTACTGCCGGGGTCTAGGAAAGACGGGCGAGGGGATACTAAAGACAACTCCAAGATTTCAAATAAAAACAGCCTTGACCAACAGCAGGACGACTCAGCTAGAGTCGGAAGTTCAGAGACTACGGGAGGAGCAAGCTGCTCAAGCTGCCGCTCATGCCGCCTATGTCGCCACCCAGACAACATATACTACCACCTTATAGGAGTATAATGTCGCGGTATATGCCACCCAATAGGCGGTGCAACACCAAATGTTCCAGTACTTGTATGACTTTTCAACTGCCCAGCTTCAAGGACTTCCGGCTCTGCCCATGCCTGCGCCTTTACCGCTACCTCAGCCGCTGCAACCTCCTCAACAGCAACCTCCTCCTGTCGCAGATATAAATTTAGATGATATAGATTTTATGTAGTTAATTGATTTTTATAGTTTATTGTGTTCATGAACAATTTATATAAATATTTTAATGAAAATCGTGTTGTCACCATTGATGGTGTTGTAATTGGTTATAATTTGAGATGTTTTGACGTAATTTGCAAGTTGCTTGGAATGATAATTTAGAAATTTCAGGGTTTTTTTGTTGGAATAGACTTATAGCCGATAAAATTTGCCATAATTCGTCGGCTATAGTTTTTTTTTTCCCAAGGTTTAGCCGACGAAATATGACAAATTTCGTCGGCTATAGTAGTACTTAGCTGATGAAATTTGCTATAAGTCGTCGGCTATAGTTATATTTAAATTTTTTAATTAAATACTTTAGCCGACAAATATATTAAAAGTTTTGTCAGCCAAAGTTTCAGACTATGGGCGACGAAAATATGGTTTCGTCGGCTTTAGTCTTAAACTTTAGCCGTTGAAATATGATTTCGTCGGCTTTAGGCTTAAGCTTTAGCATTTGATAAATATAAAAAAATCCGTCAGCTAGTCTCAGAGCCAACGACTTTTTCTAATTTCGTCGGCTAAATGTATTGCCGACGAATGCAGTTAACAGACCGACGAAAATTTTTCGTCCGCCAAAGTATTGATCCTGGTAGTGATTTAACTATTTCTTCCATTTAGATTGCTCTGATTATCTTGGATTAATTTTGATAAATTGAATGGTGTAATGTAGATGTGATCGGAGAGCGGGATGACTCCAGGTGTCGAGGTTGGAATATAATGATTATGTAAGTGTTTAGTTGGCTTAGAGAAAGAATTTTCCATTTTCAATGGAGGTTATGCCGATTTTTTCGGTAGACTTTTTTTTAGAGACGGTTCCCGCAGGGTTTACCTCGGAATCCGGGGTGGTTCAACCTTCTTAATCTTGAAAGATTTCAATCAATATCTATTTTTTTGTGTCATCGATCAGCTTGTAAACCTGTGAGTTCTGTTTGAGTTGGCATGTTCTTGAAAGATTAGTAAACACAAAATACATGCTTTGCATACTTGCGCATAAAGCATAGTTTTTCTCATTACTTCGTTTGCAAATTAGAGCCTTAAACATATATGAAATCGGGAATCTAGTTGAGTTTAATTAAAACATTAAGAGTAGAAAGAAAGGAAGCCAGCAGTGCGTGAAGTTTGAACTATTAGCAAGGCCACTCTTCTGAAATTTTATGACGAATTTAGGTTCTTCAATTCAGCAAAAGCTATCTTCCAAGAGCTCAACAAATTCCTCAAAGTCTATACGCCCATCTCCATTTTGATCAAAGGATTTGATCATTCTTTTGCACTCTGACTCTGAAGCTTGGACGAAACCTAATACATGGAGAACCTTCTTGATCTCCCCTGCATCAATGAACCCATCGGAATTTTCATCAAACAAATGGAAGACTTCTTTCACTTCCTCCAAGCTGGGTTCCTCCTCAAGCAAGTCAGCCATCTCCTTGGCCCCATTATCATCACACAAACTCCCCAAGTTCTCCATAACTGTTGCCAACTCTCCTAAACACAGTTTCTTGTCACCCAAGTCTTTCGTGTTCTCTACGACACCTACTGTCTTATTAATGCAAGCTTGCTGGGTTGTGATCTTGGTCTGATTATCGCGGCAGACATTGCGCAGACCGGTATTAAGTAAGATACTCACAAAGAATTGAAGTGCATACCTCAAACTTGACAAGTGTAGCAAGAATTTTACAACGAGCCACTTAATATTCATTAGGATAAACAGAAGTCCAACAAGAGCAAGGGAGCTGCTGGCAAGTGCTTCATCCATGAGTGTCTTGTCCATTTCTGGGTGGGAATAGAAAGACTACAATGCTTGACTGAAGTAATGTTTGTTGGGTTAAGACTTGCCAATGGAGTTTGGAAGCCACTCTTTGGTGTTATATAGAAGTATAGAACTACTTCCCGCTCAGATTTCTTCGGATATGAAGTCAAGTCATTCTGGGGAATAGACATTTTGGAAAATACAAGTCACAAGTGATCCAAATTTCCCTGAAATTATAACCAAAGCTATTACTGTGAAGTTTCCATACAAGTTAGGGGGCTCGTCACTCTTAAATGTTAATCTTTTGTGTGGAAATTTCTGCGTATGAGTACTCGGGGTGTGTGAGAGAGACAGAAATCCAAAACAAAGATGGGAGTAGAGCTGCAGAGAAGTTGCAGTGTGAAACAATCCAAACATGTCCAAGTCTTCTCCGTAGGCAGGACTTGTGAGTTACGAGTTATGATCAATACGTAACAAATATTCTCAGCTTGCATCTCCACGAAAAATACAAAAGGAAGTGTCAAATGTTAGCATCGGATTCTCTGTCACCAAGTTTTGATTCAATTCAACAGTAGACAGAGTTTGTATTATTGACTATTTTATTATTCAAATATTTCCTTTTACAATTTGTCACTGGCCTGCATATGTTTCTTGTTGATAGAATTAAAAAGAAAATGAAATTTGATCCAATATAATTGTTATAATGGAAGCATGCTACGTTGCAAATTGGACGGTATGTTATAGATATTCTATCCAATTTAATTGTGAAAATCATTCTATGAGAAGAGTCATACTTAAATTGTTCTTAAGCCTAAAATTGTAGCTTTGTAAGCTCATAAAAAATATCATAAATTTTGTTATTGTTTTTCTTACTTTCCACATTCGATATTTTTATATTTTTATCACATTTTACTCGTCGGTTGAGTCAAATTTAAGAAATCACATTTAAGCGAAAACATTCTTCACCGGCAACAAGGTTTCGTTGTCTCCCCAGTGTCCCTAGCGTTCCATATATATTAGTTGGAAAGGGGTGTGCATCGAACTTTTGTTTTGTAGTTTCATTTGCGGAAAAAAAAACGCAAACAATACCCAAATGGAGAAAACGGGTATTCACTTAAGCTTTTTATGGCCCATTAGTTCGACCCGGCCCAATCATTCAGTGATAAGCTGAGAGCAGAAGCAAAAACCAGCTGAGAAAGATGAGGCCAGCAAGCAAAGAACCAAAGCCCCGGAGCCGCCCTTCGTCGCCGTTAAGGGACCGGAACCCAACCTCGCTGACCTCTCTTCACGCCGGGCCCACACCACCACGATCTTCACTCCGGGAACACCGTGTTCCGGAAGATCGTGGGCTTCCCCGGCTGCTTGTGTCATGATTACGATCACATTGTACCGTACTCAAAGGCTGTATGATAAAGAAGGAACGATATACTTCTAGGGTTTAATTTCTCTCAAAAATTCTGATAATTGTATTCAGAATAATAAAACTATTACAATAATCATATTTATTTTGTTTACTATAATACTGGAGATAGAACAGGTAGATGTCAATCCAATTAGATGTAAATCCTATTAATTATAAGATTACGAAATATCAAAGATTATGAATCTATAAATATCAAATTTATATAATAAATTTGATAGTTGAATTGCTTATTTTGTTTCCCGTAAAACCATAAGCCTTGAAAATGGAGGCATGATTTTTAAATTTTGACGTTTCCGGGAGCAGAAAATACGCTTGAAAATTGTCAGGTTTTACAGGTGTGGACTTATTCTCTCTTTAGAAGCTTGGTTTATTAAATAAATGTCATATTCTTTAATTATCATCCATCTGCGGTCCAAGAAAATACCATTTTACCTGTGTAAATTATCTTGCTAAATACACCTCCACTACTTACAGATGGTTTAGCACAATCAGCAAGCTGATATCTAATGTGACCAATTGTATCAAAGAACCACTGTAGAAGATTGCAGGATAGAGTTGTATACTTGTATATTGTGTGAAATCCTAGTTTAGAATTGATGAACCCCTAATTTTAAGTTATGAACTAACTCTCACCGTGGTTGCACATCTCACCGTGGTTGCACATAACATCTTCATCTCATTTTCTTTTATGCATAGCCTGTACTTCATTTGCGTCCAAATTTTATTGGAGCTGGAGTTCACCTTGGTTTTCTAGTTTTTGTATCCCGTCTTAAAGAATCCAGCATTTTACCCTAGAAAATTTCCTATATAACAATCGTGGTGCCACTGTTCCTAAGCCGATCCTTCCTCGGCTCTGTTATTTGAAGCCGTCACTGTTCATCGAGCCACAACTCCCTCGCCACTCACCTAGCTCTTCCACAAAATCTCTGAAAATCTTCTAACCTGCTCAAATTTGATTCTTCACCCCACCTTTCTGCCTCTCTCTCTCCATCGATCTGTTCGACTTTTGCAGCAATCACCCACCTACCCAGTCTTCGATCCCTCCTTTTATCCGGTTTCTCAATTCTTCTACTTTCCTCATCCAACTGCTCCCATCACCGAAATACCACAGACCAGTTCGGCCCTTCATCGAAAACAGAAGGAGAAGGTGCTGATATCCCTGTGAAAGATTTCGGAGGCGACGAGTGAGAAAAAGGGTAGATGGGAGAGCTGGGTTCGATCAGAAGGCTTTGGAAGCTTCAAGAGGTGGATAGAAAGGGGGAAACTGGGCGAGATAGTGGAGTTTTGAGAGAGATCGAGAGAGAGAGCAAGATTAGTTGTTTTTTCTTTCTCTGGGTTTTCTTCTGTGTGTTTCGTCTCGGTTGTTTGAGGGAGAGCTTGGGTTTTGTTTTCGTTGTTTTACTGCTTAAGGAGGTTGGTACGATGTTGATTTGTTTTGGGTTTCTGTATTGGTTATACTTTTTCTCAATAGCCCAGCAGCAAAGCGCGGGCAACTGTCCTCACCATACCCATGTCTCTGAAAAGTCTCCTCTCATCGCCATACCATGTACCCAAATCTCAATCCTCACTCCTTATCCACTATACCCATCCCTTTCACTGTTTTCGGTTGGTTCGATGTTTTTTGGTATAGGAGGGTTTCTTTGTAAGCAATTCAATTGAAGATGGTGGACTTTGCTAGGGTTTAAAAGGAGCTTCTGGAATGCAGCAGAGACATAGAGCGCTCTGGTGTCAAGGTCATTCCCAAAAGCAATGGTTATCTGGCTCATTTAGTTGGAACCATACCCGGTCCAATCAGTACTCCCTATGAAGGTGTCACTTTTCTGATTGATATCTCATTGCCAGGTTTGGGTTCTGTTCAATTTGCAGTCTAATATGTTTGTTTCTGTGTAATTTAGGTGTTTTGTTCTGTTTGTTTATTGAGAAAAGGTGAAGACTTTGATACTGATATTGGTGAAAGTGAGCATTTTTATTGTAGTGAGGTTGTTGGGTTTTAAGGGTTTTGAATTGAAGCCATTTGCAGCATGAAAGAGTGTTACTTTTTAGTTCATGGGGTTTTGAGGGTGTGTCGAAATTGGGGAAGAGTTAGTTTGTAAGTGTTTAATTGCTGATTTCAAGTTCTGTTTTGTAACTGGTTGATTTGGTGTATGTATGGATGTTTGGTTTGGATGAAGTGGGTGAAAGCAGCACCATATTAGGGTAGTGATTGGTTTTGATTATGTAAAAAGAGTACGCTAGCTGTTTTGCTAACATGATTGTGACTGTCGTGTTTCTGGCAGATGCGTATCCGTTTGAAGCTCTCAAAATGCAGTTCACAACCAAAGTTTGGTAGGTTTAACTTATATTGATGTTTGTTATGGTTATTTGTTTTGTGATTCTGTTTTTGGACCACACACTGGGATATTCTATGAGATGTTCGTAAACATGATGTTTTTTTAGCATATAGACATATAAGAGTTGGAAACTTGCCCCAAAATATCATGAAGTAGGAAGTGAGAATGAAATTCATATTCTGATTGGGATTAGTATTCTTTCTCTTAAATTGTCCACTCCACAGACATTGAAGTCAAGTAACCACCTATTTCATGTACCATAGATTGTTGGTAGTTCTTCGATCAATGTGAACTACAAGTTGGAAACTTTGGTACTCCAGGTTTATTATTTCAAAAAGTTAGGATTTTAGCTTGAGGTTCATTATTGAGCCGACATTTGATCGTGATTTTCTAAGAAATAGTAAACCATTTTTGATTGAAAGTTGTCAGAGAATACTCATTAACTATAGGGTGTATGAATCATTACTGTAAATGTTTTTATATGTTTGTATTTCCATGTTGAAGGCACCTTAATATCAGCAGTCAAAGTGGAGTAATTTGTCTGGATATCTTGAAGGACCAATGGAGTCCTGATCTCACATTGAAAACAACACTTCTTTCTGTACAAACATTACTTTCTGCTCCTTAACCTGATGATCCTCAAGATGTTGTGGTGGCACAACATGTATATTCTGCTTCTATCATAATGTATCATATCATACATTAAGTCCTTCAGTTGATGTTTTGTGTTCTGTGATGTTGCTCCTTAGAGTTTGAGAAGAATCCAAAAATTGCTTCTAATCTTGCCAAGATGAAGCCTCTTGATTATTTATTTATTTTTAAAAAATTACAGAAAAGATTCTCATTCTGATATTGCCTCCATACTAATAATGCAGTATCTGAGATACTATCAAACCTTTGTTGGCACAGCTCGATACTGGACAGAATCCTTTGTTAAGTCATCATCTCTTGGTATTGATGAAAAGGTCAGTCTACATTCCCATTGATACGCTTGATTTTAATGTCCTGGGTAAGAACATGCATATTTTGCAACTTGATTCGCTATAGAAAAACTGAAGATTACTCATTCCAGATCCAACGAAACAGTCTTTCATTGTTTCAGATTGTAAGTATTTCTCTGTAAGTAAAATATGCATGCATTTTCCCTATATAACAATTGTGCTCCAACCCTTTCACTATTCAGCCGAGCCAATCCATCTCCAACCTGCTCTCTCTCCGTCATCCCCAACTGTCTCTCTTCCCGCTCAGCTGTCTCTTTGCTCCTCCCTCTGTCTCACATTACCTTTCTCTATTCATCTGCAAGCCACACCATACAGAAGACACTCCTCACCAATCTCACCATAACCATGTCTCCGAAAAGTCTCCTCTCATCGCCATATCATGTACCCAAATCTCAGTCCTCACTCCTCATCCATTATACCCATCCCTTACCGTATCCATTCCACACCACTAAAGTAATAACTTTCACTGTTTTGGATTGGTTCGATGCTTTTTGGTATAGGATGTTTACTTTGGGGCTTTGCTTATCATCGCAACTTAATTTCCCTTCTCAATCCATCGCTGGGTTCTGATGATTTTAGGCCTTGAGACAGGTTAGGCGAAAACTGCACCGAAAGCTTCTTCTGTTCCTTTCCAAGTCAGTATCTTCAGTCTTCTCCTTTGCCGGCTCTTTGACTAAGAATTTTTACAGTCTGGGTCTTGGGTGATTGGTATTCATCAGTTGATGTTTTTTGTTGTACCAATTCTATCTAATCGATTTAGACGGTTGGTTTATGTGGATTATTCAAATTCATTGTTTTGATGAGTTCTTCACCTTTTTCATTAGTAGGTTGTACAATCTACTGGGTTTAATCAGTTTGGTCACTTTGCAGCTTTTAGCGTACTATCGCAAGGTGTATTGCTACTCACCTTTTCTTTTTTCTTTCATTAGCTGGGTACTGAAAATTAAATTGCCAGTTTTAGATGTTGATGAGGTTGGTATCTTGACAGAAAAGGCTCATATGTATAAGTAGGCTCACTAATTTTCCATTTTGTTTTGCAGGGTTGGTAAATAGTGTGATGTCAGGTTCTGTTACAGTTCAACATAGGTATGCTTTGTCTTATGACTTTTTATGTTTTTCATGTCTTTTCACTTGACAACTGCAATTTTAATCTTTGTGGAGTCAATAAGTGATTGGAAAGTTTTTGGTTTGTAAACTCTATGTTGTTTGACCTTCTTTGTCATAGATTACACACTTCTGCATAGTTGTTCTTCAGCGAGAAGTGAGAAGATCTAAGAGTGCTTAATATGAATCCAATCTCATGTTAATATCTGCTATCAAACTGCATCTACTTAGACTAATCACTTGCTTTAGTTTGGAATACTTAAGAACATAAATGTACAAATCTAATGACCTATCTTAACCTAAATGTTGAAGACATAATCCTGATATTAGCCTCTATCATCCCTCATATTAACCCTCCAAATCAACAAAAACATAGGTTTTGATTTTTTTAGTCTTATTGATGCAGGGACAAAAATTAAAGATGATCATATGCATCTCTCACTTGACAACATAAAATCCATACTGGGAATATTACATATGTACTACCAGATGAGATCAGACCCATAGAGAAGAAATCAAAATGTCATCTTCCCTGATTCTCATCTGTACTGTCACATTCTTTATTTGTCTTTTTAAGAACCAAAACCAAGATAACATATAAGATACACCAAAGAAGCTAACACATATATTCTCCATGACCAGACAAGGCTTATGTTCTTAATATGTTTATAAAACCAGTGATTGAGCAACAATCCCACCCACCATGATGATTGATTGGGCCATACATGGTGAGCTCTATAGGGCGTGGAAACCTCCCAAAATGGAAGAAATAATAGGAAGAAGAAAATGAAAGACAAGGGCTCTACAGATTTCAAGTGCTAATTAGTGCTTTTGGTTCTGAAATATGAAAAAGTGACTATCAAGTTTGCCAACTTCATAATGCAAGACAGAACAATTTCAAACTTTTCATGAAGATTAGGCTAGGTTTACCAGAATCATAGATAACTTGCTGCTAATCCAAACATAGAACTATATTTAACATTCAAATTAGGTTTATTGCTGATAACACAAATGGAAGATATAACAAAGGCCTTAGTGTGAATATTTTGTTCATTTATGACGTTTTGATGTTAGCACTTGGAATATTGATGAATTGGGTCCCTTAGATTTTGTTCATTTTTTTTGGGATTTTTCATTTCTCTTTTAGCTAGGGTTTTCAAGTACTATACTAATACAAAATACTCAGTTTTCTTGCAAATATGTTTTCCTCTATTTACTTTTCTCTTCAACCGGATCTGAAAACTGCGTATTTTAGTCTCCAATCCTTCACAACACGATCACTGGTGACACATTCATCTCTTACATTCAATGCTTTGTTTTCTGATTGCACCTTGGCCTTCAACCACAACAACAATGATTTATCAGCCCTTTCCAATTTACAAGGGATAAGCGATTAGGCCAAAGGAGAAGAGGAAGAGATAGGCGACTGGCTCAGTTCAGCCTTTCCTCCACCAGTGAGATATTTATTAATTTGGTTCAATTTTGATGCTCAGCCTATTTTGCTCATGCGTTTGTTTTCAATTCCTATATTTTGGCTTGCCGCGGCGATTTCTCACTTTTCCTGTTGGTAGGATCCTTTAATTTTTTAGGTTTGGTTAATTTTAAGGTTGGACTTGATTGCTAGAGTATCGCCTCTCAAGTTCAATGTTGATTTTTGGGTTTTTATGCAATTGGTATGTCTGTATGACATGGCTGTAAGAAGCACATATTAACACTGATTGACATATACTCTTCAATTCATTTGTTCCCAAAAAAGGCCATTCTAGCATCTTTGTGAATGGAAAACAGTTTACCAATGTGGCCCCTAAACTAATGCTTTCGTGTATTAGCAATCCAATACCAAAGTTGTGCCATATGGTGTGACTTTTCTTCAATGTTTGGCTTTAATTTACCTCATCTGTTCAGATGTAAGACAGTCTATTAGAAATTTTTTGAATTCAAGAAGTTCTAATTTTTTTGGGTTGGGGGTTATTATATAGTTGTTGTATATCAGAAGGGACTTTGCCTTATCAATTTAATGTTTGTGTTATCTATACTAGCTTGCAATACTCATGCATTTGTATCCAACATTTTTTTATTAATTTCATGTACTGTAACTAAATGTAGCAATTGTTGTCTTTAAATTGGTAAGCTGAACTCTTCTGATTTTTCATGACGTTATAGGTTGCAGTAGAGGTTTAGAAACGACTTCGAAGTTTCAAAATCGTATGCCCAGTTAAGCGGTTATTCTGGTAATATGCGCCTGCTTTTCTTGGTTCACATCCTCTTTTCCCTCTGTTGTTCTTGGCTAGGCGGTAAAAATACCCTGCATTCACGCTTGCATTGGTTCTCAGATTTTGATCGTACAATTGCATTGGACATGTCCGAAGGACGTCTCGATAACCTTTCAAATTTTATTTTTAATTCAAAAACAAGTCAGGAAAAAAGGTTTAGCTTTAACAAAACATGCCGGAGATAAAAAATAACATAAGATACCAACTCAAAATGAAGCAAAGAAGTCAACTTAACGAAAAACTGTCAATTGAATTTCGCTATCATTTAACATTTGATAGGATATTGGAGTGGTATGTATGAATTAAACCCCAGTTGCTTATTGTAATGGAGATTATACCACTGTATCCCAATTTTAGAAAAAGTCTGTGGTTGAGTGAGAAAGTGGCTTAATAAGTTGATTTAGCAAGAGAATATGTGTGACTGAAATTTGTACACAAAGGAAGGGATAAGCTGTAAATAGAATTCAACATAGGATTAGTTTTCCTTCTGTGTATATTCCATTACTGATTTGTTGCCAATGAGATGTTCAATTGTTGTTCATGCAGTTATTTGGTGTCCGTAATCATCGAGGATCAGGCCAGCCAAACCTTGGTTACTTTGATGGGAAAGGAGGCTCAAAACCTATTTAAGGCCAGCTATGAGGAATTACTTGGCAGGAGGCTTTATGCCACTGAATAGACTACCAAAGGAGATAGTCGAGCAAGAAGGCAACACAATTAAGTTCAAAATTCAACTCAAGAACACTGACAGTTTGAGGATCAAGAACATGACCCCAACTACTATTCTTCAAGCAACAAATAATCCCCAACCAAGCACTAAAACTCCAGATAAACCTCGGGTTTACAGGAAACGAATAGACGACACATCTACCTGAGAGTTGTTTCCATCTTCTGACAGGAAATCAAAAAGGTTTGCACAAACCAACAACTCTATTGGCTTTCTTTATTTAGACAACCCCCATATTACATTTCATTATTATTCTCAATCATAATATTAACGTACATGCGATCAATCAAACATAATATAGATGCTTCTATCTTTGATCATCAAATTAAATCTGATATCATTAACACCAACTACACATGCATTAGTTTGAGGATGTCAAATGGTTAGAGGGAAGTCAGATTATTTATCTAGAACAAAACTCACACACATGACATTAAGTGTTGGCCAGTGATTAGGTGGATTGCTTCACAATTCATAGTAACTTTTTCAAGGTTGATGCATAACATGAATCAAAACGGCTTATATATCCTTACAGAAATATCATCTGTAACACCGATTGATTCAAGAAGTATAATTTAGCTTCAATACTGACAAAGTCTCACATCCAAATAGGCATTGCCATCTTCGACAAAGGCTTCACCAATTTATTACAATAGTAAAACATAGAGCATAATTGCATATATAAAAGACTGGGTGCACAGTATATCACAGCTTAGAACATCACATGAAATACACCAAATAACCAATCTCAAGTTCCAGTAGTACTCAAATTAATAAGTTTATTATCCAAGAAACTAAAACCCAAAACCAAAAACAATAAAGGAACAAATATGACCTTTTCACTGTGTATATATTGGTTCTGTGAAGGTGTGTATCTGGTTTCATTGGTTTTCTGCAATAAATAACTTAGTTGTTATGTATGCATGGATGCTTCAGTGAGACCATGCAATGTTGCTGCTGCTGGTGATGCGGCAGCCGTGGGCTGGTACTGCTAAGCGTGCTACTATTTCGATCATATTCATTTTTTCTATTAATTTCAGAAGATTTCTAGGATAAAAGTCCATGCTTAACTTTTTGTTTTCTTCCAAATTTGATTTCATGCGCACTAACTTTAGTATACACCATATATACATGGGTTTTCATCTTATGTCACTTGGTACCCTGTCATGTTACAGTGACATCCAAGATGCAACCTCTCTGCCATGCCCTACAGCTGAGGAGAAAAAGAAGCAAGTCTAGAGTTCTATGACACCTGCTGTCCTTATTGTGGTACCGTTTTTTTGCTTTTTACATTTGTCCGCTGCCTTTAGTCTGTGTCGTTTTATTTTATTTAGTGAAAACTTTTAGACAGACTATTTGTGTATGTGTGACATGTTAAGCGACATCGACATTTTTTATTGTATCTTTCTAGGTGTCAGGACAGCTTTAATGCATTCTATGCTCTTATGTATTCTCTATGTTCGTGACCTTATGAATGTGTTTCAAAAGGTATACAATGTTTGTTTTGGGATCATGTGATGACATTAGTATTTGGTTTTCCTATTTGCCTTTTCTGTTAAAAACTTGAGTACTTAACCTATGTTTAATTTCGCTCCAATTAGAGGATACTGTGTGTAACTTGGGTACAATTTGTGTTTTGATCATTCACATCCTTATCATTATGCCGTAATTGTTTTAAGTCTTATGTATCTTGATAGGACCAACCCGCGCTGGCGCGGACAAGCTGCCTAGTATTTTACATTTGTTAAAGTCAAACTATATGTCCTTTTCTTCCATACTGTAGGCAAAAGTGAACAGATCAAAAGGTAACAGAACAGAGTTTTCCAGGGCTGAGCTCATCCAGAAAAGTTCTTACTTTCGGGTTTCAGGTATCCCATGAAACTCCAAAAACTTGCGAACGTCCTTGAAGGGATGAATAACAGATAACAGTTGCTTTTTCATGCAAGTCGTGATATGGATCTAATTGAACTGTTGGCCTATGGTAATGTCAGTCCTGTAAAAGAAGATTCATACTGTCGGGTTCGGGTTCGGGTTCCAGGTAATCTCAAGAAACTCCTGAAGTCCTCGAGGGGATGAATACAACTAATTGTTTTTTTTTGGTTTTGAAAGGGGAATACACCTAATTGCAACATGTAGAGATTTCTTGGCAGGTCGCGATATTGATCTTATTGGCTTTTAGCCAAAGGCAACATCCGCAATGCACAAGAGTTTTGGGGGTGTACAATCCAACAATCTGTTGTGTACACATTAAGTTATAACATGGAGACTGGCAGGGCAGAGCCACTCACGAGTCTGGGCTGGCCCTGACATCCTTTAACATGAAATTATATACCTACATTCTCCTATTATTCTGATGCAAATGATCTTCACCTCAGTCCATCACATGTGATGACACCCCTATTACATGACCTTGGTTGGCCGGTCCCTATTAGTTTTAAATCGGATGGTCCATTTACAAATCCTCACGTACAAGGTTAGCTATCTGCAAAGTGAAAAGCTTGTTGATTACACTTGAGATGGATGCATGCATTCACGGTAAATGAAAATTCTTCATTGACAAACATTGACTTCTCACTGCACATGTGTGTTTAAGGCTAGCTTTTAAGTGTGCCTATTAAGACAGTAGCATATCGCTAATTACCAACTTGAACTAATCATCTGTGGCTCTTAAAATAATAGAAAGTTGGCTTATATATGTGTACTAGTAGTTTGATTATAAGATAGATTAATCAATCAGACACCTTCAAACTCCAAACGTGGTGTTCCTACTTTAGAGGGAAATAAAAAGTTGGATGTTGGTTCTCTTTTCTAGCTTTTCTGTGGGAAAGTGAAGTTTCACATCCCACTTTCTTTTAAGTGCTTTTTCATGTTGTATTATTTTCCTGAAGAAGCATTTCAAATGTTAGAAGAAAAAAGCTAAAGAAAGTAGACACGCTTAAAAAAACTTTTTGTTATTCTCTGATTGGAAGCTCCACTATGTGCATATACCGGTGTTCCACTTCCATTGAATTCCTGTGATTTATATGAAAGATCTGTATACATATATACATATATGTATATGTATATATTTTGAGAGGAGATCTGTAAATTATTGTGTGTTTGTATTTTACTTGGGGTAAAAGTCTACAATACTACACGGATTTATTTATATCTTGAAATATGACAGTGTGTTGCTAAACACAATTAGTAATGGTCAAATTATTCACAACTGAATAAGCAGAGGTTCTTTTATCCTCTCTTTTTATTCAACAAGGATGCGATGGAACATATAGTTTTTGGGATAGATGTGTTTGAACTTTGAATTTTCAATAAAATAAAGTGCACTAGACCGGAGGATAAGTTTAGTGGGAGATGGACTCTGACCCATAATGAAAAGAGCTGCATTTCCACGTACAATGCAGATAGACTTTAAACTAATAGGAACACTTGGCCTAACTGATCATAACATTATCATAATTCATAGACAGAGTGCTAATATTGCAGTCGAAATCGCTAACCAAACTGGTACAATTTTCTCTGCAATCTTTCATCTATGGAAAATGAACGAGGTTACTGAACCCCCATAACCTGGTTCTCTAATAATCGAGACCATGCACCTAACTGTAATTAGTCCTATACCTAATTGGTACGGGTTATGTGTTTTTTGTCTTATAATCTGAGACCGAACTCTCAGAATTAATTGCTAACTGAGTATTTGTGGCTAACTGTAATCTGACCTTGAGTGCTGTAGTGAAACACTTTGTGCTGTCTGTTCATTGAACAAGACTGAAGAGTTTTAGAAAGACTACCAATTAGCTATTCACTGGAAAAGAAAAGCACAGAAAGTCCTTTCATTCCTTTTCCCTTCGCTCAGGTGAAATTGCTAATAATGTAAAGCCTTGCGCATGAAGGGTCTGTCGAAATGTAAAACTTGCGTTTTAGAACAATTGGATTGACATGACTGAACAAACATTTTCCTTTGTTTGATTTCTTCACAAAGTGACTTTTATGGGTGATTAGTTAGAAAGAGAGGTCAATTCCTTTTGGGATAGGGATATATCATTTGCTGCATTAGGCATCAGGTACCTGTGATCCACAAAAAGTCGACCATGTAAGGTTGTATTGTGTTCAAGGTTTAGTTTTGATTCTAATGAAGTCTTGTACAAAAATCTAATGGATATAAGATTGTGATACAGATATTGAACAAACCCTGTCATTATTGTCTTCTTTGTTTCCCAGAAACTTGAAAATTAGGCATATGGATGAAATGGGATGGGTAGTTGCTTTCGGAAAGGAATTAAAAGGAGGGAAGAGTGCCAAAAGGATTCATGGCATATGTGCAATTTGGGTCCCCTAACAACTCATCTTTACATAAAAATGTGTCCTGAATTGTCTGGTTGCACCAAAATATCTGTGTATTTATAATTTCTTGATTGGTATGAGACACACATGTGTTTGATGTTCATGTATAATTCAGATTCATAGCAAGACCAACTTTAATGCCAAAGATTTTTCTTGTAGTTTGAACAAAGAATCATAGAGAATGGATGGGAAAGAGAGAAAGGATGATGTTAATCTTGCAGCTATGTATTTCACATATAGATATGTACATGAACAACACAAACTCGGAAAACTAAGTACATCAGATGGAATCTGTGCATGCTGTTTGTTACAAGGCAAAATTAGTTTCCGCTAGAACTAGTTCCCCTGTCTTACTGAGGAAACCCCAGAGTCAAGACTTGGCCGGATGGGGTTAGCTGTTGAAACGCATACGAGAGAGGTTGAATCCAACCTCACTATTCCAGCTTATGCGAAAGTGTTCAGCACAGTGTAAGTGAGTCATTCAAGTGCTCTCGTGGAAGTTGAGTAATCTAGACAAGGCTGCTGGGTTGGCTAGCATAGCCGGAGAGGTTTCAGGGACTTGTTTCTTTTGATCACCCTTTGATTGTGACTGGAAGGCCTTACACAGCCCATTCCCGCTGCTGATGCAATCGTTCTTGATCCCAAGTGTTGTCCGTATCGAACTCTTTGCAGCCTCGCTTGGATCATCAATCCTTAATGTTTTCGGAACCGGAACACATCCATTTTTCTGTTTGGATGGCTTT
Organism: Comarum palustre; assembly: GCA_951800085.1. Lineage (NCBI taxonomy): Eukaryota > Viridiplantae > Streptophyta > Magnoliopsida > Rosales > Rosaceae > Comarum > Comarum palustre. Next base: position 19,513,005 of record OX637580.1, on the reverse strand, counting down.
TCTCCCTCCAACTGAACTTCTGGTCTGAGAATCTCTCCCTCCCTCGAATGCTTCCCCAGTGCTGGAAAAGTTGAAGCAGAGTTTGGAGAAGCAGGCTGTGGATTGAACCATGGAACTGGTACTTGGAAAGGGACGCCACAGTTCCAATAAGCTGCAGGAAAAACTGGTATAGGCATTCCCGGAGGCGCAAAAGCCGTTGGGGAAACTGCTGAATTCCATTGATAAGGCCAAGGAACACCAGGAAGACATGGAATATGTGAGGAGAAGCCATTGGCATTTGGAATTTGTGGTTTCGAAACTGTTATATCACCACCATTATCTTTGTCTTTGCAAGGAGCTGGAAATACTAATTCTTCCCTCTTATGGAATCCATTTTGACCATTTAAAACCTTTTTATCTGGAAGGTTTAAAACAGAAGCCATGGAATCACAGACTGGTGCATCTACGCCAAAGCTAAGGACTCTGACATTGCTCTTCAATCCGGGGTGGTGAGCTCCATTTGGAGCATCCATTCGAGCTACTTGAAGAGCATCGGAAATTGTGATCTGGCGATAGTGTGAGGCAGAGTTCTTGTTCTTCCTACGACCAGCTCCTACAGGCACATTCCTCATTGTACCGCCTGCAGTCCAGTATCTTTGGCAGGCCTTGCAGAAATGGCGCGGTTGATTGACGTTGTAATTGTTGTAGTAACAAAATTTAGTGTCCATGCTATTGCAGCGAGGGCATGGTAGTATCTTGTCAGGCTTCTTCAGGGTTTTCTCTTTCGAGTTGGTTGCATCATTCTGTTCTTTCTCCTCAGGAGATTTTGGTTTTGCGCTTTCTTCATCGATTGAGGCTGTCTTTGGGTTCACATTACAATCTTGTTGTATTTCCATACTGGTTGAGTCTTCAGGTTTTGGAGAATCATCTTGTTCTTCTATGCTCTCGGTGGCTTTTGTTGATGGTGATTCCTGAAGTTTCACAAGTATGCTTTAGGAACAAGTAATGAAAAATCAGAACAGAAGCAAACCAGTGTGAGAACACCTCTGATTAACAGAAATTAGGAAAAATTAAGTCCTTTGTCTTTTTCTTTTTCCTCTGTAGTTTTCATTGACATAATCAAAGGTACTGAACATTCCAGAATAGATTGACAACTAGTGAAATGAAATCCAAGAAATTTAGGAAATATTATATTTCCACAAAGACTGGTGGAAAGAAAAATATGAATAATGAAAACAACAGCTTTCTTTCTAGTTTGTGGCTGTGAACGGCAGCCTTGCCTAACAGATGGAAAAGCAAGAAACCACTAATTTCTAATGGGGAATTCAAACCAAACTATGGGGAAATAGAAGTCTAATTGAACTCAACTGATCAGAATTCAGAGGAAACTAAGATGATGGCTTTTAAATTCATTGAAGCAGAACAGAGTGATGTAATCAGATATTTTCTCCTATAACAAAAACAGATTGAAAATTTTTCTCTTTCTCTTCCTAGTTCTTCAAACTTTCCACTTTCCATACACAAAAACTCAATATTCCCAAGCTCAAAACAAAAACAGCAGTGAAGCAACAAATTGCAGAAGTAAGATTAACCCATCAAAGCTCTCAACATTTCCACAGAAGGGTCCTCTTATTTTCCAAACACACCTCCACTCTATCAGATTCACATAACCAAGTGCTATAGAAGATAGTGTACAGTGTACACGTTACCTTATCTTCTACTTGCTCTTCTTGATGATCAACTCGTCTTTCCTCCTTGACCAGCCACGTAAACCTCAAGTCCTCATCGTCGGCGCCGGCGGGAAGCGGAATCTTCATGCCGAAAAGCTTGATCGCCGGGTCGTTAGCTTCGAGCAGCATATTGTTAATTTTTTTTCTTGTTGTGACTGTAAAAAAACGCGCGAGTTCTTTCTTTCTTGGATGGAAGTATTTCTCTGTTTTCTGGCTTTGGCTGAAGGAATGAGATTTTGATCCGTTTAAAACTTTAAACTAACACAAGGAGGGTGGATGCCATGCCATGCCATGCCAGCCAGAGAGTTCGATTCTGAGCCACAAGTTCTTGTGGCCTCCAGATTTTCTTTTTGCATTTCTTTAATGCTTGGATTCTCTCTCTCTCTCTCTCTCTTTATATAACAAATAGGGAGCTGCTTCTGCTTCTGCTGCATGCAAATTCGGTGCTATCCAACATCTACCTTTCCCTACTCATCAGAGTTTTCAATTCATGGCAACCTTGTATACTTCCCCCTAGAGCTATTAGTGTTGATAAAGGTACATATACGAAAATGAAACGATAGTAGGGTTAAAGTTGATTCTGGATTTAGTAATTAGAAACATTTGGAAATTATAGAAATCGCTTCGGATTGCATTGGACGACTAAACTAAAAGTATTTTGAGTTGTAGAAGTGCATGTTCTTAAGACTAACAGGTCACAGTCCGTTGGCATGGACGGACTTGTGTTGTAGATCACATTTTAAGTTTGATTTTGTTGCGAGCGGGTCTCGTTTGGTTCATGATATGTAGATTCTTAAATAAATCATACCACATGTATTAAATAAGGATATAAGATACAAACGTACACTTACACAGTGGCGGAGCCATTAAGAGACAGACTGGGACACATGCCTCACTCAGCTTTTGAATAAATTTAGTCAAGCTACTAAAATTTTAGATTTATAGGGTGTGCCCCAGTGGTGGAACTTAAGATTTGCATAGAGATGATTTGGGTTCGATTCCCCACACAACATCATTCTTTTTTACATATTTTGATTTCTTATATTTCACTTGTTATACCTTTTCTGTTGAGCTCTAATTAAGACACACACACATTTCTTTCTTGTTCAATTTAGTTAAATAAAGTTACATCATGTTATTTAAATAGAATTACTCCATCTCTTTCAAGGTTTTCTCTTGAAGTATTTTTTGGTTTGTTTTTAGGTTTGGTTATGTTTCTTTACCACCACCAAAAATTTATGAATGAGTTGGGGAACATATATTTCACTTTATATCATCATATAAAAGAAATCTGACAGTGGTGATTTCTCTAATACTTATATATGTTGATAACACCATTGTATTAGTATAGCAAGAAAACGATTATCGTAATATCATTTGAACATATATAAATTTCATTTATAAAATTTCAAATTATGCCCTATTTAACCTCTAATTTTGGCTCCGCCACTACACTCACACCCACAACATAATTTTTATGTTGGATATTATCTGATATATAGTTGAATGGAAAAAATTAACTACATATTTTAAAGAGTTGGAATCAATTGATAGATATTGAACCACATGTAAACATCACGATAATTTATCCGTTTTGATCATAGAACAGGAACAAGAAGAATGAACCATGCATATGGTCTTCTTCTAACGTTAAACATGTTTAAGTGAGGAATTTGGCATCTCTACTTGGATTTTTCTTATTTGGATTTGCTTGGATGATTTAAAATCATTGGATTGAGTACAATGTGGTCTCGTGATGTCATCCCAGTGTTCTAAAACTCGGCCTAGTCGGCCGAGTACTCGGTGAGTACTCGCTAGTTGGCGTCCTCCCGAGTCGATTTTAAGAAAATCGGAGTACAAAGTCGGCTTGAAGAAAATCGGCCGAGTAGTCGGCCCAACTCAGAAAAAATCGGCTCAACTCGGTAAAAAATCGGCCCAACTCGGTAAAAAAATCTGTCTAACTCGGAAAAAATCAACCTAACTCGGAAAAAATCGACCAAACTCGGCATTTTATTGACTATTTTTATTATTTTGGACATTATATTACCTTTTAAAAAATTATATTTAATTATATGTTTTAAAAATAAAAATAAATCCAAAAATTAAAAACCGAGTACTCCCCGACTACTCCTCTACTCGCTAGCCCCCCGCCGGCCGACCGACTAGCGTCTAGCGACTTTTAGAACCTTGTGTCATCCTTATCTCATCTTTATTTAATTTAATGGTTTTAAATCATCCAAGCAAATCCAAACAAAAAAATTTAAGTAGAGAAACCGGATGAATTGAGATTTTTTTTGGTAAGAAAAAGTTTAGGTAAGAGGGGGGCTTCCCTACTTACCAGGGCCAGGAAAAACTCTATGTTTCCGGGGATGCTCGTGGCCCCTTTAACGGGTTGCACGGTTCCAGAAATAGCGAACTTCCTTGTACTCCCGAGTTTTCCTGTGTAAAGAACAAACACGTCAAAGGGCGTCCCCGGTTTTACCGAGGGAAGCCACTCCGATGCTTAAGTCAGACACTGTCAGATAAGCAGAAAACTCGAGTAGTTAAGGTCTTCTCCCCCTCTACCGGGAGGTCCTCACCGGTATTTATAGTAGCATTAAAGGCTGCACTTTGTCTTTTTCCAATGTGGGAATGAACTCCCTTGCTTTGCCTCAAACTTACAATGAACTGGGCCCTGACAAAGGACCCAGAGTGGCTTCTCCAGTCTGACTGGCCTTTGGCCCTGTAAACAGTAGTTCAAGCATAATAAACGATGCATATTTAATAATTGACCATACTTGGTGTTATTTCTTGAATTGTAACCCGGTAAAGGAGAAATATTAGGTTCCACATATAAACAAGTCCCCCAAGTCCTCAGTCAAGGGGTACGCTTGGGTGGGGACTTGAAACCATTTCTTTACCGGGTTACAAGGGTATCATCCAGACCCGGTGTACCCAGTCCCCCAAGTCCGTACGCAAGGGTGCCCCGCAGACACGTTGACTATGGGAACTGAAAATGACATCTCCGTATTGTAGTGGGGGAACATGAAAAGTTTTCGGTTTGAAGTGGGGGAAAACGAAAAGTTTTCGGTTTTAAAGTGGGGGAAACAGAAAAGTTTTTCGGTTTTGGGACGCGGCATGCGCGACACGTGTCGATTTTCTCGAAAAACCGAAACGTCCTTTCTATGTACGTCTCTCAAACGTCGCTTCAGTGTACGTCTCTTAACAGTATAAATAGGGGTTGAGGGTGACAGTTTTGTCGTACCTTCGAAATCGAAAACTTTTTCGTGCCTTTGCTCTCGTCCTCTGCTGTCGCTGTGCTTGTTGGATTTCCAAACGCAAATCGACATCCAAATCCTTTGAAACCCTTACAAGTAAGGTACTGTTCTCTGTTACGATGTTTTTGAATGTTTTGGGTCGATATTGTGCTCTGTTTTCTGGGATCCAAACTGGGTTGCTGCGTTAGTGTGTGCGCTCATCGTTGTGGTCGCCGGGTTTATCTGGGGTTTTGACGATGTCCCCTTGTTTCTTGTTTTGCAGATGACAAACCCCGCAATGGATGCTCACGTCCCCGAGTTTGCCTCAGTTACCTTCACTGATGGTACCGCTCTTGACCCTCCCGGGTACTCGCTGACCGCGGAGGAGATTGTGGAGCTAAGGAGCAACTGGAAGATTCCCGAGTCTGTTGAAATTCGGACTTTAGAACCCGAGGATCAGTTCTTCGCTCCCGGGGATGGGTGGACGCTATGCCACGAGTACCAGCTACGTTGTGGTCTGTCACTCCCGCTAAAGGTGGAGGTGCAGTATCTCCTGGCTGCGAGCAACTTCGCCATCGGGCAAGTTGGCCCGAATATGTGGAGGCAGCTGCTGGGATTGTGCGTGATGTACAAAGTGTTGAAGCAGCAGATGCCGAGTTACCACGAGTTACACGCCATGTACCGGGCCGAGTACTCCCGGAAGGCGGGTTTCAGTGGGACCATCCAACTGAAGTCCAAAGGGGTCTTCAAGAAGATCGTGGAGGACCTGCCTACCTCTGTGAGCCGGACCTGGAGGGAAAAGAGTTTCTTGATAAGAAACTTTCAAGACCCGGGACACGCGTTTCAAGTACCGGGTGACTTCCAGCCACTGATGAGTAAGTCCTTTCTCTGCGGATATTTCTTTCCTTTATCTTTCCCGGGTTATAATTATATTGTACGTGTTGCAGATGTTCCCGACATTCCTCTGGAGCCGGTGATGGAGAAGAGGATCCGGAGGATGCTATGGGCCTTCAGAGGTCAAGATGACCGGAGCTCGTACCGGCTTTGCAGGCTGTATGTGTACAGCCGTTGCCGATTGATGGAGCTTCCAGGTTTGTCTCGTTTCCTTTACAATTTTTGTTTACATGCCCCGGTCTAACAGGTTAGATCTTTTGTTGCAGCTCTTCTCCCGATGGAGTTCACGAAGCGAAAGAACCCGGGAATATACGACGGGTTCGAGGACAAGGCTGTATGGGCCGGGATCCGGGCGCAAGGCACGGAGGGGCTGGCGTACGATATCGACCTGACATCGAAGGCGGCTTTTCTGCGGCCAGACGCCGAGCAAGGGGAAACTCGGCAGTTCCACGTTGACGTCTCCTACTACAACGAGGTTCCCGCGTACTTGGCTGAGATTCTCGGGCCGGAAGTCTACCCAGAAGGAGAGGAGGTTGAAGGGAGTCCCTCGGAGGCGGACGACAACCCGGTATTTGCAGAACCGTTTGCCGATGAGACTGAAGAACCGGTGATGAGCGCGGTTCCCTCGTCTGTGTTCCCGGGCGAGGAGGAATTTACCGAGGAGGATGACGAAGGGGGTGAAGAGGTCGGAGGGTTGGAAAGGGAAATAGGTAGTGAGAACCCGGAGGGGAGTGAGGGGAGTGACGAGGTTCTTGAAGTGGAGCCCGTGCCTTCTCGCAAGCGTACCCGGGAGGCATCCAGCTCGGGGAGGTCCGAAAGGAGGAAGAGAAGGAAGGAGAGGAAGGAGAGGAGGGAGAGAAAGCAGCAGCGGGACACTACTGAGATAATGGAGGAGTTGGCGAGTGCAGGAATGGCGGACGCGGCCATCCAAAGGATGGTAGCGGATTTGAAGAATTGCGCCGCTGACTCCTATGTCCTGGAGCACGAGGACCCGTTGACTGTAGCCCGGAGGGCGCAGGAGAAGCTGATGCGGGTAAGTTAGTCTTCTGCTGTAACTCGTTATCTTTTTGTTTTTGTTTCCTTGTACTAACCCGTTGTTTTATTTGTGTAGGCTGTCAGGTTGTCGTACTTGGCGACTGACCGGCTCATAACCGAAGGCATCCCCGAGCGAGAGAGAGTCCTCAGGGATGATCTCCGGGCCGCCCGGGACCAGGTGACGGCAAGCGAAGAAAACCTGGCTCGGGTCCGGGAATTCGCAAGCGCATCAGCGATCGCGTCGAGTGCGAAGTTGGCCGAGGCGGAAGAACACATAGCAGACCTGGTGGCCAAGAACTCTGAACTGGAGAATGTTATCGAAGGTCACCGGGAGGACCGGTGTGCTCAAGACGCCGCGATAGCCCAGCTGACCGAGCAAAACCAGGGGCTGCAGCAACAGGTCACCTCCCTGGAGCAACAAAAAGGAGACTTGCTCCAGGCAGTTTCCCGGGCCAAGGACTTAGCGGTCTCCGAGTTTCTGGCGAGCGCAGAGTTTGACCTGAAGCTGCGGTCGGCCAGGGCCGAGGCTCGTGCCGAAATAGTTAGCGCTGGTATTCGCCAAGGCTGGCTGGACAAGGCGGGTTATGACGGTCATCAAGGTCATGTTAGACCCGACGAGGCTGCAGGCACCTCCCGGTCGACTCCTGCCGTGGCTGCGAACCCTAGGGCTCCTGCGAACCCGGCTCGGAGTCCCCCAGTTCGTTCTTCAGCAGCCGGGAGAGGTGCTTCCCGTGGTGGGATTGTGGGTGGTCCTAGGAATCGGCCACCTCTGCGTAGGGGTCAGTTCATTATACAGCCCCGGGGAGGTCGTGGCGGTTCTAGCACTGGCCGGGGTAGGGGGTCGTCAACGGAGCCTTAGGATATTTTTCATTTCTATAAGATTAGTCTACCTGTAGCGGTTTGCTACTTTTTTGTAATCGATATTTTTGAAGTAATAAAATTTTTCCTTCTCGCAATCCTTCCTGTGCCAAAACACGGTAACCTGATAAGTACAAAAATGTACATATAACGCCGGTTTTCTGTGTGAATAAAGATAGTGTCGCTAAGGCTTTAAAGGTCTAGGGCTTTATGGATCCGTTAGAAATTCCAACCCGATGCATAACCTGCAAGTGTTGATAAAATTCACACATATAATGCCGGTTTGTGGGAAATAAAAATAGTCCCGCTAGGGCTTTACGGGTTCATAAGGACTTTCAACCCGATGCATAACCTGCAAGTGTTGACAACTTCACACGTAGTGCCGGGTTGGCATATTAACATTATAAAGTGAAAGTAGGGGCAGTAAGGCTTTACGGGTCCGTTAGGACTTCCAAGGGCGTCTTTGCCAAACAACACGGTAATCAGAGATTATTAGAGATCTATCGGAGCTTGCCGAGTTTTGATCATGAAATAAGGCCGTGAAAGGCTTGCAATATTTCATGTCATGGAGATTATCGGAGATTATCGGAGCTTGGCGAGTTTTGACCATGAAATAAGGCCGTGAAAGGCTTGCAATATTTCATGTCATGGAGATTATCGGAGATTATCGGAGCTTGGCGAGTTTTGACCATGAAATAAGGCCGTGAAAGGCTTGCAATATTTCATGTCATGGAGATTATCGGAGATTATCGGAGCTTGGCGAGTTTTGACCATGAAATAAGGCCGTGAAAGGCTTGCAATATTTCATGTCATGGAGATTATCGGAGATTATCGGAGCTTGGCGATTAAGGCATACAAGTAGGGCCGCTAAAGGCTGCATTCACTTCAACAAACTCTTTAATAAAACATAACCCGGTAGGGTAATTCATGCATTGTGGGCCTGAAAGGCTTTTATATACAACATCATAAACAATAAAATTGGACATTCATAGATAACTCGGTACCTATTTGGGGAAGAGATGCAGATGTTGGGCGTTCCATGGTCGCGGAAGCGTAACTCCATCTGTACCCCGGATGTAAAACGTTGCCGGGCCCACGACTTCAACGATTTCATATGGACCCTCCCATGGAGCTTTAAGCCCCGTTGGCTTAGGGATAACCTTCTTCATTACCCAATCCCCGAGTCTGAGTGGGCGGTTGATAACCCGGGAATTGTAGTGTTTAGCCACCTTTTGCTTCTTGTTGATATTTCGGAGATGTGCACGCTCCCGGCGTTCCTCCAGGAGGTCCATGTTAAGGCGGATGCCTTCATCGTTGGTTTCCCTGTCAAACAGTTGTACCCGGTCACTCGGGACTTCCATCTCTACCGGGATCACTGCTTCAGATCCAAAAGTCATAAGAAATGGGCTCTCCCCATTGGCTTCTGTTGGAGTTGTCCTTAGTGCCCACAAAACCTCTGGAAGTTTCTCAGCCCATAAACCCTTTGCGTCCTCCAGCTTCTTCTTCAGAACTTGCTTGATGAGCTTGTTAACAGCTTCAGTTTGTCCATTAGTCTGCGGGTGTGCAGGGGAGGCATATAGGACCTTTGTCCCGTTAGAGTGTAAGAATTCCCGGAACTCATCGTTGTCAAACTGCGTCCCGTTATCTGTGATAAACGTCTCCGGGATTCCAAACCGGCAAAAGACATTGTTCCAAAGGAATTTCTTAACATTTGCGGTCGTGATCCGTGCCAGGGGTTGAGCTTCTATCCACTTGGAATTATAGTCCACTGAGACAATGGCATGTTTGAGCTGTCCCGGAGCTGTGGGTAGCGGTCCGATGAAATCGATCCCCCACATGCAAAATGGATATGGAGAAATTATTACTGATAGTGGGACTGATGGTGCACGTGGAAAGCTTGCAAATCGGTGACATTGAAGACAGGAATCTACGACAATTCTGGCATCGTGTTCCAAAGAAGGCCAGTAATATCCCATTCTTAGGGTTTTGAAAGCCAGGTTACGGGCTCCAAAGTGATTTCCACATACCCCGCTATGAAGCGACTGCAAAACCCGGTCTCCTTCCTCGGGTGTAATACACTTCAAATCAGGAAAAGTTTGTCCTCGTCTGTACAGTTTCCCATCATGGATACTATACCGAGCCGCTCGAACCCGTAGTCGTTTGGCCGCTACCGGGTCCTCAGGTAGGGTTCCATGTTGGATGAAGTTGATGAACTCATCCATCCAAGACGGTGGCGGGTTTGCCTCTACCGCGAAAATCTCAGAAAAGGAGAGTGAGATGCTTGGTTTCTCCAATGTCTCGACCAGTAAGCTTTTAAACTCGGTATTGGAATCGTCCCCTGTTGCAATCCTAGCCAGGGTATCTGCTCTCACATTCCGCTGCCTCGGTATCTGAGTAACCTCAAAGCTATCAAATTTCTCCAGCAAGAAAGCCGCTAACTTTTGATAGGACGAAAGATGTGCTTCCTTTGCCTGAAATCCGCCGTTAACCTGCTGCACTACCAGCTGTGAATCACTTAGTATGCGGAGATGCCGGGCGCCCATATCTTTAGCGAGTTGGAGCCCTTTGATTAGAGCTTCGTACTCAGCCGTGTTGTTTGATGCTTTGAAGTTAAAGCGTAAGGCATAGTCAAACATATTACCCTCCGGGTCTACCAACGTAATGCCTGCTCCACATTGTCTCTGATTGACTGATCCATCTACAAATATTTGCCAACTCTCCGGTTCAGCTTGTGTAGGAAGAGTTTCAGCAAATGTTGAATCTGCTGGGATTAACTCGGCAATGAAGTCTGCTGCTGCTTGCCCTTTGATTGCCGTTCGCGGTTTAAAGTGCAAATCATGCTCCCCCAACTCAATTGCCCATTTGACCAGTCTGCCCGAAGTTGCCGGGTTTTGCAGAACCTGCCGTAGCGGTTGGTTGGTGAGTACATGGATGGAATGTGCTTGAAAATAGGGTCTTAACTTCCTTGCTGCCACAACCAAGGCCAGGGCCAGTTTTTCAATATCTGGATAACGAGTTTCAGGATCATTGAATCCTTTCCCAGTATAGTAGACCGGCAGTTCTTCAGAGTCTGGCTTTCTTATCAGGGCACAACTGACAGCTGTTTGAGACACCGCCAGGTACAGATAGAGTATATCCCCAGGGTTTGGTCTGGATAAAGAAGGGACTGACGCCAAGTATTCCTTCAACTTTTCAAAAGCTTGATTGTGCTCTTCCTGCCATGTAATCCGTTCGCGGTGTTGACTCTTGAGAATTTTGAAGAAGGGGGCACATTTATCTGTTAACCTGGATATAAACCGGGATAAGGCTACCAGCCTGCCAGTAAGTTGCTGAACTTCATTCCTGGTTTTCGGCGGTTGCATGGCCAGGACGGCTTGAATTTTGTCGGGGTTTGCCTCAATTCCCCGAGCGCTGACCATGAACCCGAGAAACTTTCCTCCTGAAACACCGAACACACACTTCTCCGGGTTTAGCCTCATCCCTTTGCTCAAGGCAATGTCGATGACGGTCTCCAAGTCATCCGGGTGTTTGCTTGTTTCCCGGCTTTTGACCAGCATATCGTCTATATAAACCTCCATAGTATCCCCGAGTTGGTTTGCAAACATGCCCACTACGAGGCGCTGGAACGTGGCTCCTGCATTCCGGAGTCCAAAAGGCATCACTCTGTAATAATACATCCCCTTGTCTGTTGTAAAAGATGTGTGCTGTTGATCCGCGGGATTCATCGGAACTTGGTTAAATCCCGAGTATGCATCTATAAAGCTCAACTGGGGGTGGCCCGCGGTTGAATCCACCAGTTGATCAATCTTTGGAAGGGGAAAACTATCCTTCGGGCAAGCCCTATTCAGATCTGTGTAGTCGACGCACATCCTCCACTTTCCGTTTGCCTTCTTGACCATCACCACATTGGCCAACCAATCCGGGTATGTTGCATCTCCAATGAACCCGATGTCTTTAAGACGTTTAACTTCTGCTTGAATGGCCTTGTACTTCTCTGCGCAAAATGCACGACGCTTCTGTCTTACCGGTTTAACACCCGGGATAATATTGAGGGAATGTGTCATAACGTCTGGAGAAATCCCGGGCATGTCTGCATATGACCATGCGAACACCTTCTGTTTCCGGGTTAGCAGCTCAACCATTCGGTTTCTGACCTCGGGGTCAAGGCCTGTGCCAATGCAAATCTTCCTCTCCGGGTATTCTTCTGAAATATGAATCCATTCTGTTGCTTCAATTGGGGCTGGCCGGGGGAACTTGGCAGGATACTTCTGGCTCTTCTTTTGTGCCGTCTTGCTGATGGGCAAAGAATCCGGGTCATCCCTGGGGTCATCGGGTTTGTCAAATGGAGACAAGGAAAAACCGGCCGAAAACATCTCGTGCTGGGACTGAGTTGCTATCGCGTTGCATCTGACAGCGGCTTCTTGGTCTCCACGAATTGTAACCCAACCCCCGGGTGTAGGCACTTTCATAAGCAGCATGTGACCCGCTATAAAACTTTGTAGGCCCCAGAGTGCATCTCTCCCGAGTATGGCATTGTAGGAGGATGGGCAGTCCACAATTATGAAGGGAACTACAATTCTTGTGGACTGGTGGCCGGTTCCAACTGTAACCGTTAGTTGATCAGACCCCAACGGTTGAGTCGTCTCTCCTGAAAAACTGATCAATGGCTCGTGGTTCCTATAGAGCTTATCTCGTCCTCGTTTAAACCCCTTATAGCAACTGCTGAACATGACGCTGACAGCGGCTCCCGTGTCTATTAGAACCCTCCGAGTTCTCCAGTGGTCAATCTGAAGAGTGATTATGAAGGGATCATTGTGATGCACTTTCAGCGTGTCTTCAGACTGAGAAAATGACACGGTATCCCAAGGAACCAGCTCCTTGCGGCATTCTTGACGAAGCTGCATTATCTCAAACTCCGGGCCTCTTGGGCAGAGTCTTTTGGCCCGGTGACCGGACACCCCTTGGGTGCCACCCCCGTGAATCGTCATTATCTCCCCATATACTTCAATGAGGTTGACACCTGTGGCGGGTGATTTATACTGCTGTAGTTTGCCGTTCTGGATCATGTACTCAATGGCGTTCCGAAGAGAAAAGCACCGGTCGGTCGTGTGGCCAGACTCGTTGTGATAGGCACAATGTTGCCCGTTGTCCGGCCCTGTCCTTTTGGGAAACTTTCTTTTTGGAGCCGGGGGAACTTCATTCCTATGGCGGTTCCAAATTTCTTCATAGGAGGCAGTCAAGTTGGTTAACACTTCATATCGAGGGATGTAAGTGTTCTTTTCCTCCCGGGTTGGATGACGAAGGTATGGAGCCTCTCTTGGTTTCTCCCTTGGTCTGTTTGAACTTTTGCCGTAGTATCCCTGGCCACTCTTATGCTGCCCTTCCTTTTTCCATCCATCAGCTCGCTGGCTTGTGAACCCGGTGTTCGTCCGGCGTTCCCCGAAGGTGTCGTACTCGGCTTGAGCTTGCCGAGTTACTTCATTAATTAGATCGTCGTAGCACCTGAACCGCTGCTTCCTGAGCTCTACCACAAAGCGGGTTGGTTTGAGCGCCTGTAAGAACGCCTCTGATGCTACTGACTCGTCCAGGTGCCCACACTTGGAAGTCGTGGACAGCCAACGGGTTACAAAAATTTTCAAGCTTTCATCATCCCTTTGTTGGACTTTGAATAACGAAGTGGTGCTTCGATTGGCACTTGACAGCAGGATAAACCGGGACAGGAACCTCTGTGTCAACTGACCATAGGTCTCTATTGACAAAGCCGGTAACTTGAGGAACCAACTCAACGCCTCCTCACTGAGTGTTTCCTGGAAAGCATGGCATGCTTGGGCGTCTGTGAACCGGGTTGAATCTAACTGAGACTGGAACAACTCAAGGTGTGCATACGGGCACCCCATTCCGGCATATCTCTTAATCTTAAATGGCTTTGCTTCTGGTGGCTTTTTGTCTGCTTGAACCCGTGCGGAGAATGGGCTCGCACGGGTAATAAAGGGTTGATATTGTTGTGGTCCCGTTCCCGAGTTTAGCCGCTGCTCAAGTTGGGTCACAGTTTGTGTCAACTGTAACAGCAGCTGGGTCTGGGCATCTGCTGGGGGAAGGGGTTGATTTAACAACGGCTCTGGGAGTGGAGGAGGTCCTGTAAGATTGTGATTAAACAAAGGATTGGAGAGATGGATCATTTGTGGATTTGGGTTAGGGTGGGCAGTGGTTGGGAGAATAGCGGGTGGTATGTATGCACCGTCAAAAGTTCGCGGGTTTCCACAACCCGGAGGATTCCCTTCTGGGGTGATGATATCAGCAAGTCTGGCTGACGCCCCCATGGCATTCGCTCTTTGAGTTAAGGTTGCTTGAAGAAGCCCATGCTCGGCCTGGATAGTTGCTAACTGCTCCCTTACCGTTATCAACTCAGCATGTTCTCGAGTAGATTGCTCCTTTTGAGCGAGAAAGTCCTTTTTCAAGAGCTCGAACGCTGCTGCTAAATCTGTTTGGCCAAACTGGGTCCCGGAGGTCCCTGGGTTATCATCCCCTGAGAAATTAAGCCTTCCAGTTGGATCTTGTTCTCCTGCCATTTCCATCGTTCTTCGAAATACGTGTTTGGGAGGCCTTGAGTTCGCCTCTCAACGAGAGCACCAATTGTTTCCGGGGATGCTCGTGGCCCCTTTAACGGGTTGCACGGTTCCAGAAATAGCGAACTTCCTTGTACTCCCGAGTTTTCCTGTGTAAAGAACAAACACGTCAAAGGGCGTCCCCGGTTTTACCGAGGGAAGCCACTCCGATGCTTAAGTCAGACACTGTCAGATAAGCAGAAAACTCGAGTAGTTAAGGTCTTCTCCCCCTCTACCGGGAGGTCCTCACCGGTATTTATAGTAGCATTAAAGGCTGCACTTTGTCTTTTTCCAATGTGGGAATGAACTCCCTTGCTTTGCCTCAAACTTACAATGAACTGGGCCCTGACAAAGGACCCAGAGTGGCTTCTCCAGTCTGACTGGCCTTTGGCCCTGTAAACAGTAGTTCAAGCATAATAAACGATGCATATTTAATAATTGACCATACTTGGTGTTATTTCTTGAATTGTAACCCGGTAAAGGAGAAATATTAGGTTCCACATATAAACACTCTACAACCTAGGCCCGAAGGTTTTCAGGATGACTTGAGAATTTGGCTTCTCTACTTGGATTTTTCTTGCTTGAATGATTTAAAATCATTGGATTGAGTATAATGTGGTCCCGTGATGTCATCATTATTCAATCTAATAATTTTAAATCATCCAAGCAAATCCAAACAAAAAAATTTAAGTAGAGAAACCAAATGACCTGTGAAGCTTACCTAAGCCAAACCTAGTGCACAAAACGTGTAAGGCATCAAGCATTTCAGCTCCACGCTAAATATTTTCCCTCATAAGCGAAGCTCCGAGAGGCTGATACGCTTCCAGGATTAGTGGCGCAAGATTTTTAAAACGTGATTAAAACGCTTCTGTCTTTGGGTTTAAAAGGTCATATGGCTTGGATTAGTGTAATCACATACTTGATATCTGAATTAGACTATTGATTAAACAAGCCTAATTCTGAAGAAAAAGTTATAAGAAAATTGTTGAATGGATCGGTGGGCGGTGAAGGATGGTGTTAACATGATTTCAAATTAAGATAATTATGCTTGCTAGTCATACTCAAACCTCGTTTTAATATAATGATAAATTATAGGGCTAATGACCGTTTATTACAAAAAATGTGTCTACTAGGTCTAAAAACTTTTATCAATTCTCATTTCAATTGTTTGTAACAAAAAGACTAATTTACTCATCACTCAATAACTACTCATTCTCGGCTTCTCTCCCTGACCTGATTTATGCAATCTCTCTCTCTCTTCTTCCTTCGACCAACATCGCCGTCGCCTCGACGATGCAGCCAGGAAGAAGTCGTCTGTGTCTAAATTCAATCGAGAAGCACAAACCTGGAATCCGATTAGCTCCTCTTTCTCGTTGCGCCTGCCAAATCTTCCACCACCGTTGTCGTTGTGAAGATCGTCGTCGTCACCGAATCAGTTATCTAATGTCGCCCCACGCTTCAACTACCACAAACAAGTCTCCGACCTCATCTCCTCACTCTCGATCGCTTCCATAAGGATCGCTCCTCTCTCTCTCTGATCTCCGATCTGGCCTCCTAGTCTCTCTCTCTGATCTGGTCTCCTAATCTCTCTCTCTCTCTAACAAAAGAGAAGCCAACGACGTCAAAGACGTCCGACGACACAGTGTGACTGGAGCCTCAACGTCAACGATGAAATGGAGCTTTTAAAAGCAATGACAACCAGACAGAAGAGTATGGAAAATGTTGGCGGGGCAGTTGAAGTTGATGACTTAGGAACAAAAGTAAGTTTACTAGGAGTAGTAAACTTGGTTTTGGTGTTTTTGAGTCACTGGATATGAATGTTGCTGTTTATGATGTGTATTGACTCACTGAATTACTAGATATGAATGTTGTTTATGATGTGTATTGATGTTTACTACCCAAGAAGTAAGTTTACTAGGAGTAGTAAACTTGGTTTTGATGTTTTGAGTTTGGTTTTTGAGAACAAAAGTAAGTTTACTAGGAGTAATAAACTTGGTTTTGGTTTTTAAGTCTATTTTTTTGGAACAAAAGTAAGTTTACTAGAGGTAGTAAAATTGGGATTGAATATTTACTACGGTCAGTAATTCAAACCTCATCGACTTCGGTCACTGGAGTCCGACAGACGACGATCGGATTCCCGCGGCCAGTGACTGGAGTCGACGAGGTTCCGGTTAACCCTTCTTTCTCTTGCATTTTCTTTATCTAAGCATATTTAAATGGTGAGAGGTATAATGATACTAAAATAATATAGGTTCTTAAATGTCTTAAGAGTTTAGACATAATGGGCGTAAATTTTCTTTTGAAAGTTCAAATAGTCAATGTTTTTTTTTAAAGTTAGAATGGGAAGTAGGGTGACAAATTTTGTAGTGAATTGACATTTTTGCTAAATTATATATATTTATGGATATATTTCAAAGGCCGAAAAGGTCATACGACCAAATATTTCTAGGTTAGACAAGAGCAAGCTCCGATACAAGAGCAAACTCATTATTCGATTGCAACTATGAAAAATATAAAACCTCCAAACAATGAAGAGAAATCTAAACAAACTATGTCCAAAAAAGTAGACAACCGACACTAAGAAAAGTAATAAACCTTTAACTCTGATACAACCAATAGAACCAAGCATCTCTTATGACAAGTTTGACGCCTAAGATCCAGCGGTGTACGTTTTCACATGTCAAATAATGGTAGCTTCGATCTACTAACAGTATAAGGTAGAAGTAACACACTCCCATAAAAAAACAACACACACTTTGATACGGAACGACAGCGTAATCACATTAGACAACAATGTTTCGTCAAGTGTCGAAACTTTAATATAAGATATGGCTAGAATCCATTAGCAAAACAAAGACATAAGCCTAAACACAAGAGTTTCTACTCTTATTTTTTGGGTTTTCTTATTGATAACTTCATTTCAAAAATACAATCTAGTAATGGCCTTATATAGACATAGAAATAAACTTATTCATATTAGAACTAGGAACTTAAACCTAATACAATAATAAAACATAAACTAGAATAGACTACAATTTAGGAAACCTAAAAATAAGATATGAAATACTAGATACTAAAGAATATTACTCCAGATATGTATTCGGAATCTCAACCAAGATTTTGCTCGAGAATCCTGATATATCTAAAGGAGTAACTTACGATTAACACTGTTATTAAGAAATCTATTTGAATACCAATTTTGAATATTCAAATCATTTTTCTTAATGTGACAATACTTTTTCATGTTTGAAATTCTTTGTTGAAATTCTCTAGATTCTCATCATGTATCACATTTAGTCCATATGAGAGAAAAAAGGAAAATAGGAAGGCCCAGCGGCCCAACCCATAAGGAACTAAACCTAGAGGCCTAACATCCCAAATTCCTTCCTCACCTCCTTCCAGACCCAGCCGACGTCGTGATTCTTGGGGAGTCGCTCACTACCGATCTAGTCTTGTGGCCTTCCAAACTCGAGAGCCATGTCAAACCACCACTAGAGCTCCAAACTCATTGATGCTTGTCACCCGAATCCAGTAACCTTAACCGAGACCAGAGATGCAGACCACGATCAATTCAACAGATCCGCTGCTATCTGCCTTGCCTCCTTCACGGAAACCAAAACCAACGAGTTTGGGTCAAAGCTCCAAAGCTGCCACCATCGTGAACTTCCTCCCTCCTTACACGATGCCTCTCTCCGTAGTCAAATCAACCTTGCCAAAGTTTGGCACTATGTGCTCACCTGTAGAAGTTGCCGATGAGATCTGTTCACCGTCAGACCCCTTCTTGAAACCAGCATGACTACCCTAAAAAGAGACGACGTGGTCGCACACTGCAGACGGAACCCAGAGATCGTTGCCCCCTCTACACGAAACCATAGGTTTCGGCCTTTATATCTCCGAGAGAAATAGAGCTGAATGTCATTTTTCTGGGATTCAAATTTGCCGACCAGCAATATATGTTGGTCATAATGATCAACTAATCAGAGAAAAAGGATGGAGATCGAGAGAAAGTAGAGAAAGATGGTGAAGTTTGGAAAATTATGACAAACATGACAACATTTGATTGGTTGGTCATTATGACCAACATATGTTGTTGGTCGGCAAATTTGAATTCATTTTTCTGTTTATGATAAGGGTAAATTTTAAGGTTCATGACAAATGCTCCACTAACAACTTTGGTGTTTCAAGTTTCAAAATAGTACATGAACTTGTAGTTTCAACTGAAAATATGTACATACCGTTAAATTCTCCGTTATCTAATTATTATTTTCTGGTAAACTTTGAGGGGCAAATCAGTCACTCTTTAATTTCAAAATAATAATTTATTAAAATTAATAATTAATAAGGAGAGGAAAATAAGAAAAAGAAAAAAGTGTGATTGTCTTTTTTTGTCCCCGTTCAAACCTAGTATACACAAAAATGGTGATCGATGTATAGAACTGTAGAAAAAATACAAACTCGTTAACCTACAAAAATAACGAATAGTAAATAAAGAAACCAGATCATTGGGAAAACAACAAAGTTTTTGAGAATATGGTCTCATTGGTCTGAGTTTACAAGATTAAAAAATTATATAAATTGAAAATAAATAAATAAAAATATAAAGAATGAAAAAATGGAGAAAACCTAAAACTGTCATTTGAAAAATGAGAAATGACATAAAGTTAACGGTGTTACTAACAACATGTACTAAAAGTGTGCCCATATTTAAACATCATATACCATTTTGATTGTTTTGAAACTTGAAATACCAAAATTGTTAGTGAACCATTTATCATGTACTTTTCTTAAAATTAACCCATATGATAAATTATATTAAGCAAGTGATTAGGACGGAAACTAGAATAATGAAATTTCATAGTCATTTGCCGTTTACGTACTAGTGGAGCAAGTTGGTTTGAAATAAAAGCAATGATTAATTGATCAATAAATACTTATTTAGTACTAATTTTAACTCTGTCTATTCCAATGAAAATATTTTTCAATAGCCCATTTCAATATAAAATTACTCATTTTGTGTCAAAAAACAATTATTTATTACAACTCTAAAGGGCCTATATTATTTTAATCTCTTCGGAATATAACCTGACCTTGTCGGAACCATATTGTATACTTGTTGGAAGGTTTATTAAAGGCAGTAATTTTGAAAAATGATTTACTAGTAGTAAACTTTATAGAAAAATTTTATTAGGTGTAGTAAACTTTATACAGAAACTTTACTAGGGTCAATAATGTTGAAAAATGATGTATTATGGGACGGTAAACTTTACAAAGAAATTTTACTAGGGTCAATAATGTTGAAAAATGATGTATTGTGGGGCATTAAACTTTACAAAAATATTTTATTAGGGGGAAGTAAAGTTGAAACATACTTTACTAAGGAGTAGTAAAATTGAAAAATACCTTATTAAGGGTAATAAAGTTGAAAAATTATTCCCAAATTCACCTTCATCTATTCACTTCATCAATTCACCAAAACAACCAAATTGTGATTGCATCATACCATACCCTTCCTCGACAACCAAATCGCTGGAGCTCTCGGCTAGGGTTTCACACAATACCAGACCATTCCTTGACCCTTCATCTTTGTCGACGTTCACTAGGAAGGACTCCGTGGTCAGCTGGTTTAGACTTCACTCCTTCTTTCTAGTTTATTTCGCTAACTGTTGCAAAATCGAAGAGGAATAGTTTTCCCAGCCTCTATTGTCGAGGTGTTCAACGGGAACAGGGAGCAAATCCGAGCTCGACGTGAACCAAGAGAAAATCAGACCAAATCTGTGTCCTAACACTCGCCATCGACGACTCGACCCGATCGTATTCAAACTTGGAAGAGTCATAAAATAACACATTCATCCAAGCCGACAATGGACGGTGTCAAGGACAGAAGACTTTATTCAGAGTTGGAGAACGAAACAGAGTGGAGAGGCGAGCGAGGAGGGCGGTGCGGAGACAAGGATGAGGTCGCCAGCGACAATTTGAGAGAGAGAGTTTTAGATCTGAATGAATTGGAGACAACAAGAGGAGAGACAGTTATAGGGTGAGCTTTTGATTTTTTTTAGATTGAGGTGTGACTTTTTTTTTTATTCAAATAGGCAAATAAGTTATGTAACGGTAGTGGGACACACTTATGTTATGAAACTGCTTATGATATATTGCTAGAAGCCTAATTGGTTTTCTTTCCTCTATTGGCACACGGTGACTATTGAGTTTTAGGAGCCCAATTTATCATCAGGTCCAAGAGATTTTTTTGGTCGATGGCCCAAAGTGAAATTGAAAAGAATAAAACAAATACTACTGCCATAGTGCCATGGCGCTTCACCATCAAGAATTTTATGTTGGTCGTGTGGGAACAGGAGCAGCAATGCTGGGAGCCTGGGACTCTGGGAGAGGATAATCAAAGCGATGTGTGGCTTATTGAATCCGGTGAAACTTATGCGCTTTGAAAATTTCACTAGCAGAAGTTATATTTTTGTGAGCATTACAAAATTCAATTCAGTTAGCCATTATGAGCTGCATGTCGTTAAAAATCATTTTGCCGTTGCAAAAGAGCAACGGCGAGGGCTTTTCTTCCGTCGTGGCTGAGGGCGCCACCCTTGCTTCAGTCGACCTTGTTTTGGTGTATTCATGGATCAAGCTACATCTTTCTCTAAAAGTTTTGGAAATGTATCTCGATCTCCTAACGCAGCAACTCTAATCGAAGAGTAGTGGATATAAGAGAACTTGTTGATGATCGATGGCGGCTGGCTAGTACTTATTTTCTTATGAATGATGATGTCTTCTTGCTCCCTTCTGATACATATATAAAAATACTTGGCATGATAAACTCCTCTGATTCACACCATAATTAATCACATTTGCAAACCTCCTCGATCGAAGGGTTGACGTACTAAAGCTAGCTAATATATATGATGAAGCATGCATCTAAATAAAGTAACAGAAAGCAGTGCTTCTGAAAATTCAGTGTGGACTTGTTAAACAGAAAATTCTTATATGCATCAGGGTACAAGTGAACTAAATATTTATTAGAAAATTTCAACAGTTGATAATTACATATAATTTTTATTTAAAAAAAAATAAATAATATTATAAATACAATCTAACCATTTATTTAAGTTGATTTAAATACATCATGATACACTCAAGATGGTTGTAGTTCAACTTTTGTAACTTTCTCAACTATTTCGGACCTCATGGCTTTAAGGTTCACATTGTTTTTACTTAATCAGTATTATAACGTTAAGCTTGAATTGGCCATGGCTGTTACATCAGCTAACTTAGTTTGCCAACGTACTCCTCCATCCTACTTTTACAGACATGTCATAATTTGGTAAACCATATACTTAAGTGCACAATGACCAACCCAAACCTTTTGAAAATTGAAATAAAAATGCATTGCAAGTTGATAATTACAGTATGAAGTCAAACAATAATATCTTGAAATCCAAACAGATCCATCCTAATTCGTCTACTGAATTAGTTCAAAAGGAGTTTATTCCCATAACAAAGAGTTTAATATATATCGGAGAAATTATAATCATTTACCAACCTTAAGAAACAGAAGCTAGCTCCATATCAGAACCCTAAAACCTAAGAATGCTGCTTGAGCTAGGCACAGTGTGTGTGTTCACTTCGATCTTTTCATGTACGTAGGAACTAAAACACAATTACTATATGAACGAGGCAGTGACGACAATGGTTTCATTGATCGAGTTTCTGGTTACAAATATAGACCTATATATATAAGTGCATTACTGCTGTTGAAATAGTAGGCAATAAACTAGTTTTACATTAGCATCGAAACTGATATGCATTTACATGGCTGGTTTGAGGAGAGGAAATTGATCGATCTCTCTAACAGGTACTCGATCCGGTAGACTTATTAAGATTTTGCTCGGAATTAAAGAGTCCATGTATGGGAGCAAATTCCAAAACAAGGCTAGAATACCATGCTGCAAATTAACATTAGGTTTATCACGATGACCTTTTCTTGCATTAGTTTAGAGAAAGCATGCAACTTCCAACCTGCCTCATAAAATAGGGTTGTGACTTGTGAGTGTGAGTCACTCCCAGATTTTTAAAACGAGCAAATTGTCATTTGGGAATTACCGAACACTTGCACAGCATCTAAAACTCCCCAAAAAAGCTGCTTCATTTTTTTAATTCTCAAACAGATCTATTTTACCAGATCTTTCTTCCGCTTTTCTTGCTAACCAAGGTATTAGTCAACCAAGTCATACTTGAATCCCAAACTTATTGCCACCACATTTAGTGGCTGTTGTATATTGACATGCCCTTTGCTTTCACTAAATTTCTGTCCTGTAATCGATTGAGTATCATTGTATGGAGCTCCAATTATGAATCCCACTAAGACCCTTTCTCACAAAACCCCCCAACTTAGTGCATAAGCTCTCTCAAGTCTTGCCACCACATCATTCTTGTGTCACCCTCCACTACTAATCTGCACTAATTCTTGTGTATGCAGCTAGCTATAGTGTGTCTCCCTCTTTCTAATTTCGTGTTCCACATTGAAATATCAAACTCCATATGATAGAAATCCCATGGTTCATTTCATACAGTGTGATTTGCAAATTGCTATAGGTTGGAGACGCGTACGGCTCCCACGAAACGATCTCTTTGTTGTTCCCTCCTTTTTGACTTTAAACACTATAATTGCTTTCCTCACAGCACAAAACAAGGTCCAGATAGGAAACCCTCGTTGTAATTTCATGTATAAATTGAGTACTACGTACTGCCTTTTTCAGACCACTTAACATATTCATTCACACAAGCTAGCTAGATTCTTCCTGCTGCTTACTGCTTCAAGATCATACTTCAAGATCATCAGCAATGGCCAGAAGTACTACGACTCTCCTTCGTCTACTTGTGATCTTGTTAGGGTTTTCTCACCTCATCTGCGCTAATGCTGTCCCAGTTACAAGTAATATTCTTATATAAACCACCTGTTCTCATACATTAATTCTCGTTCTTCTTCTACTTTGATCTTGTTCTGACTTGTTACTTCTGCTTGCAGGAATCGGAGGCCTTAAGCATATCGAACCAGAAGTTCATCAAACCGTTGCAGAGAACATCAAACTGGTATATATTGAATCGATTGACAAATTGGGTTTCTATTTCATATTGAGCTAGGTTTAATATTGTAGTTTTTGAATGCAGAAGACAACAGAGATGAAATTTGCTGAGAGGATGGATGTGGAGCTTAATGACTACCCGGGATCAGGGGCCAACAACCGCCACACTCCGAAGCCTCAATATGGAAGATGTGCTGATTGCTAAAAAAGAATAGTTCTTCATTCCAAGTAGTTATTTATCTTCATGTGGATCAGATTTCTCTCATGATCCACTGATTTTAAGTTTATTATTGGGGCTGAAATTAGAGGGGAATGACTGTAACAGTAGGAGTAGATCGATGAACTAGGTGAGGTCTGGAACTCTGGATTAATATACGTATATAATTATATATGAACCAAGAGGAGAATGGATGGTTAGTCGGTTAGACTAGCTAGTATTGGTATGAATATGATCAGTACTGAAATGAATGTGAAAGATCTAGCTACTTTGTATCTACGATATCTAGTTGATAAATTGGGCGGAGAGTTCTTTTACCATTTTTATTGTTGCTCAGTTGCTCTGCTGAGTCTATATAACCAGTTTATGCATGATTTCAAATCCTCTGTGCCAGTTTCTGATCGACTATAATCGATGATTCCCTGGCATGGCCTTTTACCTCTAAAGCACGGACACTTCTATTAAAGGAGTGTCGGAGTGTCAGACACTCCCCGATACACCGACACGGTGTCTGACACGTCACGTGACGTGTTCGGAAAATTTGACTTTTTCGACACTTCTCTAACATGTTGACGACACGCCACGTCATTGTCAACACGCCTCTGACACGTCACGTTGTCGGTTTGAGAATTTTCACAAATAAAATCAAAACCTAAATCGCAATGGGCAGTAAGCCACTAAGCCACACCTCACCTAAAACACAAATAGAGAAACACTGAGAGAAAGGAGAGTTCTAACGCCCAGCTTCGACCTCCGCGCTCTGACGACGCCCAGCTCCGACGGCCAACCTTCGAGTTGGGACGGCCAGGCGAGACCTTCGGCAGTAAGCCACTACGCCGCACCTCACCTAAAACACAAATAGAGAAATGCAAAGAGGGATGCGAGTTCCGATGCCCAGCTTCGATCTCCGAGCTCTGACACCAGCTCTGGCGGCCAACCTTGGAGTTTTGACGGCCAGGCGAGACCTTCGACCTCCGCGCTCTGATGCCCAGCTCCGGCGGCCAATCTCTAACCTTCGAGCTCTGTCCCTAAAAACTTCTCTGATCTGTGAAAATTCTTCCCGTAAGTTCATCACTTGATTCACTTCATCTCATCCTCCTTCATAATTATTGTTTCAGAATCTAGAATTCTTAGGGAATGTTTGATTGTGTAAACTGTGAAGTCATGATTTTATTGAAGTATTTGTTATGCACATTTGGACTTAATTAAACTAGTTTCTGCCCAGTTTTTTGTTAAGACTGCCCAGCTTTGGGCACATTTGTTAATTCTCTTTGATGTTATTTGTTAGGATTATGCAATAGAATGGATTCAAAACATTATTTTGATAATATAATTGATTTATTTCATATTTTAGTATATTTTGATGTATTAAAAATATATAAATATATTATTCTATTTGCCGTGTCGGATATGCAGTTTTTAGGTTTTGTCGTGTCGTATCGTGTCGCCGTGTCCGTGCAACGTAGCCTTTTACTAAGATCGATCATTAGGTACACAGATAGTGAAACAGAATTCCAAACGTAAACAGAAAAGATCAACGTTAAGTGAAACACACAATGTTTACAATAGCCAAAAGGATGAGAAATGCTTTGCTCTTAAATTTTAATTTACTTCGTTCTACAGGTTGTTATTGGAGAACTAACTAGTTCTTATTAGAATGTCAAATAGTTAACAACTAGACGAAATGACAAGAATTTTAGGCAAATAATCAAAAGCACACATACAAATTGGTCTAAATATCTCAAAGCAATATGGATCTCAAAGCTAGTGGATTAATTGTTTTCTGGTAGATTTCCACTTTGATTGCCACTGAGTTGTAAAATGCTGGAAAGCTTGCAATCACAAAGTTTGTGATGGATATGAGAATCCTTTAGTTATTCAGACGTGTCTGCTATCTTCCATACCCTCTATATATATAATAAACCCCCACGTAATAGTATCTTGGAGCTATATATATATATATATATATATATATATATGACACTTTAATTAAGGGATCTATTTTTTGACATATATGAGGGATTGGGGATTATATCAACTTTTTGATCATATATCAACATTTCCACGTTCAATATTTAGATGCATATATGTAGATCATCTCTGCAAAATTTCATATAATAGTGATCGTTAAAGCTTCGAACTAACTGAAATCAATTGACGGGTCAAATCTGTCAAACTTGAACCGTTCATGCTTTAACTTGTAATCTACTGTGCGTTGTACACGTCCGTGTTCACCAACTGTCGGTCGTTACCGAGTACTACCGAGAACCGTGCACATCGTTGTCGCTGTGCAATGGCTACCGAGGGCCAACAAGCGCTACTGGATGCCATGCACATTGTTGTGCATTGGATGCCGAGCGCTGCTTAGGGACACTGTGCTACTGAGTGACGTGTGTTGTTGTGCGTGCAGCATGAACGTCGTGCGTTGACGCATGCATAATTTTTGTGTGCTGTGCACAACTATGTTCACCAACTGCTGAGCGTGGTGTACATATTTGCGACTAGCTACTGAGCGTTGTACACGTCTAGGTGCCCAGCTGTCGAGCAACATGCACTCGGCTGCCAACAATTCATTTTGTAAAAACAGTGATTTTGTCCCCCTTCTGGACAATAACTTCGAAGAAGCTTTGTGATTAGCTACGGATGAACTAGAACACAAACTTTATATCATTGGAAAACTACTTGAGTCTAGTTTTCAATAGCATTCGCAGTTTGTTCATATCTATTTTAACGAAGAATTTATGACTATTTTAGTGCACAGAGGCCATGTTGCACGAAATTTTTGATTGCACTCGGGATTGCACACTACTTTGCATCCTTCAAAATAGTTCAAGTGTGACTATTTGTTCATGTACCTATCTTGTTTTGTCACGAGGAGAGATTGAGTGTATTGCAAACAGTGGGACTACTTACACCATCCTAAGGAATATTCAATCGTTTTTGGAACTTGTGCCGTGTCAAGCCTCTGTTCATCACCTGTGAATGAAGGGCGAGGGACAACTTGTTTCTTGCTGCCTAATGAGACTTTGATCAATGTTGCAAACACTCTTTATTCACCTAAAAGACATCAGACCTTGTTGAGCTTCAAGAACATTCGCGTTATTGGTTTTCATTTGGTTACACATTGTGAGAATGAGCGTGAGTTCCTCTGTCCAACTTCCATGATTATGGTCGTAAAAGCATCTTAGAGAAGCTTATGAGTCAATCTAGTGGTATGTACCTCACTACAATTTAGATTATTGAATCCAATACAGTCACCAAACATGATTTTTAGGACTCTGACTCTTACAAGCTCTAGCATGACCGTCTTGGTCACCTGGAAAGGGATATGATGATTAAGATCCTGCCTAACTCTAATGGGCATCCCTTTTTCCTTCAAAACGGAAAGGTTTAGAACATGGCATTCCCAAGGTGAGTGACGATGTCGTGGTCACCAGAAGTAACCCCCGACCGACTTCAAGGTCTCTGGTGAGCGGTTCTTCTGTTGAAGCGTCTTTGGATTTTTCCAACGCTCACCGTTCGTTTTATAAAGCTTGTACCTCAGCTACATTGGTGTTGAGACCTTCTTTTGCTAAACCCAACACATAGAATATCTCATTTCTCCAGGGGCATCCAAGGTGATATATATGGACCCATCCATCCAGAGTGTGTAACATTTCAGTATTTTATGGTTCTGGTGGATGCTTCAATGTGTTGGTCACACGTCGCTTTGTTGTCCACACGTAATGCTGCATTTTCAAAACACTCATAGCATAGATTATTAAGCTCTTGGCTAGCCACCTGGATCATCTCATTAGGACTATTCAGATGGATAATGCTAGTGAGTTCACATCAAAGGTTATTTTATGTTTATTGCATGTCTATCGGGATTGAGGTTGAGTATCTTGTACCCCACGTACATACAAAATGGTCTTGCTGAAGCTATGATAAAAAGGCTTCAAATAATAGATAAAGCATTAGTCATGTGGTTCAATCTCCCTATTGCCTTCTAGGGTTATGCGATATTGCATGCAGCAGTACTTGTCCGTTTCCAACACACCTCCAACCAAGTGTTTAGTGTGTACCAATTGGTTACTGATATGAGCCTGAAATCTCACACTTACCCATATTCGGTTGTGAAGTATATGTGCCGATTACACCACCATTGTGTACTAAAATAGGTCCAAAATGACGTTAGGGTATCTATGTTGGATATGATTCACCAACCATTATCCAATACCTAGAGCCTTTAACATGTGATCTATTTAAGGCCAGATTCACTGACTGTCAATTTAATGAGACCGTCTTCCCATCGTTAGGGGCAAATAGAAACATGGATGTTCAAAATGAACGACAAGAATTGTCTTGGTGTGTTCCTACTCTATCTCATTATGATCCTGCACTTCTCATGTGTAAAAAGAAGTGAAGCGAATCCTTGATCTCTAGAATGTGGTGGACTCGATACCCGACTCATTCGTTAAGATTGCAAAGGTGACAAGATCAGATATACCAGCTGCAAATGTATCTGCAAGGTTTGAAGTCCCGAAAACAGGCAAGACCACCTCGGGTCTGAGCATGTTGCCACTAGTGTTGGCACCGCCGACCCTAGTGGAGGGATGGATGTCGGTTCTCCCCAGAGGAAGCGGGGGAGACCACTTGGTTCTTTTGAAGTGTGCCCTAGGAAGACACGGGCACCCCAAAGGCACAAAACAATCTCTTACTCATCGATAGTGAGAATCCTTCACACGAGATTCTCTCTGATTATAATTATGTCCTTGAATAAATGTTGGTATCCCTAGAGGACGCTTCAGGATTCATGTCAGTATTAGAAAACATGAAAATCTTAATGTGTTATGAGAACAGCTTTGAATTGTTGGACCGATCATCCATGCATGTCGATGATGTATTTGCATATTCCGTGGCTCAAGAGATCATAAAGCACGATAACATCGAACTACGCTCCGTCAAAGAATGTGAATGTAGAACGGATTAGCCGAAATGGAAAAAGCAATCTAGGCGGAATTGGATTCCATAGAAAGAGACATGTATTTGGTTCGGTCATGCCAACCGCCAAGTGTAAAGCCTGTAGGACATAAATGAGTCTTTGTTAGAAAACGTAATGAGAAGAACGAGGTACTTAGGTACAAAGCTCGTCTTGTGGCGCAAAGTTTATCACAACACCCTGGAATAGACTATGAGGAGACATATTCTTTTGTGATAAACATCATTACTTTCCGCTACTTAGTCAGTTTGGAAGTGTCTGAAAAACTTGACATGCAGCTTATGTATGTGGTTACGACATATCTCTATAGGGATCTAGATTCAGAGATATATATATATATATATATATATATATATATATATATATGAAACTGTCTGATGCAGTTTATTTGCCTAAGTCAAGTGACTCTAAACCACGGAGTGCATATGTTATAAGGCTGCAACACTCACTTTATGGATTGAAACAATCTAGACGAATGTGGTGTACTCATCTAAATGACTACTTGATTAGGAAGAAATATAAGAACAATGATCTATGTCCTTGTGTGTTCATAAAGAAACCCAGTTCCAGGTTTGTAGTTGTAGCCGTGTATGTTGATGACAAGAACACCATCGGTACTCTTAATAACATAAGAGAGACCACAGCTCACCTGAAATTCAAGCTTGAGATGAAGGACCTGGGGAAGACTCGGTTCTGTGTAGGACGTGAGCTAGAACATCGAACATGTTGATTTCTTATTCATCAAACTGCATATGTCCAAAAGATAATCAAGCGTTTTGATATGGAAAAATTGCATCTTGTTGGCATCCCCATGGTTGGTCGGAGTTTGGATGTCAAGAATGATCCATTTCGTCCTAAGGAGGGTGAGGAATAAGTACTTGGATCAGAGGCACTGTACCTTAGTGCAATCGGTGCACTATTATACTTCGCTCAGTGTACTCGACCTGACATTGCCTTCTCAGTAAACTTGTTAGCTAGATATAGCTCTACGCCCACGTAACATCATTAGACTGGTGTAAAGAATATCTTTCGATACCTTAAAGGGACCATTGACATGAGTTTGTTTTTCTTTTATGAAGTTTCAAGAAGGGCCACAACCGGGTGTGTTGTACCTGAGAATCTTGGCACACGTCGGGTTTAGGACTGAGTTACTGAGCGTTGTTCGACAGCTGTCGAGTGTTGCATGCCAGCTGCCTAGCTGCCGCCACTGCAGCCGATGAGCATGACTCGCCCTCTACTCTTGGTATTGCCTCCCTTCGTTATGCTAAGACCCCTGACAATGTGCTGGTTGGTTTCGCTGATGCAAGAAACTTGTTTTATTTATTCTAGAACAGCTTTTTGATTGTTCTCTCAACCCTTCATTTTTTTCGAGTCTGTTCCACATCTACACTCGATCAACTCCTCATTTTTTTTCTTCTTTTTTCTTTTGGTGTATTTATCTTCTTTTTTCTACACGCGCACTTGTTTATCAGAATCCGTCAATACAAGGACCAGTTTCGAAGTTCACAGGTGAATTTTCTGACAACAAATGCGTTTCTAAAAATAAAGAAAATAAATTTCATTTGCCTGAGAATCGAACTCGGGTTGTGAAATTGCCTTTGTAAAATAAAGTCAACACGACGTCGTCCCCACCATCCCCAAATTCAAATTGGGGCGACCTCGGCATCCAGCTAATTCAAAATCCCCACTCTGCCAAACCCTAGAGTCACGATCAGAACCTCTCAATCCACATCACAGAACCGCCGTGATCCGCAGACACCAATCTCTCAAGGTAAAACTATCAAACCTCACACTCCTTCTCAATACAATTTCAACAAAACCCTAACATTTCCAATTTAGGGTTTCGTAATTGACTTCTGACTTTGATCCCTTTCTCTCAAATTTCCGATCCAAGATCACAACTTTATCCCGAGATGCCCAACCCCAAGAGGACCCTGCTCGATTGTGCCGCTGACGGCGACAATGACGTCATCAAGTTCCAGAAACTTGGGAATAGTGTGGACTCGTCCTCGTCATCCGCCGGAGTATCTGGGTTTCTCTCCGTGGCGGCCGAGAGTGGTCCTCACCGCCGATCAGCTCAGGTTCTGCTCCCAGGCGCTCAAGTTCTTCAGAGACAAGGTGGACAGGCCCGGCGTGATCAGCCGGGAGTTTAACGTGTTGTACGAGCGAGCTGTGGTGGAGAAGAGCTGCAATGTGGGTCTCAACAGCGCCAACTGGAGGATGAATCGGCTACGACGAGATCTTGCCGTTTGATGAGAACAGGGTTGCGCTGAAGGGGAGCAGTGGTGGTGACTACATCAATGCAAGTTTCGTCACGACTAGCTCGTCGAGTTTCATTGCGACACAAGGTCCGTTGCCGAATACCTACGAGGATTTTTGGGAGATGGTGATGCAGTACTGGTGCCCTGTTGTCATTATGCTTACTAGGATGGATAGCGGGAAATGTGGAGTCTATTTTCGGGCAGAGGATGAAGGGGAGTTTGGAAATGTGTGTGTTGTGACTAATTGGATTAGAAGTGGTAGTGAGGCTGGTGGGAGTCGTTCTTCTTCGTTAGTGTTGAGGCTTTTGGAGGTGAAGCGTAAGGCGGGGTCAGAGGAGCCACCTGTTTCTGTGTTGCATATGCACTATCCTGAATGGCCTGACCATGGAGTTCCTGCAGACACGCATGATGTTTGTGAGATTTTGAAAGGATTGATATATCAAGTTGAGCCACCGGAGGTTGGCCCGATTGTGGTGCATTGTAGTGCAGGTATTGGGAATTTGGGAGAACGGGAACATACTGCACAATTCATGATACAATGAAAAGAATTTTATCTGGGGACATGTCTGCTTTGGATCTTGCTGGTACAATAGCCACATTCAGGTCTCAGCGAGATGGAATGGTTGAGACGCTGAAGCAATATCAGTTCTGTTATTCTGCCATTATCGATGAATTGGAGGACCTCTTTTCGAACCATGGAGATAGCTATTGAGTGAATCCTGCTTAAAGAATAAAGGAGTTCAGATTAAAAGAGGCAGATGCATCAAAATCTTACAACTTGATTCAAATCGGATGGACTACATCTGTAGTGTGTAGTATTACCGGTATTTAGTCTATATTTTTTCTTTCATAACATGGTAATTCTCTCGTCTGTATTTGTGATATAGCATTTACTTTTAATATAAGGTTTTCAAAAAATTCTTCTCTTTTGAGTCAATACAAAAAGATATCTTTTTAGTTTGTTATTAACATTTATTAAGGTCTGTTAACAATCTCTCTATTTCATTTCATTCAAAATAAAATAAAATGATTTAAATCTCATGTAATCTAATAAATAGTAATTGTTTTAAGTGAGTTCTAATTATTTATGTCTCAATAATTAAGGTGTATATCTAACATATTTTGATTGGTGATAATATAAAAAATTGTTCTTTTTATGATCACTTAGGTCAAAAAAAATCAAGCCCGCTCAGGTTATGAATCTTGTATCCGCCACTGCGATTAGATAATATTTGAGTTTAAACCTTACTAAGAAAAGGAAAACATTGAACAGTAAGAACTAAGAAAAATGAATCAGATATAATGAACACAAGAGATAATTGTGGCTGAATATAGATTGATGTTAATTCACCTCACAAAGGAGGAATTATATACAAATTACAACCGAGCCAAAGTAGGCAAGTATATCTTCCTAAGGTAAGTGATAATCCTAATAATAATAGTAATCCTAATAATAATAGTAATTACAAAATATTACAGAACATATACAAAAGGAAAGTATGACTCACACCAACACTCCCCCTTAAGTTGGCGCATACAAATCACGAATGCCCAACTTATCAAGTGAGTCATAAAAAGCCTTACTCGAAACTGTTTTAGTCAAAACATCAGCTAACTGTTCTTCAGAGCGAACAAAAGGAAAGGAAATAAGCTTAGAATCAAGCTTCTCCTTGATGAAATGTCTATCAACCTCAACATGCTTGGTTCTATCATGTTGTACTGGATTATGAGCAATATCAACAGCTGCCTTATTATCACAATATAAATCCATGGATTTCTTTGGTTTAAATCCCAAATCACTTAGTACATTTCTCAACCAAAGTAATTCACAAACTCCATGGGCCATACCTCTATACTCTGCTTCAGCACTCGATCGAGCCACAACTTTTTGCTTCTTACTCCTCCAAGTAACAAGATTACCGCCCACAAAAGTGAAATAACCAGAAGTAGACTTTCTATCTGTAATGCAACCTGCCCAATCTGCATCTGTATAACCACTAATATCCAGATGTTTATTCTTTGAAAACATTAAGCCTTTGCCGGGTGCAGACTTCAAATACCTCAGAATGCGAATTACAGCTTCCATATGAGTTTCACTGGGATTATGCATAAATTGACTCACAACACTCACTGCATATGCAATATCTGGCCGAGTATGTGAGAGATAGATTAACCTGCCAACTAACCTCTGATAACGAGCCCTCTCTGTAGGAATTTGGTCAGGGTACTCCGCTAACTTGTGATTTTGCTCAATAGGAGTATCAGCAGGTTTACAATCTAGCATCCCTGTTTCTGTCAACAAATCAAGCACATATTTTCTCTGGCACAAGAAAATTCCTGAACTCCCCCTTGCAACCTCAATTCCCAAAAAATATTTAAGTGAACCAAGGTCTTTCATCTCAAATTCGGATGCAAGTAGACCCTTTAGTTTTTCAATCTCCTCTGAATCATCACCAGTAATTATCATATCATCAACATAAATAATCAAGGCAGTCACCTTACCTGACCGACGTTTCAGAAACAACGTATGATCAGAGTTGCTTTGTTTGTACCCAAAACGACGCATAGCTTGAGAGAACATTCCAAACCAAGCTCGTGGTGATTGCTTAAGTCCATACAAGGACTTGTTCAACTTACATACAAATCTTCCTTCTGTGTTTGCTTCATATCCTGGCGGTAGATCCATATAAACTTCTTCAGATAACTCTCCATGTAAAAAGGCATTCTTCACATCAAACTGTTGCAAAGGCCAATCTAAATTGGTTGCTAGAGACATCAATACTCGAACTGTATTAAGCTTGGCCACTGGAGCAAAGGTTTCCTCATAATCCACGCCATAAGTTTGAGTAAATCCTTTTGCAACAAGTCTCGCTTTATACCTGTTCACCGAACCATCTGCATTGTGTTTGACAGTGAACACCCATCTACACCCAACAACTCTCTTTCCCTGTGGGGGTGGCACCAACTCCCAAGTATTATTCTTTTCCAAAGCTTCCATCTCCTCATTCATTGCTTGAGTCCATTTGGGATCCTTGAGAGCATCCTGCACTTTACTGGGAACACATACAGAGGATATTTGATTCACAAAAGAAGCATGGGATTTAGACAACCGATGGGTGGACACAAAGTTAGCTATAGCATATTTGGACTTGACATTTAAACTTGGTTCATATTGGCGAGGTGGTTTACCACGAGTGGACCTAGGAGGCAAGACACATATACTATCACCATTACCAAAACTAGAAGAAACATTACTAACCTCAAGATTAGGACTCTCCTCCGGGATTGTCTGGCAAGAGTTATCTATATTTGAGAGGGGTGAAGGGCCTTGATCGATTGCATGTTCTGCCTTGTCGTGCGATCGATCGCTCGTTGGTGCGCTGCTGGATGGTAAGCTACTGGGAGCTTCTGTCTCTTCGGGCGATCGATCGCTAGGACCAATGCGATCGATCGTTGGTGCACTGTTGGAAGCCTCTGCCTCGTCGAGCGATCGATCGTCGTTGTCCTGACGATCGATCGTGGGATCAGAGATTACACGAACAACATTTTCATCCCCAAGTGGCTGAATCACACAAGACTTTTCTTCCAAAAAAATATGTTTCTCCCCCTGAAGAGAAGGATTGGGAGGAGAAAAATAACAAGCATCTTCATAGAAGGTGACATCCATGGTAACATAAACTTTCTGTGTAGGGGGATGAAAGCACTTGTAGCCCTTCTGATTGACACCATAGCCCACAAAAACACATTTGAGCGCCCTTGCATCAAGTTTGGAACGTTGATTCTTAGGAACATGAACAAATACCACACACCCAAAGACACGAGCAGGAAGATTAGAAAACGAAGGAACTGACACATGATTGGAAAGGACATCATAAGGAGTTTGATTATTGAGAACGGAGGAAGGAAGTCTGTTGATGAGATGACAGGCAGTAAGAACTGCATCTCCCCAAAGATACCTGGGCATGTGAGCACTAAACAAAAGAGAACGAGCAATATCAAGAACATGACGATTCTTTCTTTCTGACACTCCATTTTGTTCAGGGGTTTGAGGGCAAGTAGTTTGATGAACAATACCACAAGTTTGGAAGAATTGAGTAAACTGAGAATTAATGAACTCCCCCCATTATCCGAACGAAAGACTTTAATATTGGCTCCAAATTGAGTTTGAACAAGAGCAACAAATTGTTGAAAAGCCGAGAAGACTTCATGTTTATGTTTTAACAAAGATACCCAAGTAAGACGGGTATAATCATCAATAAACAAAACGAACCAATATTTGCCAGAAAGAGTTGACTCGCGGGAAGGTCCCCAGACATCAGAATGAATAAGCTCGAAAGGAACAGAACTCCTAGTAGTACTCAAAGGATAACTAGCACGATGACTTTTAGCTAAGACACAAGACTCACAATGCAACTTAGACGCATCAACGCCCAAAAACAAGGAGGGCATCAATTTCTTCATGACGCCAAAGGAAGGATGTCCCAATCTACGATGCCATAACCACAATTCTTCAATTTGATTAGTAACCCCAGTCGAAATCAAAGCTGCTTGGACTGCCTTCTCCGGCTTCATTCCGGCGAACATGCAATCTAGATGAAACAGACGACCCCTTAGATAACCCCTGCCGATTATTTCCCTGGTGAGGAGGTCCTGAAAAATCACATACAAAGGAAAAAAGGTTACAGAACATCGAGATTGAGTATTGAGCTGAGGCACAGATATGAGATGATGAGACAAGTCAGGGACATAAAGAACATCATGTAGTGTTAGAGAAGGGGTGAGACGAACAGACCCTATGCCTAAA
The DNA here is from genome assembly GCA_951800085.1 of Comarum palustre. NCBI lineage: Eukaryota > Viridiplantae > Streptophyta > Magnoliopsida > Rosales > Rosaceae > Comarum > Comarum palustre. The sequence goes on along the minus strand of OX637580.1, from coordinate 19,477,319 downwards.
ACTGGAAAAGAATCACCATTAGCATTAACAACAGAGGAAATAGTAGGTGGGTTAAGAAAAAGGAAGTAACTACGATTATAGGTCATATGGTCAGATGCTCCAGAATCAATTATCCATGTATCACTACCCATAAAGTCAGAAACATGTAAAGCAATACCAATTCTCCCCATTTTTTTCTTCCTTCAAATATTCAAACTTCAAAAAACAAGCAGCAACATTCTTGAGGCAATACACGGCTCCACAGAACCTTGATCAATATAATCAAGATTAAGGCTCCTTCACGTACACTACAAAACACCAAAGAATATAGCAAACCCCAAACAACAACAAGAACTTCAACGGATCAAACAAATCCCAACTACCAAAGAACCAACCAAACAAACAAATTTTTGCAGCGGAAAACAAACAACCGAGTCCCGAATGGATCTCGGCTCTGATACCAAATCAGATATAATGAACACAAGAGATAATTGTGGCTGAATATAGATTGATGTTAATTCACCTCACAAAGGAGGAATTATATACAAATTACAACCGAGCCAAAGTAGGCAAGTATATCTTCTTAAGGTAAGTGATAATCCTAATAATAATAGTAATCCTAATAATAATAGTAATCCTAATAATAATAGTAATTACAAAATATTACAGAACATATACAAAAGGAAAGTATGACTCACACCAACAAAATGCACGTTTCTGTTTGCAAACCATATGACTAAAGGAAAAACTGTGTAATCATCTCCAAGCAAAGAAACTGCGTTATGAAATAATGAGTACATCTGATTAATTAAGTGGCATACACACTGGCTTAATTTACGCACTGTAAGTATTCATTCTTTGTTAATCCTGATCTGGGGATGGAGCAATGGCTGGTGCTGAGGAAGGAGCATTGCCCTGATTGACACGCGTGAAACCAAATTTCTTGATGAGCTCAGTAGCAATAAGCTGGTTAGCGCTATCCGACGGGTGGTACTCATCCCAGAATACATATTTGCTTCTGTCTTTGCATAGTACTGATGCAGGCACGCATGTAAGAGCCGGTCTTATTCTTCCGAATGAGCAGCATGGTGAGTCTGCATTACTGAATCCTGCAAAGGTTGAAGTTGAATCCCATAAAAGAAAGTTAAAGATAGAAAATTTCATTCAGAATAAGAACATAGTGATGGCAAGCACATTAAAATACCATATTTGCTTGGATTGCTGATGACATTATTGACAACATCATAAGCATCACCAAATCTGTAGCTGGAGTTGGGAAGTTTGGCGTTCAAATCGTCCATTAATTTTCTTCCAGCTTTGTTGAAGCTGAGAGCTAATTTGTTTGTTCTGTCTTGACAATCCCCAGATGTACTTAGGACCCTCTGTAGTGGGATACAGCCCATTGGTCCTAAACCAAACACCATCAGCTGCCTTGCCCCTAAAGTATTCAACAGCTACTCAAAAAACACAGACATACACACAGAAGTTAGGAAAACATAATAATGACATCAACAAGCAGAAAAGAACGAGCTCTAGCTTGATGAGAAGAACCAACCTGAAGTTGTGCCTTTAGTGTTTCCATCAAGTAGTCGATGAAGCTTTGATCGTTGTAATTCCATGAATCGCTGTAGACTGGCATCAAGTAATTGTTGATGAAGTCATTGCTGCCTAAAGCAACAACGTAACGAGCTCCTTGGAAGAATTTGTCTGCTGCCTCTTTGCCAATTTTGCTCCTTATCAATGCTTGTGTCCCTATGAAAAGCTCGATTTGCTTGGAGAGTGGTAACCTTTGAATCTGCCAGAGGGTAATTTGAACAAGAGCTTTGGAGGGTACATGCATAAATAGCTATGTCTGTTTATTTAATTGGGATTGCAATCAACTTACAAATAAGCCACCAGTTTCATTCAAGATTCCACCACCTCCAGAAGCATAGTTCACTCCATTTTCAAGTATCATGTCTTCGGTTAAAGATGGGTCTAGTAATGCAGGTGGCCTTGGGAGTCCCATATTATCTCCTTATGTATTCAAACAAACAAGCATCATTCATCCATCGAAATCAAAAAGCAACACAAAAATTACCAAATTTTAATATCTCTTTGCCCTGAAGCAGTGCTCGAGTCTAAAACGCTCTCTCGAGCACTACTTGTGCAGGGTGAGACAAAGGTGTTACCTATAATATCAGCAACTGTACGACCATTAGAGAATCTCCCATTAGGCAAACCATTACCAAAATCAATACCATACCAGGGGAGGCTTGCTTGGGCGAGGCTCTTGCTCAAGTACTTGTTGTTTCCAACATCCGAGAGAGAGTCGCCAAATATGAACTGCACCATTTTGCATCTGTAACCATCGATCAGGATGGCAAAGATGGTCACTACCAACATTGCTACTCCCACCTTGAGCTTCATGGTTTGATAGTAATCAAGCAGATATGTTGTATATGCCTTATTTCCCAAGTAGAGGGAAGATGAATGTTTCTTGGATTTGAATACGAGTGCAGGCTGGGATTTATATGTGCAAGGAATTTTTTCGAATTTCAGAGAGAGAGAGAGGGTAGTTTAGCTTATTGGATATACCAACTCAACTACCTTAAATTCTGGTTACAAGTTATATACAAAGTTGCAACGTTATCAGTCTGAAAATGCCATATGTTAATCATATGTGAAATGTAAAGGGATTATTGTGGGTTCACCTACCCATCCTGATTTCTTGAACAGAAACATTATGTATTTGGGAATCTCTAGCTCTTTCAACATGTTGGGTTTGTGGAACCGATTTCATTAGGAATAAGGATTGCGTCTTACCTAATGTTACTTGATAAGAATTTTTTATGTCTATTGAGAATAAGTTTTTAATGTGTTATGGATTTCAGGTTAGATATCTATAAATAGAGACATAGAGTGTAATAATTAGTATGGTTGCGGAGAGCAATCATCCATATCGTAGTTGAGAGCAATTAAGATCTTGAGAATAGGTGAGAAAGTCTTGTGAGAAATCTTGTATTATTCTTCTTCTATAGTAAAACCCTGTAGCCCGGGGACGTACGCAAAGTTCTTTGCTAAACGTTATAAACAACGTTGTGTATTCGTATTAGTTATTTCTTAATCATTTATCTATATTGCTTGACACTTATTTACTTTCGCAACGAATTCCTAACTATGTGTGACTATGGAGAATGCCCTCTCTACTTTGGAAGTTGAGTCATGTGCTTTTTATCAAGTAATCAAGTTCAACGCACACATCATTTCCTTCATATTCTATCGTTCATGCAATTGTCTTCTAAACAATTCTCCAACCAAAAAGAATGATCTTCTAAACAAGAAATGGAATGTTATGTTTTCACATTTTGAATTTTATTTATGATTTTTGAAAAATGGTTTTCAATTTATTACGTAAAATGAGAAAACGTCAAATTTACATTTTCACATTTTCATTTTTAAGAAAACAAGAGAAAATATTTTCTGAAACGGAGACTCAATATAGAAAAGACTACAAACTCTCTCTCTCTTCATGTCACGTCTCTTTCATAGGTCTAGTCAATTTCTTCTTACATTTTCAAATTCCATCAAAATTCTTTTTATACTAATTTTGTATGCTTTCTTTTAATTTTTTAATATATACAAATGTTTTAGGGTTTATGGAAGTTTATCTCACAATATGATCATATTGCTCTCATGTATGTATAGTAGGTGATATTTGTTCAATTTGGTGAGATTTGATTCTTGAAATCTTGTGTATGAGCTTTTCCCTTGTCGTTTGTTCCTTTGTGTCTGTTTGAACTATAACATAAAGATTTTATATTATGAAATGGGGTTATAATATCAAATTTGATCTCAACTAAACTATCAGACATATTTCCGATTCTCGAAAATACAATCTTATTTTCTTTTTTTATTTCCAAAAATCTTTTTATAAAAATCGTTTTTGAAAGCGTTACCGGACAAACCCATATTGTTTAAAAGAAAAGACTTCTACATTGTCGCTAGAATGGAATGATTTTTCCTTTTTTTGAACAAAAGACGTTAAACCAATTTGATTGATCACAACTTGAAGGAATGAACAACAACATAAACACGATCCGCCTGCAAAGTCTACGTGAATTGAACCATGCAAAACAACCTAGTAGACTGTAACACCCCGCACCTAAAAAGTACCTTTTCACAGAGGTTTACGAGTTACCGAGAGCTTTTAACTGCGACTGGTGAATTATAAAGTTATCGCTCGAGTTTATTTTCGAGTTTTTATAAACTCTTCAAATTCCTAATTTAATGACTAAATGTTGTAGTACGTGTTGACACGAGTGTCCCGGTATTTTTGGAATATTTTTCGGAGCTTCCGTTTATTTTATGTGAATTTTCAAAATTTCTGTTAATTTTTAATTACAATTTCGGTAAATAAGTTTTACCATTTAACTAATTACTTTTTACCTTATTTAAATCTGGACCGTTGGATCTTTTCTAGATCTAATTTTGGCCGTCCATTTTCTTTTAAAAAAGGGGTGAGGCCTTTGACCGAAGTCAAATATCCCACCTTCAGGTCAACGGCTCTCCCCGAGCTCTCCTGCTCCGGCGTCCTCCTCCTAGCGCCGACGACTCCGGCCACCGCAGGCCGGCGGACTACCATCATTCTCTTCCCCTCTTTCTCCTCTATCTAGCCCAATCCATGGATCACCTAAGCGTCTGTCGTGAAGGGAGATCGGAGAAGGAGATAACTCGCCTGAATTCTCCGATTTCAGGCAAATCAGGCGGAGTTAGGGCGCGTGGAAGGTAAGGTTCTTCTCCTCTGCACTTCCTCTTCCTTTTTCATGTCCTTAAACGTTTGATTTGAGCCCTGAACGAGTTTCTTCCTTTTCTGTGTGTTTTCTAGGTTTTCAGGTTTTCGTATCTGACGAGGAGTTCTTGAGGTTCTCGTAAGCCCCTATACTATGTCGGCTGAAATTGATGTTTTATTGTTTAAATTTGGAATGCATTGTTTTATGGTTATAGTTTTGAGGACGGTCGGGAAACTGTGCCTTATACATGAGATGCATATTTTAATATATGGGGGATGCGTCATATAATAATGACTTTTCGTATTTGCTTGTTTTCATCACCATGAAGGGTCGTTATATATATTATCATTGCTAGCTAGTCATACGGGCCCCTCACTTTAGAAGTGAAGCGGGGCAATAGTAGCCTTATTTGTCTCCGACCCTAGCATGAGAGACTCATTGTCATGGTAGAATCTCTCTGTCATGAAGGGTCGTTCATGGTGAAACCTCTTCTTCTATTTTTAATGTTGATTTACAAGCCAATGAGATTGACATTTTATGTTTTGTTTTTCGAAATGATGATTTGAGATTATTTTCCCAATGAGGCATGCATAAATGTTTTCTCAGAACAGTAAGAGGGAAAACGTTAAATTAAAATATTTTCTTGCGCCTGGATTTTATTTTTGTCCACACACTCTAACGTCATGTTTTTAAATATTTTCCCTTGGGCCCTTTGTTTTCAAATATCCAGTGTTGCAGGGTTGTGAGAGGAGGTCATGCGTACTGAAGATGAGGCATAGTTAAATCATTCTGTTGTCGCTATATAGTCTATTTAGGTTTTGCTTCCATGTAGAATGCTCTGTTTACCCCAGTACAGATTAGTTGAATTTTTTTGTTGTTGAAGTGTTTAGTTGGATTGCATGTAAGGTTGTCCATTTCAAGGGGGGTTTCCGGTAAAAATTTTCCTTTAGGTGATCCTCGCAGGGTTTACCTCGGATTAAAGAGGTTAACTCGGGGTGGGTCCTGACATAGACATTATGCAATCTCTATCTTATGACAATGGGATGAATCACTGTGACTAATATCATCCTGGTAGCAAAAGAGTAAGGTAACCAGCCACCAAGACACAAGTAAGATGAGACAAGTCCGCAACCTATTAGTATTGACCACTTTTAAGACCACTCTATGCATAGAGGGAACCCTAGAGCGTCAAACATATCCTAATTAAAGACTAAAATCTATAACTAAGAAAATGTTCTCGATCTGCAAACAGTCCTAGACTAAACATAAACAACAATGAATAAAATAAAATAAAATAACATAATACAAACCATGGGCTCAAGAAGAAACCCTAGCCCAACTTTTTCCAACCAACAACCCAAGCCTGGAGATTTGGTTGATGGTTAGGCCCAAGTCTCCCGACCCAAAAACTCCACCTCACCACTGCCCACCTCTCCATCCTTATTGCCTGACAACACCAAGACGTAGTCACCGCTCAAGTCATCAACGCCGACCATCAACAACACACCCGTCGCCTGCCATCATCTCTCCTTCCCTGCAGAAACTTCAAGATCCGATCAGAGAACAAGACTCTCTCTACAATCTTGCAGACAGCCTCTAATCACCAAGATCTGACACAACTTGCTTAATGTCGAGATCCTCTCACCTCCGTCACAACCTTGCACATCCCTAGATGACCTCCAATCTTCATTCACACCCTGTCTCAATTGAGTTCTTCCGCCGATAGAGGAAGGTCAAAACCTATCGATCTTCATCTTCAAGGCAAGGGTAACCCATCCGGCTGAATCCAACATAAGATGACGAGGCCAAAAACCTTCATTTGCGTCGGGATGCGGCCGGACAGGCGCAAACTACTCGTGCAACCTCTCTCCCCTCCTAGGGTTTGAGAACGGTGACAGAGAACTGTAAAATAAAAAAGAGAATAGTAAGGGTCATCTCCAAAAATTGGTATAATACCTATATTAGGGTTAGGTTTTGTAAAATTTCATCTACAACATACTATCCAATTTGAGCTAAAATAAGATTTATCTAAAATGTGTCATATTTTGACTCAACCAAATAGGATCAAACCTAAAATTTATGAGTGAGTGGATGTGCGCCACTTGTTTGATTTTATTAATGTATAATAGTTATGTGTGATTAATTAATAATATAAAATAATTAAATAGGTTTGAATTTTGGCTTTAATGAGTTAGAGATGCAAAACCTGTATCAATAATTATAGTTTTTGGTGACCTAAAATTTGAATATAGATTTGAGTTTTAGACCAATTATTAGAGATAAATGATTTTTCTGATATTATTCCAACTAATAAGTACAACCACCTACCCAAGCTTGGCTAAGTAAACTAAATGGAGTTCTCGGTGAAGATAAACAAGGAAAATTTGTAATGCATTTAAGAAGGTTAGATGTTGACAAACCAAATCTAATTTTTATTTTTTGAAAGATTAATACTGGCACACCCTAATTCTAGAAAGAATTATTTTAAAAAAATAGGCATGATAACCTCTAAAAAACTAACAACCTTAACCTGCAAATCTCACAAAACCACAACTCTTTGCTAGACAACAATAATAGGAAAAGCAAGATTCAAAATTACATTTCCATATTTACACAAAATCAAATAAAACCATAAAACCTCTCGCCCTTTTAGAGCTTAATAAAATCTGAGGATAATCCCTCATACTCCCATCTTACAAATACCTGCACGTGAGGGGTATCAGGCTTGAGTGATGTTACCAGAAAACGTCACATAACTCGAAGGGGAAAATGGCTTGAGTGACCCCACTAGAGGTGGGAGTCACGTCACCTTGAAAGACGAAAATGTCCCCACACAATAATCCACACATTCTAAGGCTCGTAGGCATAACAACAAATGATATAATCTACTCCACTCATAACAAATATCAATATAATCAACTCAACTTAAAATATATAATTCAAATTAAATTCTGAAATATCTGAAGATCCATCACGGAGGAAAAATCCCAATCCAACTCCAAAATTATAAATTCAAATCCTAATTCTCTTAAAAAGATAGAGAATTAAAATAAATCATTACATGCAAATTATTTTAAAACAAAAGTCCACTCACAGTTTTAGGCCTAAGCCTGACGAAATTCAAATCGCCATTCACGTGAAGTCTCCTCGTTTCCGGGCACAAAATCATGCTTAAATTCGGGATAACAATAAATACATCTTAATATAATTATCGAATCCCTTTCCACATAAATCACTACTCAAACTCCTATAACAATCAAACCAGCTTTTAACATTAGCCTAGGAGTCTTAGAAAAAAAATCATTAAACCTTAATCGACAAAAATCGATGGCCGGTATAATATTTTATTATCCGCTAATATTATTAAACTTTAAAAATTTCATAACCTAACCAAAACCCCTCCGAAAAATATAATTTTCATACCAATAAATTTCTCTTATTTAATACTATTTTCAGTGGAAAAATCTACCTAAAAAGTGACAGCTCCGCCGTCGGCAGAAATTCCGGCGACCTCTAATTGCCACCAAATTTTAATAGCAGCTTCGTCTCCTCATTTGGAACAACATTCTAATTCAACTTGAAGGTCAATTCGGCCTCTAAGCTGCCCAATTATGTGATGAACAGTGGACCCCAAAATTTTAAACATAAAAACTTCAAATCCTAAATTCTCCTTACACAATTCTAATCGAGCTACCAAATTCTAAAGGATTATAGTACTCATCAAGCCAAAAAAAACATATAAAAACTCATCTATTTTTCTCGATTCAAAGGATCTCGAAAGCCTCTATCCATATTCTCCAATTATTTTTCTTTATTCTTCAAAGTGTGCTCATTCTCAAAAATACTAAACAAGCACTTCACAATCAATTTGGGTTTTCACCGGAGCATATTCATTTCTCCCAAATTTTATCCATCGACAAAATTGATCTGGGATTTTGGCGAAGTTAAACTGTCATGCCCCGGTCTGAATTTACCTCCCTAAACCCAGGTTAGCACGTGCGGGACTCATCCCAAGAGAGATTTACTCGTACTCCCATTTGAGAAGGGATAACCTTTTTTCCCAAACCATTTTTAAAAGTTCAAACGATATCGAAATAGACCTCACAGCCAAAGGTTATCCCGATTTCCACATTTGAAACTCAAACCAATACTTTGGAGGATCTAGGGTTCTAATATTATTTGTGACTGCACCCGAATCCCGGTCAGGCTGCCTACGTACCCTATTCTCAGGGATTAAGGCACACGTAGCTCTTATTTTAATTAACGTCCTAACCGGGTGAATCCCGCTTTTCTATTTATCGGTCGGTAACCTTTTATGGATAGCGTACGACTAAGGTCATTCTGAAGTTTAACCTCTCCGATGAGACATTCAAAAACTAGCTATCTATCGGGATTAACCCTAACATTCAACCATTCTGATAAACAGCATCAAAACACATAAGTATAATATAAAGACAACCACATAAATATATAATTCCCTCCAAGGACATATAAGTAAAACCACCCAATGGGCACCCTTGTAGTTAACTTGAACTATCAGGGGCATTTTAGGAGTTTTGACTTTAGTGGCAGCCTTGTAAATAAACAAAACCGCCAGGGGTATTTCTGAGATTTCAGCCTCAGTGGAATTTACTCACCTCGAAATTCATCTACCGTCACACGGTAAGTCATCAACACTTGGTCGATTAATATACTCCTACAAAAATCGACTTTAGTTGCCACATAAAGGTAATAATAACTTGATTAGACTGAACGTCACACTAAACGATAATCGAAACCAGTAAATTATATATCCATGCGCTTGTATTGACGAGTACATGAACCTGGGACAAGTCGCTGCCCCTGAGGATGTCAAACGCGCCCCACGCGTCGCCACAAGCGGTTGCGCGAGGGCCCCATGCGCCACCACCCTCAAACCTGTCAATTTCACCTAAAAACCACCTACATACAACCACAACAACCCTACAAGGCCTATAAGAGCAACCATAACTCCCAGAACTGCTGGAAGCGCCCACACGCGCAGCCACAACCGGCGGCGCGTGGGTGTCACACGCCTCCTCCAAAACGCCGAATTTCAACAAACTTCCAACATGAAAGATGAAAATCAAAGCAAGGGGAACAATTTTAATACCTGGGTTTTGATCAATTCAGACCGGAAGTGGCCCATAACTGCCCGAAAGGCTGCATTCAAGCACAGCCTCTCATGCCGCCGTGACGTGCCTCAGCGCCACTAGAGATTAGCCAAGAACACCAAGGCCTTCAATTCTGGGTTGGTCTCAGCCCTCGTCGGAGAACAAGTCGGGTCGGGAACCGGGTTTCGACGCCGTACTGTTCAGTCCCAGATACACAGTTCCAGACCAAACTGGATAGTGAGGGGAACGCGCACGCGCGTGGAAGGGGAGAAGAAAATGAGTTATTTCCAGTTTTGGAAACCCATCATTTCTATTTATATACTTCCTAAAAATAGAAACTCAACTTCGGTTGACCATAACTTCTCCACACGGTATCCGATTCACACCTACCACGTGTCCACAGACTTGTATCGTCAAGCACTACAACTTTCGTGAATGAAGTTTTTTGAGAAACTCGACGTAGAAAAAAGTCAATATTTAAAGGTGTCATACGTTTAAAAATATATATGCTTAAAAAGACTCATACGTGTCGGATGATTATGTCAAGACGTTCCTCCTTATTGACCACTAACAATAAATTAAAATTGAACTTTAATTAACATTGAAAGATAAGTGATACCACACCAAGACTTAATCAGGTAAGTGATTTCACACCGAGACTTTAATCTCTGTGGTGTATTGTATGGTATAACATTGAAAAACCTTAGTCAAGATAGTTGTAAAAATAAACGTGACAGGTTTTACCGTTTTACTGAGCTCAAGTACTGTACAGTAGTGAACTGAACCAACTTAATGACGTGTCAGATTCTCAGTAGTTGTATGATACTGACGACCCCACAAAGTCATCCCCTAGAAACTCAAAAAATCATAAACCTCAAAGAAACCAAACCCGAAAATCTATCCAAACATCCTCATAAAATCCCAGCCCTCCATTCCCCCCCAATCCAACGGCCACCTCCCCCTCTCATATCCCAAACCATATCTTCCCAAAAACACAGCTTCCCACACTCCCCAGCTCCACCCAAAATGGCCTCCATCGCTCTCAAATCCTTCGTCGGCCTCCCCCGCCACTCCGCCCTCGACACCCCCACCTTCCCCTCCCCCTCCAAACTCACCTCCACTCCCCGCACTTTCCGCGTCCTCGCCGCCAAAACCAGCCCCAAAGTCCCCGGCCGCAACCTCCGCGTCGCCGTCATCGGAGGCGGACCCGCTGGCGGCGCCGCCGCCGAGACGCTGGCCAAGGGCGGCGTCGAGACGTTCCTCATCGAACGTAAAATGGACAACTGCAAGCCCTGCGGCGGCGCCATCCCGCTTTGCATGGTGGGGGAGTTTGACCTGCCGTTGGACATCATTGACCGCCGCGTCACCAAGATGAAGATGATCTCGCCGTCGAACGTGGCGGTGGATATCGGGCAGACGCTGAAGCCGCACGAGTATATTGGGATGGTGCGGCGCGAAGTGCTGGATGATTACCTGAGGAACAGGGCGAGTGAGAATGGGGCGAATGTGATTAATGGCTTGTTTTTGAAGATGGATAAACCGTCTCAGGGGGATGGGACGTCGCCGTATGTGTTGCATTATACTGAGTATGACGGCAAGGCCGGCGGGGTTGGTGTCAAGAAGACTTTGGAGGTTGATGCTGTGATTGGAGCTGATGGGGCTAATTCTAGAGTGGCTAAGTCGATTGATGCTGGTGATTATGAGTACGCCATCGCGTTTCAGGTAATTTGAGGATTTCACATTTTCTTGGTTTGTAATTGAGCTTTGCATGTAGGAAGTTAATGAGCTAGAATGTGTTTGGATTGGACTAGTTTGTAGTGGAATAGCTAATTTAGTGTAGAAATTAGTTAGAAGTTTAGTGCTTGCAAGCTCAATGCTTAGGGAGAAAGCACTCATTGTTGTTGAATTGTTGGTTTTTGTGTATTTTAGGAGAGGATCAAGATCCCTGATGACAAAATGGTATACTACGAGAATTTGGCAGAGATGTATGTAGGTGATGATGTCTCACCGGACTTTTACGGGTGGGTGTTCCCCAAGTGTGATCATGTAGCAGTGGGAACAGGCACTGTGACTCACAAAGGAGACATCAAGAAGTTCCAGCTAGCAACAAGAAACCGAGCCAAGGACAAGATTTTAGGTGGAAAGATTCTGCGAGTGGAGGCACATCCGATCCCTGAACACCCCCGCCCACGAAGGCTAGCGGGGAGAGTGGCGCTAGTCGGTGATGCAGCCGGGTATGTCACTAAATGCTCGGGTGAAGGTATCTACTTCGCAGCAAAGAGTGGAAGGATGTGCGCAGAGGCGATTGTTGAAGGATCAGAGAATGGAAGGAGGATGATAAACGAAGGGGATTTGAGGAACTATTTGGAGAAGTGGGACAAGACCTACTGGCCGACTTACAAGGTGCTCGATATCTTGCAGAAGGTGTTTTACAGGTCGAACCCAGCAAGAGAAGCGTTTGTGGAGATGTGTGCAGATGAGTATGTGCAGAAGATGACCTTCGATAGTTATTTGTACAAGAGGGTGGTGCCTGGGAACCCATGGGAGGATTTAAAGTTGGCTGTGAATACCATTGGGAGCTTGGTTAGAGCTAATGCACTTAAGCAAGAGATGGAAAAAATTAGTGCTTAGATGGAAAGCATTGTAATTTGTCTAAATTTTTTCCCGGTCTTGTGTAATAAGTACAATCTCATTGGAACCAAGATTGAGTGTAATTTTATACTGTATTACAGAGAATTTGTAGCGATAATGTATGTGGTAATGAATGTTGCTTGACATTTTACCATTAGCATCTCCTCTCTCAGTTTGACTGGATAGGTAGCGCTTTTAGCTTTACATTTTACTATTAGCCATAAATCTTTCAGAGGTTCTTGCCAACATTATAGTCATATTAAAACTTAAAAATTAAATTAAAATAAATGATTATGATGCTGTCACGTTAGCTTGTCGAAATTTTACGCGATGGATCGAATAATTTTCATAAATCTTTGGGTTAATAACTAACTCAGGAAACCCTTATCTATACTCGACTTTGACGGCATTAAGCATGACGTGAATTTACGTACAACATTGCGCCACCATACAACCATGCGCCTGTGACAAAAAACCCTAAACCTAAAAAATTGCCCAAGAAGGAAAATGTTATTGGCTAGACAAATCATGGCCGCCAATAGCAAAATATCAGAGAAGCAAAGGAACAAATAGAGAAGATTCCATTGCATATTTGGCAAATTGGCATAAAGAAAGAGCTGCGTGGTAGATGACGTACTAGGTGTTGTGAAAACCGGGGGTGGATTCGTCCGAGGCCCATCGACGGAGAACAAAACCCAACAACACTACAAAACCCACGCACGCTTTATATTCCTCTTCCCCAATTTCGCTTCCTCACTCTTCTGTCTCTCTGAACTCTTCTATCTGGTTGTTGTGTCCGTTCAACAACTCCAAAGGTTAGCTTCCTCCTCTACTTCAACGATTCCATGTCGTTTTACTTCCCTTTATGAGATCTGTGGGCTCTTGTTTCAGATCTGGTGGGCTCCAAGCTTCAATCTTTTTCTTCATTTCTTGCTTTCTGAAACTGAAAACTATTTGAAATTGTTATGAATGATAGTGTTTTTTGTGTTATTTGATGTGGGGTATTTTGTATAAGCTCAGTTTAGATGTAAAAATCTGTGCTTTTGTGCAATCTGATGTTGGGTTTGAGGTGATTGTGCAAAGAATTTGTTTTTTTATTGTGTTATTGAATACAAAGTTTGGATTTTTTTGGTGTAATACAGGGTGTGAGATATGGCAGCAACAGCAGCAGCTACCTTTTCAGTTGGAACTACCTTTTCCGTTGGCCGGAAAGGAGTGTCATCCTCACAATCGAAGCCTTGTGCTTTGAGGTTCACCTCCCAAAACCCTCTCAAGAGTTTCAGTGGCCTTAAGGCGGTGAGTGGATCGTTTGCATGTGAATCCGAGTCATCATTCTTTGGCAAAGAGGCCACGGGGGCTATTCGATCTTCTTATGCTCTGAAAGCGCACAAGGAAGCTGCGGTGGTTCAGCAGCCGCATGCGTCTTATAAAGTAGCTGTTCTTGGAGCTGCTGGGGGGATTGGCCAGCCTTTAGCCCTTCTCATCAAGATGTCTCCTTTGGTGTCTTCCCTGCATTTGTACGATATTGCCAATGTCAAGGGTGTTGCGGCTGATCTTAGTCACTGCAACACTCCCTCGCAGGTTCTTGATTTTACTGGAGCTGATGAGTTGGGTAAGTGTTTGAAAGGTGTGGATGTGGTTGTCATTCCTGCTGGAGTTCCAAGGAAGCCTGGTATGACCCGTGATGATCTCTTTAACATCAATGCCGGCATTGTGAAGAACTTGATTGAGGCGGTTGCTGATAACTGTCCTGATGCTTTCATTCATATCATCAGTAACCCGGTCAACTCTACTGTGCCTATTGCTGCTGAGGTTATGAAGCAGAAGGGTGTTTACAACCCAAAGAAGCTCTTTGGTGTTTCTACTTTGGATGTGGTGAGGGCAAACACATTTGTTGCTCAGAAGAAGAATCTGAAATTGATTGATGTGGATGTACCAGTTGTTGGTGGGCATGCTGGGATAACTATATTGCCCTTGTTGTCGAAGACAAAACCCTCAGTCAGCCTCTCTGATGAAGAAATTGCAGAGCTGACTGTCAGGATTCAGAATGCTGGAACCGAAGTTGTGGAGGCAAAGGCAGGTGCTGGGTCTGCAACATTGTCAATGGCATATGCCGCAGCTAGATTTGTTGAGTCGTCTCTCCGTGCTTTGGATGGAGACAGTGATGTCTATGAGTGCTCTTATGTGGATTCAAATTTGACTGACCTTCCATTCTTTGCTTCAAGGATTAAGATTGGAAAGGAAGGAGTCGAAGCTCTTATACCCTCTGACCTCCAGGGTCTGACAGAGTACGAGCAAAAGGCTCTGGAAGCACTTAAGCCAGAACTGAAAGCCAGCATTGAGAAGGGTATTGCATTTGCCAACAAGCAACCAGTGGCTGCTTAGTTTGCTAGCATCCGAAGCTCCTCATTCTAATGCATGTTTGACAGATGGATAGAAAATCTGGTTTTGTTTTTTCTTCGGAGTTAGCTTTGCATCAGTACTTTCGATTTTGTAGAATGAAGTTTATATCATTCCATTTTTCCATGTCGAATCACTTTGGACAGGCAATATAGAGTTGCTTCTGTTGTAGATGAAGGTAGACAGTTTTGAAATAACGTGGCTCAATTGGTTGTGTTTAGGGATATCATGTATTTCTCCTCCCGCTGCATGTTTGCAAGAGTTGAGCTAGTCTGTGATGCAACAAATAAAGTTTTACCTACTTTCATGATAGTATAGTCTTACATTATGAGCACCTATGATGTTTTCAGAATTTAATTATAAGCTACTAAGCATCGGGCAATAGCTTCAAAAGTTAACTGATGTGTACCAATATTGGGGAAACCTAATTGGCCATCTCCAATTCTCCATGGCACTCTACAGTCTCTACTACATCTTCGGCAAGAGCCTCATATCAGCTCACCCAATGTGTTCTAGTCTTTTATGCGGAAATGAACGATTTGCAGCAGCTGCTTCTCATTTTGGTAAGACTAGTCAGCAGCGCCAGAATCCCAGCAGCCCAAGACAATCGAATGTCATGTTACATCCAATTGGCATTAACAATTACGAATTTGATAGGCAGCAATCGAATGTACTCTGGTTGTGCTCTTACTGGTTTTATGGTTTGTCAAAAATGTGAAAAGTTAAATTACAGCTGCTGCAGTTATCAAAAAAAACTGTAGTGACCAAAAAATGACTACAATGTGTTCGGCGTGAAAATGTATTTCTTCGAACAACCAAGTTTGAGGGCGTGCCAGTACCTATGGGTCAGGTACAATCTTAATCTTGATGCGTGTTCGCCTTCTGACTTCTCTTCAAACGATTGTTGTACAGACGTTAGTTAGGCCTGCATTCAGGTTCTTCTTAGACCTAGCTGAAGAGCAACTAGGATTTTTCTTCTCCTCTTGCGAAGTGGACGTTCCTACTCAGACCGGTATGGTTGAGCAGAGCTAAAAATCAGGAGTGTAGTGCGTTCGCCAAAGGGTTCCTTGATAAACCGGGGATATTTGCTAGAGTTCTCACTCCAACAATGGTTTTTTACGGGTATTCGCCTACGGATAGGGCTTTATGAAACGGTGGTAGACTGTTCGCTCACGGATGAGACTTGGTGAGGTAGAAGCGGGTATTGCTCACGGATAAGGCTTTGGTGAGTAGCAGCGGGGAATGCCTACGGATAGGGCTTTGGTGGACAAAAAGACTCGATGAATCTTCTTGGTAGAGGTGCTCCGGAGAGGCTTGTTTTGCAGTGTGCAAAAGTTGTATTGAATCGTTGAGATGTCCCTTTGTCCTGTATCTTGACCCCTTTATATAGTGAACACTAGAGTTTGTTATTTCTTGAGAATCAAGGCATATCAAATCTTCTCGGATCTTTGGAGGATTCCATAAGCAAACACAAATCCTTGTCAATTATGACTTCCAGTCAAAAGGAAACACATTAATAATAACGTAGACCGCAAGAATCGGTCCAATGGGCCAACTGACGAAGCATTCGCCGAAAGATAATATTTTGGCCTAAACATAGCCCCCTAGGTCTTGAAGGAGAAGCCATGCGTCTTGACTGAAAAGACCTATAGTCCCCAGGCTTCACTCATACCGGTGAAAGCCACTCACTGACTCAACTAGTAAACACCAAACTCGGATGTAGGTAGTGACTCTTATAGCTTCAACAATAATGAACAGTAGCGAGATAGCCCATGTAGCAGCACAATTAATCTCCAACATGATAATCATGTAATCAACTTGAATACCTAGACTGATCTGATAAGAAAATAGCCTTAAGCTCCCGCTGAACACTTCGACGTAGAGAAGCCCCCATGCTTCATTAAACATGGTAAGAAGACTACAAACATTGTTCTTGATGATAACTGATAGCAATGAGTCAAGAAAACTTAGCTCCAAGGTAGACACAATTGCATTTCATGAAGCAAACTTTAAATGAATAAAGAGGGCTTGAACCAACCACCAACTGGTTGTTTTATAACTTGACCTTGTCCTTCAACATTATAGCCTCTAAGATGAACCAACTCCCTCAAAAAGAACTTTCAAGAAGACTAAGAAACCAACCCCAAAATACACTTCATCAAAAAACTGATGACATTTTGCTGCTCATGATGCCTACTTTAATCACGATTTACACCATGCTTAGATGATGATTCTGATCGGTTCTTGGCTTGAGAATGTAGTACAATATATGTACTTGAAGGATTGATGAAGCGAACGGCCAAAGAAACCCAGGAAGATGGCGCAAATGGTCTCCCAAAACAACCCCATGAAAGTCATTTTCTAGAAATTCAGTTTTTTCTTATATTTCACAAACTATAGCAGACGAAAAAAATAGTTTAGCCGACTGAATTTAATTTTTGTCGGCTAAAGTTGACTTTAGCCGATAAAATATAACTTAGCTGACAAAATAATTTTTCGACTTTAGCCGATGAAAAAAAAAATTCTTCAGCCAGATTTTTTTTATTTCGTCAGCTAAACACATTCTCCTTGTAGTGCCTCCTCAATCTTATTTTCATCAACATTAATGATCATTCCTTCTTTCTATTTATCTTTCTCGATTTTGGCTTCTAGATATACAAATACGAAAATTCTTGTATGCATCAAGGTCTATGTGAACCAAGCATTTATTAAAAAATCTCAACCGTTGATAATTATACTTAGTTTTTATTTAAAAATAAATAAAGTGTCATAAAAAAAATCTAACTGTCTATTTAAGTTGGTTTAAGTCTAAAATGATGCACCCAAGACGCTCTGATATAATTATACACAATATCTATAGAGATTACATGCTTCCCGAGTGTGATTTTCCTTCAACTTGCACATAAACACTTGAACTTACTGACATGCCCGGAAATAGTAGTCGAATTTATATTTGGGATTTCAAAAAAAAAGTTTGTAGAGGCGTATTAATCATTTACAAGTTAAGGACTGATTAATCATTTTTTGGATGAATTAGAATTGATGCTTATTAGTGAGTGGGGTGAGAGGGGAGAGTTACTGCTTTATAATTTCTCTTCACTCTATAATCTTCCAATCATTCATCAGTTTCCATCATCAGTTAGAAATATTGCGATTAATATTGTAAGCACCAGTTGGACCCAACCATTCTCTATATCGAGTAGTGGTGGCTGATGGACTATGGGAGATAACCTGATGAATGTTTAAGTTCTGATTGATAACACAATCTAATCTTTATTGAAGATTAGAGCTTGTGGAAAATCTGGATTCTGGATACTCGAAAACCTGTTTTTCTATCTCGAAACACTATCCAATAGCTGATGACAAATACCCAATAGCATAACCCCGACCAATCTTGCTCACTTGCTTTTAGAGATTGCAAGACTAAATTTTGATCCAACACTACCCATAAAGGTTTTTTTTGAGCTTTAACTAAGACGAGAGAAAAATGATCACCAAGCAATAGCTAAATCGTTTATGCTTCTGATACAGTAAAAGGGAAATAAGCCGGTCCAAAACTTTCTTCTTCAAGCCTCTAGCAAACTCAAACTCCAGAGGCTGGGGAACATGAGACTGATTCAGTTTCTTCCCCTGCCCCTTCCACGGCCACGCCAGCTTCCTCTACCCCCACCACCCTTGCCACCGCCTAAGGCTTTGTTTGCATCACCGTGTGCTTTCATGTTCTCTGGCAAGGGAAGTATATGATCCACACACTTTCTGAAACTGAAATCATCACTGGCTCCATCTTCCCTAACAAGGAAGTAGCACCTACTTCTATACAATGGATGGAACCGGACTTGGAAAGCCTGGATCCCTCCACCAATCTTTTTATCAGGCTCAGAGTGACCCTTCTTGAGCAAGTCCAGCAAAACCAGATATTCATACTGCACCACAATACAACAAGTGATTCAATCAAACAATTCAAGGTTATAAACACGTAAGAAGAGACTAGACCAGACATTTTGTAAAGTAGAACACCTGTTTTTCAAACACATGCATTTTTATCATCCATGTAACACCTGTTTTTCAATTACACATGCATTTTTTTTAGAATTTATCATACATGTGAGCTGGAGGGTATCATCATGATGTAGAAGCAAGGTGAAATAACATGTATAATTGATTGCACTTATTCAAGATGTTGCTCCTAGTTTTCTGATACCTTGGTGAAAACTGTAAGCTATACATTAGTACAAAGATTTCCTTCAAAGTCCTTGCATCCAGAGTATAATTCAATACTTAACAACCCAATGTACATCAAATCAATGTCCGTGAAACACCAAAACTAAAGATATCTAATCCAACACGCAAGAACAAACAACAAAATTTTACCCTTATAACTAGGGTAACATGCACAGTAGCTACAAGGCTCCACTGGAACAATTGAATAATCAGAACTATTCTAATATCCCAATCACCAAAACAGGGGAAAACACAACCCCAAACCGAATTTCCCATTACCAGCTCAACCAAATCACCCCGTTCCTTGATTCAGACATAGTATCAAAAGGATCAGATTTTCTACCTAAAATCCATCCAAACTTCCAAGGCTACACCCTAAAACAATATTAATTAAACACTAGAATCACACAATACAAAACTATCCACAATGTATATCAACACATGCATCCAAATCCTAACTCGAATGTCAATCACTAAACCATCTACACTAATAATCCCTAAAATACTCAACACCCAAATACACTCACATTAACAAAACAAGTTTCAATCTTTCATCGAAGTTCAAAAATTTAGCAAGACCAAAACAGAGCTCATAAAAAACCAAACAGCTTTAGCTAGTTTCTGTTACCTTATTGATATTAAGATCGGTGGGCCAGTAATGCAGGAGCTTATAGAAATAGTCGAACATCTCAACAGCCGAACCGAAACTCTTCGGACCCAAGATGACCCGACCCGCCCCGTTCTCTCCTTCCCCTAGCTTCTCCAGCCTCTGCTCCTCAGCTGACTTCTCCTCCGCCTCTTCTTCCTCCCTGGCCCGCTTGTAGGTGGCATCGCCGTTCTGGGCCGGGGCGGTTTCGAGGTCCATGTCCTCGGCGATTTCAGCGACGATGGACTCTGCCATGGATGATTGAATTGATTGAGAGTGTGAAGCTAAAACCCTAGGTGTTTGGTCCCTTTTTTGAACAAGGTTTGGTCCTCGTTTATATATATTCAGAAACGGGCTTTTTCTTTAGGGCCGAATCTCTATCCCAATGTTTCCATATTTTGTATTCTTTCCGAATCTCCAATTGTTTTTTTCTTTATGTTATTTGAAAAAAAATAGTTCTCCTACAATCATTTTGTAATTTCCTCATGTGCCTATTGCACAACTATGGCTTTGCGACCTTCAAGCTCGCAACCGTAACTATTTATGTGTTCAAATTAAAGGAGATTCTCATCTAATTATTATGTATATGTTGGACAAATTTCATATTCCTTAACGTCTGATTCTAATAATTTAATACATCAAAAATAATGTTGCAAGTTTTACGGTAGTTATCTTCTCTTATGTTTTAAAAGAAGCTAACTTAATGTCAGATGCTGTCGCTAACTTGGATCACAACTTAAAAGTTTTAAGTGTTCAAAAACCGACTTCACTGCTACCGTTAGAGCTACTATGAATTTTAACCTAGGGATTCTTATGGTTTGGTAGATGGAGGTGACAAGGTGAACATATGACATCACTGCGCATGAATTGGTTAACACCTCAACGGTCAGATATTGCTACGTGTCACAATCCACTACAGAGAAGCCGCACAAGATCCCGATTCCAGGGCTTACCGAGCCAAGCGAGTCTTTCGAAGACGTCGAGGACTTTTTTCAGAAGAGAGAAAACAAATTCCCAAGCTCAGATTCTAGGTCTTTTCCAGGTACTCTTTCTCTTCTGCTAATTTCATCTCTCAAATTCATGAACACGTCTTGTTCGCTGCTGTAGAAATTTCGCGATTGGGCGCGTTTTGTGTATTTTCAGATCACTGATAGGTAATTTGTGATAAAGTTTAGGAATTTATGGCTGTTGGTGTTCGATTTTTATTGGCTTTTTTCAAATTGAGGTTTGGCTGAGCTGAAACGGTTGAATCTGTTGGGGTCCGGTGAAGAAATACTGATGTTATTTTGATTTAATTGCTTTCAAAATGCAGGATTGGTTTCAATATTTTGAGTTTAGATGAGTGATGAATCTGAATTTTGTTTTCGGAAAAATGAAGTGTCAATATTTTGCTGACGCATAAGTATATTGTGAGCTTTGTGTTTTATTGAATTTGAGCCCGAGGGTTTCGGAATTTAATTTTTGTGTGTTTCTGTCTTGTTGGTGCAGGAGTTTTTGTTTGAGAGAGAATGAGTGATCACATGGTGTTGTGTGTTGACCGCTTCACCAAATCCAACAGTTTGCAATCACCGCAAGGGACTGAGTCTCCAGCGTCTTCTGTGGAGGCCTCGTCATCGTCCTCCCAATCGGCTGAGATACCGAGTTGTGCAATTGATATCAAGGGAGCTGGGGAGAATGTTGTATCTGAAGAAGAGGAGCCGCTGATTCAGACTGTTGAGTGTCGCATTTGCCAGGAAGAGGATGGCGTTAGTAATTTGGAGGTTCCCTGTGCTTGCAGTGGCAGCTTAAAAGTATCATCTGATTCCTTGATGCTTGTTTAGTTTTATATTTGCAGTTTTGCAACTTTTTTTTCTTTTTCCTTTTTGGGGTGGGAAATAATAGTACTTTTGATCCCTATGAATTTAAATTTGAATTTAGTTTACAATATTCGGTCAGTAACTTTGTACTTCCAAGAGTTGAGTTATTGAAGTAGGTTGTTCTTGGGCATATCAGTTTGATTGTTGTTAGTTCACAAAGCCTTTTATCCCTGGTAGTTAGTGACATCTTCTATTCTGCAACCTGAAGTACTATTTGACATGTGCAGTTTATTAGTTTTTCTTCATGTTTTGATTATGCTGAGAGATCATAGCTTGTCTACTTTTCTTCCTGATTTCACATTTTCTTTTCTTTTTCGCTTTCCAATGGATTATACCAAGCTTTTTATCCAAACCAAGAGTTTGTTGTTATGCTCTTTGTGCTATATTTAGCTAAAAATTGCAGTGCCTTGTTGTATTCCAAATCAATGGTTTGATATTAGTATTTAAATCCAAGGCTCTAACTGTTAATTGTGCAATGCCAGTATGCTCATAGAAAATGTGTTCAGAGGTGGTGCAATGAGAAGGGAGATATCATTTGTGAAATTTGTCATCAGGTAATTTGCTGGAATCCCTTGCCTTGTCATTTTAATAGTTATGGATATCATGAGTGTTTATAGAATCTTTTTGTTTCCATTTCTATGTTAGAGATTAATAGTTATGGATATTCTTTATATTCATATAAGTAAGCAGCTTTGATTTATTTAGAAGTTATCATGCTTGTCCACTTCTTTAATTGTGAGGTATCAGTATTTGGATGTATCATGAGAAGATTATTGATTAATCAATCAACTATGTTAATGCATCTGTGCAAGTTATTAGAGCACATGACCATTTTTTGGTAACCTTTGATGATTCAAATGGTTGATTGAATCATCTTGAATTGCACCGTTTGTGTTCACTATGATGAGAAAGTTCTTTTGATGCAGCCTTACCAACCTGGTTACACTGCCTCATCACGTCCTCAGTCTGAAGACACTACTATTGACATCAGGCAAGTATAACTTGGTTAGCCTGGGATTTTCTTTTTACGAATTAAAATTAGGAAAGATCCGGGAATGTATATTTACGATAGGGCTAATCATATTACAATCTTCAGGCCGATATGGTGTACACTTTGTCTCACCTTGTCTGTTTTGACCTTTTAAATTTTGCTTCTGCTTTTGATTGACAGTGAGGGCTGGACAATCTCTGGTACCCCCTTGGATTTACGTGACACTCGACTTTTGGCAATGGCAGCGGCAGAACGTCACTTTCTTGAATCTGAATATGATGACTATGCTGATACAAGTGCTAATGGAACTGCTTTTTGCCGCTCTGCTGCTCTAATTGTAAGCCACAATAACCCTTGTCAATACTACAGTGGAATGATTTGAATTTTTTACAGTAGGTTTTTTTTTCGTTTCCTTGTGAATCTATTTGAGGAGGATCAAAATCAACTCATGTATTTATCTGGTGGTCTTTGTTAATATTTCTCTACTCTTTAACAATTCTGTTCACTTCTCTATTTTACCAAGTTTCTTCATGGTCATTTGGTTTGGTGTAATTGGTTGGCTTTCTTCTGGTTGCATGTTGCATATGCAAATACTCATATTGAAACCTTGTGACTTCTCAGTTGAACAAGAACAGTGTGTCATTTTTTTCTGGTTGAAAAATTTCTGTTATCTATATTGAACTTTCTCTCTTTGTTTTTTTGGCAGTTAATGGCTCTTCTACTCTTGAGGCATGCTTTGACTCTTCCCAATGGTGATGGGGATGATGATGCTTCTACATTTTTCTCTGTAAGTGCACTACAAATGTTTATAGAGTCCATAACATTTGACAATTGTACTATCTAACTCCAATGATTGATTACCAGCTTTTCTTACTCCGAGCTGCTGGTTTTCTTCTCCCCTGCTACATTATGGCCTGGGCCATCAGTATATTACAACGTCGAAGGCAAAGACAGGTTAGTTTTAGGCTGTGCTGTTTTTGGAGCAACAAATACTAATTTTTTCTCTTTTCCATTTTCTTTTTTACAAAAGATCACATCTATGGGATTGGTTCCATCACGAAGTCCGAATGGGATTTTCTACTCCATGCTTCTATTGCACTGAGAGAATGTAGGAAAGTGCGAACAACTTTCTTTTGTCTTCTACAAGAAGTTTCCTGCTCTTGGTAGATGATTGGACGCTGTATAATAATATCTTCTTGAAGACCATTTTGCCATCATTGGTGTTAATACAAGTCATATGACTATTTATTCAGATGGGGCGCAAACTATCTTTTCCTTTCCTCTATTTGTTTGTCTGTATTGATGCATATGATTCACTGTAGCACATACTAGAATGACATTGTTGGTTCACTTGGTTGCATGTCGATTTCAGTTAAAATAATGCATTTACCCTTTCCCTCTTTTGTTGAATGATATTTAATCTGTTCGTATTTTACTGTTTATCCAGGAAGCAGCAGCACTTGCAGCAACTGAGGTGGCATTTATGCTGCAGGCAGGGCAACATCGTGGATTGCAGTTCACAATAGCTTCAGGACCTGCTGTGACTCCCCATCCGGAGCCAATTCAATAATATATGTGCTCCAGAACGGGAACTGAGATTTGAGCATATGGTTTTCTATGCTTAGTAGCAGTAATGATGAAAATCTTTATCGAGTGTGTATCAGTGATCACATTTTTTAATAGAGCTCACTTTCTTTCGTTAAATGTTATTTTCCGATGCTATATATATAATTTGGTTCTCAAGTAAACTCCACTTGATTCAAAGTGTATTTTTTTCACATATTATAAAACTATCTTGGATTCATGCTTCAGTTCTAGTTTGTTCACTGTTATCTTATTTTATGGTTACTGCTCATGATGATGGAGTATTGTAAATGTTTGGCAAGCCTACTTAGCCTTCATTATGTATTGGTCTTCTGTTCATCTTATTTTCCTTGCCCTTTTATTATTTCGGTCCCTATTGGTTTCAAACCAACAAAACTGGCCTCTGCTCTTTGCAATGAGGTGAGGGACTCATTGCAATGTTGCATTATACGAGTTTGTTGTAGGATCAAATAAACTCGTCGCAGTTTTCCATTTTACATGAATCAAGTTTTTGATACATGCATCGTTGCTGATGTTAAATTGATGTTTTGGCTTCCAGCCTTGTAGATTCCTTGCACCATTGCTTTCTTGAATCCAGATGAAGATATAACGTTACACTATGTTTGTAGTTAAAGTTAAATGTGATGGTGAAGAATGATTTGGAAAGCAATAGTTCATTCAGTTCTTTTACTTTAATACAGCTCTCAAAGCAGAGATCAAGGATGTTAGAGTATCGAAGAGCTCAAGTGCAGCTTGGACCATGACCAGTCGACGTCCTCCACAGGTTCTGGTAAGTTTTCGAAAACGAAAAGAACAGAAATATAAAGAAAATGAGGGTAGAGAAAGATGGTCTTCATGGATAACTGAGATCAATATAAAGAAGAAAAAAGAAGAGGAGAGGCCAGATATGCGAGCCAAATGGGTTTTCTTTGAAACTTTGAATGAAGTAACTTAGGGAGGGAGAGAGCTGGGCAATCCAAAGAGAGAGAGCAAAGAAAAGCATAAAGGAATTCCATTCAGCACAAGAAACCAAGACTGTGATTTTTGGTGCCTGGAGAGAAGAGCTTGGAATTCTAAAGCTTAGCTTGTTAGCTTAAAGCAAAGTGGGTTTGGAACATAAAGTCATTGCTTGGTTTGTTGTTTGGTTTGTTGTTTTTGGATGAATGGATTACTATTCCCCACCATTACTCCAAGTTCTCTACTTTTTATGGCTTTTTAATTGTAGTAGCTATCTTCTTAAGGTAGTATTTCCCTAAAACTATACTCCTCAAGGGGATGGACAATGGTGTTGTAGTCTGTCCTTGTACCGCTTCCTTTGAATTCTCTTTATGTACTTGGTGGCTTGATAGGTTTAGCAACTAGAAATTGGGTTCTTTTTAATGATCATTTTTCATCTCAACTTAGCTGTGTAGATTTGGGTTGTGACACCATATTCAAAGCATTTGGCATATGCTTTAGGGAGCAAATATTGGGTATGGAATACTGTACACATCAGCATGGATAGGGTGACATGACAAAGCTAGGAAATTGCTCTAGAGGTTGATACTAGTCTTTGTTTGGTGAGAAAGAGCAAGCCAGATGATAAATGAATGAAGATATAATGAAAAACCAAATGAAAAAAGATACTTGGCTTCCCAAGGATAGTGTTCCAAGTTAACTTTTCATTCAAACCTGTCAGAGTCTTCTAAAACAGCCTTATATTGCTTCTATGGCAGGCTTATGATTGAGGTGAATCTAAAACTTCCCTACATGTTCTGGCCTTCTGGGGCCTCCATTGGCTTTATGCTTTTAGTCTTGCAAACCCCATAAAAGGCATACCCTTGGCTTAATCCCACAGGAACGAACCATAAGAAGGAACAAAGTCTCAAGCACTCTACTCATGTCCCTTATCATTGCTTGAAACACAGACACCTACTCTACTACTACTACTTCAGCTCTTTATTTTGCAGAGAGCAATCAAACATGGGTGTTTTGGCTTATAAGGGGGCCATTCTTCTTGTTTGCATTGGGTTTTTAGCTCTCCAGCCAGAAAAGGTTTCCGGATTAAGAAGCATGGATTTGGCTCTGAGATGGCATAAGGGGCACTTCTCGTTTCTTAACAGTTTGCATGTTGTTAAGGCTGTTGCTGTAGAGGACTCGCAAGCAAAGCTGAGCTTGGCGCCTGCACCTGCAATGACATTTGATCCAAGTCAATCAAACAAACGAAAAGTTCGAAAAGGATCAGATCCCATTCACAACAGATGTTGACATGCTGATGCAGTTTCTGAATGGAGGAGAGTTTTTCAGGGCACAAGAAGCTGTGGAGGCTGTAACTAATACAAAGTCGGTTGGTTAGAATTTTCTGTTTTCGCATGTCTTAGTCAGAAGTACTGTTTTTTTGTTGAGCTGAGGAACTGCAGCTGATCGGAACAATTCATCGAGCCAGCATCATCTCTATTATGTATAAACATAGGTCCTAACCAATAGATGAATACTTTGAGAATGATGATGATGGCTATCACACAATACATGCATTCTGATTTTTCTCTATAAAAGAAAAGACTTTATATAACTGTGCTGTGAGTCTGTTATATATTACTGTGTTGTGAGTCAGTGACTAGTTTTGCATCATATTGCCACAACCTTGATTGTTTCACAATCACACAACCGTAAGTGTGAAACATCAAAACACAATCATGAGCTAGAAGGCTGTCATTTCTCTTGAAATAACTAACACTCCCATTCTGAGTGCAGTTTACTATAGTGGAACTGCAATGCAATCAAAATCACACATATCATAGGCAAAAAAGGAACAAACTTTTCATTGATAGTTTCAAGAATAAAAAATGAGCCTGTAAGTATATAATTTCTATAACTCGGAAAAAAAAGTTTGATGTTTCATAAATGATGCAAAGGTCAAGACCTACATACATCAGACGCTCTCAAATGGAACGATGCCATTTTGTTCTTAAACAAGTTGAGACCTGTCATATCTCTTCTTCCTGTGATTTTTAAATTGTACAGAGGATATCTTGCGAGAAACTGCCTGCCAAATCATATCAACAGCATCACAATGCTGGAACGGATACTGATATTCGAAATGATGTACAACTTCCTTCAACCTTTCCCACATTTCAGTCCACTTATCTTCATTTATTCCTCGCAGACGTTTCAGCAGGTAACCCTTCTTTATAGCCTCATCCCCATGAACAAATATGCAAAACTGTGAGTAGTCCAAGACATCTTCAAATGGTAGCTCAATCTCATCACTGATTATCACTGGAACACAATGACTAGCAATGGCATCAAATAAGCGATTTGAGGATGGGGTATCGATTTGGTGGGCGAAGAACTACACAACGCTAGTATCGATTTGGTAGCCGAAGAACTACCGTGAATCCTCATCTTCAAGGTGACTCATGATGAACCTGGTGATCAAGTTGGTACTCTCTTGATCTTCAGTCGCTTGTTTAGAAGAATAAAGCTAAGTGCACTACCCCTACTACTACGATTGCTCACCGATGAGTTGACACCACCCTACACTACCAAAAGAGACTTCGGTGCAATTACCTCACATTTCCTAGACTGAGTTGCAAAGCCCAAACAAGGACAACATAAATCATTCGGGATATCGCTCTTTGGCCAACAAAGCAATGCGGTCTTGGTATTTTTGGCCCACAATGGTAGGAAACGTTGAAGACATCGTAAAAAGTTGCTTTAAATGTTAGCAATTTGCCACCATGCCACGAGCACCTCCAAAACCGTTATCTATAATTACGGGTTCATGGTTAGGATCAACTTAGGGTCTTGACCTGATTTGTTCATTGCCTATAATGAAGTACGTCATTGTTGCCATCGATTACATAACTAAATGGATTGAGGCAGCGCCATTAGTAAAGATCAAGACATGCAGGGTAAAATACTTTATTTGGAAAAACATATGTTGTCGATTAGATGTTCCAAACAAAATCACCATAGACAACGGAGCCTAGTTCAATAATGATGAGCTAATTGAATGCACTACCAGGATCAGTAGTTTGGCTGACGAAAAGATTTTGTCGGCTTGTTAACTTCATTCGTCGGTTAAGATGTCGTCAGTAAAGACTCGTCGGCTATGACTTTAGCTGGCGAAATTAGAAGCAATCGTCGCCGAAGAATTTTCTATATTTTTCGTCGGCTAAAGCTTAAGACTAAAGCCGAATAAACCATATTTCGTCGGCTAAAGTTTAACACTAAAGCCGATGAAACAATATTTCATTGACTATAGTTTGAAACTTTGGCCGACGAAACTTTTAATATATTCGTCGGCTAAAGTATTTAATTTAAAAAATTAAAAATAACTATAGCCGACGATTTATAGCAAATTTCGTCAGCTAAATACTACTATAGCTGACGAAATAGACAATATTTCATCGGCTAAACTTTGGGAAAAAAAATTATAGCCAACGAATTATGGCAAATTTCATCGTCTATAAGTCTATTCTAGCAAAAAAACCCTGAAATTTCTAAATTTTCATTCAAAGCAACCTACAAATTACACCAAAATATCTCAAATTATAACCAACAACACCATCAATGGTGACAACACGATTTTCATTAAAATATTTATATAAATTGTTCATGAACACATAAAACTATAAAAAATTAATTAACTACACAAAATATATATCGTCTAAATTTATATCCGCGCCAGGAGGAGGTTGCAGCTGAAGAGGTTACGGCGGCTGAAGTGGCGGTAAAGGCGCAGGCATGGGCAGAGCCGGAAGTCCCTGAAGCTGGGCAGCTAAAAAGTCTTGCAAGTACTGGAACATCTACTGTTGTGCCGCCTGTTGGGTGGCATATACCGTGGCATTATACTCCTATAAGGTGACAGTATATACTGTCTGGGCGGCGACATCAGCGGCATGCGCAACAGCTTGAGCTCGCGTCTCAGCAGCATGAGCGGCAGCCTGAGCTGCTTGCTCCTCGTTGTCTCTGAACTTCCGACTCTAGCTGAGTCGTTCTGCTGCTGGTCGAGACTGCTTTTCTTTGAAATCCTGGAGTGGTCTTCAGGACCCCATCGCCCGCCATTCCTAAACCCCAGCAGTAGGAGTTGTTTACTTGTGGTGGGAATGCTGTGCCCATAATCCTCGCCCCAATCGTCAGATCCGAAGTGTCGATCCGGGACATGGTTTTAGACATCTCTTCCTCCTGCGTGTCTGGACTAAGGATGGCAATTGTATCCATTGGGTAATACCCACGGGTATTATACCCACCCACTAGAAAAATGGTTAATGTCCATTGGATAAATATCCATCTTTTTGTTTTGTGGATATTTCATACCCATACCCAACTGGGTAATGGTTAACCATTTATCCGTTTGACTTTTTATTTCTTGCTTTAATTTTCTTTGACTCCACAAATATATATATATATATATATATATATATATATATATATATATATTTGAAGATGAAGATCTGCACATTTGAAGAAGATCTGGATATCAATGAAGATATGTGAATGAATTTTCTCTTCAATTTCTT
Source organism: Comarum palustre (assembly GCA_951800085.1). NCBI lineage: Eukaryota > Viridiplantae > Streptophyta > Magnoliopsida > Rosales > Rosaceae > Comarum > Comarum palustre. The sequence goes on along the minus strand of OX637580.1, from coordinate 19,447,603 downwards.
TTATTTTTTTCTGTGATCTACAACTCATGATCAAGATTTGGGGTTGATAAAATGATGATTAATCTAGATCAGTGAATAGAGACGCGAATTGTAGTGTTGAGAAGAGAATTAAATTTGAGAAGAAGATTTGGGGTTGATAATTCAAATTGGGATAATGAAGACTGAGAATCAGGGAAACTCACTCGCCTTGATTTATTATTTCATCCTTTTTTTTAAATTCAAAATTATTCTAATTGATATTTAAGAAAATAAAGAATAAATATGTCTAAAAGCATAAAGTTTAATCAGTTTTGATAAAGAAAAAAAACGACATTTATAAAGTCATATATGGGTAAATGGTTAACCATGAAAATACCCATACCCATGTGGGTATCAATTATCCATTACCCATTTCTCCATGGATAATATGATGCTACCCATTACCCATAATTTATGTCCATTAGGATAAATATCCATGGTTAACCATATCCATGGTTTTTCATGCCATCCCTAGTCTGGACATGTCTCCCTCACTATAGCAGTTATCACTCGTCACTAGTCTGCCTCACCTTCGCCTAATTGGATAGGAAAAAAATAATTAATTAACATTTTGACATATATATACACATGATAGTTTAGCTGACGAAAATAGGCTATATTTACACATGATATAAATAATGTCCTTTTGCATTTCCCCGAGGTCAGATTTTTTCACTTCCCGTGTGCATAATTTCTGAAAGAATCTTGACAACGCTACTAACGGCTCAACTACCTGACGGGGAATGAACTATCGAATGAAAACAGGGAAGAGACATTGTAGCAGGATATGACAGTTATGACTCTTTAACCCGTACATCTTATTGTCCTGAAAGTTTACACACTGGGTTATATTTCCTACATAGCCTGAAGGATACTTCACACAACTCATCCACCCGCAAATTACATTCTTCTAGTCAGGCTTAACAGTGTAAGAGCTTGAGGCATTTTTTTCTTCCCTTCTTTCAACCACAGATGTCTTTGTATATCCATTTTTTTAAGATCAATGTGTGCCTTATGACCGTCTTTCGTCTTTCCCTCTAAGTTCAACATTGTGCCCACCACACTGTCGCACACATTTTTTTCTATGTGCATCACATCTAGATAGTGCATGATCAACAACTTACTCTAGTATGGGAGTTCCTAGAATATGCTCTTATGTGTTCAGAATTTGTACCTGTTGGGTATTTCAGGTATTGCGGCCACAATATTGGGATGATTGTTGGGCTGCCTTACTCCAGTACTCATTAAGCACTGCTAAAATTTCTTCTCTCGTCCATCTTCTTGGAGACACACCGTTTTCTACAATCTCATTAAATGTCTTGTCTTCGAACCGTCATTGCATCTAAAACATCTCGTGCATGTACTTATCATAAGTAGGATGACCAACTTCCCAAAAAACTTAAGATCTTCAATCAAGGGTCTCAAATACACATCGAGACACTTTCCTAGATAACCGGGGCCCGCAATCAACAAAATCAACATATTTTATTCCTTCTTCATGCACATCCATGGAGGAAGGTTGTATGGTACCAAAATCACCGGCCATACACTGTATTGAAGACTCATGTTGCCAAAATGATTGAACCCGTCGGATGAGAGCCCGAGCCTCACATTTCAGACCTCTAACGCAAAATGAGTAAACTCCCTATCTATGTATTTCCAAGCCTCTCCGTCAACAAGGTGTATAAGGGTATCTTCGTCATGCAATTCCCCATCAGCGTGTCATCTTATAGCTTTGGCCGTGTGTTATGACATGTACAACCGCTTCAGCCTTTCCCTTAACGGGAAATACCGAAGTACCTTTACAGGTTTTCTATTGCCTGCAGGAGTCAGCTTATACCTGTCAGTGTGACATACCGGACATGCGTCAAGGCCACCAAGGTCATTCCTTTCTGGATCTTTACCCCAGAAGAGAACGCAGTAATATCTGCATGCATGGATCTTGATGTAGGAAAGCTTAAAATCTTTCAGGATACATCGGACCTTATGATGAGTAATAGAAAGACAATGACTGTAGGGCAGCATCGAAGCAGTGTACTGTAGATAATCATCAACAGCCTTTACAGTCGATTTTGTCTCAACTTTAATCTTCATTACGTCCATCACACTTTCAAAAACGGTATTCTGACAACCGAGGTACACAGGTGTCTGTTGGAAAGCAAGCAGTTTGTTGTACTTGTCAATACCAGCAGTGTTGACAACTCTAAAAAAAGGTTGCACTGGCTCAGGCATATACTGTCCTTCAGAGCATACACTGCTCTCATAAGGAAACATATCGTTGATGAAGGCCGTTGTTGGATCGTTAGATATACTGCCTGACTTAGAAAATTGTCCATGATCATACGGACCCCCTGATGATGTTTCACCTTGATATATACAACATTTGTACTTCTCTCAAAACCCGTTACTCTTCAGGTGCTGTCATACTTTGTCAATCGTAAATTGATGCATATCGCTGAGATATTGATATTTCGTGCACGGGTAATAGAAAATTGTATTCCCGTTAACATCAGCCAGCGCATATTTAATAAAAATAATAACTCTTTTATCATATCTTTTGTCCCATTTTGGAAGCAAAATCCAACTCGTATCCATATCATGAAAAGATAATAAAATATATATGTATAACTCTAATTAATTAATTCTATATATAAAATTTCAAATCATTTAGTATTCTACAACAATTAATTAATAACAAATTAATAATTAACATATATATATATATATATATATGTTTTACATATATATACTAATTACATAACAATATTATATATCAACACATCAATCATCACAAAATTATAATCAACAACTTAATTAATTCATACCATGCATCAACACAATATTATAATTAAATTAATTAGCATATATATATTCAATCAAAATCGATAACTTATTAACAATAACTTCATCTATATTATCAAAATCGATCAACTCAATCACACTCAAAATCCATTAATTCAACTCAAATAAAACTCAAAATCAATATTATATAACTCAAATAAAATTCTTAAATCAACTCAAAATCAAGATATATACATATATACGTACCTATATGTAGCTCCACAAACTAATTTTGGACAGATTTCGACGACACCCAACAATTTCGACAACACCCAAACTTTTTTTTCCTTTTTTCTCAAATGAGTTGTTGTCTACATCTGCAAATATCTAGACTTTTAGTTGACGAAATTATTTATTTTGTCGGCTAAACTTTTATAATGTCTTCGGCTATAGTTTGTACATTATAGCTGACGAAAAATTATTTTAGCCGACGAAATAAATTTTCATCGACTAAAGTGGAATTTTAGCCGACGAAAATTTATTTTGTCGGTATAGTAGACTTTAGCCGACGAAAAAAAATTTTATCGGCTTGTTTTTTTATTCGTCAGCTATAATGTTTATGCTGGTAGTGATGGGCAGCGATAAAGGGTCTCCTGATTAAATTTGCATTTGTAGCACACTCACAAACCAACGATCAGTTTGAAATAACAAACAAAAAGATTAAAATGCTGTTAAAAAAAGATGACAGGAAGGGACAATGGGCAGAGAAGCTGTCAGAAGTATTGTGGGCACTAAGGACAACCCCAACGAAGACAACAGGGGAAACGTGATTTTGTCTCACATATGGCATTAAGGTTGTCCTCCTAATAGAAATTATGTGTCCAAATGCCAGAGTCGAGCTGTTCAATAGCACCACTAATGATGAGAGTCTTCTTATCGATAAAAATTTGATGGAGGACAAACGAATTAAACCTCACATTTAAAACTTACAAAACAAGCGGAAGACGACGACTTATCCCAACAAGAGAGTACGCCACATGAGCTTTCAAGTGGGAGACTGAGTGATGAAGGAAGTCATCCCAAAAGCCAAGGGGCTACACCCAACTTGGTAGGTACCTTACCAGATTGTTGAAGCAGTTGGCCCAAGTGCGTTCTAAATCAAAGATAAGGGAGGAAAGGTCACCATATACCCCTAGAATACACAACACTTAAGACAATGTTATTCGCAGTATACCTAATTCATTATTCAAATTCAGTTAACCTATGTTGTAAATCGTTGTTGCAAGTGAACCTGTTGTTTTTATTATATTTAAGTGAACTTAGCCTTACCCACTAAAAGGAAGATGGACCACTATAAACCATGTGTCTCCTTTACATATTTTGCTATCTTAACCTCGAGTTGTATCTTGGTTCAAAAATGAGCTTTCTGCGGACAACTCAATCTTGTCGTATCTCTACTAAGAGTAGTGGCGGATACATAATTTTTTTCTCAGATTGGGCAAAATTTAACCTAAGAAAAAAATAATACGACTGAGACACCGTGCAAAAAATATTAGAAAGAGATGATATGTTACAATAATTTACTTCTTTTTTTTAATAAACAAAAATTTACTTTAATGTCCTAAAAATATAGTATTTCCTATCTTTCTCTTTTGATACCAACTGTACTGTATTCATTTTATTTCTTTTCAATTACCAATAAATTGTGTTTATTCAAATTTTTAATGACCTAATTATTTTCTTTGACTTTTTCTTGAAAACTATCCTAATTAAATCACGTCTTCAAGGCAATTGATGATTTTGAAATTCTTCTAACCATTCTGCATTTATGAAGAATGAGTCTTCTTTCTTCCTCCTTTCTGCTGCCCTTTTTTGGAGCAATTTTGCAACCAAATTTCTGGACAAAAGGTTATAAAACCATGGAATCTCTAAACATTGAGATTAGGCACCTGCACAACCTCGCCTCAACATAGATCCGCCACTTACTAAGAGGATGAGTTATATCTATATGACTTTTACTCATTATTGGACTGACGCCCCATTTTTTTGTCGAAGTGTCTAACTTGTTTAACCTTAATGTGTTAGAGTTTAATATGATAAATGAGGTGAGAGCATCTCCAGCAGCTTTCCTATTTTCTTAATTTTTTCAAATTTAGAAAATATTGAGTTGTTTTTAGATCCAACAACTTCCTCATCTCATTCCTAAAAATTAGCATTCCTTCTCCAAATTTACAACAAAGTCTTCATTCTCCACAATTTAATTTTGCACGCGCTCCAACAAAAAGTTTATAAAATAGAATATTTTATTAATTATTTTATTGTTACAATAAAATATACAATCTCTTTTGGTCAAAATTAATTATGATATGTCATATTTTGTTGTTTTAATAAATGCTGAATTCTCCAAAATCGAGAAGCTGTTGGAATTGTACCAAATTAAATCCCAAAATCGCCATAGCATTCAATTTCAACAATGAAGCTGGTTTCGGCCATCGTTTTGCACACCTCTTTGCCTAGATCTATTACTCATCACCGTCGATTACATATCGAAGTCAAGGTTGACATCGAGGCGACCTCATTGGTGTCATTGATTACAGATCGTGGTCGGAGGGAGGGAAGCCAACAGAGACGACTTGTTCAAGGTGGTGATTTCGATGGTGTTGCGAGAGAGGCTAAATTGAAATCCAGTTCGCTTGAGGTAGACGAAGAGAATAAAGATGGATGTTAACAGGAGAACTGAAGGCGTGCTTGCCCACGAGAAAAATAGAAATGAGGTCTGCTATTCGTAATTATTGTTGTAAATATATAGTTGGTGGTAATTATGTATAATTATTAATCAAGTACTATGAATTCGAATAAGTTCCATTGCTTATGTTTGTTTAAATTATGACAATGGGATTGATGTGTATAAGTTGTTCTGAACTTGAGGAAAAGCATCTCCCCCAAATCAAAATGGTCGGGAAGGAACTTGTTGACGTTAAGTGACCAATGGAGAAAGACAAGATTGGTAGGCTAAATTTTCAACTGTTTTTCGATACAAAGGCTAATTTCAACTTGTTATAACGAATGTAAGAAAGAACACAGATTTACGTGGTTCATTAATAAGGTGTTAGCTACATTCATAGGCAGAGGAGAAAAGTTTTATTAATCTTTGAGGAAAACGGATTACAAATTACAGAATACCACACACTCTAGGTTAATAACCTAATAGGTATATATATACCCCCGAATGGTAGGCCCAACAAACACAGCCCAGCATAATAGACTAATTTAACAATCCTTGTTAAATTAGGGTTTATGCTTGATTCAAGGCATATTCTAACAAATCTCCACCTTGACTTGAATCATCTCACAAATAAATAGATGTACCAGATGCATCATAATAGTGCCAGGCGTATGACCATCTCCTCTGCCTCAGATGTTGCCCAAAAAAACTGGCAACTAACAGCTTCTGACATTTAGCAAGTCCAAACAATGTTGGAACTTGCTATGTGGAACTGACTTGGTGAACATGTCAGCTGGATTATCAGCAGTACCTACTTTGCCACCTTAACTCACTTCTCACTTCTCAAAAATGATATCTGACATCGATGTGCTTAGTCCTCTCATGATGAACTTGATCCTTGGCTAAACATATTGCACTCAGACTATCACAATACACTATAGCCTGATCGTGATGTAGACCCAAATTACTAACTAGTCCTTTCAACCAGATTCCCTCTTTGACTGTTTCTGTCAATGCCATGTACTATGCTTCTGTAGTAGACAAAGTCACTGTTGGCTGCAAAGTAGCTTTCTAACTAACAACAGAACCACCAAGAGTGAAAACATAACCAGTCGTAGATTTTCTACTGTCAACATCTCCAGCATAATCAGAATCTGAAAAACCTGTTACTAAACATTGTATATCACCTTCATAAATGAGCCCAACATCAGACGTACCTTTAAGATAACGAAAAATCCTCTTCACAGCTTGCCAATGCTTCTTGCTAGGCTTACCCATAAACCTACTAACAACACTGACAGCATGTGCAAGATCAAGTCTAGTGCAGACCATAACATACATCAAACTTCATACTGCACTAGCATAAGGAACTCTAGAAATGTACTCCTTCTCCTTAGCAGATTTAAGTGCAAACGCAGTAGACAAATGAATATTTACAGCACTTGAAGTATCTATGGATTTTGTTGTAGACATGCTAAATCTCGACAATATCTTCTGAATATAATCCTTCTGTGATAAAAAAACCTCTTTTTACTTCTATCTCTGTAAATCTCCATTCCCAGAATTTTTCGAGCTGCACCCAAATCTCTGATAAAAAGACCCTTCAACTTCTGAATATCTGACTTGTTTTCTGTAGCTATCAACATATCATCTACATAGAGGACCAGATAAATGATAGAACAATTTGTTACCTTGTTGTAGTAGACACAACAATCATACAGACTCCTCGTGTAGCCAATCTTTATCATATAGTTATCAAACCTCTTGTACCACTGCCTCAGAGACTGTTTTAGTCCATACAAAGATTTCTTCAATTTGCAAACATAATCTTCTTTTCCAGGAACTTGGAAACCCTCTGGCTGAGTTATGTATATCTCCTATTCTCACTCTCCATGTAGAAAAGCTGTCTTCACATCTAGTTGTTCGAGCTCCAAATTTTGGTATGCAACTATGGCTAGCAGCACCCTGATAGAAGTATGTCTGACCACTGGTGAGAAAATCTCATTATAGTCTACACCTTCTTTCTGATAAAACCCTTTTGCAACTACCCGAGCTTTATACTTGATACCTTCAGCATGTGACAACCCTTCCTTCTTCTTGAAAACCCATTTGCAAGTGATAACAAATCAGCTAAAATTTTGTACAGATGATCTATACATATATATATATATATATCTAGATTATGATCGGTTAAGATGAGAAAATTTGATCCCGAAGTGGGTCAAATTAAGGAAATCCACATCAAACTCTTGGTAAGAACGTTCGTAGCCAAGAAGGCCTTTATGAAATAAAAACAAAACAAATCTGAAAAGTCATAAAAGATTCTTCTCCAATAATAAAATCATACATCTCATGCAACAAATACGGTTCCCCGACCGTCTTCAAATAATGACCATAAACAAATGATTTCCCAATCAAATAAATATAACTCAAATTCCAACCGATATAAACAAAGAGTTTACGGGAGGGGAGCAACCCACCTTCCTGGCCCACCGACTCAATAAATTGAATAAAATCATGTTGTTTATATTTTCAGTAAAATACGTTGGTGTATGTATGACTTTAAAACCCAAAGTCCACTTACCATATACTACTAAATGTGTCGTCGATCTCTAGACCCCTCAACAATAGTCTCATTACGTCCTGTTTTAAGGAGATATATAAATATTCAAGTTTTAAAATCTAAAAACTATAATTAAATAAATGGGCCGCAACCAAAGTGAGCGTACAACTCACTCATCTAAGCCTAACTTCTCAATCCTTAACAAACTCACTCCCAGCCTTCAATTCTTCCTTATGAATTCTCACGTCAACTTCCTAAAGCATTTCTGACACTCAATCTGAATGCCAATTATTAATTTAATCTCTGCACAAATATTTATTCTAGAAAATTCTGTAACCAAACCTCATCCAAAAGTTACCCTTGACACTTCATATGACTTCTTGAAAATTCTACAATTTAAATTGCATGAAAAAAACCCCAAGTTGGGTAGCTTCGCCGCTAGCGGACAAACTCCAGCCACCACCAATCGCCATCAAATTTTCACAGATTGTTCATCTCCACAATCCGAACTACTTTCTAGTTCAACTCGAAGACCAATTCCTAGTTTAACTAGGTCAATCAATTAAAAACATAAAATTCCCAAATTTCAAACCCTAAAAACTTCAATCCTTCGATTCTCTCTGCACGCTCCAACTCGAGCTACCAAATTCTATGAGTGAGTAGTACTCCTCAAACCCATTCTAACCATATATAGGACTCACTAGATGGTGACTTGAGGAAGGAGAAATCCGATCAAAACAACCCTACTTTACAACCTGTGTTCAAACCGTGATTTTGGCCGAAAGACGGCAAGATAGACCAGAAAACATATCTAGAAAGGAAGTAGTGATGGAGGCGCACCTTTTGCAACTGGTGCGGCAGTCGACGGTGACGCTAGGCCGAGTTGAAACTCCGACAGGGGGAGGAGAGAGAAAGTCGAGCGGGAGGAGAGAGAGAACGGTAACTTTCTGATTTTTGATTTCTACCTTTGGTAAGTTTCTCTTTTTATATGCTTTCCCGTAACAGTAACTACAACTTTCTCCTACGATCTCTGATTAAGACGGATAGCATGTTTACGGGTTTGTATTAACGTCCTTTATAACTTTCATGAAGAAAGTTTCTCAAAATGACGATCCTATGAAAAATTCAACTCTGTGATCCTTTTCGGTAAAACGATTACTACACATTGTAAAAGACCAAAGTAACAAAAAGTAAGCGACCGCAAATTTATTTAAGGATCTGGATGTGACAGCGGTTGAGCCAAAATTCCTCCAGGCAACCAAGATGCGTCATCGTCGAGCAGTAGTAGCGCCGTCGAGGCAGTAACAACTACGGCGGCGTCCTCGAGGCACTAGCAACACTGTCACAGCATCATCATCCAACACTCAGATTCAAACTACTGGATTTGAGAGAGACGTCGTCACCGTCCATGTAAATCGGCAAAGAGAGAGAGAGGTAGAAGAAGGTGGAGCAGAGAAGATAATGTTCAAGTATTTATTGGTTATTTTTGTAATTCTATTGTAAAGTGAAAATATTTTGGTCATGTGAGATAAAAATTTTGGGAGACGTGGTACGGTTGGTTTTAG